>JAOTPV010000049.1:0-743690 GCA_028011355.1 Lentinula aciculospora
ATTACAATGGATTTAGAAACAAGGATAATTAATGGTGAAATGTTTGTATTCTGTTGTAGTATCTTTGATGGAAAAGATTTATTTAGTTTTTATCTAAATGATTTTAATAATGATGAAGAATTATTAATTGCCGCTATAAAAACTTTATTTAAACGTAAGTATAAAGGATTAAATGTTTATTTACATAATTTTAGTAACTTTGATTCAATTTTTCTATTGAAAATATTATCTAAAATTTCTTTAAGAATAGTTCCTATTATAAATGATAATGATCTAATTGATCTTACAGTAAAATTTTCAGACAAATATAATATTAAATTTAAAGATTCTTATTTATTATTACCTTCTTCTTTAAGAAAATTAGCTATAAATTTTAATGTTGAAGAAAAAGGTATTTATCCTTATAAATTCGTTAATGATACAAATATATCTTTAAATTATGTAGGTAAAGTTCCATCTTTTGAGTATTTTGAAGGTATTAGTGAAGAGGAATATGATTTATATTCTCAATCTTATAATGAAGATTGAAATCTTAAAGAAGAAACAATAAAATATTGTAATAATGATGTTATTGTTTTATATAATATTATTAAGGAATTTAATTTAAAGATATTTTCTGAAACTAGAATTAATGCTATAAAATATCCTACTTTATCATCATTAGCTTTTGCTATTTATAGATCTAATTTTATGAAAGATGAATATGAAATTAAAAAAATTTACGGTGAAATTTATAATTTTATTAAAAAAGGTTATTATGGAGGAGCGGTAGATGTATATATTCATAAATCTGATATTAATCAACTAGTTTATAGATATGATGTTAACTCATTATACCCATATGTTATGAAAAATATTTATATGCCTACTGGTAATCCTCAATATTTTGAAGGAGATATTTATTTAATTAAAAATAAACCTTTTGGATTTTTTGAAGTAGAAGTAGAAAGTCCAAAATACCTAGAACATCCTATTTTATTATTTAAAAGTCAAAATACAAATTTTAAAAATAGAGCTATAGCTCCATTAGGTAAATGGAAAGGTGTATATTTTTCTGAAGAGATAGAAAATGCTAAAAAATATGGTTATAAATTTAAAGTATTAAGAGGTTATACATTTAATAAAAAAGAAATTTTTATGGAATATGTTGATAAATTTTATGATTTAAAATGTAATGCAAATAAAAATGATCCTATCTATATTATTGCTAAACTTTTATTAAATAGCCTATATGGAAAATTTGGAATGTCACCATACAAAGATAAACATGATATTATAGATAATAAAAATTTATATAAATTTGTAGAAAAATATATAGTAAATTCAACATTAGATTTTAAAAATGGAAAACAATTAATTTCTTATACTGATAAAAAGGAATGTGATGAAGATTTTAGTAATAATCCTAATGTTAATATTGCTATAGCTGCAGCTATTACGGGTTATGCGAGAATTTATATGTCAAAATTTAAAAATTCTAATAATTTCAGTTTATTTTATTCTGATACGGATTGTATTGATATAGATAAACCTTTAAATAAGGAATTAATAGGGACAGAGATAGGAAATATGAAGTTAGAGCATGTATTTACAAATATAATTTATCTAGCGCCAAAAGTTTATTCTGGTTTATCTAATAATATAGAAGTTACTAAAATTAAAGGATCTAAAGTTCCATTACCTTTTAAAGAACTTGAAATGCTATTATATAAAAATAATAAAGTATTTATTAATCAAGAAAAATGATATAAAGATATTAGCAATAGAAAAATAAATATAAAAGACGAAATTTACTCTCTAATGGTAACATCTAATAAAAGAAAAATTCTTTATGATAAAGATAATCATATAATAAAAAGTGAACCTTTCATAATTAATGAAATTGATTAAAATTTTATACAAATACAAAAAAAAAGGGTCCAACTGTTTTCGAAGGAAGCTCTTCGAAGGCAGCTCTTCATAGGCAGGGGGGGGGGGGGGTTTAAATTTATTATTATTTTTATTTTTAACTTACTAATTTAAATTAATCCTTACTAATATAATATAGTAAGAAATAAGGGAGAAGCCTATAAATAGGATAAGAAAAACTATATCTTTTACTATTATAGTTAAAGCCCTAATTTTTTTTTTTTAATAAAAATTGTCTAAAAATAAAATTTAAATAAACATGTATTTTGCATTTAGTATTTTGTTTAAATCTAATTTTCCTAATTCAGGTTTAACTGGCATTGCACGTTCTTTTCTTCATCCTTTCATTAATACTCAATCAATACCGTCTTTTCTTCTAATTGTAGCGTGGTTATCTTTTATATATCTCTTTATATTATTATTAAATTTAGTTAAAAATTCATCATTTGCATATAACTTAACAAATTCTATTTTCAATATATTAATTAAGTTAGGCATATCATTTGGATGTGTACCAAAACAATCATGAATAGTCAAAATATTATTTAACTTATTATCAGATTTAGCTGTTAAGATAACTTCTATTAGATGATTAGCATCCAGAGAATGAATAATATTAGGTATAATAGCATTAACTTGTGAGGCTTTATCTAATTTTTCAATAAATTCTCTTAAAACCAATACCTTAGTTTTTCCAGCGTAACTTAAATTTATTTTAGTTTGAGTACTTTTATAATAATGTTGAGTAATAACTAAACCATTAGGTAAAGATCAAATAACAGGTAAATTTAATTTGTTCATAAACTTAACCATCTCTGTAAAATAACTATATACTTTATTTAAAGAAGGATATTTTTTAAAAATTATGCTTTCTATAGTTTGGGCAATTTTAAATATATCTTTATAATCTAATCTTATTTCATTTTTAGAATTTTCATAAGGTAAAACAATATAAAAATCATTATATAAATTAATCTTTTCATTTTTTTAATCCATTAATACTTTTTTAGGAGCCGAATTAATTAATTGTTGAACCATACCTTTCAAAGTAACATTATAAGTTTTAGTCATTATACTTTGTTTGACATTTTTTCTTTTTAATTTTATATATCTAAATTTTTCATATTTATTATCTGTAGAACCAATCATTCTTATACTTTCATTAATATGATCTAGTAAAATACTATAAACATCTTGAACTTTATTCTCTTCTTCATTATCCAAAAACAAATTAACACTTTTAGCTATATCTATGTCTCTAATCATAGCGCCCACATGTTGGAAACCATTACAAGTAGCATCCATAAATATAGGAAATCTAATTAGGCTATTTTTATCCTCTTTATATTTTTTCATAACTAAACAAAAAGATAAAAACAATCATCTATTATCAGAATCTGCATTTTGCAAAAATTCAAAGTCTAGGCTACATATTTTATTTAAATTAGCTTCTGTTCAAGCTTTTTTTTCTTCAAAAGTTTCTTTACTCATTCCATTTTCATTATAGAGAGTAGCACCATAAATACACAAATACGTATATCCATTTTCGTCCAGTTTTTTTCCTTTTGCCATATATATTAATGCCCTAGAAAAATCACTACCTTGATAATTTAAGAAAAAAGTTGTAATATACAACCTTCCTCTTCAATCACTTTTAACAGGTAAATAAAATACTTTGTTGTTAAATACTTTAGCATAATCTAAATTATATTTAAATTGTAAAAAATTAGGATTTCTCTTTTCTTTATCAATTAATTTCTGACCATGAGATGTCTCTATATAATTTAATAAATCACTATTAATTGTAAACTGTAAAGAGTTTAAAATATTAACAACTTTATAGAGTTTATCTTTATTTATCATAATATGGCCATGCTTTTTATTACCTGTTATAATTTCATAATCTTTTTTTTTACTTAATAATAAATATCCTCCCTTACTATCTTCTGATCAATCCAAAGGTTTACATAACATAGGAATAGACATATTTTCAGGGATTAATTGATTTTTAGTTTCTTCAAAAATTTTATCATGCACAGTTAATATTCTATTAACTTGATAATAATTTGGTGAAAATTCCTCAACTTCTTCTAAAGTACCAAAATATTTATCAAAAATAGAATGAGGTTCTATAGACAACAATTCTAAAAAGAAATCTCCTATTTTAACTTTTTCTATTACAGGGAAGCAGCTTATTGACAATATGGACAGGGAGTTCACGAACGTCGTGAAGGAGAAGGAGGCCCGCGACAAACTAACTTATATCCGACAGGGGAAGTCTTCGGCTGGCGACTTTTTCAAAGAATTTGAATTGTTGCTGAAGGATGCCGGATACAAGAAGGACGAGTCGCACGTCCTTACCCTAGCGGAGAGAGCAGTTGATCACACCCTCCTGTACGACATCATTAAAGGACGAACGGAGCCCTTTGAAGACTACAAGGAGTTGAAGAAGGTAGTTACAGGGGCTGATAACGTAAGGCGGCAGTGGGCTGAACAGAAGAGAGGTTACGGGTATGCAGGGTGGTGGAACGCTAACCCACAGGGACAGAGTCATGGACAGTCGTCCACTCAGCAGAACCGACAGGAGCCGAAAGCAGCTCCGAGGGCAGAGTATCCTGCAGCACCAAGAAGAGATGCTACCGGCACCACGTTTGGAGGAATGGGCAGGCCGATGGACATCGACCAGGCGAGGGAGAAGCGGCTGTGCTTCAACTGTGGCTAACCAGGCCACATGAGCAGGAACTGCCCGCACAAGAGAAAGGCGGTAGTCCGAAGTATTATGCTAAACATGAGTGAGCAGGAACGTACGGACTTCATTAACGATTTGGGTTTTCCAAAGGCTCCGCAGTAGATATAGGTCTGCAGGAGCCTTCGCACATGGACATTTCGGAATTTGGTGATAATGGCGTTGATTATGTAATCAGTACAGGTACTAAACAGAAAAACGCGTCCACCTTCATACACAAATCCGAAAAATCCGAAAAACCTATATGGTACGAACCCGACACTGCTGAATGGCTAACTCAGAGAGTTAGAGAAGACCAAATCCCGAGAGCAGTGGGATTATTATGAACTTGGATGCCCTCTTCTCGGGAGAAAGAAGCCTCAGAAGAAACCGTCATGGACATACGAAAACGGAACTGGAAAATGGCAGTCACCGCCATCCGGAGTCTCAAGAACAAAAGGAGTTATGTTCGTGGGACACGTGGCAAAAGTCTGAAACTTCCGGCAATACTCGAGACACTGGAGGATGCTCAACAAATCGTCACAGAAGGACTCCTCGACAGTGGAGCTACCGGTTCCTGCATTGACTCAGAATTCGTCAAACAGCACAAACTTGTCACGAAAAACTTACCAATCAAAACACCTGTCTATACTGCCGATGGCACACTCAATGATTCCGGCTCAATAGACAAGTACGTTGAAATCCAGATGACTATCGGTGATCATTCAGAGATCGTACAGTTCGGAGTGGTAAGCCTAGGAAAGAATAATATCTTTCTAGGACTAGACTGGCTGCGACACCACAACCCGAGCATTGACTGGAAGACATCTGAACTAACCTTCGACAGGTGTCCAACAAGATGCAGTTACAACCCACACTTTTGGACACCAGAGGATACTCATTCTAGAGCGGCATTACAGGAAGGCGAACAGCTTTTCCTATTTGACTGGGACAGGTATGTTCACGAGCAGGTACAGTCGAGGAAGTGGACGGAGGAACAAGCTAAGAAGGAAACAGCCAAAGAATTCGACACTTCCAAACCCTACGTCAAAGAGTACCCTGATGTCTTCAGCCAGAAGGAATTCGACCAGTTGCCACAACGATGCCCTTGGGACCACGCTATCGATCTAACACCAGGTTCCAAACCTTTAGATTGTAAAGTATATCCACTAAACCCAAAGGAACAAGAGGCGCTAGATAAGTTTCTTGAAGAGAACCTTAGAACTGGACGAATCCGACCTTCTACCTCGCAGATGGCATCCCCTTTCTTCTTCGTCAAAAAGAAAGATGGCACCTTATGACTGGTACAAGATTATCGCAAACTGAATGAGATGACGGTTAAAAACCAGTACCCACTTCCTCTCATTCAGGAACTAATTGATCGTTTAAAAGGAGCTAAAATCTTCACGAAGATGGACATCAGATGGGGATTCAACAACATCCGCATAAAGGAAGGTGACGAATGGAAAGCAGCTTTTCGAACTAACCAAGGGTTATTCGAACCGACTGTTATGTTCTTTGGACTCACTAACTCTCCTGCGACATTCCAAGGTTTCATGAACCATATCCTGCGAGATCTTATTAATAGAGGTCATGTTATCATTTACATGGACGACATACTGATTTTTACTGACGGTATAGAAGAACATCGACAAATCGTAAAACAAGTACTCGACATTCTACGGGAGCATAAGTTGTTCCTTGAACCCGAAAAGTGTTCTTTCAAAAAACCGGTTATCGACTACCTCGGCATTATTATTGGTAACGGAACTATTCGCATGGATCCAAAGAAAGTACAGGCCGTTCGCAAATGGATTACTCCCCGCAAAAAGCGCGACGTTCAGCAATTCTTAGGATTTTGCAACTTCTTCAGGCGCTTTATTCGTGGGTTTAGTCTTGTAGCAAAGCCGCTGACACAGCTTACTGGGAATGGAACTTGGAAGTGGGAGAAAGTGCAAGAAGATGTGTTCGAGGAGTTGAAACGTCGAATCTGTGAGGAAGTAGTTTTATTCATTCCTCGAAACCATGGAAAGTTCCGAGTAGAAGCTGACTCATCCGATTACGCTAATGGCGCCATTTTATCCCAGTTTGTCGAAAGCAAGTGGTATCCTATTGCCTTTCGCTCCCGGTCCCTCAATGAGGTTGAGCGTAATTACGAGATTTACAACAAAGAACTCATGGCAATTATGGACTCCCTTGATGACTGGAGGCAGTATTTGCTGGGTGTGGAGGAACAGATCGAAATTTTTACAGATCACACAAACCTCCAGTACTTCAAGAAGCCGCAGAAGCTCAACCGACGACAAGCGCGCTGGGTACTGGAATTAGCGGAGTATAATTTCGATCTTGTTCATAAGCCTGGTAAATCGATGACGAAAGCTGACGCCCTGTCGAGGATGACAGGTCTTGAGACGGGGGACAAGGACAACGAGAACATCGTTCTCCTGAAACTGGAACTTTTCATTCAAGCTCTCGACCTATCGGCTCCTGAAGATCTCCTGCTATCAGAGATCCGAAAGAGTAGAAACCAAGTAGACCGAACCATACAGGATGCCCTAGCTGCCAAAAACTCGGAGTGGACTGAAAACGACAAAGTTATTACATGGAAAGGGCGTGTTTATGTACCAAAAAACTGCCTACTCCGATCCAAAATAATCACTCAGTACCACGATACGCCGCTAGCGGGACATCCAGGACAGTACAAGACCATGGAGTTGATCACTCGGGACTACTGGTGGCCAGGGGTGACACGAGATGCAGGGAAATACGTCGAAGGTTGTGAGAAATGCCAGGCGACAAAATCACATCGTACCAAGCCAGTCGGACAACTTCATCCACATGCGGTACCAACTGAACCATGGCAGATAATCGGCACTGATATGATAGGGGAACTACCGGAATCGGGAGGATATAACGCCATATCGGTATTTATCGATCATTTTTCCAAAAGATTACGACTTGTTCCGTCACACACTACAGTCACATCAGAGGGAATGGCGAAAATTTATCGCGATCGTATCTTTTCTATACATGGGATTCCACGAAAGATCATACATGATCGAGGACCTCAGTATCATTCTCGTTTCATGAAGGAACTCTACCGTCTTTTAGGAATAGAAGCAAACTACACCACGGCGTATCACCCACAGACCAACGGCCAGACAGAACAAACAAATCAAGAGATAGAACATTATCTCCGTTTGTTCATTAGTTATCATCAAAACGACTGGCATGAGTGGTTACCACTTGCAGAGTTTGCCTATAACGATCGAGTACATTCTGCGACGAAAGTTTCCCCCTTCTATGCTGACAATGGTAGACATCCCTATAAAGGTACGGCACCTCAAATGACTTTGGACAACCCCACAGCACAGGCGTTTGCAGATGGAATGAGGAAGGTTCGAGAGGAGGTAGGAGCGGCCTTAGGAAAGGCCAACGAGGATATGAAGAAGTTTTATGACCAGAAGCAAAGAGTTGGAGTAGAGTACAAGCCAGGCGATAAGGTCTGGCTTGAGGGAACTAACTTGTCAACAGACCAGCCGATGAAAAAGTTAGGAGACAAACAGTTTGGACCGTTTACAGTTCAGAAGAAGATAGGCGCTAGTTCCTATAAACTAGACATCCCCTCCACATGGAAACGTATCCACAACGTTTTCAACAAAGTCCTCCTTACCCCTTACAGGGAACCGCAATTCCCTTCTCAACCACGGAATACTAGACCACCTCCTATCGTTGTAGGAGAAGAAGAAGAGTTTGAGGTCGAGGAGATTCTCGACTCACGAAAGGAAGGAAGGGGAATTAAATACAAAGTCCAATGGCGGGGATATGGACCGCATGAGGATACTTGGGAACCTCGATCCAACATCACACATTCCTCCAATTTATTGAAGGAATTCCATGACAAAAACCCAACCAAACCCAAACCCGCCACTCTAAGTAGACTCGAGATTCCTATTTCCTTATTTCCGACTGAATTATTCCGCCCTATGCCTCCACCAGACACCGAAAACATGCCATCACAATTACCCTCCGAAAATTTCGTTAGACGACAAGCACTTCGTGGAACTCGCGCTCTAGGGAGGGGGTAATGTCATGAAACGATCTTTTTCATTATTCTTTTCTTTTATTATTCTTTTCCTTTTCTTTTATTTACTTACCTAATCACCAAAGCGCTTACACCAGCGCTTATTATATTTTCATTATCATTTATGTTACATGCATCAACCTTATTGTTCTCGCATTGTCGTTTCACTTAGGCACGACTCTCTCGTGCCTGTCAGCTCATTGACAGGACGACATCATTATTGTTCCACTTCCATGCTTCTTTTTATATTGCCTTATTGTTTACTCACTAAATACCTACAGCTTTACTTATGGATACGAGCGACTCTTATTGTAGATCCTCATGGTTGCGGTGCGAGACATCTCTCACGGTTTCATATCCCATTTCATATATAAGACTAAGTATTTTGTAGTTATATTCCTTAGCTCTATTCTCGTCTATTCTCCTTGGTAGCTAGACCTGTAGTTGGGTTGTTTTATCCTCATTGCTTTTCTCATCCTCTTGCTCATCGTTCATCGTGTGACGCCTGGTTATCTTTTGAGAGAGCTAGCAAGTCGCTGACAGTTATGAGATGCTTGAGGTAGTCTCCGGTGCTGTGGAGAGTGCATTACTCGGAACTCTCTCTCACATGCACGCTCAGCATTCCGATTGCATTCAGGAGTAGTAGGAGGAGAATTCCTGCAAGTTTAAGTAGATCAAAACTAATTGAAAAGCTAAAATTCAATATAAATAGCATACATTTCTGTGGAAATAAAGGGCAGAAAAGTAGAAAGGAGTTACAGTTGGCAGAGAAAATGAAAGGGGGAAAGAAGAAAGAATCATCATACCTTAAGGCTATAAGTGAGGTGTAAAACGTGTAGACAGACTCCAAACGCGTGTACATGTATGAAGTGTATAGGTGGACTTCTCGGCAATCAATATTGATATAGAACTGAGAATAAGCGCTGGTGTAGGGACCCGAGAGCCCGAAGCGCTGGCACATGACAGCTGATTACTCAGACTAATTCTTTACTCGAAGTTAAGTAATCTTAGTAATATTAAGTAATAGGCGCCCCGACCTGTTTTAGAGTAGAAGGATATACAACCCATAATGATACAATTATACTTCTTGCTCATAAACATCCTCCCATGCTTCCTCCCCCATATTTTCTCCGTCTTCGTCGGCCTCTCCACTGTGTCCCTTGCGTGGAGGGACCGGATTTACGCCTAATATTCCATCTTCCTCGATGACGATCAAGTCTGTATCGTCTTTGTCGTCTTTATCGTCCATCGTATAAAGATCGACGTCGTCGAAATTCACTAGGGACTCGCCCGCACCAATAGAACCGAAATCAGAACGAAACTTATGATTAGATGGGGCACCGCCGTTGGAGTCAACAAAGAGATCCTTTAACGCATCGTAGTTGATCCTCTTGCTGTACTTCGGATTTTTCTGGATGAGGTTCCGCACAGACTCAGCAGGCGTAGCGCCGTGGGGTGTGGACGTATCACGCGGTCTAGAATTGTGAGCATTTTTCCGACGCTGTGATACAAATCAGAAATTTGAAGTATTTCCTTCGGCGGGATACGAACCTTGCGCGCTTTTGATTCCTTCGAAGCAGACTGGTCACCTTTGGCTATCAAAACCATGAACAAACCGTTTAGCAAAACGGGCAGCGACAGGTTTGAATACATGTGAATAATTTGTAGACTTACCGGCAAGTGCTTCTAAATAATCCTTGTTCAACTCTACCCATACCCTCTCTTTAATTTTTACTTCTTCGTCTGTCAGTAAAAACCTATTCAACTCATCCTCGTCTAGCCCTAGCAACTCGTCGTCAACATTGGCATTCAATTGGGCTAAGCGCTGCTGCTCTGCGTCATCGAGAGCATCGGAGAGCATACTTCCTTGATTATTGTCAAGGAATGCCGAAACTTCTTGTGCTAATGCAGAAGAGACGACTTCCTCAAAAGGATCCATGGGAAGCGCCTGGAGTGTAGGATCGTGCGAGGACGAGGATTGGTGTGGCCAGCTCGATTCTACGGAGGCAGACAAATTGGGCACGGAGAAGGAAGGTTGCGACAGGAGCGCAGGGTCGATGATAGGATCAGATATTTGATCCATAGGAAGCTCAGGTAGAAAGAGCGGCTGCTCTTGCTGGTCCTGAATACTAGCTAGTATCCCTTCGTTCATGAGTGCTGGGTCAACAGGTTGTCGCAGGTTTCCTTGCGGCGGAGCAATAGACTCGTTATCTGGGTCGCCATCGGCATTTGCATCTTCATCTGTTGCCTCTCCATTGTCGTTCTCTCCACGTTTCCGTTTTCTCTTTTTCTTCCTCTCTTTGCCCCTTTTAATCCTTTTATTTTTCGCTGTCGGCTCGATCCCATGCGCTTCCTGTTCTGCCGCCAACCTCTCCGCTTCTTCTTTTTCCTTTCCTTTCGTATAGGCTGGTGGGTCCATCTCATCCTCTAGCCAAACAGTGCGAAAATCGGCCAACGTCAATGCCCCGCTGGGTGTATTTTTGAATTCATCCAGTCGTTTTTTTAGTGTGGTGTCTGCTATTTTAACCACCTGAACAATTTCTTCGACAGATCGCCGGAAATTGTTCATACGGGCAGCAAGAAGAAGGGCTGCACCGCATATTCCTGCAGGTCGTCGGCCACGGGTCATCCAGTCTCGGTCAAACCGCTGGACAAGTCGGATAGCATCAGTTGCGACTCGATGGGTCTCTTCACCGAACTCCAGCAAGGCAGCAAAACGAGAGATGTAGTGCGACGGATCGACAAGAGGTAGACGAAGGTTGAGTGTTTGCACGAGTTGAAGGTAGGTGTGTCCGAGTTCAAAAACATTCACCTATTTAATTGAGGTCGGTGTACGAATGGCAAGATATAGTGGACATTCCACACCTGGAGTATATCTGAGAAATCGATAAGCATGTAATTCCTGGTCTCCTTTTGCCGGCAGGCAACATATAGGCATACAGCGACAACATTCATGCTTTTGCGGCCTTTGGTGAATTTGTGTTCCACTGCAAGAGTGTAGAGACGTGTTGCGGCCAAGCAGACTTGCTCCGATAAGCGCAACACTCCAGCTATGTTTTGGATTTTCCTCGTAGCTATTGGACAGATGAGAGCTTGTGATAACAAGAATATCGGGAGTAGATATACCATTGGCAATCGTCTGTTCTCTTGACTCATTGCTTCCTCTGTTACCAAATGGTCCGTTGATCCTGGCATGACCTGGAGATAATTAATCAGTATAGAGCGAATGAACGAATTTAAGATCTAGACGAACTAGCTCCTTGGGCTACATACGACCCTTGGACCATAGCAGCTCCCGAAGAGGTCTCTCCGAAGGCGACTTCGCTTACAATAGTGTTTTCCTCAACGACGGTTCCACATCGTACACAGAACCCGTTCCCAGCAGCAGCATCATACTCAATTACAGTTCCTCCACAATCAGTGCATGTTGGCTGATGGATCGAATAAGAAATCAGTAAGTAAAAGATAAGATTTCCTTCGAACTGACCATGGTGAAAATTACAAGTCAAGTAATGAAAGGATAATAAAGATAGATTGGAAAGCAGATAAGAGGATATTTGAAAAGAAACAAAGATTCCACTGGCGATTACATCGACTGTCGACAAAGGACGATGAAGGCGAAAGTTGAGTCAAAAAGCAATTATTTAGCCGGAATTGCGCCGGAACCTGTTTTTTTTCCATTAACCGTCATGGCGTCTGCTTACTACGAGTTTTATCGTGGATCTTCGTGCGCCCTCTTCATTTCATGGATAGGCTTTTTCGTTGTATTCAACGTATACGCAGCATCGGAATGGCACTCACCGACTCGCTGGACGAGCTCATCACTAGTGGTTCGATCACACCTCAATTAGCGATGAAAGTTCTCCAGCAGGTAACTATCCTTCCTGATACCAATCAAGTCCAATAATATTCGTCTAACTGTAACAGTTTGACAAGTCCTTGGCAGACACGATAGTTAAGCAGGTTAAGACTAAGACTACGCTGAAGGTATATGTTCACAAATTCTACAGCGTTCTGTGCTGACCTTGTCTTTCCTTTCTCTCGCCTTTGTCTGCTTTTCTTCATTCGCCAATTATGCCATGTAGGGCCACTTGCACACTTATCGTCTCTGTGACGATGTATGGACATTCATTGTTAAGGATGCCTCTTTCAAAATGGAAAGCAACGAACTCGTCAATGCGCCGAAGATAAAGATCATTGCGTGTAAGAATGGGGATGCCATCGAGAGCGGTAACAGGCGATGAGCTTTGTATTCCCTATAACCATACGTTCGACTTTGTAGTGGCCACCCCTTTTTTTGTGTAAGTATTATGCATTATAAACTGATTTTTTCTGTCGCTTTTTCGCCGAGTATCAGTCTGTCTCAGTTTCAATGGCATGCTTGTGATTTTTGATGGATGCAAGGTGTGTCTACTGCTATTCGATCCCTGATACTCTCAATCCTCACCACGGTAAAGGCAACGGCGTCGGCAAATCCTTACCCTGTCCAATATCTCCGAAGACGCGGTATATCTAGACCAACTTCAACAGATTTGATACCGAACTCACCTAGGACCTCTAGGAGCCCAGAATGATCCCGTCAAATCATGCGGAAGCTCGTTGAGGATAAAGTCAACTGTTGTTTCGGCCCCTTCAGACGGTTCCACAGCTGCGCCCCGAAATCATCGAATGTGTGAGTGTCAATGTGAATCGAATGCACGTCGACTCATGTTTCCAGCTCACCTCCACCTGACTCATAAAACTCGTTTTTGCCTCCTTCCTCCTTTGTCCTGAAGGCAATAGATCCTCCTTCGGAAGTGATGAGAATGAACTTAGAGGGGGTGGAAAAAGGGAGGAGTTATAACTACGCATAGGGAGTCGTCGACCGGTCTAGTTCCACAGAAATAGCCAACTTACAGATAACTTGCGACCATCAACGGAGCAATGGACACTACTTTGTGCATCTCGAGCAGGTCTTCCCAATTCGGATTCTCCAACGTCTATCAAATCGAAGGACCCTGTACATCCAGGGAACTTGCTTTCTCAACGATACCAGTCAGTACTCACATCAGCTTTGAACACTCCCGCATTCATGATGACTAAATCCAATTTTTTCGTCTCTCCTCCTTCTCGAGCTCCGAGTCCTAAGTCTCCTTTGAGATAACTAACAATCTGCTTTCCAGCATCTTCTTGTGAGATCGATGTTCGGGATGATGTTGACTTCCTGTGGGAAACTAGACCCCAGCTCTTTGCGAATGTGAGCGTCCGGCGAACGAGTGGTCGCGAATACTTGGTACTCTCTGTTGTGCAGCGTTTTTGCAAGCTCCAATCCGAGCCCATGAGAGGCGCCGACGACTAGTGCGGTGGGTATTATGAGATTTTTGATGTACTTCTTGGGTGTTGAGTTTCAAAGAGGGTCAAAAAAAAAACTGCGTAGAATTGCAGGTCCTGTTCTTAAATACTTTCAGGATACCATAGAATACGCTATGATGTCATGAACGTCGACATCTATAGGTTAAATGTACAGTCTGTATTATTATACACAAGATCACCAGTGACCTCCATACTCCGCTCGAGACCATCCTACAACTTTAAACGCATCTGGGTTAAAAGGCAGCTTCCCCGAAGCCGCAACAGGTCCAATGTGTTTCCACAAGGCTCGTTTAACCACCTCAGTATGACTAGAAACTGCAAAACAAAATTCGCGAATATTCTCGAAATGTGGCTGCTGGAGGACAGACACCAGTCCCCGCCAATCAAAGGCGCCCAGATCACTCTCTATCCCTGGCGAGTTTGATACCAAGATCTGTAATACCACCCTGACCTCTTCTAAAGACGAGGAACTGACTGTCTTGAGAACGTCAGTCACAAAGGCCTCTGATCCAGGAGGGGAAGAAGAGGAACAATGAATCCAGCCCATCCTCAGTGTCTGCAATTTTTTGCAAGGAGATAAATCAAAATCTAATGGCATGAATAAGCATACAACTCGTAAGTTCAAAAAAAGAAGGAACTAGCTTGCTGCTGAATATGCATCCCATATCTTCACCGTCTCAATCGTCGAGCCACATTCCGACAAAAATCGAGATATCTGGCGATTGGTTGATCCGTTGAATAACCCTACGGCAACGGTCCTAATTGGTATAGGCCCGTGGAATGCTATCCACGAGAAGATAAAATGTGCCACGTCCTCTGTGACGTTGGAATACAGCTTTTGCAGTTGTGGAGGTTTGGGTGCGTTGATTAGCGTCATACCCGGGGCCTCGCGGGCATCCTCCCTAGGTCGTCCGCTGTTGAACTTGAGCCCGACCAGCTGAAGGCTAGTCAGCTGGGGAAGGGCGTGTAAGATTTCGAAAAACTGTGAATGGGAACGCAGGATAGTAGAGTTAAGCTCCAGCGCAGTGACTCCTGCACTAAAATTATTTTGGAGGGATAGTGCAGTAGGTGGACCTGTATCTCCACGAATCCAACCAAGCCTCAGACTTTTTACGGATTTAAATCCTACAAGGAGGTGAAGATATTCATCGAATCGAAAGGCTTTTTTACCTCCTTCTATAGCCAGCCCCAAGTCTGGTAATCGAGCTGAGCCTCCTTGTTCGAGATGCAACGCCTCTATGAAACGAATGATTGTTATGAAATGAGCATTTCGTTCCACAATCTCTAGGAGATCGTTGATGTTCCCTCGATGAACCAGAATAGTACTTCCTGCTAAGAGACGTTTCCAACTTGCCTGAAGCCAATCTCTACATGTTAGGCTGCAACTCTTTAAAGTGGGTGTGTGGTCCAGGAAGGAGATTATGTATTCATATATCTCGAATGGGATAAGGTCCGTGAGGTTTTTACTCAGGGGACTGGCAGAGGAAGAGGCCATCTCTGAGATTTGAGGTGTGGGGATGTAGGAAGCTGTATTATGTATAGCCACACAGCCTCAGGTGAGTAATAAATTGGAAGTATGTTGTCGAACACAGACGACAATGTACAACAAAAGTTCATAAGTAAATCAAAGGGAAGAATAAGATACAATTCTCGGCGTGCAGGCAAACGAAGGAGTCCAAGATATCAGTGACAGCATATCTATCCTCTGCGACGCTTCCCGCTCTTGCTCGCGTCTAGAAGACTTTCTCTTCGTTCACTAACCCTTTCTAGAAACTCCACCTTCTCCAAATACCCACCTCCTCCATGCTTCCGATTTGCCTCAAGCTCATCTTTGACGGTGTGATCCTGCTCGGATACATGTGAGCGCCAGTCCATAGCAGACTTTTCCAGCGTTGTGAGCTTCGTCGCTCGCAATCGTGTGCCTGCACTGGATCCTGGGACCTCGCCTAGTGTTATTTTTGACTTTCTGGGGCCTCGTCTGGGAGCGATAGGCTTTTGAGAGGATTGAGAGTACAATAAATTCGAATCTCCAGCTTGAAAGGTCGTAGGTATAATTGAGGAAGCAGTCGATTTGTGGACAAGAGATGAAGGTGAGTCACGTCTGCTCGAAGACGACACAGAGGGTGTTTCTGAAGATACCATTGGCCATTTCTTTGCTTCTGCAGAATCAGCAGAGACTTCAACAATTTCTCTGATGAGCTGTTAGGACAAAATACAATACGAGAGGAGGCAACTCACGTTATTTCTTTCCCCGCAAATAGATATCTCTTCTCAACTCGCACGCTTTTTGGTTTCTCTTCCGCTACCAAATCTTTACTAGAAGCTACAGATTCTTGGAAAGCTTTCCATAACTCTTTCCGTTTGCTATATGGACGATAATGGCCGTCAGAGACCGCAGATTACCAGGTCAATGTTACTAGCCTTTACCGTTGTTGACTTTCGGTGTCCTCTAGTTCAGATGGTTCTGTTCGAGGACGTTTGGTATTAGGTCCCTCCGTTTCAGAGTCAGACGACCAATATGAATCGGCTTTTTCGTCGGGGACGTATTCTCCATCTTCAGAATCGGAAGGGAGCACCATGGGAAATGAGAACTGAGTTAATGATCCGTCGGAATTTTGAACTCAACTTCTTTCCTCTTTTCGTTCTACATTATCTTCACCTCTGCTGGCCAGAGAAACATTCACACCTTCATATATCCTGTAATCAGCTATGTCCAAGGCGTTTTTGTCTTTGATCTATTGTTCTCTCTTCGTCTTCGGGTCTCTCTACAATTCTTCTATTCTTACCGTATGTGCTACTCCGACCCCCGAGAAAGCAGTCACTCCCATGAATCATACTATCGCACCTCGTCGCTATGAGACCCGACCTCCGAAGCAGCCTGCGCAAAAAGCGTATCTACCTTCCACCCTCGAGTTATATATGAATCAGGATAAGAATTACAAACGTTATGTGTGTCTCTAGAAACATCCTCACGAATGGCTCGCTAATCAGGATGCTGTTAAACTACATAGCAAACTTGGATGGTTGACTTCTATCCTCTCGAAGTTACGAATGCAGCTAGGCAGAAATACTTCCGTGAGTTTCATTCTAATCAAGTCTCCATGAGGACCATAACGTTCGTATCTCTAGGGGGAGGCGATTTCTCCCAGTACCTTGGTGTAAATTTGGCTATTGATAATGAGATGGGTAAAATGGGGATATTTAATGCTGGAGTATACCGGTTCAAAGGTGTTTCTGGTGCACGCTACTCAGGCGGTTACCACCCAGATCAATTGTTGATCAAAGTCCTCTCCAAAACTGAAGTCGACAAAGACGCTTACGGCGAAGTCATAGCTCTCAGTCTTGTCGAACAATATGTCAACTCTGGAATAGTTTCTTGGGAAATTCTGAGTAAAGAAACGGACCGGCGCACAGGAAAAGTAACCATTGTGAAAGAACACTTACAACGACCTACTATCATCATGAAGAAAGTCAATGGCGTACCAATCGAGAAGACCGATGCCTGGAGGCGTGCCCGTACCGCTTCAGAAAGGAAACGGCTGGTGGATCAAGTTGAACGGCTGGTTGAACCACAAGTTCTGAACCTTGTGGATCGTTATGGCCTTCTTTATACGTGAAATATTTTCCTTCTCAGTATCACAGGGTCTCATTTTCTTTTCTATTTGCAGTGATCCCAATAAGCTCAACATCCTTGTTGGTGTCAACTCTAGAGGCATTGTAGAATATGCTAACCTGATCGACTTCGGTGCTCCTGCAATCATTTTCGTCAACCCAAGGACGGACATTCTCAAACTTGTGAGCTCGTTGCTTTTGATTGTAGTCGAACTCGAGACACTGACTACACCCTTCGTTGTAGAAATCTTGGTTTCGATCTAACTGGAGCTACTTTTGGCATTGATGCAATGTTGGATCGCGCTATGGTTGCTTATTCTTATGGGAGATGCTTTCATCGTTCACATTGGCTGCCTCTTCTGCTACTTCAGAGGCTCCCTGGAAGTTACGGATTCTTCAGGAACTTTCCGCAACTCTTCTTGTACAGTAATGGAGGTCATATACACAATTCTTTTGAGTATGTAATGTGGAGAAATGATTGTAGCTTTCTACACTAGCTGCAAAAATGGGTGGGCATTACGGGGGTATAAGTACGATTCTCGTTCAGGATTTTCTAGGGGCCAAAGAATAGTTTCGACTTTGAGTTCTGCATCCCGAAAAATCGTCCCGAAGCAAGGAGAGCAGATATCTTCTCCTTCCTCACCAACCGCGTTCGCCTCGAGAGGACTAAACTCAACCTCGGCTTTGTATGAAACAAACCCTGTCCCCAAATTTTCATAGGGATGTGAATTATCAAAATTCAATTCGAAAACATCTTCCGGGTAATCTGTCCTTCCGTAGGTTTCCACTAGGCTTTGTGCAAAATGAATGTCGCTCTGGGAGGTCGGTTTACTCTTTTTGGGGACGGGAAGCTCTTGCCCTTCATATTCAGTGGTGTAGTGAATCGTCGCAGGTGTAGGGAATGAAATAGTGACTGTATGTCTCTGCCTGGGTAGTGGTCGTGATAATATTTTATGTGTTTCGGCAGGCACTCTTCTCGTGGTCAACGATTGAAACTACGGAAAAACAGTAAGCAGAACGATTTATCTCAAATAACAGACAGCCGGAACAGCAACAGGTACCGCATATGCATTTATGCTCAGGCCAAGGATGACACCAAATGCAAGATAAGCAGGGGCGAGACGCATGGGGACGTGGTGCAAATGACTCGTAGTCTCAAGGCAGAATGTAAAACTTTTCTTTGCCCGCAAAGAAGATAGTTTTTCATTTGGATGGCCTGGCGGAGTCGTCTTTTATATGAGACCTCACAGCCAAAATTTATTTTGATATACACAGCTAAGAGGTTGTTTTTCCGGATCCCGAAAAGGCCACCGAGTCCCCTGAACGACGAGTAAGTTTAAGTGTCCAACCCAAGTTGCTTATCAGTCAATAGCTGTCTCGCTCGTCGTTGTAGGGTGAAAAGATGGGAAAGAAACCTGCCTGTTCACCGGGACCTAGATTTGTTGCCGGGCGATGCGCATTGTATTAGATTGTGCTGCCATGGAACGGTAGTATTGTGCGATAACTTCTTTTGAGCCGAAGGTACCCAGTAGATGATGATGTTTATCCTTCTTCATCCAGTTTTCGATCTTGCTTTGCATAACTTGTGATTTCTCTTCATGGTAATTATATTTATTTCACATAAATTACTCCTGGATTCAGGTTTTCAGTAAATAATCAGATACATACATATAAGCGAACAATGAGAGTTAAAGGAAATTGCGCTATGATGAACTAGTGCATACCGTTTCTATACCCATAGCATCACTGAGGGCATCCAACAGGATATCATTATAATCACCCAGTATATGCCACACCGAGAATCCTTTCAGACCCATGCTATTGATGAATTTTCCTTTCGCAGCAAAGGACGTCGCATCGTCGAAGGAAACCATCACATCAGAGGTAGGATTGTACACGAAAGGCTGAAACCAAAAACCCGGCTCGAATAAGATCCGTAACCGAGACAGACTTGAAAACACAAACGCACCGTCTGACTACAATTATCGAATGCATAGTCGATGCCACTTGCAGCGGCTCCAGCCGTTGTAAGAAACCCGCCGTCAACCAATCCCCAAAAATTGAAGATGCCTCCAATAGGCGTGGAGTTGCCGCACTCATCCGTACCAGCCTGCGCATCTTGACTATCACCATGAGGCTGGTCCCCAGCGTTGAATGCGGGATAGAGTTTTAACGCTGTCGAGTTGCCGAGTGCGTTGGAGTTGGTGACGTCGAACGAATGTCCGTAGGCAGCTAGGCCCAACGAGATCTTGAGAAAAGGCTTTCAGTTCATGGTTTTCTGCGTACAAGATCAGACAAACCTGATCAGCAGGAAATCCAGCGGACGTCCATGCTTTGACGGCGGACACAGCAGATCCATCTTGTACAGGAGCGCAAGAATCATTCAGAGGTGCATTGGGACCAACGGTAGGCGACCATGAGCCCCAGATATCATAGTTCATAATACCTAAAGGGAGATCATTTTGAGCGTTATTAGATACCGGAAAAGAGGAACACAAGAGGAACGCAATACTGACTGATATGATCGAGCACCTTTGCAAAGGCTGATACGTCGGTCATAGGTTCACCACTCGATCCAACCCACGGAGTAATAGAAACAGCTGCTGCAAGAATCAGCTGCGATCCAGTAGGGTCTTGCCGAAGCTCTTGCAGGAATGAGAGAAAGTTCTCCGAGTCCGATGATGAAATCGTGTTACAACCAATTCCCTGCTTTCCGGGATATTCCCAACTGCGAAACGTTAGTCAATCCATATAACCCAAGATGTCGTTGAAGATCTCTCGGAACACATGCAACTATTTGACGTACTCGAATTCTATACCATCCACATCGTATTGATTGACGATATCTACCACCGTTTTCACGAATGCACTTCGATTTTGCGAGGTAGCTATGGCGTTAGAGAAATACATTGATCCCGACCATCCACCGATCGACAATATTGCAGTAACATTCTGCAGACATATGTCGAATTGAGTGAATATTCATACGCAAAGTTAGGAAAAGCAACAAAACCCACATGTTCCTGGGCCTCGGTCACAAACTGAGGCAGAGCCTGTTGGCTAACAGAGTCTAACGCCACTGTGTTCACATCGGAAGTTGTAGTGCTGATAATTCAGAATCAAACAACCGATCGAGATCATAACGTAGGGGAGCGTAAGCTTCTCGTTCCAGAAGATAATTATGCACTCACGCGAACGCAAAAGTCAAGGTGTTATATTTACTCCAGGAGATATTACTAAGAGGATTGTCGTCTGCAAGCCATCCGGGATACCATCCGTTGGCAAGGACGTCACCAAAATCACCACTGTTGGAGCCTGAGCCTGAGGATCCAGATCCTGCTCCAGTGGACGACTTTGAATTAGGAACAGTCGCATCTGTAGGTGGCACCAGGCCACACTTGGGTTGGCCAAAGACGATTCGCGGGAGCGCAAGAGCCAGCAACATTGAAGTGAAAAACGATAGCATCAGTCCAGGTGGTGTACAAGAAGACCTACGTGTATAGTGAGAAGCTACGTTAGCGTTTATAGCACACAAAAAATGAGGTAGACATGCATACCTTGATGTTATTATCTCCTGCCACTGCCAGCCAATATTATGGGAAATATCAACCGCTCTTTGTCTTCTTGACATGAGGCTACCTTGAGACACGAGGTGACCACCAGGCCGATGAAGGATGGTGAAGTCAAAGTATCTCTAAGAGACATTATCTACTCAAATTGGAAGGTCGGAAGTAAGTATTCTGTGTGGATGCCAGTGGAACCACAACTAGTCCCGCGGGGTCAGGGGAAATCAGACCGAAGGGGCACTGAAACCTGAGTAGTTTATGACTCTTGATACTGTATAACTGTCAGTTCATGTCTTCATATGATTGAGAGCGTCGTATTCTGCGTCGCCATTGCACTAACAATGAAAGGGCACAAAAGTAAACTTGGACGTGTGTGAAAATACAATATGTCTCTCTTATTACTACTTCGATGTTCTCTTGCACCGTTCTGCTCTTCTGTCCAAGGGCCTTCTCAGCCCGGAAGCTGTGAATTGTATATGGTGTTTTATATGATACTTTCGTGACAAAGTAAGTCGTCCAATGTCGATCCCTCGGTGAAGTTGGATGTCTCCAACTTGCCTGTAATTGAGCTTAATATTAGTATTGACTTACAGCAAACCTGTGTATATGATCTCATGTTTTCATATTCTGGCACATATGCATTTTGATTTTTGTCATAGACTATTACCTTGGAACACTGAAGCGCTTGTCATTGTGCTAAGATTGTTGAGAAAAGGCTAAGCCGAGAATATTCGAGCCCTCAAAGTTGTATATTTCAATTCGTTTCTCTACAAAAGGGTGCTTCTTTCGGAACAAGGATGTGAATTTAGACCTCGAGTCGTTTTTTTACGTCTGGAAGGTATGTGCTCGTTCAGCATAACGTCTGGGCGTAACATTGACGTTTTCGGTAGCACTTTATGAAGCTGCGCTTCTTGTTTAAACGCTTGTGACATTCCACATAATATGGTCGCTGTTCTCTGATCTCCTGGAACACCCGAGCCTACTCAGATTGGTTGTTTGTCGTGATGCAGGATCGTCGTTGACCACAGTATCGCGAAGCTGCTAAATCCGTCGATGTGTAAGTTCTATCTGCAGATCGTTCACCACTTTGCCTCGCTGAACGAAACTTCCAGGATTCTTCCGATAACAGCCCTTTGTCATTCCAGAAATTCCCTCGTGGTTTGAACGAGGTTAGTCTCGCTTGTGATCTTTGAAGGAGTTGAGGAGCACCAAGGGCAGCGACAACGCCAATCACGTCGAAAAGTTAGCGTTATGCTCATTGACAGACGGAGGAGGTAGAGGAGTTTACGGCGATGCGCTGAATTTCTAGTGCATTCTCGTCTTGTCTAGTTCAATTCTCCGTGAGAGTTACCTCTCGGATGATACCGCTACCTCAATCGACCAGATTGATTCCGTTTCTCGAATCAATTCAGAACTCTGTCACGTGTGGGATATCGATCAGTCTTTGTCGAATGCCTTTTTGGTACGAGGGACTAGAAAAACTAGTCCAATTCACCCCGTGCAGTAATATTTCATATATTCCCATCATTCGATGCGCTATAAGCTCGGTCCCTTATAATCCCTGCTTGTTACAGCTCTCAATCTTCCTCGTTTTCTTTCTTACAACCTTGTCTTGTCTTCATCACAGGCTATAACCTTACTCTCAGCGCTATCTGCCATTCAATCTTCACCGTGGCTTCACAGACGCTCAGACCAGGTCTCCAATCATGCCAGTCACTACAAACATGTTCGACCCTGAAGTGCAACATATGGTGCTCGAGACCGTCTTCCGTGGTGTAGAACATCCATTATCCACACTAAATACACCCATACACCAGTACCGCGGTATCAAGTATGCCTCTATACCTGCTCGATTCCGCCAGTCCAAGGTGTTTGCATCGTACCCTCCGCTTGTAGATGCTTCTAGATACGGGTGAGGGTTTTCTTTGCGTTCGGTTATCATGGCACAATACTTACGATCTTTACATGTCTTAGTCCCATATGTCCTCAAGTCAAGAACATGAACAGCTTTGAGGAAACTTTGTTCGGTCTGAACGACGATGACATCCCAAAACAGATACTGAAGCAAAACGAATTCGAGTGTCTGAACTTGAATATCACTTGTCCAGGCGGGTTGAGCTCTCAGTCGCGTTTGCCCGTTATGGTTTGGGTGCATGGGTATGGACAAATTCTCTGTCTAGTGGTCATTGATACTTACGCTTCCATTCCAGTGGAGATGACAGAGGCCATGGCTCCAATTGGGTTTACGACGGCGGTGCGTTAGTAGGCAAAAGCATTCTAGTCGGAAAACCTATGATCTTGGTTACCTTCAAGTAAGACTTTCTTTCTTTATCTTGAACTCTATGCTCATGTAACACAAAAGCTTTCGTTTAGGCTTGTTTGGATTTGCAGCTGGACCCCAGCTTCGAGAGGACGGCCACGAGAGTATAGGCAACTTCGGTCTTCGTGACCAACGCACCCTTCTCGAATGGTTGCACAACTACATCGCTGATTTCGGTGGGGATCCAACTAACATCACCCTTTTCGGCGAATCTAGTGGGGCGTTTGACATTGTATGCCATCTACTTTCCACCTTGAACGAAACGCGTCCGCTGTTCCACCGCGCCATCGTCCAAAGCGCGGTTTTCGAATACAACGTGCCAGACGTCGCTGCAGCTGGATGCCAGCTCTCTCGGTTGATGTCCACGATGCACCTCTCCACCATTAGCCAGCTTCGAGCAATTGACGCCGATCAACTGGTCAAATTTGGTCGATCTTTACGTGTTGTTGATGATGGGGTGTTTTTGCGACACGATTGGAAGGATTTTCTCTCACCTGAAGATGCTCACAAAAACCATCACCATAGCCTGAATTTAGTTGTGCCAAAGGCACTTTCCGCGCTTCGATCCCACACTCACACGCCAAAGCCTACTGGCTCTGCTCCGTCTTCTTCCTCCACTCCAGGTCTTCGGTTGCCCCTCTTCCAGCCCCTACTCATTGGAGACTGTGCTTCTGATTCGATGCTGTGGTCCACACCCATCTCCTACTGGACCTCTGTAGCAGCTGTACGTCGGATCAAAGCTGTCTGTCAATCTTTATCAAAGACCAACACAATATTCCACACATACGATATCTCATCGTACACGGATGACCAAGAAATCGCCGAACACATACTCGAGCTTGTGAACGATGCGCGAATAGCGTGGCCGACAGACTGTTTCGCACATAATGCGCGTCGTGAAGGCGGCGGTGTGTGGAGATACGTTTTTGATCAAGAAGGACCGTGGAGTTGTATTCCTCATCATGCAGCGGATCTCATGTATCTCTTCGACAACGTACCTCTGCCGGAATCATCTACACGCTCCATAGCTGGGTCGTCAATACAAGACAACTTAGCCGAAGCGGATATGTTTCCTGAATCGTTCTCCTTCGAAGACGATGACGAGGAGGATATCAAGTATTCCCCAATCGTACGTGACGACGACGCAATGAGCTCAGAAGACGACGGATGGGGCGTGCCCTCCGTCGCGTCGTGGTCGTATTCTCGCGTAAGAGATACGATGCAAGAGCAATGGATTGCTTTTGCGTATGGGGAAGCACCATTCAACGAAGATAAGGTGTTTGTTTTCGGGCCTGAAGGTGAAACTGGGGAGCGGTCCCAGTCGATTTTCGAAGGGAGAAGGAGGCGAACGCTGTGGAAGAAGGCGTTCGAGCCTTTGGGAATGCAGGTTGTGCATAAAATGGGGGTGGAGCTCAGTCGAGGTCCGCCATTGCGGAATTAAGCTGGTGTTAAGGCTCTTGTCCGCTAAGATTTCTATACACGGAACTCTGGATTGTCATTTTTCCCTGGGTTTACATCTTTATTTCTATCGGGTTTTCATTCATATCTCATCCATCTTTGCATTCGCATCATGCATTTGTGACCCCTCACTGTATTTTACCATTCACGTAGTTGTTCTTGGGTTGGCAGTTGGGTAAAAATCAAAATTTCAAATGTTGTTGTACCATTGTGAGTTGAAAGAATGTCCAAAGTTAATGTTAATACAGCAGCTTTGTATTTTCATACTACACCCCCGACCTATCCTCTGACCCTTACAACTTTTCGTTTACCTTTCTGGGGCCCTCCGGGAGCACCAAACGAGCCAGGTGCACCAGGAATACCAGGAACATTGGCATTGTTCTCTGTAGCGTTCATCCCCGCCTTCACGGTGTCAATAAGGACGCCAGTTGGAAGGGAAGGCGAATAGGGTGATACTCGAGACGCCAAAGGCGGATGAGGCTCCGGAGGAACGGGCAACCGTCTCCCACCTATCTGCTTATAATTCTGTTTGGGCTGAGGTGCAATCGGGGATTTAGACTTTGTTGTAGCAGGTGCTTTGCCTTTGTTAGATGAGGATGTCGGATTAGTAGTAGGAGCAGCGGCAGATGGGTTGGCGATGGCCGGAGAAGAAGTGGAATACGGTGGACGGGGGATGTTCTCTGGCTTGAGATGTTGAATTTGTAGGCTGATCATTTCCAGCAATTGTTTCTCTGGTGACAAACCTGAGGTAAGATATCGGAAGGGGACTAGGGACACTGAAACAGACTTGTTTTAATTGCTGGATTCATGAGCCTGCCTTCCTTCTTCCACTGCACTCTTACACGACCAGGATTCTCCCAGTCTCGTGGATGAGCTTTGTTAACTTCATGCAGCGTACCGAGACCTAATCGGTTCGTCGCTTCAGCAATATCCTTGCTCAAAGGCCACCAGATGCTCTTCCCTCTCTCCACTCTCCGCTGGCCTGTCCCATACGGACGCTTTGCGTCGATGTAGATGGGATATATACACGTCCACCTACACGCAAGCAGTTCAAGAATAAATTCCGAATGTCAGATGGATATATACAAGCGATAATAAGGCGTGAAAACGACACATACGACTTGTAGGGAGTTATGTCTGTGATCGTGTTCTTAGGGAGCTGGTTAGCGCCTTCTGACCGAAACTGTGGCTGCGATGAAGGTGGCGACGCTGGTCCTGCGCGCTGGGAAGTATTCAAGTCCAGATCGTACTCCGAATCGTTATCCGCGGCGATTTCTTGTAACACAGCACCTTTTGCGCCAGTATTAGGCAACGCTCGGGCAGGTAAAGGAAGGTCCGTGTCGTCGTCAAATTCATCTTCAACCAAGACTGCTTTTCTGGACATATTCAAATGGAATCTAAGGTAGATGAAGGCTCCGATGCTAAGAAGGTCAAAGCGAAAGAGTTAAATTGTCTAGACTCCCACGAGCTTCTTTCTTCAACCACCACAGTCAAACTTTCATGGTCCTCAGATGCGCATTCTGTCAACGCTGGCAGCAAATACGGTGATATGCATGTGAGAAGCAAACTAAATGATACTGTGTAGCGCCAGCCAAATAAATCTTTCACAGAATGTTTTGGACTCTTTCTTTCACCATTGCCGCGGATATCGACGCTGATGCGGGCCCTCAGAATGGTACTCACCAAGAGCTGATATGCATCCCGTTTGGTGAATGTGAACCCTGCCCTTCAGATGAGGTACCTACTTTCGTACCTGTTGTACATTTTGTGGTAATACATCTGTTACCAGCTCGACAGACCTTTCTGCCAACCATTCGGCAACCGACGATTAATGCATTGCCATAACGCTTCTTCGTCTTCATATTCTTCATCATCATATTACGAAGGCTCTCGCATATCTTTACGACCGCGGATACCTCCCCCAGACCGCCAACATAATCCCAATCCAGATTCTAATTCCAACCACGCCTCTTCTCCCCGACCTCCATCTCGTCCGTCCAACAAGATCGGCGAGACACCTGCCTGGGAATCCTGCGGACGTATCATCTCGCGTGAACGAGCGGATTTCTACGAGTTCATCGCCTGTAATGTAATTTTCGCTATTGGTGCCCTTTTAGTGGTTTATATTAGGTCGAGGAGACTACATGCGTTGCATGCTCGACAGTTGGCTGCGAGAATCGGTCTTATCAGAAATGGGGGAGCGAGATGATTTGTGGAAGAGGACAGGAATTTTCAGATAGGTGAAGAGCTAGCTACATTGCCTCAAACACTATATATCTACCAGAAGTCACCAGTATAATAAGGTCCAGCGAACAAGAAGCTGTGGGTATTATCAAAATAGGGAAGCGGGAGACGCACGGATAATCTGTCAAGAGGGTGGTCGACGTTAGAGGTCACAGCGGCGAGAGCATGAAGTTAACCGAATTTATTATATTCGTGTTTTTGTTTTCCTGCAAAGATGCTGATCATCCGACTGCCACGACCATATACAAAATTCTCAATCCCAACTTTCATTTTCAGATCCTCACTTATCAAGCCCATCAGCTCTCATTCATGATCACTCGGTATTGATGTGCGAATTGCCTATTTGCTTGCAAGGTAAAGTAACCACTGTATTCCGCAGGGTGAGAATCTGCTGTGTGGACTGAACTGGGTTCAAACATAAGATAGATGCGGAAAAATCAATTAAATACTGAGCACGACCAAATTCAAGCAAATCATCCGGGATACTTGGAATTCATGGTAGAGCCAAGGAAAAAGAATGCAAAAAGGGACAAAATAAGATAGTCAGATCAAAAAGTCTCGACGAGTTGAAGTAGAGAAGGGAGATGTAGAGTAAATGACAAAATATCGGCCAGAACGATAAAGAGCGTATTCCCAATTGAACGAAAACTGATAACTAAGAGGACATCAGCTCAGGGAATGGCAGGACGTGATCAAGGTATGGATATGCTTATTGACCCCTTCCTTCCCCAAAACAAGCCTTGAGCTTCGTTGATTCAATTTGATAGATCGTCCCAAAGCAACCATTGCCATAGTAGTGCCCTGGGGAAGCCATCACATCTGCTCTAAATGAGATAAATCCCGTCCCTAGATTTTCATAGGGATAAGCCCCCGCGAAGAAGATTTCGAATTCTGATGAAGGGAGAAAGCTCGGTATTACAATTCCGACTTGTTTCTTTGCAAATATCCTCTGATCCAGAGAAGCAGGACCGGGTTTTTCAAAAAAAATTCGGATGAATTTTAGGAGATTTGGGATCGTGGGGGTCAAAATAATTAATCGTGCTGGAATCGGGAAACGAGATAGCGACTAGGTGTCTTCTGGGTGGTGTCTGCGGTGGTGTCTGCGGTGGGTTTGATGGTGCCGGAGCCGCTTGTTTTCGAGCCTCCAATACTGAGTTTGTGGTGTTTATCTGACATGGAAAATGGTGAGTAGATCGATAGGATCCAACAAAGACGTTCACTCACAGGAAGAGGTGCCGCATGCGCAACATTCACGAACATAAACGCACTAGCTACAATCATGAATAGACAAACGCGAGATGCATCATTTATTCCCATAGGAGTACTTTCTCTTTGCCTGCAAAGAAAACGGAAACTGCTGGGGGGGGGCCAAAAGATGAAGGTTGGCGCTACAGATCAGTGTTGCAATATCAGATGGCAGGCAGCAAAAGTCACTGACAGGCAGATATGGCAGCCGGGCTGTGCATCGAGCACAGTCCAAACCGTTCCTGGCCTTTTCGAAAAAGTCCTTCGAGTCAGAGTGATTTAACAAAAAATATACGATGGTTTACTATCGCCAAAGAATACCTCTTCTCTATTGAGAGGTCTTGAATTTCGAGTTGGATCTTAGAGTAGGTTTGAGTCCAGTCTCGACCGACAAAGATGAAAGTTTGGGCGCACAGGTTGTACAAATTTCAAATGTACTAACAGTTCTATCTATGTAAATATATACTTAAAAACGGAATCTAAGATGGACATTGGAGAGGAATATTAAAAGGCAAGATAATCAAAACAACATTCCTTTGGGTATGGAAGAATATTGATTTTAAGTTTGTGCATAATGCTATGTAGAAACCTTCGTAACTTGCTCTATCAGTAAGATCGCGAAACCTCAACGTTCAAAATGTACAGGTGATGGCGGCGGAGCAGGAGGAAGAGGTGGTGGTGGCATGTGCTGTAGAGACCGAAGTTCCCAGCGACTAGGCTCAACTTTACGGCTCTGCAATGCTAAGTCATCCGATGCCCAATGTGAGGACACGGTATTCCTAGCCTAAACAGGAAGATCGTGAGCTCGCCTAGGCCGTCTAACACCAAATAAGAGTTGTCACTAACAATATGAGGAGCCGCATGCACGATATTGGCAAATAGGGCAAGAACACCAGCAAGAAAATAGGTAGGTGCGAGACGCATGTTTGTTTGATAGGGTGTTCGTTTCAGAGTAAACGCAAAATGAGGGATTTGAAGCGAAAGGTCGAATTCAACGTGGAGTGATACCGTTTTTTGCCTGCAAAGAAGTGGTCACTCAACTGAACCACTCGACGGGAGAAAGCCTGCTCCTTTAAGTCTCTCGAGTTGGGCAGAGGGCTCCACAGCTACACAGCGATAACAGGCTACAGCCACTATCGATATTACAGCCCATGAGGTGTTCCATATGCTCGCTTTCATTCTAGCCCCTCAAAGACGACGGGATATCTGTGGAGTATAGAAGAGGAAAGGGTTAACGAAGTATACCGTGCCAAGTATGTCCTGAGGCATATTCTGAAGCGCTGAACAATGACATTCATGTCGACAAAAGAACGCATAGGAAGATTCGGTTGGCAATTGGAAGGAGTCAGAAATATGCGAGATAGTATTTCGCGCCCAGTATCTCTCGAGGCATATTTTTAAGCGCTATAGCTATACAACGCCTATTGATGTTTACAAAAGTTGGAACAACGATTTAAGGGTGATCTGATGAGATATCTGCGGCGGAAGGAGTCAGAAGTATGCGAGTATAGTATATCGCGCTAAGCCTGAGGCATATTAGAAACGTGTAGATAGGCGCAGGAAATCTCGGACAAACCAGCGCCATAGGCGTGAGGTTATACGAAGAATTCGGACAAAAGACACCAAGATTGAGAGGACTAGACTAATATTTTAGTACAGTTGAGGGGACTATTAAGTGACTGAGAAGCTCTTAAAAGGGTCCGTAGACACTATGGAACACGCAAAACACCAGAGATCGAGTTCCTGCGCTTAGAAAAATCGGGCGCTAAAATAAAGGTCGCATGAAAAAATTCGGACAATAGCGCATTTGAGCAATTTTGATTCATACATAGTGCCCCAGAATCGAGCAAAAATTTCATATGGTATGCTGGTGTATAATCAGAGGTCCTATTCAAAGTCATTGAATCTGACGACAATAAGCCCTCATTCTTGTCACCTTCAGTTGCCATGATTTGTATATTTTTCAATGTAGGGTGATATCTGATCGGATTATCTTGCCTATCACACAGCCTGAGCCGCCGGACGAAGAATCGGTAAGCGTTTCACGAAGCGCGCCATTTCAAAGTGTACACAGCTTGTATGTATGTGCATGGCACAACATCGTTTACGATACTTACATATCAGCACAGGTTCAAGACTGAGAAACTTTAAGCATATACCTTTGTGAAGTGAAGTCGTACGCGGATTCGTTGGCAGCCCAGGTTAACTATGAAACGACGGAAAGAATAAGAGACTGAAAAAGGTCCAGCGTCAATACGCCTAATCCCAAATTCATGATCGGACCCTGAGAGATCATCGATACACAGCTCCTTTCAAGCGCAGAAATTTGGAATTCCGAAAACAACTCGACGGGAATATCAAATCTGAATATTTACCGCCTCTCTATCTTGACTTGACATTGAGTAAGAAGCTCCACAGTCACGTAGCTAATGGTCTTCGCTCGTTAGTCACATAACCCAGTGTTTTGTAGATGGTATGACTCACTGTGTCGCCAATTACGTCGAATACACTATCCCCGACAATATCGACCACTGTCGTGTTTTCCAATTCGCATGTTGTTCTTAGGTGCAGAGTCGCTAAGTGGTACTTTTCGAAGTGGACTCCTGCATGGAACTGGTGGTGCCAGATTAGCCCGTATATTTCGCAGTGGACTCCTCCACGGGATCGGCGGCGGCAATTCATCCAATGTTGCAGAAAGTTGTTCGTTTGGGGGAATTGCATTTTTCGGAGTACCTGATTGTCCTGCAAATGCATGGTTTGACGAATGAGGCAAAACTGTTTTCCCTCCAATAACTATCTCTTGCTTTGAGAAAGGAGAGGGCGTTGTCTGTTTAGGGAAGAACAGTAAAAAGTCAGAAAGAGCTCGAGCAGGGGTACACGTCCCCGTACCGATGAAGGAGGCATCGGGAAGGAATTTATCATTGTGTTCCACTCCGGATCATGATCCTCCACATCGCTGTGATCGCTGCGATATTGTACCGTACTTCGACTAGAAAGACGATGACCTATGCCTTTGGAGAAACTAATTGCTCGTGCCTCGACCTTGACTTTATTCGAGGAGCTATATTGATTATCCACACCACCGCACGGAGCGGCATTGGCAGAGAGAGCAACAGCGAAGATAATGAAGGGAAGAAGAAGGGTGTGTGAATACATCGTAGTCGTGATTGTTAAAGTTCGTCGTGATCGTGACGAAAAAAAATATTTTGATAGCTAGAAAGAGAAATAAGATATTGTTTGCCGTGCTGAGTGGACGTTGACGTGGTTTTGTTAAGGAGGTATCTCACGATATTATTCCCGGACCAGCCGTGAAAAGAGATATAGAATGAAATGCAAACTGAGAACCTTGAAGAGGAGAGAGTATAAGATAAGCGCCGGCCATGGTGGCGGCTGTGGTCGTCGGAAACTTCATAGCCTTAGTCCTAGATGAATATCCTCTTGTAAACTTATAAACATCAAAGCTGAACGTCAGACTCAGAAATGAAAAGACGGCAGTGCGAATTAGGCAAACAGGCCAAGCAGAATTTACAGCTGTTCAATGATCAAAAGTTACTATTGGCTAACTCTGTTTCCCAATCAACAACTCGACGACGATGATACGACCTCGTAGCATCTCTGTTCTTGTTCAGATGTTCAGTTTGAGCCCCCTGCAAGGGCGAATACGAACTCGAGCTTGCTGCTGCCGAGGCAGTAGAAGTAGGAGTCTATATCACATTTGTTTACTGATAGTGAAACAGAAGATTGAGGAATCTCACCATGGCAGATACCATACTAGCATCATCAGCCGACTTTTTAAACATTTTCTCCATCTTCGCCGCAGGATTAAGAGGCTTAGGGTGTCCCGAACGCCAAGAGGCCGGTAAAACAGTATTCGAGACAAGATATACAGTCGATTTAGGCGAGGGCGCGGGCACGGCAGAAACTTGGTTGGGAAGCGCAAGAAGTTCTCCAGTCGAAGAAGAACCTGTGGATGTCAGGTTCTGAGCCGGAGTTTCCTGTTTAATAGGATAAGCAAACCGCGGTAATGTCGGCGAATCGCCTCCCAGGCCGCCACCTTCCCCTTTCTCCACTCCTGATCTTGGCACAAGAGGAAGTGAATTTATCGGAGAAAGGGCAGAAGAAACATTCTCCGCTCTCTTCTTTGGTGGCGTTCTCTCATTTGGTTTTTCTGAACGAACATCAATGTCTATACTTCGCGACGTTTTCCCCTTCGGCGAAGGAGAGATCTGTGGTTTTCCATCCAAAGGACCAGTTTCCTTCTTCTCGCCTGTCTCCGGGAGAGTAGGGTCAAGTATTAGTCCCCCTGAAGGATGAGGAAACTGTGCCAATAATGTCTGGTTTGAAGGTGATTCATCCCCTCGGGTTGCGAGCAATGGATTACTATCCCTTGTCAATCCTCGACCAGAGAGATGATAATCTGAGTTTTCGGACAAACTACGTGCTCGCTTCTCAACACTGTCCTCATCCGAAAAGGCATATGGAAGAGGCTTTGCGCTACTCGTATTCGCAGCGAGAGCGAGAGCGAGGGTAATGAACGGAAGAAGAGTGGCGTATGTTCGCATTCTAAGTATTCGAGATTCGTGAAATAGTCGTTAAAGATTCGTTGGACTAGGGAATTCGTCAGTGTAAAAGTGTTGGTTAAAATCGCTGAAAGAAATATTGTTATGGGTAGAACATGGAGTAAAAATAGTTCTCTTGCTGTTGTCTTGGTCTAGTGATCTATTCTCCGGGCCAGCCAGGGAAAGAGACTTGACGATGAGAGTAAAAGTGAGAGTGAAGTTAGTAGAGGGGAAAAATGAATCAATCCGAGTAAAAGTCTGCCCAGATAATCTGCTTTAATCATTCTTGCAGGTTTGATGCGGCTCGCTAACGAGCACGAAACCATCTAGGTAGAGATCCAGGCCCTCTCGATGTCCCTAGATGCTCTAGAGGGTTTCTGTTGCTCAATACGAGCTCGCTTAGGCCGCTAAAAAGATTAATAACGGCTTCGTCCTATCACCATCAGCGGTGATTTAGCGAGACCAGTACAATATGCACTGAGAGCTGTACATCCTTGAAGTGATGCCTACCCAAGCGCATTTATGCCTAGATGGAACTAAATGGATACCGAGTCTCCTTAGGTGTAATCATAGAAGGGGCAGGTACCCATAGTCTCAGCAACCTTTTGACTGGTATTAATCTTTTGAGAGATGTCCTTATCACGGCGGCAGGAACCCACGTTTAGGTCAATATCTTGAGATTATACTTTCTGAGCCTTTGAGGCTAGACGCGAAAATCCCTCCGTCTATTCGTCGGTAAAGTGTAGCGAAGTGCTGGTGTGAAAAAGAAAAGATGCTACCCGCTATGAAGAAATGGCAATGGTTGAAAGATTAGAGCGGGATATATCGAATCGGTGCACAAAGTGATAAGCAACCAATCGTTATCATATCCCCTCATATTCTACGATTCTCCGAAGACTAAACGACCTCCTCTTCCTGTTGAAATGATCATCTTGACCCCCCTGCCTAGACATGGATGAAGTGGAGCTAGTTTTTGCTGTAGGGTTCTGATCGTTTTCTCAGTTTCGCATGTTATATAGTAAAATTAAAGGCTCAACTGACATATTCCACAACGGCTGACTCTTCAGAAAGCATCCTCTGTTTGATCATCTCAAGTCGTTTCGGATTCCTCGCTGGAATAGGAGGCGGAGTTTCAGAGGGCGAATGAGGCGAATGAGGAGCCACAGCAGAGGGAAATGCCGTCGCTGCACCCTGTGAAGAAGACCCTTTCTGTGGCAAGGGATACATTGGTGGTATTGTCGGAGAATCAGGATCTTGCGATGAAGAAAAGGCCTTGGCCCGCTCTTCATCACCCTGTGAAGAAGACCCTTTCAGTGGATGTGGATGCATTGGTGGTATTGTCGGAGAATCAAGATATTGCGATGAGGAAGAGACCTTGGCCCGCTCTTCACCACCCTGTGAAGAAGACCCTTTCAGTGGATGTGGATGCATTGGTGGTATTGTCGGATAATCAGGATCTTGCGATGAGGAAGAGACCTTGGCCCGCTCTTCACCACCCTGTGAAGAAGTCCCTTTCAGTGGATGTGGATGCATTGGTGGTATTGTCGGAGAATCAAGACGCTGCGATGAGGAAGAGACCTTGGCCCGCTCTTCACCACCCTGTGAAGAAGTCCCTTTCAGTGGATGTGGATGCATTGGTGGTATTGTCGGAGAATCAAGACGCTGCGATGAGGAAGAGACCTTGGCCCGCTCTTCACCACCCTGTGAAGAAGACCCTTTCTGTGGCAAGGGATACATTAGTGGTATTGTCGGAGAATCAGAATGTCGCGATGGGGAAGAGACCTTGGCCGGCGCTGCACCCTGTGAAAAAGACTCCTTCCACGTCTTTTCTCCTGCCACTTCTGAAGGAGGGTGGGGCACAGGAGGTAGGCCGTTCGCTGGGGGATCGGCTGGGGGATACATCTTCTTGGGACGGATATCTGTTCGTAGTATTCGGCCCTGGCCTGGAGGGGCCGGAAACTGGTTCAGTAGGACCCGAACCTCACGACTCGTGTTGGCAATGTCCGGTTTCTCCAGATAATTGTACCATTTAGCTAGATCGAATTGATCAGACGTACGGCCTGTTTTATCGATGGAGCTACTAGCTCGACTCTCGACACGGACCTCTTGCGAGAAACCGTAGGGAAGAGGATTTGCGCTGCTCGTATTCGCAGCAAAAGCCAGAGCGAGGGTAATGAGCAGGGGAAGATTAGCGTATGTTCGCATTATGAATAATCGAAATTCCTGGAATGGTCGTGAAGATATCTTGAGTATTTTTTTTTTGCTGGAAAAAAGTGAACAACGCCAAGTTCAGTGGGCAGTGGAGAACACGGGAACATATGTACTTACAGTCAAAAACCGGACCAGCCGGAGAACAGGGCTTGAAGGTGACGAGAATGGGAGTGAAAGTTACAGTGAGAGCTGAGAAGGAGGGGGGGAAGCGATAAATTCCTTCCCGTCGGGCATCTTTTTCGTAGGTGGGGCTCATCAAGCGTAACATCACAGATTGCAATCATTAACGTCGAAGCCCTGTTGCCTGTTGGAGGTCCGTGGAAGAGAAGAAGGAAAACTGCTGATTGCCTTAGTCTTTTTAGGACATTGATGAATATTTTCTTGTCAACTTGGTAAAATAAACAAATATGTGAATTGAGTGATTTATCGATATCCTGCCGAGGCGGCTATCTATGCGTTTACTTCTTATCGCAATGGCCAACAAGTCTGTGTTACACCGACTAAAGTCCCTGCACACCAAGAAACTCAACTCTACTTACAACTACTCGAGCTCTTGATAAACCTCGGAGGTACGTTTACCACAGCAAAGCGGCACCTAATCCTTACTTTCGCTGACTTGTACTGCTTATTCCGCTCTTTGCAATAAGCCACAACAATCCCCGACGATACGCCTTCGTTCAGGTAGGAAATTTAATTTCAATCCTCCGTCTATCATCGATTGCTTCACTGCAACTTGGTCTAATAGCTCTGATTTGATATATCTACACGAGGCACTCTTTGCCTCTTATTTTTCAACTTGGTCACAATCGGGACCTTTGTGCCGCTTCGCCGACATATCCCTCCGAATCTAAACCACTTGGTATTAGTATACAAAAAGTCTTCGTGGATCGTATAGCCTTTGTGATGGCACTTGACGCCGTTACGACCCTCGTATTCAGCTTCATGAGAACATATCAGCAGATGGCCTCGAAAAGCACCGATATACAAAAGTAGTCGATATCTTTCGATACACCATGCTTGGCATCTGGATGTGGATCTTCCGCCTATCAATCGCCTCGACGAAGTTCCTCCATGCTGCGACAAAACGCCGGGCTTGTAGAACACAGACTCAGAGACTTAAACAAATCTTGTATCTGTCCTCACAAGTCAATCACTGTTGTCGAACGTTTACACTCCGGAAAATCTACTTCCAACTCTTTCATCTTCCTACCCCGGATAATTCCCGCGCCAGCAGCAGACGACTTGTTCTGTGTCCTGTTCGAAAGGCCTTGCTCTCTAGTATAAAAGGGATCGAGGAATGGCGGTAACCAACATCGGTTCCAACATAGGCTTATCATGTTCCGAACAGCAGCTCTCCTCTCTTTCGCTTACCTCGCCGTTGTATACGGTCAGCAAGCTGGGACAAGTACTCCAGAGACCCATCCTCCGCTTACTTGGGAACAGTGCACTAGTGGTGGCTCTTGCACTTCCCAGTCTGCTTCGGTCGTGCTCGATTCCAACTGGCGATGGACTCATGTAGTGGGCGGCTACACTAACTGCTACACTGGAAACGAGTGGAATGCGACTGTTTGTCCCGATGGAACTACTTGTGCCGCCAATTGTGCCCTCGATGGTGCTGATTACGAAGGCCAGGCTTCTTTCTGTCTTCCATCTCACAAAATTTACTCAAACCCTCAACAGGAACCTACGGGATCACTACAAGTGGCAACGCTCTGACTCTCAAATTCGTCACCGATGGGACTCAGAAGAATGTTGGTTCACGAGTCTACCTTATGGCCCCCGGTAGCGAGACGGAATACCAAATGTTCAACCCGTTGAACCAGGAGTTCACCTTTGATGTTGACGTTTCAACCCTTCCTTGCGGTCTCAATGGTGCATTGTACTTCTCCGAGATGGATGCAGACGGTGGTTTGGTACGTCTTCTATCAATCATGATTGACTTCTTCTCATTCACTTCGTTCAGTCCGAGTACCCCACCAACAAAGCTGGTGCGAAATACGGTACTGGATACTGTGACTCACAGTGCCCCAGAGACATCAAGTTCATCGAAGGAAAGGTGAGCATGGATTTACTGGCATGTTTTGACTCACTCACGCAATTCTTGTTAGGCCAATGTCGAAGGCTGGACTCCTTCTAGTACCAGCCCGAATGCTGGATCTGGTGGAACTGGTATCTGCTGTAACGAGATGGATGTGAGTGTCTTCTCTCGATCGTTTGCAGTCTATAACATGAATTAAAACATCTTTCCAGGTCTGGGAAGCCAATTCTATCTCTGCCGCTCTGACTCCTCACCCTTGCACAACTCAAGGAGGAACTGCCTGTACCGCTGACACTTGCTCCTCGCCCAACTCAACAGCAGGTATCTGCGACCAAGCGGGATGTGACTTTAACTCAGTGAGTACCCTAGCATATACGCGGAACCACTCGCTCGGAGCTAATATCGAATGCCAGTTCCGTATGGGTGATACTAGCTTCTACGGCCCAGGACTCACAGTTGACACCACTTCCAAATTCACCGTGGTCACTCAATTCATCACTTCAGACAACACCACTTCCGGTGACCTTGTTGGCATCCGTCGTATCTACGTCCAGAACGGTCAAGTCATCCAGAACTCCATGTCCAACATCGCCGGAGTCGACCCGACCAACGAAATTACCACCGACTTCTGCGACCAACAAAAGACCGCTTTCGGTGACACTAACACTTTCTCCCAGAAGGGTGGACTTACCGGCATGGGAACCGCTTTCAAACAAGGAATGGTTTTAGTTCTCAGTATCTGGGATGACGATGCCGCTGAGATGCTTTGGTTGGACTCCACTTATCCTGTTGGCGAGACCGGCCCTGGAGCTACTCGTGGAACATGCGCTACCACTTCCGGACAGCCTGATCAGGTTGAAACCCAGAGTCCTAATGCCCAAGTCGTCTTCTCCAACATCAAGTTTGGAGCTATTGGATCGACTTTCAGCAGCACCGGTACTGGCACTGGCACTGGCACTGGAACCGGAACTGGAACCGGAACCGGAACTGGAACTACTACCTCCAGCGCTCCATCAGCCACTCAGACGAAGTACGGTCAATGGTGAGCTTAAATGTTTTCTTCTCAATCCTAATCAGAATCTGATACTATGAATTTGCAGCGGAGGTCAAGGCTGGGCTGGGCCTACTGTTTGTGCTGGCGGATCGACTTGCACATCGAGCGGGCCCTACTACAGTCAATGCTTGTGAGAATGAGCACTAGTTTACTATATTCCCTGAAATACGTATTTATCTCAATATGTACTTAAACGCCTCTTATTTGTAACTGCTGTTCAAAAAAATATACATACTTATTAGAATCGAACGACTACCACATCCTATACAAGAATGATTAAACAAGTTGAACACTGCTACGCTCAAGCATGACTATGGCCTGTATCTCTCCTTCGCATTCCATTTTTAACATTCTCATTGATATTACAGCCAAGACCATCCTTCGAAGGTACCTTACATGTTCCTAAAAGTTCATCGCCACATTCATCGGCCATTGTCTGTGTCTGACTATCGGATGCTTGTGATGTCGTGCGATGCACCTCCGGGGAAATGGTAGCATGAGCGACTCCGTACTCGGAGAAGCAATGATGTAGAATCTGTCCTGTCTTCTCCCATTCCTCAAGGCTAGTTCCGAATGGTACACAGACATGAACAGAAGCTAGGATCACGTTCTGCGACAAATGCCAGACATGCAGGTCGTGCACTGATACCACGTTCGGATTTCCACTAAGATCGTCTGTGACTTTCTGTAAATCTAGGTATATCGGAGCGGCTTCTAGAAGAATTCGACCAGTACGTGCGGTGAGAGGAATAGCAGTTCCGAAGATGATGAAGCTTATGAGCATAGAGGCAGTGGGGTCAGCATAGAACCGACTGGGTGAGTCGAGCTTCCATATTAGAATAGCAGCGACAATAACACCAATATCTGTGCTTGGGTTAGCAACGACGCATTAATTGGCAATAATTGAGAGACAAACTGTTCACAGCATCTCCGCAGAGGTGGACGAGGACAGCAAGTAGTCCAAAATTGTGAGAGTAGTCATTCAAGGGCTTTGTGCGTGAATGGTGATGGCCGGCGTGCTATACGTGTTCATAGCAAGAGGTAGAGAGACTGAGGCGTTGAAACTTACAATTAGCGTTATTTCATCCGACATCTCGATTGCATCGGGAATACCACTTTGGCCTGAGTGGGCATGATTATGAGAGCCATGGTCTAAACAGTGTCAAAGAGTCAATTGAGCATGATAACGAATGGAAGGACATGCCGTGAACAAACAAGACACTGAGAATATTCAGCGCAAGTCCTACACAACCAACAATGAGAATGTCTTCCGGATCTTGTACTGGCTCGATCCGGATGAATCTCTCCAATGACTGTAGAAAGATCGAAAGTGCAAGCGCAAAGAGGAAAATTCCGTTGAAAAAAGCACCTGCGCCACACATCAGACCCAGGTTGTTACGTCCGAAGTATCCGCAAGACATACCGACGAGTTCAGCTCGATGGAAAGCGTATGTGAAGCCAATTTTCTAGAGCGGAAAGGTGAGTATGCTCTCACGACGCGTGTTACACGTTACACGGACCGTGTGTCCTCGATCTTGGAGCTATTAACGACCAATAAAGTTAGAAGTAAAACTAATTGAAGAAAGCCGCGGTACGCACATATGCTGCCACAAGTGCTATCGTGCTGCGCACAAGAATGGTTTTAATTTAACAATGAAGGGCAAAACTCGATACAGACTATGCAACCACATCCTATATTTCATTTCCTATCAAGTGTTGAAGCGAGGAGGCTTTCACTGAGACCCACGTTTAAATAATGAAACTATCAAGGACGTGAAAGATCAGATATTGCTCTACAGGTAGGTGATTGGAATACACATACTGCATCTGCAATCAGCGCGATACTCTTGGTTTTGAAGCCCACTGGAGGATCGTTCTCGACTAATTCGTAAGCGAGGCGAGGCACTTGCCTGATATTTCAGCAACAAAAAAAGCGGCGCTAATTGCAAGCACGAGAGACAGTCTATGGGTGCCCTTCATGATGCTGGAGTGAGTTCAAGTGTACAAACGAGACTAACGGAGAACGATATGTGCGTGGTTGTGAAAGGATAAAGCGTGGGATCTTATCTTATCTGATAAGATATTAGTAATCCGGGAGGAGCTGCTTTGTAAAGGTATCCTTTTGGTAAAAAAACGTGGGCTATACTCGCGTCAAGAAATTGGAGGGTAAAGGGTTGGCTCAAAGACTAGAAGATGCAGTTCAAAGTAATCTCGAGGTTCTGTATCTGATAACTGGTTGTATGTGACTACACCACGCCAATCTGAGAGGCATTTGGCATTTACTCGGTGTTTTGAATCAGCGCGTTGAAGGAAGTATTAATTTGTCATGTGACTCGGAAGACGCTTTCCCTTTAGTCAGCTGCAGATAAGCATGGGAATATACAGATGTGTAATGCTATTGATACAATTGTTACTCGTAAGTACGTAGATAGAAGGAAGGAGTCCATGCAAAGACTCATCATTCGCGTTCAATCAGATGGCAGTGGTAGCCCACGAACGCCTACCGAATCCAGATCCGGTAAATTGGAAGCCCGCTGCTGTGGAAGAAGAGGTGGCGCTGGAAGACGAGAAAAGGACGGTAGAAGAGCTGATAGCGGTATCTGTCACAGAAGATGAGGATGCGGAACTGGCATCTGTCGCGAGAGGTGCAGAGCTACTTTCCGTAGACGAGGTGGATAAAGCAACGCTCGAAGCCGCGTCAGTGGCACCAGTCGAAAGAACCGCTGTGGCAGTCCCAGTCTGTCCTGGTACAATCAAAAACATGGTGGATGTTACTGTCACGGTGGCTCCAGCAGCAGATGCGGCGAGACTGTCAGTAGCGCTAGTAGTAGCGGAAGAAGTTGCTGCGGATGAAGAAGAGACAACGCCAGGACTTCCGACAGCAGAAGCGGGAATACTACCAGAAGAGATGCTATCTATCGCACCAGTTGCAAGAGCGGAATCAGTGGTTCCATCAGTTGAGGTGGACGTAGAAGTCGTGGAAAATACACTGCCTGTTGCAGATGAAGAGAAAGCCGATGACGAGTCTGATGGAATGGAAAGGATCTGACGACCTCTAATAGCACGACGAACGGGTGCTGAAGACGAAGTTGGAGTGACGGATGAAATAACAGAGCTAGTGCTCGGATTAAGGGTGAACAGATTTTGTGCAGCGGTGGCAGAACTAGACGTAGCAGATGCACTGGCAGCGGCTGCAGATGCGGAGAGAGCACTGGCGATGGATGCAATAGCTGCTGAAACTGAAGCAGTCGGGAAAGCACCATCACTACCAGCAGGGATATCTATGACTGTTGTAGTAGAGTCCGGGATGGAGGCAGAGGTCGCATTGGATGAAGATGTTACCGTAGCCGTCACAGACCCCGAAGATGCCGTGACTATTGGTGCAGTAGGAGTGACAACCTCACCTGTACCAAGAGCGACTGAAGCAGAGGCGACGGTAGAGGACGAATCAGAGGAAACGGAAGTCTCATCGCCACAATCCATTGTGGAGTTGGTAGAATCTGCAGTCGTGGTGGGATTTGCAGCAGCAGCAGCAGTAGAGTCGGTCGTAGAATCGGACTCATCATCTCCGCAATCAGTATCGGACCCAGCATCAGTGGAGTTAGCCCCAGTAGCCGCTACAGTCGCATTGTTGGCAGTGGAGGTCGCGCTGACGGCAGTGGCACTCGCAGTCGATGTTGCGCTGGTCGAATTGCCAAAGATTCCACCATCAACGCCGGCAGCTTGTATTCTAGCCTCTGCGTCATCTTGACGATCACAGCTGATGGATGTTCCGTTGCTATTAAGCAACGGGAGGGCGAAACATGATAATCCTGAAGAGCATGGCGTCAAGCTGAACGTAGAGCCAGTGCATTGCGCGAAAGATCCATTAATGCACGCATCTTGGCCAGCTGAGAAAACCAGTTCCAATCAGAATCAAACCGAAAACTTTGCCCAAAAGTAGAACTCACTCGTGCAGGAAGAATTAGCAGTCATCGTTGCAAAGGCGGCGTTTTGAGCCTGCGCCGTCAGACCGTTTTGTTTCTGTACCTCTGCAGAGGCAGTGCGTCGGTGAATGGCGAAAAAGCCTCCAGCACGATGACTAGGTCGGCTGGGAAGCGTCGGAGCAGCATTTACAGAGGCCACCAGGGCAAGGACAAGAGTCGATGAAATTTGCGAGAACATGATTCCTCGTTTTTGTAGAGAGAACAGGCCAAATGAAGGATGTATTAGTTTCGTTTCGGGTCGTGGAGCTCCTGGCTTCTAAAGGTCTGCTTGCGTTGCAAGGAAAGTGAATGGAAAGGGAAAAGAAAAAAATCGTAACAAGATTGAAGAGAGAGAAGTCGTTGAGAGGCGTTCAACGTTTGTGTACGGAATTTTTCTTCTCTTGCGCCTCTTTTATCTACAAAGAACAATAGTTGTTTGTACATTCGGCATGGTGTTTTGAAGGAGCTTATTGTTCTTCGTGCTCATTGTTCGAAAAAGGATTGCTTTATTCCCACGGACAGTACTGGTATGAATAGAAATTTATAACGGTACCACCTCCATACGCATTATTTAATTGAATACTTATTACACCGTTTCTTGTGCTCTGAATGGTGCAGCTTCTGGCAAGATGGATCGCAGTATCTAGAGAGGCAAGAGCATTTCAGCTTGACCAGATGACAAAAGCGTCCAGTTCGAGCCACCTTGTTTTAAAGCAACCCGAGCACTTTGTCAACATTTGCGCTTAGATACCTGCACCACGAGCACTGATACAATAGTACATTTCAGATTTACCTTCAGGGGGAGGCTACCTTTTGAGCGGTAGTCCAAGAAATTGTTTAGGTCATTCCGAACTTTTTCCCGAGTGAGGCGATACTTGGGGTTGTTTAGGACCGGGGTCGTTCATTCGTGAGTTAACCTCGACCCATTCAGCGACGGCAGCAGGGTACCTTGCAATAACGGCGACTTGTGCGAATAGCAATTGAGTATTGGGAACGGGGCTGGGCGAAAGCGCGAGTAAAGTCATTAGAAAGAGGTTTTTGCGCATGCTGGAAGAAAGTCTCAAGGTCAAGATTCCGTGTGTCCTTCTCGCTTTGTGCCCAGAATAGGTGTAGGACCCCATTAAGGACAGGTGGTACGGATTTCCCATTCAATGCTCCGCAGGGCCGGCAACAAGGAAGGTGCACAAGAGGATGGGTTCGTGGAGAAGGCTTCAGAGTAGTGTCCTATGCAGATAGTGTCCGATGAGGAATTTCGATCCGGAGGGTTTCTTCCTTTTCAGGGTAATCTGTCTGGTAACTTGAACCATACCAAAATCTCTTACAGCACCGCATCAGTCTGATTGCTGTATAGAGAGTCTGAGAGATCAGGAGACTGTTTGACTAGTACAGGCACAAGGGAATGAGAGAAAATGGTGATGATCAGCTCCGCGATGCCACTGTCGTCGGGGTCTTCTTCCAACAAGTCTGCGAGTAGTGATGTAGGTTTAGATATCTGTTGACAATGTTCTGGAAAGCTTGAATGTGCTACGCAAGATAACGCGCGTCCAAGTTGGAATATACACGTTTTAGCACGCTTCTGCTATTCAGGTCTATGAGCTCAGTCTAAATTTGAGTTTCTTTAACTAGTATTCCTCAAGGAGTTGCCAGGAATTTTGAAGTACTCGCACAGAATGTGCACAGTGTGATCCCATCATTCTGCACTGTCGACATCCTCCACATACGACTCCGGCACCAAGCTCATTACTTTCGAAGGTATCATCCTGCTTGATAAAGATCAAAGAATTTGAAAGGTCTTCAAAAACTAAGCGGTTAATCAAAGATTGTGATTTGGAACAAATGAATATGCACGTTCATCCTACTTATTAGTACAGCCTCGGGAGGTCATTGGTTATTATATCCTCTCATACCCCCCGAATCACTCCGTACCTGCCACGATGTTTAGCGCAAGATGAAGCATTTTCGTGAGTACAAAAGGCCTTGCGTTGACAACGCTTTTTTATCGCTTTCTCTACTACTCCCTCATGTCTCAAAACGTTAGCGCAAACTTGTCAGACCTTGTCATTCGTGAGGTTTGTATAGATGCCACCCTCTGTCTCGCTCCGTGGTAAAATAGGGTCTTGATTTCCAGGTAACATCTGGTGTATGGACCTTCTCTCGGTGAGCAGAATTGTTTTTGGCCACGAGCTTCTCTAATCATGTTACAATCAGACCCTTTGGACGAGGTCCTCTCGGACTTTTACCCTGGGGAGGTCGCTCGACTGCCATCAAACTCTCTAATAACGATGTTTGGGTACTTGCCTCAACACCACTTACTGAAGACACGAAGTCTACAATAGACGCTCTAGGAGCAGTCAAGTACGTTTGCATGTTTTCATTTTCCGACTACAGTTGATCATAAATAACCCCTTCCCGCAAGGTGGATTGTCGCTGCCGATATTGTGCATCACATTTTCATTGGTTAGTAATCCCTCATGGGTGTTCCACTGCCTGCACCTGCTCAATGACTCTTTTGGTTTAGGTCAATACAAAAGAGAATATCCGGAAGCGAAGGTCATTGGTGTTGAAGGTCTAAGAGACAAAAAGAAGAAGAACAAGGAAGAATTGATGATTGACGGAGGTACGCTGATAGATGGTTGTCAACTACATTAACGAACTTTGTTTGCCGATATAGAATATGGTGTTGATTCGCCTGGGACCCTCTATGGTTTCGAAGATGAGGTCAGTGACATGAAACAATCATCCACATTCAAAGCATTGACCTACTCTACTCCCAGATCAAAGCTTGGTAGGCGTGTATACTGTTGTTAGAAACGTGCGGGCCAGTCAACTTCCCTCTACCAGCTATTTCTCTGGATTTGAAAACAAAGACATCGCTTTCCTGCACATTGCAACAAAGACTCTGATTGTTGCCGACTTGTTGTTCAACCTCCCTGGAACTGAACAGGTAAGAACATACGCTTTCAGAACCAAAACTTTTTCGTGCTAATTGTAGGTTTCTTTTGCAGTATTCCAAGTCAAAAGTATCTCCCAAACTTCCGATCATAGGCAAACTGAATCCAGAAGGTGGTTTGCTCAGACGGTTGCTCTGGACTCTCGGAAACGACAAAGAGTAAGTTTTCCACCCAGGTTGAGGAGGCATTTGCTGATTCCTATGTTTCTAAATGTGCGCTAGTGCGATGCGGCGGGATGCAAAGACTGTGCAAGAGTGGGGTTTTGAAAGAATCATAATGTGTCACGGAGTGGGTTGTTTCCCTTCCTCAGAGCTCGTTTTCATCATTGATACTGACATGTTAATCCAACAGGATGTGATTGAGACAGGTGGCAAGAGGGCTTGGGGGGAAGCTTATTCTAAATATCTATCTTGAAGACCTCGAGGACGCATACTTCACCAATGTCACCAAATTTTCTATCTGGTCCATCTCATCTTTCATATGATATAGGTCTCTTATGTATGTTGCCGATAATATGTATTCTCTTCCTGCGGCAACCTTTCGGTCATAATCATGACCTTCAGTACCTCAATATAACCCTCCCTCCGAATCCCCGGTAAACTATTGTGAAAGCAAAAGCTGCTGAAATCATCGGTGTGGATTCCTTCACAGAACCTGCTTACAGAACGGCAAAGTCTAGCCGGCGGTGTGGTATAAAGTTAGCACCCTACCGGTAGGCTGTCGACAACACACCATCTCTGAGTCAATATAATGATTGTGGTGCACCACCTCAACAACAGTCGCGCACAACGTATTCTGTGGATCCTGGTAAGATTCTCCGTCATACCGCTGGCAGGGATTGATGCTCCGGATCCCCAATTGCTTGCATCTAATCTTGAAACACTAGGAAGAGTTGGGTGTGCCATACGAAGTCAAAAAATATCAGCGTTTGCCGAACTACAAGGCGCCGCCGTCACTCTTGGAGGTGCACCCGCTAGGAAAGTCTCCTGTGATAGAAGATAAGAGTGAAGGTAAAAGCATGGTTTTGGCGGAAAGCTGCGCAATAATAAGTAAGCGGGTATCCTGCTTGAATATGCATCTTGTTTTAATTAATTTCATGGTTTTAATCGAAGCGTATCTGCTTCAAAAGCACGGAAGGAGGCAGACTTGGAGTGCAGAAGGAACGCTAGACGACCTTTATTGTAAGCATAGATTCTGTGCTAAATTGGAGCCGTAATCACATTCCGCCTTCATCTTTACGCCGCAAACACACACACAACAGACACGTATTACGCCGAATCCACTCTCAGGCCTCTTATCGTCGTCCGGCAAAGACTGGCCCGGTTCGCAAACCGTGCCCCGTGGTATCTCCGTCCAATATTCCGCTACGTCCTTACAGCCTACAGGGAGATGTACGTCGACCCGGAGCTTCCCAAAAATACAAAAATGGTGAGTGAAATTGGTCAGATCCATCTTTCCCTGAGCTATAGCCTTGGTGTAGATCGAGCAACACCTCAGCAAGAACACATGGTTTGCTCGAGGATCTGATGGACCAACTAGTGCAGATTATGCAATGATATATGGGTTAGAAGGATTGAAAGTCGAAGGGGCAATCACAATGGATACGCACCCCTCGATCATAAGATATATAGAGAAGGTTTATGCTCGGTAAGTTTCTCTGTCAGGATCACTAGTTGATGATTGAACCTTTTTTGTTTCTTTGTATTACATTCTTAGACCTGCATATCAGTTAGTGAGTTTGAATTTCGCAAAGCGGTAAAGGTTTAGTGTTGCTCACCAGGTACCTATGAACGTAGGGTCTACAAAGAGGTTTGGAATAAGTATGCCGATCAAGCCACACTGATATAAATTGGATGGTGGTGCCTATGCGGGAATTTCTATCAAAACTCTTGGTAAACTATATCATCAAAGCACAAGTATCAAAATCAGAGGGTATTGTAGGGTATAGAAAAAATTATTGCTTGGGTCTGCTTTAGATGTTAAATGTCAGAAATCAGATCATCCATTGATTCTCAGCTCAAAGCCTATGTATTCACCATATGCTAAATTAAAGACGGCTCTCCTTCCAAGACCGAAGACAGACGAATCGAAGTCCCTACATCATATACAGGCGCAGATCAGAGCCTATCGGCTTGAGTCTATAAATCATGGGGATAGAGTGAGAAAGACCTCGCAAGAAGACAGTGAACTATATAAAAGATGTCAACAAAGGTCCAATCCCATCGAAAGATACATCCACATACCGGTAGACGAATTCGACACACACGTCATCCCACTCAGAATGATTGTCGTATACCACCTCAACAACGGTCGCTCTCAGCGTATTATTTGGCTTTTGGTAAGATCTATTTGAGATTAACCCTCATAGACTAACAATGTGGGGGATTTCTGGCGCTGCACCTGGATAGGAAGAACTAGGGGTGCCTTACGAGGTTAAAAGATATGAACGTATGCCAGATTACACAGCACCTCCATCGCTTTTGAATATCCACCCACTGGGAAAGTCTCCTGTGATAGAAGATAGAGGTGAACGTGTAGTGGTTCTGGCGGAAAGCAGCGCCATTATAAGTGAGTAATTCCGTTCCGTTTGAATTTGCTTGAGGTGATATATCTTTCTCGATTCGAAGCATATCTGATTCAGAATTATGGAGGAAAGCAGACCTTGAGTGCAGAAGGAGCGCTAGATGATCTGTACTGTGAGTGCTATTGACTGGGCGGAAAACAGAAGAAATGCTCACTTTTCGACTTGGCCATTCTGTGCGTCGCATAATATATAGACACACACTACGCTGAATCCACTCTCATGCCTCTCGTCGTCGTCTGGCAAAGACTATCCCGCTTCGCTGACCGTGCTCCATGGTACCTTCAACCTCTGTTCCGGTACTTTCTTGGAGCCTATAGGGAGATGTATGTCGACCCGGAGCTTCCAAGAAATACTGAAATGGTAAGTCATGTCAAGGGAATCAAGGGAAATTGATGTTCTCAAACCAGCCTTGATCTCGTTACATAGATCGAGCAACACCTTGGCAAAAACTCATGGTTCGCTAGAGGATCCGATGGACCGACTGCTGCAGACTATGCCATGATCATAGGATTAGAAGGATTGAGTGCGGGCAAGGCAGTCACACCAAGTACACATCCAGCGATAGCAACATATATAAAAAAGATTCATGCTCGGTGAGGCATACTTTTACGCAAAAAGGCTTAGTTTGTTAACGTCCCCTTTTCTTAGACCTGCATACCAATCAGTAAGATTCTCAAGCATTACAAATCCTGATACTCACTAGAATTTGATGGATGCAGGGGTTAAGGAAAGGCGGAGCATATGCATATGCCAAACAAATTTGATGTTTGAGCAAGAGGCGTTGTATTTCACTTGGAGAAAATGTTACTATCGGTGAAAATGTGTCGGCTGTTGCAGGAACTATTGAAACTGGTGAAGAAGGGTTGTAGCCCGACACACAGATGGATCCAGATAGTAGATCTATTCGATAAATACAACGACATGCCAACTTCAGACTTTGTATCGACGGCCAGTCTTGGTGAAAAAGGTTTGCAGAACATAAACTTGGAATCTTCAGGTTCAGACCGGTTAGGATCAATGATAGAGAGCGAGAAGCACCATTGCACGCACATAGCCATTCCAACCATTGCCAGGCTCTCGAGAATAGCATACCAGAAGAGACGACTAAACGAATGAGCGACAGTTATAAGGTGTCTGCGAGGAGAAAGAGAACATACTTTTGCGTGGACTGAACGATCGAGAACCCTCGGTTGTCGCGCGTGTGGAAACTACACAAGAGGCGTTAAGAAAAGGTTGAGACGGTAAGAATTCCAGACGCACTGTTTTTGTGTTCTCTTAATGTTCATCAACATTCCGTTCAGACGGAATATGCTCTCTTCCAACGCGCTCGTATGCTCCGATATTTGGCCTGCCTTTGCCGGAGGTTCGCGTCGGGGTTCACTTTCCACCATAATGTCAAAGTCGATGAGTTTCTCCGTAAGTGTTGACATGTCGTTTTCGAAACAAAAAGAGTATTCTCCCACTGTGTTGGCAGTGAAGACGTAGTCACCCTGACGTTCGCGTTCACCGTCGAGGAGCACTTTCTCGTTAGGATCTTTCACGTCAAAGTCGATATCAAAGGAACCACCCGATTGTACCTGTTGTACAGCTGTTTGTGAGACGAAATTTTTAGAATTCGTTTAGATTCCCCCTACTGCAAAATAAAACTAGATAAAATATCAGATTGATTTCGGTTTTTTGACTTGGACACCACTTGAAACGTACGCCAATTTTCTCTCCGGCTTTGTCTACATCGGCATAGAAACATAATCGTTCGTTTGCAGCTATCGCAGTAGTCAAGGCAGAGCCTCGAGCAAATATAGAAAGGTGGAGGATGAAAAGAAAAGTGTACAGTAAATGTTCTATCATGACGGTAAATGGGGGACGTGGCGGACACCGGATAAGCGCCCAATGCTTACGACTTGTTTCCGTCAAATCGATGCGCCTTTTCGCTGTCGTGAGTCGTCGAAGAAGTGTCACAGCAATAGCAGAGCCATACAAACCAGCATACCACTGGCATTACATTCAGCCTCCACTGTCGCTCCCTTTCTATTGCGAATGTCAACGACCAGCGAAGATTGGGCTATAGACTGCTGTATGACTTTGGCGAACTCCGCTCGGTCCAATCTTGGATTTTGTTAGGGTCATTGTAACACCACGAAAACACTTAACATAGTACTTAAAAGAATGGATACCAGAGAAAGCCTCAAAGAGGAACGGCTGGCATTGTTTGATAACTCAGTGGAACTCTTTGCATCTAAAGAATAAGTAGTCCATTATGCCTCAGACGTTGATTCAAGAGCTACATTTAGATCGCTTCTTAATTTGCCTATGCGTTGTACACTTGGTGAGTCCCTTCGGCCAGTTCGCCATAGCATACACGATGCTTCTGAATGTAAGTCGTCTGTCTTGGCTCGGCGTCCAATAATTCTTTATATAATCTTTTTCTCCGGGTTAGAAACACTGTCAACTCGGAGCTGCTATCATTGCACAATGCAAACACAAAAACTGGATGACCCCGTTCAGAACAACTGCAGAGAAGCAAAATTGTAATTGGAATCGGATCTTTTCGGACTGCAAACGAATGAAAATTCAGCTGTTCACGAAACTATGCAAAAGTGTAATTCCAAAGCGTATGTTTCATCAAAAACTCGGGATCATAGATAAGCTGGAATGGAAGGTCTCTCGATGTACACATGCGGGTGCCTTCTCAGAGCATATGGTTTCACATGGCCGCCGACCGGTGCTGAATGTTTTGCATGAGGATGGCCATCTGACACTCGAGATTTTGGTTGTCAAGATGGAGCGTTCCAGATAACAGCTTTTCATTTCTATGCCTTGGCATTGAATTCAACCACACAAATCAACAAGCTTGAAGATTCACGCTGAAGGGAGGTTCACTTTTCTAGCCCAACATAATACACTGGGCTGGTCGCTCTGGTACAACATTATTTTCCATCGGAAATAGATGGCACATGTTGGTACTTGGCAGGGTTGTGTGCTCTGTAATCGTGCATGTACTTCCAACTTGCACCACTACAGATCTACTTTTTGTGCCTACTTTGTGTTCATCAATGAATTTTAGAAGTAGACACTGCTCCCCCAATCTTTCTCTGTATTTCTATAAAACTAATGAGCTCTTGACTAACTCTCACTAACTCGTTATTAACTCGAATGACTTAATCTAATCAATGTGGAAATTGGAACCAATTCTTATGGCGGGAATAGGACCTGCCATCGGCATTTGTTCCAGTTAGAATTGATAACCCAGAAAGATTGTACTTGTTGACTTAGAAAAAGAAAGAAAGCAAAAGTTAATAAAGTGTCAGTTCAGTGTAGTTATTTCAGCTGAAGTCAGACAAAGAACTTAGAATTAGCAAGCCCAAGTTTTATAGAATTTATGAAAGAAAATCTATTGCACCTATCTATGTACATAGTTATATTTGGACTTCGAAGGAGGACATTTGATTTATATCCTGTAACAAGAGCACCCAGAATACCAGCCTTTATTTCATCACGAATACCAGACATGATGTCTTTGCAGAGCTGGATATCCAGTAAGCTAGCATAGATATCTGAGTATTTTTGTCTGGTGTAGTTCTGAATGGAGAAAGACTTGATGGCAGGAAGGCTAGTAGGAAATTGTGACGCCAAATCTTTGTCAGTAATTCTGCACCTTACTTCATTTGCTTCAGATTTGAGATATTCCAGCTTGCTGAGATAGTTATCAAATTGACCCTCATCATTGAAACTGACTGATTTAAGCTGTTCCTTCACAATTGTTTGGGATGCACCAGTATAAGGGTTATATTTTGCCAAGATTTGTCAGATTGAAGACATTGAAGGACACCATAAATATGCATCATTGTGTCACTATCTCCTTGTTCAAACACGTCTTATATATATATAGAGCCTTGTGTCTATCTCTCCCCAGTACAAATACTATCTACTGGGGTGAGTTGGACACTGGCATCACATACAACTAAAAGATACTGGAACTAACATTAAATCTACCTAGGTATCTTCTAGTATGAATAATATCTACTGGGAACTAACATTACATTTACCTAGGACCATCAGATTTCTACAAGATCTTTTCCCAAAGCTTTTGGGCAGTTTGCAAAGGGCTGAGCCCAATTCCTTGAGGATTCTTGACATTAAGGAAGATGATGGCTGCAAGTCATCCATTACAAAGGTCGCACTCAGCCTGAGAAGAAATCAAAGGGTTGCTGACAGTAGATGCAGTAATTATGGGTTGACCTAGTTTCAGGCCCACAGCAAGAATTAGAGGTGCAACAGTCAACTTGGGACAAGGGATGGATCCATCCAGGTAACCTTCAAGACCATAACCATGAGCAGTACTAATGATGTATTGCTGAAGGTGAGAAAATGGAGATACTTTCCAGTTAACAGTTCTCAGTGAACGTTTGAATAGGCAGAAGCAAGTTTGCAGTAGACATAATAAATGTGAGTTGATTTACACAATATGAAACAACGAAATTAGTGGTTGTAGGAAAATATGAAATGGCAAGATAGTTTGCTTCTGACTGCAAATCTGATAAAAATCTAACCTGGCTAAGGAACAATTAATACAAAAGCTAGAAAGTATATTAAACAGAATATGGTGCATATATGGATAAGATACTCACCCTCTACTTGATGGTACAAGATAGAGAGAGTGTGTTGATTATACTGCATTAAAGAAGTCTTCAGACCAAACATGTCCAAATCTGATTTACGATTTGTCTATGTCCTCCCATAGACCCAATCTCCATATCTTCACCACTTTCATCTTCTTTCTAATATATCCTTTAACATCTCTTTACCATAAATCATCATCAAACCATGTTAAGCTAGTGGTGTGACATTTTCTCACCATTGATTCAATACAAGTTCACCAATAATTTTTCATATATTTTCTTGTACATGTTGATTATATGGTGGTGTTCATTACTATCTTTTTCCCATTTGATTTTCAGCTATTCACTGTAATTTCTCCAGAATTATGGTATAACTGATTTGTAACATTCAGTCACCATTATCCCAGCATTTCTTTACCATGATTTTTGCATTCTAATGGTAAACAAATGGAAGATATCAAGTGCAATTTTTCACCATGAGTTTGATGTATTTTTACCTCTAATCACAAAAATTACGCCAAAGATTTGGGCAATCAGTTCACCATAATTTCACCAGTTCCCACAAAGAATAATGCTTTACTGCATTCTGTGTATCTTCATCTGCTACAACCTCAGTTGCCTAAGACGCTTACTGACTCAGCCTTCTACTATAGTGCATCAGCTCCTGTCGCGCAGATTGCGAGCGGTCCAAATAGAGCTCGGTCCCCTTGGGAGACGGGATAAGGATAATTGGAATCTGTGAAATCTACATTCCGGTGTCACCCAAAATGTTGCTTTGAATGATATCTCGGTGCCTTGAGGGCATGAATTCCGGCGACTCTGGAGTATTCGGAAATGGTTTACCAAGTTGAACAGGGACATACGAGGCTTCTTCAAGCGCGCTCCTGAGACGGGCCCGACCTAGTTGCTACGTGGAAACGAAATCTTCGAACGAAGGGTCCCTTGGCAGCACCTCTCACATACATGATCTGAATGTATTCCATTATCGCAATAGTGAGTGGATGGGAGATGTCAAGGCAGATTGTAGCTTCTATTTCATTACCATGATGGAAAAGACAGGGCTTCCGTATTCGTTGACGAATCTCCACTCTAAAACTGTATTCATCAATATCATTCACGGAAGCTTTTGGTAAGAAGTTTTTTTTGGGTGTGAGCGGTGATACGTTCACGGGAAATTGAATAACATGGCGTGATACAGACAAAAACTCTTAAGAAGAGCCACCTAGCGCGGATTTGACCTCCTTCTTCAGTCTCTGTCAGTGGAATCCTTCAGCGCGGTCGCCAACATCAAGAGCCACGTCTGAAAGACTCTACGCGGCATGTCCTTCCTCTTGAACGTCATCCAAGATCTCGTTCAGGACATCTACGCCGCTAGATATGCTAGTTGTGAGTAGAGAATTATATTGTCCTGAATTATCAACCGATTTTCTCTACAGTGGCCGCAAGCGTCATCATCGTTTATGATCATCGTTAGTTCGTTTGGTTCTTCTATCTTCGCATTTGCATTGATTCTATTATAATTGTAGTGATAACACTGGATAATGAAGTGAGTACAAATTTCTTCCGCCGTGCCCTTAGAAATTCACCTGGCTGTTCTTCTTGTGGTCCAGTTCGATTTGATTTGGGTGGGGAAATTGGATACTCATAGATGTGATTCTTTCCACTCATCTGCTGCGCAGAAAGGCTCGTGGTCAATCGGAAAGGGTTTGTTCATCATTGTGAGTGATCTTTTATCGAGGTCTTCCTTAAGGCTCATGGGCGCTTTGAAGAATCGCTACTATTCCTTGGCCTCTGTCCTGTGAGTCGGAACCATCCCGTAAACAAAAATCCTATTCATCAACAGCTTTTCTTCGATCAATTAAAGTGTCAACAACTACGGTAAGTGTTCCTTCTGGTTTCCAATAAGTTTCCGTTTAATCGCGATTACAGCTCTTTTCGGGACAACTCTCACCAATTCAGTAAGTTCTCCCTTCCCAAGCACATTCCGAATTTTCCTTGATGACTTTCGCTTCCAGGGGTAAGTCTACGAATAACAGTGCCCGTCTAATAATCCAATGTTTCGCTTTGGCAGATGTCCGTCCATTTATCTGCGCTCTGATTTACCGTTTTTCATTAATGTCAGATCAAATTGTTCATAGGTCTTCGGTTCTATCACTGGCAAGGCTGGACTGGTCTCATTGCCTGTATGATAGCAGAAAGTACGCGCAATTTCCCATTGGATAGGCTTCAGCCTGAATCTTCTTACAGCAATTCTACAAATGCGCCTGTTTGCGCTGTATTTCCTCAACAAGAAAATTCTTTGCTTAATGGTTGGATGCTTTATCCTTACTTCCGCCAGTGCTGCGACTGTCATGAGCATCGCTATAAATCAATTTCACCGTCTGTTTGTTTCATTCCACTTTCTAGGGTTGCCATTGAGTACAAATCTACCAGCTGAAGCCCATCTACTACCTGGACTACCCTGTGTACCCCTCAATGTCCCTTCATATTTCTATAGCTTCTGGATTCCGATATTAGCTTTCGAGACGCTCCTATGCGCTCTTGCACTTATTCGTGGATATCGGTCCCGTAGGGAGAGCAGGTACCCAGTTCGTTCAGATTCAGGGAAGCGCCTTGTGAGCCTCTTAATCAGAGATTCTGTGGGTTACTATGTGGTGTAAGTCGCACTCCGCCATTTCCTGACTGACTGGCGTATTCACTGCCTTTTTAGAATGTTTACCACCTACTTAACGTGCTTGTTGGTGTGGGCTATCAATGTACGTGCAGATTCTGTCAACCTTCAATTCAAACAAGGTACTGAGCCGTCTTTTGTTTTCTATCAGATTGACCTCCTCGAAGTTCCCATTGGATTTTCGATAGCCTTTTCCTGCGTTCTTGGAAATAGAGTCATTCTTAATGTTCGGAAGGTGAACCAAGAGATGGCGGAATGCAGCGAAACCACAACGGATGACGGATTTGGGAAGGAGGGCTCTCTTGATCAACCACCAGAGTCGGATACGTTAACAGATTTCGAAATGGCTCAGCTCCGGTCATTAAGAACTGAGTCCGTCGGGGGACATCTGGTTATTTGAGAAACTTCCAATGCTCAAGAGCGAGATAATATTCATGTTGTAGCATCTAGATTATACATTACTTCTATATGCAAAGGGCTTTTGTGTAACTTCAAATCGGATAACATGTGGTCATTAGAATTCATTGCGGAATAAGTACAAATCGAGATGAGTAGTGATATATGATGACCATGATAGTTAAACTTCTGCTACGTTGTCATCTGCACCTATTATCGCCATGGCCTGCTCTCGAGTCAGATATCGTCCATCAATGCCCCTCGGACCAGTGGGCTTTTCCACTGCATGTGAAGCTGTGCCGCGCTTTGAATCGTCCTCTTTACCCGAACCAGTGACAGGTTTGGGAGGTTTTTTGTGCTTCGAACGCTCGATGCGTTTTAGAATATAAGCAACGCGTTTCCTCTGAACGGGCGGAGGTGCCGGTGTGTATTTCGGATATGAGTTGGCCAATGGAGAAAGTTTGGAGATAGCGGCACGCATAGGCGAGGAAGAAGGGTAGGGCGAAGAAGGAAAGTGGTCCGTTATTCGCGATGGTGAAGAGGAATCATGTATCAGACTGGGTGTGGAAGCTACGTCCGATTGACGTGACTATGCAGAAAACGTTATTAGAACTCCGGCATGCAGCTACGTACAACGAACCTGATGGAAATTGGGAGGGGCGATCCCCACTGAATCAATGAGGAACTTAGCAAATCCATTTTTGGGTTCATTCCAAGTATCTGTATCGATGTTCATCTGCGTGTCTTCAGCGTAATCTTCTTCGGGATCTAATTCATCGCTATCCAACGGAGACAGATACACATGCCCACGAGCTTGGAAGACATACGGTACGTTCCCAGAACCTACACGAGATGTGATAGGTCCTTTAAACAAGGTGATTTGAACCTGTACAGGGCACTCAAATTCGGATAGTGAAGAATGGAACTGATAAAAATTGTTAGATATGGAGGGAATGAATTTAACGATGCACGACGCACATATACAATAGCAGCCTTGTCATCTGGGACCTCGCCATTGAGCGCTGGCTTCCAGACATGTTCCAAGGTATAATCCTCCTCTGCTTCCCATCGAGCCTGTTCCTGCCCATCCTCGGACAGTTCGTCTTCTTCGTCCTCAAATTCATCATCATCCTCTCGCCAATCTTCGCCATAATCCCATTCATCCTTATAACGATATGGGTCTCTGGCACTGGATAATCTGACTGATGTCTCCGACCTCCTGATAGTTCCAGGCTTGTACCGATTTGCGAACATCACGACGTTCTTGCGTATCTCAAACAGATGACCAGTATTTTCGTCGTCTTCGTCCGCAGAGCTCATCGGTTGCCCTCCAAAGAGGAAGGCAATCAGCGTCCTGAGATGCTTGAAGTTGTAGGACAGGGGAATCTGCACAACACGATAGACGCCTTCCCTATCTCTACTTGTTCCATGTCGAAAGAACTGGAATCGGAGGGGTAAATGTCGTCCAAATGAAGATTTTGCAGGCAACGACGCGCTTAGAGTACGCGTCCTCCCAAAGGGATTCGAAGGAGAATCGGATGGAAAAAGCGGATATGGTGTTGAGGACGAAGAAGGGAACTGATAAACGGAACTAACCGTTTTCGCTGGCGTTACGGGATTACTAACAGACGGGAATAATATCTGTCTCCGTTTCGATGTGCGCGAAGGGCTGCAGCTTTCTGCGCTACGCTTGAGCGCCATGAATAATTATAGCGTGAGTAGTTTAGAGGAAGTTGTCAAGAAATAAATTTATGGAGAAGAAGTGGTAAATTGCAGAACCAGTGCACAAACAATCGCGCAATATAATAGCACGTGACTTTGGATATTTGTCACAAGGGCGTTGCCCCGCGGCCCGCGGCCTTCACTCAAGTGCATGCGGCCTGTTTCACACACCATTAAACTTGCTTTTTCTGTTTTCGACACTAGATAGGCTATTGATACAACCCACTTTGTCCTGAAAGAGACTTCTTTGTTCTCATTTATGCACAAGCTCATCAACAATACAGTGAAACAATTGGATCGAGTTAGTCAATGAACTCTACTTTACAAGTCCATTTTCATAATGTAGAGGATGATGTCCATGATTTTTGAGCATCCATGACTGGACTGCAACACCAATCATGCTGCCATTACATGAGCTCAAACAGTGCCTAGAACAGGAAAGATGTGGTGAACAGGTCATGTTACAAACCAACTCACAAGACCTGAAAGCACTACTCTTTCAAATCTCACAAGAAGCTGTTGAGAAGGCTGGAGATGCTGATACATGGGAAGGGCTAGCAGAGACTTGTAAGACACTTATAAGTATGAATTCTCAGAGCACACTGAAGGTGCAGAATCTCTGTTTAAGTAACTACCTGTAAGACACTTATAAGTACAAATCTAAGTAAGTGAAGATTGGTATCCTACAGGTAAGAAGGAAATATAAATACTCACTCTCAGAGCACACCGAAGGTGCAGAATCTGAGAGTGTAAATCTCTAAGGATCGTATTTAAGTTATTTTATCCTAGTATGGGCACAGTCCATTTGTAAGGAGTAATTGAGTGCAAGACATTCCGAATCAGCAGAGACCAAGACAAGGAAAGATCTAGATGTAAAGAGAGCCTAGAACGATCAAGGAGTTTCCATCTACCAAAGGTGTCTCGGGGTTGAAGTAAGCATCTCTACCATATTCCTACCATTCACAAGACTGAGCAGCAGAAGCAGCATCAAGAAATGTACCTGCAAGTAGTTACAGAAATCAGGGAAGCAGACTTTGAGAAACTTGTTACAAAAGCATTTTTTTCTATCATTCTTTTTCTTTTGTTTTAATTATTCTTTTACATAAGCACCCTAGTGCTTGCATTAGCATTTATTATATTTTCACTTCTTCCCAAGTTACACATGATGGCCTTATTGCTCTTGCATGATTGTTCTTCTTAGGTGCAACTCTCTCATGTCTGTTCAATTATTGACAGATTGTTGCCATTCCACCCTATGTTATGGGCATGCCTCCGGACCTTCATATGGAACTTATGGTACCAATATTTTGTCTTCTTTCCTTTCCTTGTCTTACTGGTTCGGGACCAAACCATATGATGCATCTGAAGTTACCAGTGATAAGCCTGAAGATGGGCTGGGCATAAAAATCCGAATTCTTGGGTTTTGTGCATAGCCCAGTAAACAACTCTACATATGGAGCCCCTGTAAATTGTGTAGTAGTCATGATGTCCAGCTCCTGGTTAATGATGAATCAAACTGATGCTCATTGATCAGGCACAGTGTCTAAAAAGTGATTATAGAAACACTAAAACCCCCATCCTGTGTGTGAATCAAATATCCTAGAGTAAGATCAGGGAATAGTAATGTCAATAAAAGAGCTGTCAAGTTATCTGCAATACCACTCAGGAAGACTAAAATGATTAAAATAGAAGCAATAACATCTCAAGGAGCATGTGGTAGCACAGGAAAATCATATGGTGTCCCAGACCAAGGTGTCATGAAACGATCTTTTCATTATTCTTTTCTTTTATTATTCTTTTCCTTTTCTTTTATTTACTTACCTAATCATTAAAGTGCTTACACTAGCACTCATCATATTTTCATTTCCATTTAGATTACATGTGTCAACCTTATTGTTCTCACGCTGTCATTTCACTTAGGTGCAACTCTCTCATGCCTGTCAGCTCATTGACAGGACGATGTCATTATTGTTCCACCTCCATGCTTCTTTTTATATTGCCTTATTGTTTACTCACCAAATACCTACAGCCTTACTTATGGATACGAGCAACTCTTATTGTAGATCCTCATGGTTACAGTGCGAGACATCTCTCACAGTTTCATATCCCATTTAGTATATAAGACTAGGTATTTTGTAGTTATAGTCCTTAGCTCTATTCTTGTCTATACTCCTCAGTAGCTAGACTTGTAGTTGGGTTATTCATCCTCATCACTTTCTTATCTTCTTGCTCATTGATTCTCATGTGATGCCTGGTTGTCTCTTGTGAGAGCCAGTGAGTCGCTGACACAAGGGAGTGGTAATCATGTGCAAAGGAATAAATCCCTGGCACTGCCCAAGGTCCAGACTCTTCCTCAAAGACATAAATAGGACAGGCCAAAGCCAGAAACAGAAAGCTTTCTTCCCCCTCTACTCCATATGATCCAGTCCTAGCCTTCCTACTAGTCTTGCATGTACTGGTCCTGTCAGCAACTTGCTAGCTCTCACAAGAGACAACCAGGTGTCACACAATAGTCAATGAGCAAGAGGATGAAAAAGCAATGAGGATAGACAAAACAACCCAATACAAGTCTGGCTACCAAGGAGAATAGATAATAATAAAGCTAAGGAATATGTCACAAAACCTTTTTTTTCTATTATTCTTTTCTTTTTTTCTTTTACTTACCTAATCACTAAAGCGCTCACAGTTATATTTTCATTTCCATTTAGATAACATGCTTATTGTTCTTGCATTGTCATTTCACCTATATGCAACTTTCTTGTGCCTGTCAGCTTGTTGACAGGACATCATCATTATTGTCCTGCCATTGTGTTTTCTTTATATTGCCTTATTGTTTACTCACCAAATATGTACAGCTTTACTTATGGATATGAGCAACTCTTATTGTATATCCTCACAGTTACAGTGTGAGATACTTCTCACAGTTTCATATCCCATACATATATAAGGCCTAGTATTTTGTAGTTATATTCCTTAGCCCTATTTTTGTCTATTCTCCTTGGTAGCTAGACTTGTATTGGGTTGTTTTGTCTATCCTCATCGCTTTTTCATCCTCTTGCTCATTGACTATCATGTGACACCTGGTTGTCTCTTGTGAGAGCTAGCGAGTCACTGACAAAATATAACTACAGGATACTCTACTTTATATACATATAAGAAATGAAACCATGGGAAGTATCTTGCACTGTAACCATGAGAATATACAATAGGAGTCACTCATATCCATAAGTAAAGCTATAGGTATTAGGTGAGTGAACAATAAGGCAATATAAAAGAAAACATGATGGCAGGATAATAATGACAATGTCCTGTCAACAAGTTGACAGGCATGAGAGAGTTGCATATGAGTGAAACAACAATGCGAGAACAATAAGGTTGACATGTGTAATCTAGATGGAAATGAAAATATAATGAGTGCCAGTGTAAGTGCTTCAGTAATTAGGTAAGTAAAGAAAAGAAAGAAAAAAGGAATAATAAAAGAAAAGAATAATAAAAAGGAATGTTTCATGACACTTTCACCTTGATGCCTGGTGGTAGTGGGGTTTTTCATAAGGGAATTGTGGTGACAAAGGGGGAAAGCACGGAGAAGGCACAGGCTCAAAGCACAAGCCGAAGTGAGGGGTGGGGCTAGCACCACACACGAAGGCTGAAAGATATAGTGATCAAGACGGCAGTGATAGCGCAAGGGCCAATCACTAGGGTCGCACAAGGAAAACTAGTTCCAAAGACCAAGTAAGTATATTGAAGGTAAACAATGATACCGGTACTAACCTAGTTCCAAAGACCAAGAGGTCAAGATGGGGAACTAGGTGTCAGCTACTGTACTATATATACAAGGGTTCGGATGAGTAAGCGACAGCACGGGAAGCCGATAGAAGTGTCTGGAATGTGATGGAAGGTTCTGACAAGTGATAGATGGAAATAAAAGGATATGGAAACATGGAGAAGGGTTCAGGTAGTCACAAAGGTAAAGGGAAGAGGGAATGTAGGAGAAAACGAAGTAGGTACTGTATCCTGTATGGCATGTCACAACATTACCCCCCTTCTACAGTCGATGTCCCAGCAACTATTTCCGTGAGGTTTTCATAAGGTTGCCAGGGTAAAGAGTTGAAGACGGCCGCTGAAATTTTTCATGGTGCATTTGAGTGTTTTGCGTAAAAATCTGCGATTGCCTCATCGCTTGTGCCCACTAAGTTTTCTTCATGCTCCCAACTGTTGTGGCCTTTGTCGTAACCCTTCCACTTTACCAGGAATTGCAACTTCTTCCACCGTCCAAAGATCTGACTGTCCAGGACCTCCTCCATGTCGTAGAACTCTTCTCCACAATTTCGGGTTCCAGTGGTGGTGGCTCGATTCCATTGACTTCATTCCCTTTCCAGGGAGACAAGCGGTTGGTATGGATGTTATCGTGGATTTTCATCCAGGTAGGTAGGTGTAATCAATATGTGAGTGGGCCCATTTTCCCTGTGACTTCAAATGGACCTAGGTGTTTGCTCCCCAGTTTCTGGTTCTTTTGCCATACTTTTAATTTGCTCAGGGATAACCAAACCAGTTGTCCTACTTCGAATTCCTGTACTTTTCCTTTTACTCCCTCTCGGATGCGCTCTTTGCTCATCCGTAGTGCTGCTTCTGCATCCTCGCGTGCATGCTGGAGCAGTTCTAGCTGACGCTCGATGGATGGGTATTTTGTCTCGACGCCATTTGGAATGGTGAACTCCAGGGTGTAACCGTAAAGTGTTTCGAAGGGGGAGTGGCTGTGTGCGGAGTGGATGCGAGCATTCATGACAAACTCGGCAGTAGGAATTAAGAGGTCCCAGTTGTCCTGTCAGCGACTTATGTACATGCGAATGTAACGTTCGATTTCCTGGTTGGCGCGTTCTGTCTGTCCATTTGTCTCAGGGTGATACACTGTGGTCAGGGCGGAGTCAATTCCTAGTCACTTCAGTAGCTGGTGCATGATGTCTGCTGCGAATTGGGGTCCCCTATCAGAGATGAATCGACGAGGTAGGCCATGTAAGCGGAAGATTTCTTTATAAAAGAAATCTGCTACTCCTTCTGCAGTTATCTCGGTTGTACAGGGGAAACAGTGAACCATCTTTGTGTAATGGTCAACAAAGGTGATGATCGCGTTATGGCCATCCTGTGTCATGGGCAGTTCCCCAATAAGATCTACACCAATGTCCTGCCAGGGTCCTTCCGGTACGGGGAGAGGTTGAAGGTGTGAAGAGTGGTGGGGTTCAGGTGTTTGCGTTGGCAGTGATCACATCCATCAACGTACTTGTCTACGAAAGAGTGCATCCCAGGCCACCAGTAGAGTCTGCTGACTAGTTCCAGGGTACCATGCATCCCTGGATGACCTGCGGTAGGTGCATCATGACAGTGTTCCAGGATTGTTTTCCTTAGCGCGGTGTCTGGTGGAATGTAGACTTTGTTACGGTAGTAAACCAAACCATTTTCTTCTCTCCACTCGGCTGGACCACTCGTGAGACTCTGGGGACCTTTGATGCCTTTCAGACCATCCAGTACTTCGGCCTCTCGGTTGCTGATCTGCCGAATGCGGTCAAGGAGGGGATTGTGGAGGAGGACCATGGTTGTCGCATTAAGGAAGTGTTCCAGTTTTAGCATGATCTGTTCCCTGTTGTCCTCCGCATCTGTGACCTGGTGCTGCGCCATACAGGACAGTGCATCAGCTTGAGTGTTAGCTTTGCCTGGGCGATGTTTAAGGCGGAAATCAAACTGAGAGAGCCATAGTGCCCATCGTGCCTGTCGACGGCTGAGGTCCTGGGCTGTCTTCCAGTATTCGAGGTTCTGGTGGTCAGTTATGATTTCAAAGGGGTCCGGGGATCCTTCTAAGAAGCTTCTCCAGTCTCTCAATGCCTCGATGATGACCAGCATTTCCTGGTCATATATTTTGTAGTTTCGCTCCGCTGGATCCATGGAGGAGGAGCGATATGCAACAGGGTGCCAAAGTCCATCCTCCTGTAGCTGCGAAAGTGTACCTCCAGTAGCGAAGCCTGATGCATCCACTTCAATCCGAGTTGGTTTCAATGGGTCCCATAGTGTGAGGATTGGTGCCGATGTGAAGGAGTCCCTTAGGGAATCAAAGGCTTCCTGCTGTTCTGAACCCCAAGCCCATTTAGTGTCCTTGCGGGTGAGGTTGTTTAGGGGTCGAGCTTTCTTTGCGAAACCTTCAATAAATCTCTGATAGAAGTTAGCAAATCCCAGGAAGCCTCGGAGATCGCGTAGTATTGTAGGGGCCTGCCAATTACTAACTGCCTCTATTTTGACTGGGTCCATTCGCACTTCTCCTTCACTGATTACCAAGCCTAGGTATTCGATGGAAGGTCGTTCAAACTCGCATTTCTCTGGTCACAGATATAGGTCATATTTGCTGAGGCGTGTAAGCACATCGTTGACTATACTCCAATGTTCCTCAAGAGTTTCAGTGAAAACCAGGATTTTGTCCAGATAGACGGCCACCTTCCCAGCTGCAATGAGGTCAGCAAATATGGAGTTCATGAGGGCTTGGAACGTAGCGGGTGAGCTTGTTAGGCTGAAGAACATGACGAGAGACTCGAAGAGTCCTCGATTTGTTGCAAATGCTCCCTTCCATTTGTCACCCTCTTTAATCCGCACATTGTTATACCCCCAATGAACATCCATTTTGGAGAAGACCTTGGCTTTACGTAGTTGGCTGATGATGTCTGTGACGAGGGGGAGTGGGTACCGATTTTTCACTGTGTATTCATTGAGTCGCCAGTAATCCTGCACAAATCGAAGTTTACCATCCTTCTTTTTGACAAAGAAGACAGGTGACGCCAATGGGGATTTGGAGGGGCAGATGTAGCCTTTGCGCCGATTCTCTTCCAAGAACCGATCAAGCTCTTCCTGCTCATTCGGGGACATGGGATAGATTTTGGTCCGCATGGTTTCAGGAGTGTCCGGTTTCAGATCTATGGCATGGTCCCAAGGTTTATGTTCTGGTAGTTGCTCTGATTCTTTCTCGGAGAAGACCTTTGCATGTTTCCGGTATGACGAGGGGACCATCTCTTCAAAGGACTTCGACGGCTTCTCTTTGTAGGCAGCCTCTGCAAGTTGTTGAGAATACGTGTACCCTGCAGAACACCAAAGTTCTTCCGATGTATGGCCAATGATTCCAGCTTGAAGGAGTGCTCTCCTCCGCTTCCTGTTGCCTACCAGTCGATACAGAGGGGTGTTTTCAGTGTATTCATGTATCTCTGGATCAGGCGTGGGGAGTGGGAGAGCTTCTTCGGGCATTTGGGGTTGGTCATCGGGCTCCGGAATGGAGAAGTGAACTTGGGGAGCTGAAGGGGCATCCCAGTCTGGGTTTGCTTCTATGATACATGCAGTAGTTCCTCCCACATTGCTTTCCTTGGGTTCGGGGATTTCTTCAATGGTCATAGGGTGCGGAGCCTTTCTGGGAGGGGTGATAGCCAATCACCCTTCTCTCCAGTCAATGTCCGGGTTGACCTTTCGGAGCCATGGAAGTCCAAGAATGATATCTTCTGAACCAAGGTTGGTGACAAGGTATTCAAGGAGCTGGGGTGGATTTTGGTCTATGGTGGACAGTAGACGTACAGAGTGTGTGATCTGTCCTGCAGTGTTAGGAGATCCATCAATGTTATAAAGAGTGATGGGATGGCGGAGCCGATGCGGGAGAATTTGATGTTGTTTCATGAAACGTTCATGAATGAAGAGACCTGTGGCACCAGAGTCTATCATTGCTGCACTGTCGGTATTCTTGAATCTGCCTTGCAACTTAATCAGCATGCGGAAGTGAGAAATATCACTAGATTGAGCGGAACCAATTGTACACGAGGGTATAGATGCATAAGTAGAGGTAGATGAGGAATACAGACTAGGGAACCAGGCGGCAGCCATGGCGGGTTCCCACTTTAAAAATTCAAGCGCAACTCTGCCATCTGCTCTGCCAGTTCCTTCTGTCCCGCAGTGAGCATCTGAAGGATCTTTGTAAAGTTGGTGGCAGGGGCGGGTGTGGTAGTGGCAATGGAGGTAGAGGGCTCTGCAATAATAGATGTGGCAGTGGCCGAGCGGGGGACAGGTCTTGAGAGTCCCAAGAACTTCCTGCGACAGACGGCTGCTAGATGACCAGTTAGTCTGCAGTGATTGCAGACATCGCGTTCATGGTGTCCATCTGCCTTTCGATGTTCTCTGGACCCACACCCATAGCATCTTCCCATCATGGATCTGCAATAGTCTTCTGCCGATCGTCCAGTAGTAGTGGCATCCACATCCATTGCATTTGGATCGCGGGCCGGAACAAAGGGAGTGGGGGTGTAGGAGCTGAAGTTGGGAGTGCTTCGGGTGTATTGTTTCCCTTCTTCATCGGCACGTTCATTCTGCCTGTTGTCAATATGAATGGCTTCATTCATCAGTGCATTCATCAGATCTGTGTTGGCCTGTGAGTTGACCAGTCCATCTTTGATTCACTTCGAGAGGTGATCATAGAACCGATCTCGAAGGTCAGCATCCGAGTATCCTGTCCTACTAGCATACTGTTTGAAGGTCACAGCATATGTCGCTACCCGGTCTTTTCCCTGCCAAAGGCTTTTCAACACTCTTTTGGCCTCTACCACTGGATCTGCTGTTTCAAACCATTGCCTAAAGGCACCGGCGAAATCAGCCCAGGTTGGGTAGAGGAGGGCAGGAGCTGGTAGTCCTGCAGCAACAGCTCGGGCGACCTGACTGATGTTCTCTGAGGTGGGAGTAGCCCAGATAGCTGCATCACCATCGAGGTATGAGATGGCCAATTTGATTTTTTCCTGTTCATTACTGAGGGAATGGATACCCTGGGCCCATAGTTTGAAGGCCGCAATGAAGCGTCGTGCATCATCACTGTGCTTCCCATCGTACATCTGGGGTTTGCTAACACCTTTGTTGGTGCTTATGTTGTTGGCGATACTGGCTACTGCTGATTGTAGTGCCATCTGTTGTGTGGTGAGTTGTTGGATCAACACCGCAAGGTCTTGGGTGGTAGGAGGATGAGACATGATAGAGGTGTTTTCAATGGGAATGGGCTCAGGAGATGGGGATAACGGTTCTGGTGTAACCAAGATATTGATGACAATAGGCTCTGGGAATGGGGTTGATGCGACAGGGTCGGCTTCGGTTTCTAGCTCTGGTTCTAGGATCGCAGTGGGAATAAGCGCAGGGGAGGATCTAATGGATGGTACAGCACTGGTAGGGTTTGAAAGTCTACCAACCCGGCTCGGGACTCGGCTTGGAATTCTAGGGATGTCTATGAATTGTCCGTTTCCTGAATCCCTTGAAGTGATGGGAGCAGGGTTACGGTATCGGTTGGGGCAAGGATTTTCGTCACAGTCAAACCAAGTGTTGTGTTCTTCATCTGGATTGTATTTGAGATAAACGTCACACTGATCTTGAATATCAAATGCATGCTGAAATCCTGAACAATCAATGTCTGGTGTAAATGAAGGTGGGGAACCGGGTAAGTCTGATTTCCACTCCTCGTAGGATCAGTTGGAAAGGCTGATGGTACGAGTAGAGATCTTGACCTAATGTGGTGACAAAAGGGGAAAGCACGGAGAAGGCACAGGCTCAAAGCACAAGCCGAAGTGAGGGGTGGGGCTAGCACCACACACGAAGGCTGAAAGATATAGTGATCAAGACAGCAGTTGTGGTGACGAAGGGAGAAAGCATGGAGAAGGCACAGGCTCAAGCACAAGCCGAAGTGAGGGGTGGGGCTAGCACCACACACGAAGGCCGAAAGATATAGTGATCAAGACAACAGTGATAGCACAGGGCCAATCACTAGGGTCGCACAAGGAAAACTAGTTCCAAAGACCAAGTAAGTATATTGAGTGTAAACGATGATACAGTTACTAACCTAGTTCCAAAGACCAAGAGGTCAAGATGGGGAACTAGGTGTCAGCTACTGTACTATATATACAAGGGTTCGGATGAGTAAGCGACAGCATGGGAAGTTGATGGAAGCGTTTGGAATGTGATAGAAGGATGCTGAACGATGTAGATGTATCCAAGCAGTAACAACGGTGAAGGAAGGAGGAGATGTAGGAAAAATAAGATAAGTACTGTATCCTGTATAGCATGTCACGACAGCAGTGATAGCGCAAGGGCCAATCACTAGGACCGCACAAGGAAAACTAGTTCCAAAGACCAAGTAAGTATATTGAAGGTAAACGATGATACCGGTACTAACCTAGTTCCAAAGACCAAGAGGTCAAGATGGGGAACTAGGTGTCAGCTACTGTACTATATATACAAGGGTTCGGATGAGTAAACGACAGCGCGGGAAGCCGATAGAAGTGTCTGGAATGTGATGGAAGGTTCTGACAAGTGATAGATGGAAATAAAAGGATATGGAAACATGGAGAAGGGTTCAGGTAGTCACAAAGGTAAAGGGAAGAGGGAATGTAGGAGAAAACAAAGTAAGTACCGTATCCTGTATGGCATGTCACGACAGGAATGTGCTCAAGGCCAAAATGTGCCAGCATCTTCTCGAAGTATACCTGCTGGGAGATGGTGATAGCTCCTGAAGCGGGATCCTGCTTGATAGTCATACTTCGTAAGATGTTGGTGGTTACTTCTCCAGCCTCCCACCCCTTCCCTAGTTCCCTTATTGCTTCTTTCCTCCCTTCCTGCATCAAGGCTCCTCCACACACATTGTCACCATAGGTACTGGTGATTGTGTATTCCGGTCCTCTCCTGTGGTATCAGATGCACAGATCTGCTCTCAATGTTAGGTAGCCATCTTGCTCATAATATTCCTGGGTTCTGGTGAGTTATTAAGAGTGTGTTTTGTATGACTTCTGATTAAGCTCCTAGGGCACCGAGTCTCATAATACATTGTAGAATAAGCTCAGTTGAGTGTATGGAGACAGGACAACTAAGGGAAGTAAACTACTACACTGCAGGTATATAAGCTGATCACTTGATCGGTGTATGTAAGCTGCGGAGTGCGACCAGAATAAAGTAATAAGTAATTGTCCAATATATCGAAAGAGGAAATGACAATGCTGGTCTTACGGGGTGCTGCTCAACATTGCCATCCTCGTTCAAGGAGATACCATGCTCAACTCAAGCTTGATGAACACCTGTCAAAAATCCAGTGAATTTTTTGGAATTTTTTTGCGATTTCATACAAACCACATGACTATCCCTGTCGGAAATAACATATCTGAGGCCATCTGGCTGGACAAAGTTCTATAGGAGATTCTGGGGGCCTAGAGAGGCGCATGAAGGATAAGATTGCGAGAGTGATGATAGCGAGGCAGCATTTTATGGCAGATAGAGGGTTCCCATTTGTGCCAGATTATGATACAAGACTCTTCTACATATAAATGATCTAACACGATATTTTCTTGGCTTATATTCCATGAATTGAGCGGTCATTACAGAGGGCAAGTTGGTGAGTCAAAATCGCCACAATTTTGCTAAGCGCTCGTTGAGTCAGCGAACGACTTTGTAACTGAGAATTTGCGCGTTACCAGACCTGATACAGCCTAACGCGAAATCTTTTCTTTGCACTATGCCTATCCACGGCTTGCCTCTATCTAAACACTCTACAAAGCCTGTCCATTTCCAAATTGAGCACGTTATAAGGCCAAATATCCTTGCACTTCACCCGTACCGCTGCGCGCGAGACGATTACAAGGAAGGAATCCTATTAGACGCCAACGAGAACGCTCTCGGACATTCAATACCTGCTCAAGCGTCTCCTAACGATGCGTCCTCGTATGATTCTACTCTAAGCATGGATCTTCACCGATATCCCGATCCCTCTCACGATCCTATCAAACAGCGGATAGTCGCCCTTCGTTCTGTTCCTGGTGTTGACCATGTATTCCTTGGTGTAGGCTCTGATGAAGTGATAGATCTCTTAATGAGAGTCTGTGTTGCTCCTGGGAAGGAAAAAATCTTGATCACACCACCAACATATGGAATGTATTCGGTTTGTGCACAAGTAAACGACGTCGGAGTGGTAAGATGTCCTCTGGAACTCACCGGACAAGCCGGAGAAGGTGGAACGAAAGGTAGGTTCTGTCTCAGAATCGCAGAAGTACGTGGAAATTCCTCGCTAGTCTACATTAAGTGCTCATATGAGCTTTGCAGGTACAGAAGGCCATCGATGCTGACTCGAGCATCAAGCTGGTCTTTTTATGCTCGCCAGGAAACCCGACGGGGACCACGATACCCCTCGAATCGATAAAGGCGATCTTGGATCATAAGACGTTCAAAGGAATAGTCGTGGTTGATGAAGCCTACATCGATTTCGCTGGTGAACGTTCTAGCGCGGTGGGCCTGGTCCAAGAATATGCCAATCTCTGCGTTATGCAAACCCTGAGCAAGAGTTTTGGCCTCGCTGCTATCCGGTTTGCACTCTCCTTTTCAACAAGCGTCGATTCTTATTCCTGTATAGGTTAGGTATTGCAATCGCACAACCACCCTTAATCCAAGTCCTCACTAACACCAAAGCACCATATAATATCTCAACACCAACCGCCTATCTTGCATTATCTGCGCTTTCTCCCCCATCGCTCGCCAACATGCAGTCGAAGATCGAAACCCTCACCGCATCACGAGTAGCTTTACTCAAGGCTCTCTCCGACATTGCACAGCTCGGACTTGGCTCATCGATCGGGTCCAATGATGCCAACTTTGTCATGATCCCCGTCCTTTCGAAAGACGGAAGTCAGCCTGACAATGTTCGTGCGCAAAAAGTGTACAAGGCACTCGCAGAGGAAAACGGAGTGGTTGTACGGTTCAGAGGAAACGAGCCTGGTTGTGAAGGCTGCCTTAGAATAACTATTGGCAGTGAAGACGAAAATGCGACAGTCATTCGGAAATTACAACTTGTATTGAACCAATATTAGATGATTGAAATAGATTAGAACCTAATAAATATAACCTTGCTGCACCATTTTACTCGCCAGTGGAACCGGATTGTGCACCAGCGATTGGAGCCATGCAACTTGACACCAGTAAGGTATCTGTCCAGGTTGTTCCACTTTGCGTTGGAGCCTCACCCTACATAGTAGTAAGTATAAAAATCAAATCCGGGACTTATATCATCGGGACTAACCAAAACGTATGCCGGGGCAAAGTTTCCTGCAGCCCATCCGACATAACCAAGGAAGACTGCGACAAAAGGTACTCAGTTGAACCGATTGCATATACTAAGTAGCCTCACCATCAGAATTTTGAGCCTGGTAGGCGATCTGTTGACACATATATTCCACACAAGAGGCAACATTCCCTCCTCCAGTTTCAGTGTTGAACGCCTGACGTCCGTTCTCCCGCAGCCATGTAGCTAAAGGTGCCCAGCTAGAGTCAATGTTGTTCGTAACACATTCCCTGATAGATTTGACAGTGAACATGTCGTGATCTTTCGAATTGAGAACACAGCTTACTCGTTCGTGCCAGAGTTATCAAAATCAAGGTACTTGTGGACGTCGAAGATGAGACCCGTGGTGCTACCATCGGGATTCGTAACGGTGAGGAGGGCGGGACCAGAGCCGTTTGAAACAAAGGTTTCCGCGGAAGTCCAGTTGTTACCGGGAAGAAGAATCAACTGTTTGGTAGCCCTGCGGAGGATTTATTACACAGAATAATAGTTCAGTGAACATCACTTGCCCAGCATTTCGAATGGCAGTTACAGCAGCTTGAACGGAACCGGCCCAAAGGTTGATGTCGGGAACATCGTGAGGCTCATTCATACTATGAATGAAGATGTTGCAACGATCAACAGATATTTCAGGGGAACTGAAAAGCGTACACTCCGAAAATTATCTTTTCCTCGTTTGCGTATTTGGTAGCAATGGACGTCCATAGGGCGGCGAATTGGTCGTTGGTCGGTCCACCTTGGCCGATGATCTACAGTAGGCCATCATTCAATACTGAACCTGCTGTGAAATCTGACAAGAGGTACCAGTCCGTTCCATCTTGCGTAGTTATGAATGTCAATTATGCACGAAGCACCAGTGGCCAAACACGTCTAAGTAAACCATCAACAGATACACAGATCGTGCTTATAGAAACTGCATACCTGCACGAGAGCATCATACTCGACGAGATTAGCGGCATCTAGGTCTCCACCAACGACGCCATTCGTAAGGAACTGCCATCCAACAGGAAGACGGAAAACATTGTAGCCGTCGGTTGAAGTGAAGTGCTGCATCTGCCCGGCACCATCCATGCCTACGAATGAGACCCATGATTACAGTGCAAAATTAAAGTGTTAGCTATTTCCATACCATAGTACTGCGTTAAAGGTGGCCACGCTCCAGTCGGATTACAAGTTCCATCCGACCCACAGCCAAAGTCGAATCCAGCAATGTTCACACCAGTCAATGTAAGCGGGTTACCAGAAACCGGGGAGATGGTAGGTGTCGACACCGGGGCGGTACTGGTTGGGGTAGCAGTCGATGTGGACGGAATACATTGCGAGTAACCTGGCCAAAAAAAAAAATTCAATGATGATATTGATAAGTTGTGAAGACCAAGAAAACCTCACTGGAACTATACGATGTGCAGACAGTACCAGCTACACATGTTGTAGGCCCTGCCCAGCCCTAACGTTCAACCATCAGCTAAAGGATGTGAATAGTGTAAAGGCCACAAGTGACTTACTGTTCCGCCACATTGTCCCCATTCCGGAGACTGGCCATGGACCGCCACAGCAGCATATAGAGCGAGAGCGAGAGTGAAAGGGGAAAGTCTTTTGGAGGGCATTCTGTCTAATCATGGATTAGCACGGACATGTTTTTATGTTCTCCTCGAGGATATTGAATCAGAAACATGGTGACCAGGTTGAGCAGGATACATCACAGGCGAAGGTAGACCGATAAAAATCCGATTGAGCTTCGCGAGCCAAGAGCTGGAAAATGGCCAAGCAGGATGATTTTCGCGTCATCGTCGGGATCTGCACACTATTATCATTCAAGAGGTGATATTCACTTTCGAGCTTGGGTTAACGCCGCGAACAGATGTGATGCGTAGCTGACAGAAGTTTAGAAGGAAGTCCACGTATGCTTTATAGATCCTAGAACCAAGTGTATAGTGGAAGCACCTTTGACGGAAGTCCAGTTGGCGGAAATACATCTCGAAATTGTCGGATGTTTTTTTTTTGATATCCTCTTCTCGAGCAACAATCCCGATAGCCTGATCATGCACCAGGGCAAGTAATATCATACGCAATTCGGAGTTTTTTGTATCTATGAACACGACAATTTTTTGAACGCTAGTTGAAGAAAGTAACGTGGGTGAATTGACCGCGACTGCATCCTGCGTCCTCCCCTGAGTCTTTGGGACATTCAAGCTCTTCAATACTCATGACGCGTCAAATCCTTTAAAATATATCACCCGAGGTCGAAAAACGCCTTCGAGCCTCGCATCAAAGTCAAAAACATCATATAAGCCCAACGAGAATTGTAGTCGTACTACGCGATCTCTAATCTTCAACCCTCTGAACTACAGGAAATGCCTGATGTCAGACAACCCTCCCAGCATTTTCAAGTCGGCTCATGTACCACAATATCCATAACAGACCTATTTCAGAGTCAACATATACACAATATCCCGCACAAAAGATAGAGAAAGACGACGCTCACCTTAGATTCATCGCCAACCCACTTTCTACATCTGTCAACGTAAGGGTATCGATTGAATGTACACCAGGAGATACAGCAAGGAATTTCATCCTCACGGATTGGCATGCAGAGGGTAACAAAGGCCCGATACGAACACGGTTTTCGAGCGGAAGGACGCCGGGATCTGAAGTATCTATAGATAGGCCTTTCAACACCCCTGCCCCTAGTCCTGACCGACGTTTCCCTGCCCTCCGACTTGTAGCGAAGGACTCGATCTCCCGTCTCTTCCTCCTCGACCGTTGATCAGGACAGCTGATCTCGAATCTACGAGTCCATGTAGACCGATTAAAGACGAAGATGTCAAGAATGAATGTAGATAGAGGGTATATTAGGACTGGTTTTGTTAATTTGTTGGCGGCATGTTTGGAAAAGTTCAGACCTGATATGGAGTTCGAAGGCGTATCTGAGCTGTGTTTGGGTTCGGTAAGTTGTTCGGGGAGTCTTAATGGTGAAGATGGACGTGAATGCACAGATGGAAGGGGAGTCGACGATTCAAATGATGTTTGCGGGTGGTGGGTGCTCTGTTGAGGTAAGACTCCGACCGAGACGATGATTGATTGGCTTCCGGTCTCATTTATACCATTATTTGCACCTTCATCATGACTTTGACGAACATGCTCTACACCGCCTCTCTGAGCATCACCATCAAACAATTTACTTCCACCATCTCCTCTCGGTCTGCCTCCAGGCGCGGGAGTCCCGAACCCAATCACAGGCAAAGGTGTCTGCGGAATAGCACTTGGAATAGCACTAGCCAGCGTGCTTCCCATTCCTCCAAATCCTCCATAGCCACCATATCCACCTCCTATGCCGACCCCAACCCCCAATCCCCTTTCACGCTTTACCTCTACACTAGGTCCAATATACCCAATTCCCGATAAATTTGCACTATTCGGGGGCAAATTCCCGCCGTGTGGTATAAGTGGGCCTTGGGAGAGAGGGGTAGGCGGTCCATTATATTGTGAATCAAGGGATTGGGTTGGTAGACTGCGAGGAATTCCGTTGTTAATTGGAAATGCAGGGTAGGCAGGCGTCACTGGAGGCAAGCTCGTTGCTGCAGGTTGGGTTAAACCCATTGCTTGGTCTATGGAGGGCGGTATCGTCACAGATAAGCCTACCCCTCCTCCTCCTCCTCGATCCTTGAATGGCGGCGGAGGCGGAGCCTCGTAAGTCGTGGGAGACCTAAAGCTCTGCGCCGTAATCGCTGCACTGACCGACGGTGGGGTGTATTTCGACGTTCCGGATGCATTTGGAGAGGGGATCGGTAAGCTATCTCGCCTTTGTCTTCCTTGTACTACTCCTTGTACTCCTCCCTTCGCGCTATCTCTCCGCTCTCTCGACGGTCCAAGAGCAGATCCTGGACGTTCGATGGTAGTGCCTAAATTATGGCCAAGACCTGGGCCAGCAGATTGAACATGAGAAGGTAAAATCCGGGGAAGATTGGGCAGTGTATGTCTTTTTTCCGTGGTGGCCATCCTGGTCGTAGCTGGTCCTGAAGCTGAAGGGAAAGCTAAAAGGCCTAAGGAGCTTTTCCGGTTTCCTGACCCTAATCCTAAATCCAGTCCAAATCCAAGAGAACCGAGAGCCCGACGTTCATTTGGTGAGACTACGGAAGCTATGGAGGGAAACGACGAGGAAGGAGGGAAATGCGAAGAGGTGGTAGGAGAGGTAAACGAAGTTGAGATGGTTGACACTGGAACAGGGAATGGCGACGGTGGTTCTGGGAGTGCATTGATTGTCGGCAGAGGTGTATTCCCACCGTAATCGGCATATTCATCACCATATTCATGATTGTCACTAAAATCACTTCTTCGAGGAGCCTGCTGCGACAGTGATAGATCCAAGACACAATTCCACCGAGAGATGAATGTGGGGGTAGGGTAGTGATATGTTTTGACTTTGGCTGTACCATTGGAAGGATTCTCGCCATGACCATAACAAGGTTTCCCGAATACTTCAATCGTCACTCCACGTTGTAACGATTTATCTGGCCCGCTGGGTTTGACTGCTCCATTTGGACCTAAGACGCCGGCACTGGGAAGAGCGTTCATTGCTACACCCGACGTAAGACTAGCCGCCAAGCCTACCGACCCGAGGCCATCCAATGCTGCATCCTCCTGTGGGGAGTGTAGGAACGAGACAGCATACAACAAATTATGCTGCTCGTGTGGAGCGAGGTACAGTGGGAAACCAGCTTGACTTTCCGAAGAAGATTTGGGGATCTGTTTCTCCTTCTTCTTTCTTTTTGCTCCTCCCTTCTGAGTTAGACGATTCGCAGTATCCCATCCAATCAATCTCGCAGTAGCGCCTTCCTCCTTAGCACCACCTGCTGCGCTTCCGGTGATGGAGATATCGACTTTTTCCACAACAAAATCTGGTGCATCTGCTGGTCTGTAGAATGGGTCTCCCTCTGTCTCGATTTCAACGCAAAGGACGACGGTACGTTCTGAAGCACCGGAAGTTAGACGATCAGGGTCCTCATCGTCATTCGGTTCTCCATCTTCATATTCGTCTCCGTCTCCATCGTGCCCATCGTCATGTTCCTCGTCGTCTCCAAGTCCAACATCTTCAAATTCTTCTCCGCTCCCTCCTTCATCCAATAAAACGGCCGGTACAAAAACCGTCCTCATTCTAACCTTGAAGCCACTTGCCGTCTCTAAGATCTTCCTAAAACTCTTTCTCAGCACCGGTTTTCCTCTCCCTCCCAGAGTGTGGTGACGAAAATGACCTGGGGCACTAGGAAGAGCGCTCTGGCCCGGAAAAAGCGTAGGTGTGATCATCGCAGAAGACGTCGGCGTCTCTGGTTCGATGGGAGGGAGAGCGAAAAGTTTCGCACGGGAAACGGGACCAAGTCGTGTTGATGAAAGAGTGAGGTCGTTGTCGGACTCGGAGAAGCCGCCGTCGTTTATGGATTGGGATGGAGTAGGAGTACTTGTTGGTGTATTGTTCTTCGTCGACGGAGGCCGTTTACCCAATGAAGACGCTGGAGCAAATGTTGGTCCAGCGTAGAGACCTGCAAGAAGGTTGATTTCTGGAGGACCGCCGACCTCCGGGTCAGTCTCCGGAGCACTAGGATCATTCTTGACAGTTACAGGCGTAGAGGGTGAAGTGGGAGATATCGGACCATCAGGAGTAGAGATACCGTCAACGGATTGAAGGTAGACTGCCAACGGACTCTTCGAGGAAGAAACCGTCAATGGCTTATCACGGAGTGTAGCCGAAAATGTTAGGCAGAGCAGTGGAGAGTCAAAATTGAGGCGAAGGAAAGCTGTAACGTGAATGATTTAGACTAGATACGAATGTTCATTGAAGTACGAACCAATGTCCAATACGGTCTTATAGACAGCAACCCAAACTTTGTCGCTCTTGGCCCAAAGCAAATAGAATCCCTCTGCTCTGTCTGTACCTTCCGAGTCTTTATGTTTCCTGTCCAGCAATCCAGCCCCGCCTTTACTGACGTCCTGTCCCCAGATCCTGGACGTCAGCACGACTCCCTCGGCCTGCAGATATCTCTGATCGACTACAGCAGAGGCCGGCATTGGATTCGGCGTCGACGGAGGTAAGATCGATGGATGGTGTGACGCAGAGCCCGGATTCGGAGACAACAGCCCACTAAGGTTTAAATGCGTAGGTCTCTTGATACTAGACGTTCTCGGCGGCGGCGAGCTCGGTATTGTTGGATTAAGACGTGAAGAGGGTAAGGGAGATGCTGACACAGTGTATTCTGAATTATCATCGTTGGGAGCTATGGGTGAGATGTAAGATGCCTCGAGAAGGACTTGAACGTGTGCGAGAAAGTCCAGTAGTAATCGAGGAGGCTCAGGAGACTCTACGGTCAGCTCTTGTGGTATTCCTGGATGTGGAACGCGTAAGGTAAATAGTGTCTGCAAATGTTCATCAAAGAATGCCTCTTTTCTGTCAATTTGATTCAGCTGGTCGAGCCATTCATCGACATTGGGTCCAGGGGGAAATGTTATAGATGATTCGGGGACAATTACATCTAATTCGGAGGAGGTAAAGAGGTCTTCAAACGAAGTCATCGGTGGAAAGGAAAAAGACACGGGAATTATAGGAAATCATTCACGCGATGCACAAAACAAACTCGAATATGTATACCAGACATAGATCCTCTCAAGCAAACCTGAACATGAATGCCAATCACAAAGCTTGAAAACATCAAGCACATTAATCACGAATGTATCACACAGACTTCCCCTCGCACCAAAGTCGGTAATTGTCGCTTATATCTTAGCTATATCTTCGACAGCTGTACAATTCGAGCAAGCTAGGATGCGGATTGTTGTAAAGCATAAGCCAGCGCCCGAGATTGTTCAAGGGAGCATACATGTACTTGCTGTATCACCACCTGTGAATGCTTTGGGTGGACTAAATATTAATCACTGAGGTTACTCGCGCGCGCCTATTTGGGCGCTTTTCGGCTTTTCACTGATCATCGATTGTCCATGGACGAAGAATTTGTTTATACATTACACAACGTTGCTGAACTGGGTGGCAAGTAACTACTGACCTGTAAAGCTCCCTTAATGTTAAACACTTTGCGTAGGACACGACGACAGAGCCTGGCACATAGCCTGGAATCCCACCAAACCATTGCTTGCCTCCTGCTCCGCCGATAAATCCGTCAAATTATACACTTATAACCACGACGGGGAGGGCACATTAAAATTCTCTTTAGCTACAAGTATTCCTACTGGACATCTCAAAACGGTCAGAGCGGTAGCATGGTCTCCCTCAGGTTGTACTTTGGCTACAGCTTCATTTGACGCCAATATCGGGATATGGGAGCAAGAGTTAGACGACGATGGTAATCCAGGCGAATGGGAATGTGCGAGCTTACTAGAAGGCCACGAGACCGAGTGTAAAAGTGTTGCGTACTCAAGTACAGGGTCCTTGCTTGCTAGCTGTAGTCGAGATAAAACAGTCTGGGTATGGGAAGGTGTGTCTTCGCATTTTTTTATATGATAAAGTATACACTTAACATCAATCAAAGTACAACCTGATTCGGATTTTGAATGTATGGGTGTCCTTATGGAGCACACTCAGGACGTCAAATGCGTAGCATGGCATCCCACAGAAGAGGTCGACGTGCCCTAACCAAACATCTTTCGGTCTTTTTATCTCATTGCTACATCGTCCGTGCAGATTCTTGCTTCTGGGTCTTACGACGACACAATCAAATTATACGTTGACGATCCGCAAGATGACTGGTTCTGCTGCGCCACCCTCACTGGACACGAATCAACCGTCTGGTCTCTAGCATGGTCTCCAAACGGCAAGTACCTCGCTTCTGCTTCCGACGACAAGACAATACGGGTTTGGAGACGTATCGGCGAGTACGAATTTAAATGTGTCCTGGTATTGAAAGGCCATGAAAGAAGTGTGTATTCGGTCAGCTGGGGTGTAGGAAAGTCAAGCCCAAATCTAGACACTTCGCTCGGATGGATTGCTAGTGCTGGCGGAGATGGTTTTATCCGTGTTTGGGATATCTCTGTAAGTTCTGAATCATAGTGCTCAAAAAAAAAAAATAATAATAATCTTCATCAATCTTCGCTTCAGGAAACTTCCTCTTCAGAAGCAAATATTCCATCGGCGAAACTGATTGCTCGTCTGCCTGCGGCACACGGAGTTCATGATATCAATTCAGTAGTCTGGTCTCCGCGCAAAGGTTATGAAGATCTTCTGGCCACTTCAGGGGACGATGGTATGGTGAAGGTATGGAGAATACGAGAGACATGACAATACAAGCACAACTTTATAGAGAGAACTAGCAATGAAAACATATTATCCCATAAACTTGGAAACTTCAAACAATGTACCTGTTGCTTTCCTGGCATTTCACAAACCGTTTAAAAGCTTTGGCCGGTGCATCGTTCATTTTTAGTAGGTGCATCCTCCACTGACCCAAGCAGATGACGCCAAGTTCCAAGGTACCGTGTTCGTCAGGAATCTAGCGAGAGGTGTCTGGATGAACCCAGCACAGTCAAATTCTCGTGTCCATTGGTCTAGTTTTAGAGATCGCAACTTGTGGCGAATGGCTCGACAGACTAACGACGCTGGAAAGAAGTTTTTCCAATTGCGCAAATTTTGAATGGAAACAGTGAAAATAGGTCTAGGCCCGAGATCTTCATTAGATAGCTCTTGCAGTGATGAGAGGTGAAGCAGAACTTCTTTAGTAAAACAAATCTCTTGCAGTGTTAGGTATTAGAGAGATAAATCTTTCATTTCGGGCACAGAAGAAAGTTATTCAAGTCGGATGCCGGTCAAGCTGCGCAGAGCTAAGCAAAGACAAGATGAGATAAAGTGCAGTCACTTTCTCTGGTGTGAAATTCGTCGTGGGAGAAGGATATTTAGAAGATGTGGGGGGATAAGTGAAACTGGCTTCCCCCCAAGGCAAAAATCTGGTCATCTTTGGTTTTGTTTCCATCAAGAGGTTTGGGACACAAGATGGCGAACATTGTGACAGAGATCCGAGAGAGAAATGCAAGGGCTGCAATGATAAGAAGCAGGTAAAATTTGAAGCGTTAAGTTGGAATTCTTGTCGCGTGACCGGCTCTCTAACTATCTGAGCTGCAATTCCTTATGTCACTGTCAGTACCTATTCACGGAAATTATCATGGGTGAATATTTCGCAAATCCGAAATTTCCTTAATCTTACGGATTTTCTTGCAGCTATTACTTGAAACGACCCTCTGTAGTTGATCCTCGACTGGCACTACTCCCTGCGAACACCTTCGCTGGTAAGCGCGTTCTCGATATAGGGTGTAATGAAGGACGGGTTACTTGTGAAATAGGTGAGGCTCTCTGTACTTGTTGATTCCTATCACCTGGACGGTTTATCTTCATCTTGTTGGTTCAAGCCCAGGCTTGGGGTGCACACAAAGTAGTGGGAGTTGATATCGACGATACGCTCATTCGGGCTGCGTGGAAGCGACGACAGCTGGTCTGGTCACTGCAGAAACCTCAATCATTACAGTCGGATGGAGACGACGACTCCATGGAAGTCGATAACTCAAGCTTGATCCGAAGTGAACCAATAGAAGTGAATCATCTTCAATCCGACTATTTTCCTGCAGCATTGCAGCATTCCTTCGGTCTACTACCCATTCCACCCTCACGAATACGCGGAAAACATGTTTTTCCTCACAATGTCTCTTTCAGAACCGCGGATTGGACTACAGAAGAGATTGTGGAAGATGCAGATGGATATGATGTTATCGTAGGGTGAGATTTTCAATTGCTTGAAATCTTTCCAAACCTTGCTTAACGTAAACTAGATTCTCGATATCGAAATGGATCCATATTCATGGCGGAGATGATGGCTTGCGCGCTTTCTTTCGTCGAGTCTATTCTGTCCTCAAGCCAGGAGGCATATTCATCCTTGAACCACAGGGATGGTACACCTACAAAAAGGCAAAAAGATTGCACGAGGTGAGTAGATATCCTTCGCAAACTCATTAGGGGTAATCAAAATTCCATGAATTTGGCCAGTCGCTTCGGAATACGGCTCGGACTCTCGAACTGCGGCCTAGCGATTTTGAAGCAATCCTCGAAGGGATAGGGTTCAGTTCCGTTAGTCATATTGGTATTACTGGTGAGGGAGGTGTGTATTTTGACGACTTGAAGGGACGACGGTCGGCAGTTCTGACTTGGCTGTTTGCAGGTTTTCGTCGAACAGTTGATCTCTATGTCAAACAGCATACTTGACACGAAAACTGGCCCCAAGTGCTCTTTCTCCTGTTCAATCGTCGCAGGCAGCAAGGCTGTATCTATTTCTGTAGCTTTGTATTGAGTTTGTATTATATGTTCACCGAGGTGCCTGAATAAATATTCGTGAGAGAGAGAAGTCTAGTCTTCGATAATGTTGAATTGTCCAGACTTTCTTTCGCAAAGTGTTTTTTTTTTTGTTGAGGGCGTGTTCGCTACAAAGACCAAAGACCTTCTTTCCAGCCCCCAGATCACGAGACCTGGCATCCTCACAAACTCATACCCGCCGGGCCGAACACGTCAGTCTTATCCCCGCAGTTCATTCATTACTTTCTGCTTTTTCAATATTTATATCCTAGAGGATCTTTGTCATAGGACTATCTACTTCTTGAGTTGTATCTCCCAGAGCTATCTGGTGCAATGGCGAAATCGAAGGCCCCGACACCCCAGGACATCTATCGCGCCAAAAAGCAGCAGGAAGAGCAAGAACGATTGTCCTTGTTACCCCCTGGCCTTGTTAACCATGGAAACACTTGCTTCATGAACTCTGTGCTACAGGGGGTGAACCTTTTTCTCTGTCATTCCTGTAGAACACGATTGATTCAATCTTTATTTCATCTAGCTCATCGCAACACGTCTTCTATCACAACTCGTCCACTTCGAAATCGTTCCTCCACAAGTCCAACAGCATTCCAATACACTGCTTGCCTCGCAGAGATCGCCACAGCTTACGAATGGACACGAATTGGGGGGAATATACGAGCAGAAGTGGGATAATTCGATGCCTATTGGAGATGTGTTCATCAGCATCATGTACCGTGCTTGGGAGGCACAGCGGCTACGGAAACGGGAGAGCATGAGTCCTCGGTGAGTCATGTCCCCATATTCCTATACTAGTCACTCAGTTTGATGTTTCTCAGTCCATTACTCACCGCACTAGGCCGTAAATACGACCAATATATGGACTTCGCGCAGCAGGATGCTCATGAATTCCTGCGCATATTATTGGATGCTATGCGAATGGAAGAATTCGATGTACGTGTCATCTTAGTAGACCATGATTACACCAACTAATTTGACTAATTCCAGGTAATCAAGAAACGCCAACCTTCCTCTGCTCCAACCAACCAACAGCAACCTCGCAGGCGCTCGACGATCACTCTCGCCAATGTTCATTCCCCTCCAGATGAAGTAGATCACGGCCAGGAAGATCAATCCGTTCAGCTCACATCTCTGTCCGACATGCTTTTCGGCGGACAGCTTACCAGTATTCTTGTCTGCCAAAAATGCAAGAACGTATCACAAACCTATGAGGATTTCAATGATCTGAGCTTGAGCATAAAGGCAGAGGATTACTCAAAGGAGAAGAAGCGTGATAAATTCAAGAAATTTGCTCGGAAAATGGTTGGTGCAACAAGCAAGCGAAATATTCCTGGTATGGAACCTCGCAGTATATCACCTTCGGATCTTGACATTTCACCTCCATTAACTGCTGACGAACCACAGACTTCATCTCTGCCTGCGTCTAATAACAGTCTCGACGCCCAGACTTCTTCCGGATCGGAAGCTTCTGGAATCCGGGCCTCTTCTGTTCCTCCTCAGACCCCGAACGGCATCATCCATCACGAGCCAATCTTTTCCCCTGATCAAAGTCGGCGGAGGAGCTTGGACGGGTTGACAAACAGGAATTCAGACACCACAGTCACTGACGAAGACGACGACGATGCTGTAATTGTTGATGTATCCACGGATAAAGAGTCCACTGAAAAACCCTTGCCCCCTCCGCCTGGTCTTGAGCTGCCCTCTCCTCACGAGAAGCGTCTAGAATTTGCCGATGCGCCCAAGCTAGTCCGATCCGACAAGTCGAGGGACAAGGATGGCTGGGCGCGTATTGGACGGAGGATCAGTATGTCGGTGGGAATCAAGAAAAAAGAGAAGGAAAAGGAAAAAGAGAGAAATTCTCGCTCCAAGACTCGCCGTAGCGTTGATCTCAGCACAGAGCGCGTGCGATCGTCTAACATCGATTCAATTCAACAGCCTAAAATTCGTCTTTCTCGACCTTCGTTGTCTCCAGAAAGACCTCAGTCGACCCCTCCAATATTTCTCAAACGAGCAATAACGTCGCAGGACCAAGCGACACTCAAGAGGTTGAAACCTCGTCCACAATCTATGACACCTAGTCCTTCTGAAAGTGCAATTCCTACGTTGAATAGTACATCCAGTAAACCTTATCATCATTACCATCGGCCAAAGTCGCCCCAACCGCCCAAACCTTCGAAAGCTGAAGAGGAATACCTTCGTGCTATTCTAGCGGACATTCATACAACACCTGTTTTTGGCGCAAATACATTCGATTTCTTGACTCATTGGACTCATTCTTCAAATGGGGATGTTCCACAAGCGGCTACATCCTCAGCACCAGCAAGTTCATCATCTGCCTCGTTACCCTCTCCCAGTCCCGCCACTGCATGGCTTGCGAAATTGGGCCAGCTACCGTTAGCCGGAATAGAAGAATGCTTAAGATTGTTCACTGCTGTCGAGGTTTTGGATGGAGATAACATGGTTGGGTGCAGACGATGCTGGAAATTAGCGAATGGGTGGTACGAGGACAGGGAAAAGAGACGGGAAGCAAAGAGAGATCGCGAAAGGATCAGAGAAGAGGATGAAGAGACCGAAGATGGCCCTGAAGATAGTGAGGATGAAGACGATGAGGATCATGACGACGGTCGTGGGAGTGAAAGCGAGGATGTATCACCAGAAACTTCCACCTTCATCGAAGAGGAGCCAGGTAGCTCAGGACAACTACGGAAGACTTCATCCGCTCCAGCCTCGCCAACTCTGACCCACAGCCCGCTATCATCCTTTTCTTCGCCAACGCTTGGCTTGTACGCTCATGTCAATACCAGTAATGCCTTTTCAGTTATTTCGTCCCCTCCAGACGTTGCTGGCAGATCCCATCCGCAAACATCACCTAGTTCCGCATACCATAATCAGAGTCCTCCGATATCTAGAACGTCCAGCGAGCCGGCAACAGGATTTCCAGAAGGTCCTCGGCCTGTCCCTTTAATATGCACTACGCAGGCAGAAGAGGAAGGGCGTTATAGTCCTTCGCTACCCACAGCCAAGCCTCAAGATGCATCTTCTTCTCGACAATCCGAATTTCCTACTCCGCCCCTCGGTTCTTCCACTGCATCAGAAGATCCCCTTGAAAATCTCCTCTCTGTGCCGTCCAGTGCCGAAAACATCAACTCCGCTGCAAACACTTTCAGCCCGACGGACGACGAATCTGATGGTGGAGAAAGCGATGCAACATCTATCAGTCCTACGACCTCTGCAACTGCTTCAGGCCAATCCGTCGACTCACTAGCTGACACTTCAATGACTGATCCTTCTACTACACCAAGTGCAATGTCGTTCGAGGCGAATGGTAACCAGCAGAAGCACCATCCGCCATCATCCAAATCTCAACTTCCACAGACGAAGGAGAAGGAAAAACTAAAAAAGCCTAAAGGTCCTAAACCCACAATCATGCGCCCCGCGTATAAACGTTACCTGATTGCTACTCCTCCCCCAGTCCTTGTCATACATCTGAAAAGATTCCAGCAGATTAGTAAAAACCCGGTCATGTCCTTCTCCAGTGGGTTCAAAAAGCTTGAGGATTATGTTGCTTTTCCAGAATACTTTGATCTTACGCCGTTCCTTGCGCCTAAGAAGGAAGATTTCGGGTTGGGGAAAGGAAAAGGGAAAGGGAAGTCTGCTGGCGTTGATATTGGTATGAAGAGGAGTAAGGATAATAAGGAACGGTGTATGTACCGATTGTATGCTGTGGTGGTGCATATCGGTAATATGGTAAGCCTGTCCAGATTTAGTCTAGAAATCGATGTCTGATATTTCTGTTTTTCGTTCCCAGCTCGGAGGCCATTATATTTCTTATACCGCCCTTCCCAATCAGTCGGACATGCCTGCGACAGCTACACAAACTGAATCTTCAAATCTACCACCTCTTCCTGCTGGCGGGCCTAGACAATGGGCGTACATCAGCGACACTGTTGTGCAGCTCACCACCCTGGAGGAAGTACTCAAAGCCAAAGCATACATATGCATGTATGAGCGAATATGACAACTTCTCTCGGACCTTCCTTGCCAGGCATCTTTTCCGTAAATCAATCGACTGTAGCAACATTCCACGTTAACTTATAGTTGTCTTGTGTGCTGCGTAGCTCATGTAATTAGTTGATACACCATTATACCTATATCTTTCATAGATCAGCAAAGCAAATTGTATGTATGTATCAAGTTGATTTATCAACCCAAATTCAGGCCTGGCTATAGGCAATCTCTACAAATGAGTACACAGATGAGCGAATCCAGAAGTTGCAGCGACTAGGATCTAGCAGTGCTAGTCTTGCATTCCTTCTCATGTTTGGACCAGTGTGCTTTCTGACATTGGCTATTACAGTACCTACAAAAATATAAATGAAATCTAGCCAGTCACATCAAGGTCCTTCTGTTAGTAACATGTACTCACCTGGCGGATCATCCTGAGCATTTCCTAAGCACTGACTGCTCTTCGACTCCGACACCACGAGCAATGTTCATACCAGAGCTTGTCTACATCTACTATACGGGGGAGCTTATCCAAGATCGACATTCAACAAATAACAGTCAGACAAAAGAAGACTTGAAATGAATAGGAAGCTTTAGACTTGTGACAAGTGATTATTCGCAAGTTTTCATTCATTCTCTGAGCTCTCGTCATTCATGTAGTGACAGACTTGCACTAACATCCTATTTACCCTGTCTTCCTCCTCTTCCCTCTCCCACTTTCCATCGCCTCCGCCTCTCTCTTCCCTTTCATCCCAATACTCTTCATGACCTCCTTCTTCCTCTCCCTCTCCTTCTCACTCGCCCTCTCCCCTTTCTTCTCTTCCTCCTTCCTCCTCTTCTCCTTCCCCACCTCCTTCTTCTCCTTCCTCCTCATCACCTGATCCTTCCTCAACGCACGAATCTGCTGAAGCAGCGCCACAGCGCGTTTTTCCGAAGGTTCCAGAACAACAGACCGTTTTTGAAGGTATGTTTGTTTCTTTTTCCCGGTAACGATATCGGTTTGTTTGCTCATGAGTTTCGGTTTGCTTTTATACGGTAACTCTCTTTGTAATTTCTTTGGAATAATCAGGGGATTGAACTTCCCTTTCTTCGCGGTACGTTCTTGCTCGAGAAGGGATTTGTGTTTGTATATCGAGTTTATGGATGTAGGAGTTTTGATGTTTAGAGAACGACGGACGGTTCCGGTTAGACGCATGCCGGTCCAGGATTGTTTTGTTTCGGGAGGGACGGGGGAAGTAGAGGTAGATGACTGGGAAGGTAGGAGGAGAGATGTAACGGGTGCGTAGAATTTTCGTGGTTGGACGGAATACCATGCACGGAGGAAGACGATATCTGTCCACGAACAATTATTTAGTGGAGACGTAGATCAAAAACAATCAAAGCAAAGGAAAAGTCACTTACCACTCATCAATACCTTATCCTCGAACGCAGCTCTAAAGGCTCCATCTCCTCCTTTTCCTCCTTTTCTTTTCCCTCTAGCATCCGCCACTCCACCTGCACCTACACTCACAGCCTTTTTAACAATTCCCCTAACCCCACTGACCGTCTTCACACTCGCTCCTTCAAACTTAGCCACCTCCAACGCACTACCGAACATTCCTTTAATAAACGCCGTGTTCTTGAATATTTTGAATGGTGTTCCCGTGAGTTTCAGTTTTTTAACGATTTGGGGCGTCGGGGTGAGGGAGAGAACAGTTCCTGTCGCTGAGATGCGGAATCCTGTTGTTGCCCCCTCACTAGTGGTATCGGCGACAGTGTTGAAAGCGCAGAATCCTGTGTTTGGTAACACACCAGGTCCCCAGAAGGTTGCATAACAATGCATATGTTCCGGTGTATATTTCAACAATCGCATCCGGATACTATGGTCGTCCAACGAATATATCGGTATCGTTTGGAAGCGTCTCCAACCTAAGCTTACAATCAATGGATCATTAGTTTTTAGTGGACGAGTGAACCAGCGGTGTCTTTTTAATCGCACTTGAACGAAAGTGAATGAAGAAGGCTGGGATGTGTGGGATTCAGAAGGGAGGAGTCCGCCGAGGACGAGTGGGTATGCTGAATCAAAGTACTGGATAAACTCGGCTGGGACAGAGGATAACACGATACGGACGTAGGTTCCTGGAGTGTAGCCTTCCATTTGAACACGAGTTTCTGGATCACTGATAGAAGTGAATTCGGATTTGTTTAATTCAAGTTGGGAAGAAATCTCTGCTTTCTTTTGATCGTAGAAATCCATACCGTTGAAATTGGAGGCAGAGGGATCATCGTATTCTTCGTCGAAACGTGCTTTGAGAGCCGCTTTTTTGGAGGCGATGAGGTCTCGAGTGGTTGTAGCGCCGGGAGCAGACATTGAAGAGGTTGAGGTACCGGCGCCAGCGGTAGTTAAGGATGGATCGCCACCGCCTGTAGCTTCAAAGTCGATAAAGTCACCTCCTTCACCATCGTCATCTTCATATCCATCCTCTCTAGTTTCTCCCGCGTCGCCGTCAGCGTCTCCAGTAGGACCATCAACGCCGGTAATAAACAACCCTCGAATACTCTCTAGCATATCCTCATCTTCCCATTTAGTCAACTCAGAAAGATTGAGTGTAGGTTTAGATTTGTCTGCGTAGTCGGAGTCTGAGTCTGGTGATTCAGAAGTTGGATGATCCGACGATGAAGAGGGTTTTTTGGCGAAAAAGAAGCCGTCGTCGTCATGTTCTCTTTCCTTGGTGTGTCCTGCTGTTGAAGTGGTAGAGGAGGAAGATGGAGATTGAGAAACGATTTCTTCAGGGGTAAGATTACTAGAATAAATATCTTTCATCCAATCTCTGCGTGTTCGACGTCGTTGCAGAGCTAGTGCGTCAAGTATTTTAGTGTTATGCATCATTTCGTCGTCGTCGTCGTTGTCTCCCTGGAATGGTAGCTCTTCATCTCCTTCTTCTTCGTCAACGTCCATCTCTTCTTCTTCTTCTTCGTCGTCGTCCTGATTACCATCCTCTTCGTCTTCACCATCCTCTTCTTCTTCCTCGCCATCACTTAAATCAGAATCACTTTCGGCAAAGTCTAAATCTGTTCGTGATTTCGACGCAGATACAGAGGACGATGGTAAAGACCGCGCAGGTCGCCGAGGCTGTGAACGACCAGTATTTCGAGGATCTGAGCGGAGTTTGGAAATGGATAAGTTTTGGGCAGCGTCGGAAGCAACATCATCGTCATCGTCTTCCTCTTCTTTGTCGTCCTCGTCGTCGTCGTCATCGGCAGAAGCGAGCTCGTCGTGGTCGTCACCAACCATCAAATGCCTCTCCGACGACCTAAACAGTTTGATCTTCGTCTGCTTGACAGCATCCTCAAGCGTCATGCCCGCATCCTGTAAATCCATAACCATCCTTTCTCCTTCTCCTCTCACAACACCTTCTTCCTCTTCAACCCCCTCTTCATTCCGCCGCCTCGTAAAACTGCCCGGGACATTCACATAAACTGCATCTTTATCAAAAATGACACCTCCAAAATCACTCATCGGAGCGTGTACCACCAATTTTTTCTTTTCGCTCAACTTTCGTCTTTTTTCCGAATCAGCGTCGGGTAATGGACATGGATCGCCCAAAATCTCTATACTGTCCATAGAGAAATCACCTACGCCGGGAATATGTACGTTTTGGGTGTCACGGAGGTTTGTTCCACGGACATAACCGTACACAGAAACCTTTCTATCTACCTTCCCATCGGAAAGGCGGATAGATTCACGTGGAGTTAGATCCTCAATTCGGTCGATGTAGATGTATGGATGGGTGTTTCGGAAGATTAAAGGGCGAAATTTCATTACGCTGATAAATCGGGATAGATTGAGTATTTCGGTATCAGGATATCGTCCGTTTAAAACTCCAGAGAGATAAAATAGTTTTGCTCCTTGGTATATTTCAGTCCAGAATCGTTTTTTCAACGCTTTTTTTGATGCGCGGAGTGTAGCAGATTTTTTTATTAGATCGAGGTGTGTAAGGATACCGATAACTTTTGGGAAACCGTGTGATTGGAGAATGTTGAGGAATTCAAAGGTTTCCTGTGGAACAAAAGTTTTCGTTTGCTCATTCAACAATGAAAAGGAATAAGGTATTCACTGACCATCTCAAACCCAAAACTTCCATCAATCATCAACAAAACTAAATCGGCAACTTTCCCAATATCAATCATACTATTCAACGAGTTATTGCATTCAACGAATGTTATCCTCCTCTTTTTCCCGCTCACGACTGTTATCGGTCCTACGGGGTTATTGACCGTTTGTTTGGTGTATCTCCTCACAAGGGATTTCAATAACGTCGTCTTGCCGACACCAGGTGGACCGACGATAGCAACGATTACTGGGGGAGGAAGGTCATCGGGTGTTCGGTTGACAAGAGGGACGTGTAAACGGGTTTGGTCTTTTTCCACTGCGCGTCGGCCGAGGCGATCAGCGTTACGTCCAGATTTGGGGGCGAATGCCTGTATTAGAGGAAAAATTTAAGAGGAAAAAGTTATTCAGAAAAATAGTTGTGCAACCTTTTCGTTGAACCCATGTTGTCTTTCCTTCCCTTTACCCTTCGCTTCCTTCTTCTCGGCTTTATTCCCCGAATGAGCAGGTCTATGTGATTTGTGTGGTTTATCTTCCATAACGACAGGAATCTTTATACTCTTATACGATGTAAAAACCTGAAGATGTTGCTCCAGAAATTGTGGGGTCAACCTTTGTTGGTACCTAGGTGTTCAAGGACGAAGAAGGTTAGAAGGGTGTAATTGGGTGCGAGAGTTGAGAAGTTGGATTTTACAAGAATGTGAGAGTCGAGAGCTAAGCAGTGAAAGACAGCTCGAAAGAGCGAATGATAGGAATCTGTATAGAACAGAAATAAGTATAGGGAGGCGCAGTCGCGGTCGATCTTTTGACACCGAAAGACGAAACACCAAAGAAAAAAAGCCTGTCGGCGCTTATACTGATCTCAGAGTAATTAGTAATTAGTAATTAGTCATTACACACCACCGTACCACTTTTTCTTACTCGCGTCTGTGGTGCAGGGCGCATGTTGGGTCCCTGCACTCTGAGTCTCTCAACAGAATTGGTTGGGAATTTGCTTCTGACGACGCGCTTGGCACTAGTTTGGTACTGCCGTTCTACTACAACATACCTCCGAGTAGTGTTGGACGCTCACTACTATGCTGTTTCGGGATTTGATATGCAATGAGATTTGCAACTTTTAAAAAAAACTCTACGTAGTAGCCTGACTTCTTAATGGATACCTTTCATGAATCTTTTGAAGGTTGTTCTCTTGGATATCTTTCATTTCAATCACTTCGATATAACGAAAGGAACTTCAGCAGTCAGTGGTGTGACTTCTACATCAAATCTCCAGGAACACCTCGACAATGTTTAGAAATAAAGAACCTGCCATATGATGAGTATCCTCCTAAGGCTTATGACGCGAATTTTAGACGTGATTGAGAAAGAATCTGGTGGACAAGAAACAGAATAATCTTGAGAGGTGCCAGACGTGAGGAAGAGCACCAGCTATGCGACAGCATCAACCCAAACGGCGTTAGTGTGCAAATCCCAGTTTTCAGTCGGTCATTGCCTGACAGCAGTAGAAAAATAGTTTCAAATCTCAATAAATCACATTAAGGTGCGAGCAATATCAGGTATACATTGGCGAAGTCTGGCTATTAAACCAGTCTGCGGTTCAGAAGATATTAGCCAATTCTGAAAAAAGTTGCAAATACCATAGTAGGTCGGGTTGTAAGGTTTGGTGACATGTCACCCGACGGACATAGCCATGAAAATCTAACCAGACCTTGACTTTGATAGCCGGTGTTGAACTCGCAACAGTACAAAAGCCGGTAACTCACGAGCATGGAATCACTTATCGGTCACCATAGTCGCAAGTCGGTTCATGTTTTGACCTTACCTGACCGTCACCCGACAGAAGACTTCCTTTGTGCGACAAAGCTGAATTTCTCCAGTTCGCTGTCAAGGTCGGACGATGAAATCAATGTTCAGCTCAACTTTTTGTCAGATACCGTGAAAACTTCATATTGATTAAATCTGTGAATGATCCCTAGATTTCGTTGAACGATATTTCACACTCTTGTTGTAAAGTACTCCCGATTGGGTTTTGTTTCGTTCGTCGTTGATTAGCTGCTACAGTAAGCCATCTCCATTACACACTCTGTGTTACTCGTTGCTCATTGCTCTGCTTCGTGGTTCTCCGCGGTAATGTACTTTAATTTTCATGACCTTGATTAGTGTTTCTCTGTTTGCTTTCGTGATCATCATCTTTCGGTTCTGCTTCTGAAAGAGACAACTCCGACTACTGTTGCACCAATCCTAGCTCGTATCCTTTGACGTCTGTTCTCCCAGTCAGGCTACGAAGTTAGACCCTCTGTTTCCTAACTCAACACCGCTACCGTTTCGTGACCTCAAGTCGCGAACGCACCGGAAATCACCATCTTGATGAGGACGATGATCATTCGATGCGGAGAATCTGTGTTTCACGAATTCTCGATGTTTGTATAAGAGGCCCGTGAAAGCCCTCGTTCTATCTTGTGTACTGGTCTCCCATTTTCTATTTTCTCGTCTTTTAATCACTTATATTCTGAACATTCTCTTCCTATGCCTCCGATTTCTACCTTTGATTCCCCTGAGCTACTAGGTGCTTTGGAGATCGGCGCCTTTGTTAGCATTTTCATGTTTGGTACTGTAACAATGCAGGGTCATGTCTACTACCAAAACTGCCAGAACGAGCCTAAATGGCGTACTTACTTCGTGAGTTACCCCATTTTCTGTGTGCGCACCTTGTTCATAGTAGGTCGTTGTTCTCATAGATTGCCTTGATCTTGTCAGTTTTCTTCTGGATCTGTCGATGCGCTCAAGACCTAACTCTCTCTACTAGACTTCTTGAACTTGGTCATACGATTGTGACTGCTCAATCTGTTTGGTGGGCTACCATCACGATCGCAGACATGGTCATTAAACCAGGGAATGGATATGCTACTGCGGCATGCACGCTGTACTCATCAGTAATAACTTTCCTTGTCAAGGTATCGACGTTTTCACGCTCTTCACTGTGTCATACTTCGTTCTGACGATCTTTTGTAAGGCCTACTATATCAACAGTATCCGAGTTCTGAGTTCTAAACTGTGGTTGTCTATCTTGGGATGGATCCTAACCGTCATCGACTTCGGCACATCGTTGGTGGTCAGCTATGAAGCGTTCATGGACGTTCCTCGTGAACCAAATAATTTCAGTTTCGAAAGAGAATGGCGCTGGCTTATTACCTCGGGCTTGGCCTTAGGTGCCTTGGTGGACGTCTTGATCGCAGCAGCTATGGTCTATCACCTGAGGCAGCTCTCTCCGATGCTTGATCTTCAAATGAAAAGGTATGAGAAATCTACTCTTTTCATCAGTGCTGCCTTGATGATACCCGTTGATAGTGCTGCAAAGATGTTGAACAGGCTGTTGATCTGGACAATTGGTATGTGAAGGTTTGATGTGCAGAACCCATTTTCATTTTATGTCTTCCCTTCCTCAAACAGAAACAGGATTGATGACCAGGTGAAGATTGTGCTGAAACGGTGTCAAACTATCCATCTCAATGATTCCTTCAATCGTCAGCGTCGTATCAATCACTGTTGTTGTTTGTGTATGTAGAATTGTTCATCACCTCCATTCGACATTCCTAACATGATTTCAATAGTTTCACATCATGGAATTTAATTGTCCGTTATGTAGGGAGCAGTCCTTCATATACTTACTGACAAACCTATTTCTAGATATATGGTTTGCTGTATATTTGCCTCTAGCCAAACGTAAGAGATGATCTCTCAAATCATGAAGTGTGTTTCTGATTGTTTTTCCACTGAAGTATATTCGAATTCTCTTCTCGTTTCGTGGGTTGACACATCCGTCTTCGGTGGTATCTTACACTGTCTGATACCCCTCCCTTGAGATTGAATGCAAGACCTGCTAGACGACAACAATTTGGCTTGGTTCAAGTGCCGCCGCGCTCGCAGAGTAGCGGAAACTTGCATGGATTTCAGTCAAGCCTTAACCATGGCGAAGTATGATTGTATATATGACCCCCTGCAATCTGCTCACAGCCACCTACAGAACTCTGTGAGCCAAGTCAGTGGGATCTCGACCATAAGGAGATCAACCATCGGGTCTTCTTGTGTGCGAGTTAATTCTGTCATTTCTGCTCGTTCCAACTTCCGAAGATCGACGGTAGGCTCCGCGAACACTAGGCTAGGAAAGGTTCGAACTTTTTCCCCATCCATCATCTCTCGATCCAAATTGATTCAGTATCTCTGCTCAGGAATTCTCCAATGTTGACTTTCACAGTCCTCACGGCTATCCCAGGCAGAAGATCAACTCCCTGTTGGATATCAGCGGCAAGAAATGGCCGAGGGACCAGTATATATTTTCTAGCACTACTATGGGTCACAGGGTTCTTCCGTAAACAGGGTACTTCCGCATTTTGGAAAATCTCATATTTTGAACGTTCTAGGTCAGTAAATGCCCTCGGACTTTTTATGTAGTAGTTTTTAGGTTCTCAATAAACATATTGTACTACACAAAGTAGAGTGTACCCGGGCAATGCGTATGTACAAGACCAAAAACCTGTAAAATACAAGCGTGATTTTAGATCGAAGTGTCAGGAACCATACAAAGAACTGGTAGATTACTGTAAAAATGACATGGGCATCAAGCTATGGTTCTAAACAACTAACATAACAATTTTTGGAGCAATCCAGCATGATGTAGAGATTCGACAAGCAGATGAAGTGAAGAGGGTATGCGACGTGACAATATTTGATCCAGCCTCATGCCATGGCCTCGGCAATCCTCTGCCTTTCACAACTGGACTCGCCACCAAGGACATGACCAAGCCAAAACATCTACGAAGTGCCACACGTAGGCCGCAGAAGGTCAACGACGAGGTCAAAGCTCGCATCAACCGACCCAAAATACAATCCACGCAAAGCTTTGATTCGGTTTGACATCCCATATGACACTCTTCGAAAGCAGTTGAAAGGCATACAGCCAAGGAAGAAGGCACACGAGAAGGAAATGCTCCTTAATGAAGCCGAGCAGAGTGTCCTTGTTGACTGGATGAGGTTTCTTAGCCTCGCAGGACTGCCAATCTGCAAACGTACTCTTTGACCAAAGGTAAAATCAATCATGCGAGCAAAAGGGATGGAGGTAGCTGAAGAGAGTGTATCGAATACATGGATTGGAAAATTCCTGAAGAAACACAGAGACTTGATAAAGTCAGCACGTGGGTCAGGTTTAGACCCCAAGCGAGCGCAGGCTTTCAACTTCACAACTGTGCATGGATACTTCGAGGAGCTTGACAAAGTATTGAAGAAGGAAGGGGTGCCTTGGGAGTTGGTGTACAACATAGATGAGAAAGGTGTACAAATGGGAGGAGGGAGGAGGAACTCACAGCAACAATACTTCTTTTCACGCGAGGATCAGAAAATGTACCGCGTGCACAGTGACAAGCTCGAGCTAGTGACCATCGTTGACTGCGTTTGTGCGGATGGTACCGCTCCAATCAAACCATGTTTTGTGTTTCCTGGAAAGAAGATGTGCGATGAGTGGGCAGCTGTTGATGAGGAAATCTTGTATGTGTACCTTGATTCTCTAGCTTGAGTATATTGACAATGGATCTGATACAGGTTAGCGACTTCGGAAAATGGCTGGACTGACAATGAGATTGGTTTCCAATGGTTCAAACAGAACTTCGTACCTCAAGCAACTGCACGAAGGGAGGCAAGTGGCCTTTCCGATAAACCCATAGTCCTGTTGTTCGATGGTCATCAATCTCATATCAGTAAAGAATGGGTAGATCTTGCCCTCGAGAATAACATCATCCTTCTATGTCTTCCCTCGCACACTACCCATCGCCTCCAACCACTAGATGTTGGCTGTTTTGGACCTCTCCAAACAGCCTGGTTTAATCGTTGTGATGAGATCCTGGAAGAGACTGGGGAGCCGATGCCATTGTGTGATGTTGTAAAGGAGTATTGGTGATGCCGAATGACCGTGTTCAAGGAGTCAACAATTCTGCAGGCATGGCAAAAATCAGGAATTAATCCGTTCAATCCTGACATCTTTACTCACGCTCATTTCGCACCTTCCATTCCTTCTTCGACCCAAGTCCACCTCCCAGATTCCTTCCCTAGACAATTGCCGCGAGCTCCAGATATGTCATCGGACGATGCGTTGTTCGACGCTGAGGCCTTGATCATGTTGGAAGAAGGTGACAAAGATTCTAATTCTGATTCTGATTCAGAATTCATATCGGACTCAGACTCAGATGATGCTCCTCAGCCAGTTGCCTTCATGCAACTTGAGCTATGGCGTACACGTTCTCAGACCTCCCAGCTCTCTGTCACGTCTTCACCATCACTTTCATCTTCTATTGCCTCTTCTGCACGGTTTTCTACTGCCTCTTCTGCGCGGTTGTCATGAAGTGAGCCACCCCTATCATTTTCCTTTCTTTATGATACACCATCCGAGCTCTCCTACCTACAATAATCATTCCGGAACCTTCCATTCTATTCTATCAGTTCCATTCCATTCCTTGTGCCTGAGCTATACAGTATTACATCATAATTCCCACACTCCGCCTTGTATATATAAGCCAGCCCCCCACAACCTGGTCCCTTATCTTGACCTCTTTGTTGTTGGGACCAGGTATGTCTTTTACCTACTTACTTGTATTTATTATCAATATAACTTTGTCGTTGGGACCAGTATCTGTCCGCCTCCACTCAAGTCTCCGCTCCGCTCCACCACCATCATCACCTCTTTGTGACAGCACTCAGAAGAACTTGCCCAGCTTCGACTCGAAATCGCCAAGCTCAGGCAGGAGAACGCTGGTCTCAAACTAGAGTCAGCTTCTGTCAAAGCTCAGTGTGACGCTGCTCAGGCTCATGCTGTTTTCGCTGGTCAACAAGTTGCAGTTTACAAACACCGATATAATTCCAAGGTCAACAAGAAGGAATCGTTGAAAAGGGTCTCAACTTCTGCACGGGTACTCACGTCGAGGGAAGTGAGGAAGGAAATCAAACAGGATGCTGCAAAAAAGGTGCAAAGGCAGAAGATTGAAGCTGAGAGGGAGACATGGAAAGCCAAAGCAGAAAAGGCCGACATCATTCAACGTGCTGAACAAGAAAGGCTGGGCACACAGTTCTCCGGGAGCCTGAACTCAATGAGTAAGAAAGCTTTGGTTGACATCACTTTCTCTCTCAAGGTTCCATCGAAGGATGTGACACAGGATGCTCTTCGTGTTCGCCTTCATGCTCATTTCGATGCTCACGAAGAGCTAAAAAAGCATCCTCGTTACGTTGGTCTTTTTGAACGAACATGCAAGCGTAAAGATCCACCAAGTGACTCTAATCCAGGCGCATCTTCTCATTGTCCACCTCCTCCTTCTCAATGGTTTCTATCACCAGAACTGTCTTCATTTGCACCGGGTCCATCTTTGTTCACACCGGGTCCATCTTCACTCGCACCGGGCCTATCTTCGCTCGCACCAGGACCATCATTGTATCTGCTGTCCATGCATCACTCATCCTTCTCCCCTCCGCCCTTTTTTGGTCAATTCCAACTATCGTCACCTCCCCTCTGTGCACAGAATTACAATCCATGTGTATTTGAAAACCAGTCGCCATCTACTTTACATCAATCCATTACTCCTATCTACACAGTCCCCCCACCACTACCTCACGGCTCATCATCACAGTCACCGATAACTTCCAGTAGCTCGGTTTTGCAGCCTCATCCTTGTCCTCGCCCTGTTCCCCATCGCAATGTAGATAATCCAGAGTAATTTTGCAGTTTGAATTCTTTTTTGTACAAACTGATTGCTTGATTCATTATTATCCTCAATCTAAGTAGTAAGTTCGATGTACTCATCAATGTACCTTGAGAGTACTGCCTGAACCTGGCATCAAATGGCTGAGCATACCGAAGTGCCGAGCAGCGGCATTGATGTGACTTTGTGTGACCCAAGATGCGGAAGTACCCTGTTTTCCTTCGGTCATGGCCCGACGCTCTGAGTATGCCTTATCTGCTATAATATGTATGATGAAATACAAGCTTAAGATGATTCTAAAAAAGACTGTCTACTCAGATTTTCGATTACTCAAAAGATTACAACGTTATTCACAATATTCAAGATATCGGAAGAACCCTGTGACCCATAGTATGCCGCGAACGCTGTTGCACTTGCGAGGCTCTTCGCGATCGGCAACCATTTCGGTATGAGAATTGATGCTTATGTAGATAAGATAAGTATAGCTTGGCGCCTTCCAATATACTTGCCTATGTTACTTCCTGTGGAATTACTCGATATCGTACTTTCGTTCATAGACGATTTTCATACTCTTGCCAATCTCGCTTTGACCTCATCTTTGCTCTTGCAATGTAGTCGCCCACGCTGTTTTCAGTTTGTCGTGATAAACCTGGCGAACGCCCGGAGATTGGCTGATCTACTGACCAACCCTCGTCAAACAATTTCGAAAAGCATTCAAAAAATCCACCTTTTAGATGGCATACTTTGCGACGGCGGCAAACTAGTAATAGGGCTATTCGAACGACAAGACATACTCAGATCTATCTCGTCCTCGATTGGACAAACTGTAACAGCGCTGTTTTTAGACGGCATTGATTTGGTGTCTCTTCGTCCGGACATATATCAACAATTTCTATCCGATTTACCTAACATACATTCTCTCGAATTCGACAGTTTATCGTTTGCGTCTGTGTCGCAGGTCATGTCCATGTTGGGTACCTTTCGCTCACTACAAACTGCTTCTCTCAACAACATCAGCTGGGGATCTCCTCACAACGATACAGCCGACATTTTGTACCATTACGACTTGCCCTCGAAACTTCACAAGCTCTCTCTATGGGGATGCTACAAAAGAGACGTCTTGGAGTGTTTTCTTTCCGAAAATTCCCTGCCTATCACTCGAGAGCTCGATCTGGGTTTGATCTCTTCGTCGGATACTGAGGCTATCGGGGAATATATTGGCCGTCTCGGGGATAACCTTGAGGCTCTGTCTCTTGGATTCTCCTCTTTAGATGCAGGTGGTGATGCAGGTAAGTTGCCCATCCGAACTCTTATCCATTGACTTGCTAACGTATCAATTAAACAGAGGATTTCTACCTGAACTGTGACTTGAGTCGCAACACTCAATTGAAATCCATACATTTTGACCGGCTTCTCTATTTTTCTGAATATCGACTGACCAATTCTTGGCCGTGGATCTCGAAGATTATTTCTTCGTTGCGCTCGACCGCGCTTACAACGATATGTTTCTCAATATATATCCCTCACAGGCGGCTATCGGAGTCTTACTTTCACTTCTGTTGGTCGGAACTGGATCAATTCTTTTGCCAAGGCCTGGAACTGCTTCCTCATTTCGAACGCTTGCAGCTTCGCATCTGCTTTGACCACAGTCCACAACCCGATATTATTCCCTTGGTTTTCGCTATTCTCAAGCGAAAACTCCCTTTGTGTGACAAAGGAGGACTCCTCCAGCTCATTGTCAAGGATAAGAGCAAGTGATTTTCATGAATACATGAACGAGACTCACACAAGGAGAAAAATAGTAGGACGTATATGAACTGTGCTTATGCCCACTCACAATTTCAACGTATCTTGGTTAGTTTTTTTTTCATGAAATCGCCCTCCTGGAAACATCCAAGTTAACATGCAGTAGATTCGTCCTTGATGAAGATGGCACTTTCCCTCCAAACACTTTGAAACAATCTCGCCGATACCGCTCACTCGTCTTCAGAAAGAAACGATGTTTTCACGATGTGATCGTTGATTTTGTATGGAAATGTAATTCGATCTGAAACTCTTTGGGGGTTGTTGGAATTCATACGACCATGTCATGGCAAGAGTTGACATCCCTCGTTCCGCAGAAGAACGAGTCATTACTAAGATTATTTGACTTGCCAGAAGCTTCACTGTGAATGGGATCTTCGACTGTGATGAATTATCGAATCCCGCCAACGTCGTTTCTTCCGCGAATTAATGGTCCTGCCAGCCGCATGCATATCACTCGAGCTACAAATACCGAAGGGTAATGATGCGAATTTGCTATCGTCAGGGAGTGCAAATTATTCAATCCATAGAGTCGGTGTTGAAGGGCGACAAATTTTTGGCATATGAACTGGCAGCGCAGGCGACGCATGAACGGGTGTACGAATACATAGGGAAGATGAATGTAATTCAAACTACTTCTTTCCATGCTAGTCTGTCTGGTCTTGATCAAGAATGTTCGGGCCCAATGGACTCTAGAGGTAGTCACTGTAGCAGCCTGATTCTTGGATTGACCATTTTAACCAAATTAATTCCGGATCCGGGGCCCGGTCCGTCTCGCGTCTGAACTTTTGCAACGCCCACTCAGCGCATTCTAGGATCACTTGCTTTCATCTGAGCCAACATGTCTTCTGCTGAAGACAAATGGGTAGGATTAACTTTGGCTATATCCAGCTCAGTGGCTATCGGGATGAGTTCCATCATCACGAAAAAGGTCAGGCTTTACTCACTACCTTCTCTTCGAACTTTATGCTGACGGCGATAATTCTCTATAGGGTCTGAATGCTGCTGCAGTGGAAGGCGCAGCGGCTTCTGACAATCATGCATATCTCAGGAATTCCATATGGGTTAGCGTTGTGTGCCGTACAAGTCTGCGTGAGCTCATTGATATTGTTGTTTCCTGAATAGTGGCTAGGCATAAGTACACGTACGTGGCTTGTTCTTTTGTGGGCTTCGTGTAGAGTCTGACATTGCCTCTTCTAGAAATTCTGGGAGAAAGTGAATTGTCTTTCACATCATATCCGTCTCCAAACTCTACTCAAGGGTTTTGCTCGCAGTTGCCAACTTCACCGCCTACACCTTTGCTCCTCCGATACTAGTGACACCTTTGGGTGCGCTCAGCGTACTAGTTGGGTACGCCTTTTTATTTTGCACACTGTGATATCCATTGAACTCCTTGTTGAAATTGTTCGTTGATAGGGCGATTGCTGCGTCACTTATGCTTGGGGAAGTTCTAGGACATCTAGGACGAGTTGGCTGCACTCTGTCGCTTATAGGCTCGCTCATGATTGTCCTCAATGCCCCAGAGGACAAGCAGGTGGATACTGTAGACCAGATTTTGGAATATGCTGCTCAGCCAGGTACGTAGACTATTATTAAGTAGATCATTGCATCTTTCTCACACCTGTATTTGCAGCGTTCTTGTTCTATGTAATGGCAGTTCTCATCTACTCTGTGGTCACTATCGCTATCATTGCTCCACGTTATGGTCGGATTCAGCCATGGGTGTATATATCGATCTGCTCTGTTGTTGGTTCTGTTTCGGTCATGTCAATCAAGGCCTTCGGTATCGCTATCAAGCTGACTATTGAAGGAAATAATCAGTTCCTGCGTCCGAGCACATATGTATTCGGAATTGCTCTTATATTGAGTGCTGTCGTTCAACTCAATTATTACAACAAGTCTTTGGATACCTTCTCTGTCAACATGTAGGTTTTTTCCGCATTTTTTTCTTTGCCGCCGCTACTCTAACAGGTCAAACTTTTCATACAGTGTCAATCCTATGTACTACGTCGGATTCACTTCTGCTACTATTGTGGCGTCCCTGATTCTGTTCCAAGGATTCAACACTGACAACGCTGCCGGTGCTGTATCTCTGCTCTGTGGCTTTGCTGTCACCTTTCTTGGCGTACATGTCCTTGATATATCTAGAAGAGCAAACGATGAACACGAAGAAGATCCTTTGATACAACCTTTACGCTCTTCAATTCCAGGCGAAAGTGGTTTCTTCCTCCCTAGACAGAGCTTGGGCGACCGAACTTCTTTGGACCGATGGGATGGGCGCAATACGACAGCGGCACGCTCAAGCCTCAGTCATCACAGGAGGACTTCTTCAACCAATCTGTTCGATATGGACCCACTCCAGCGGGCTAATAATCGGACTGGCGAACGAGTACCTCTCCGTGGTTTTAGAGAAGAAGACGAGTGGGAAGTAGACTCTCTGGGAGATCGCGTTCGTCGTCTTCCTTCTGGAGAGAGGCCAAGGAAGGTACAATCTCTTCCTCGACATCCTGATTTATTAACCTGAATAAATTAAATGCTTTAATACAATCTACTATCATGTCATATACCATAATAATTGCCATTTTTGTGCTGCTATGTCCAGCTTTGACCCGTAACTAGAACCGCGTCATAGATGACTGGAAATTAACAGCTACAATTTACTAGAATATTGTCTCCAACTATCCGTCATATTGCTATCATTCCTTTCATTTTAATAACGAGTGCGTTAAGTTTCCTATAATATTTGACATCACTTTCCTTCTTTGATTCAACAGAAAGCCTTGTTACACTTCGAACATCTTCTAATATGCGCCGGCGTTTTTCTGGGATTCCAAAAGACAAGATGGTTGACCTAGGCGAGAAGGTGGGGAATTCGAATAACAGCAAGTCAATTCGTATTTAATTGAAGGATGTAAGCATAACGCTAGTTTCAGCAGCTAATTCATCACGAAACGAATTCCGAGAAAGAAAGATGTCGTCAAATTCGGAAGAAGACATACAGTCTCCTTCGTATGCAAGTCTCTGCACCAATACGTCTGTGATCTATCGAGTACGTCTATTTTTATTATTCATAATCATGAAGATGGAGAATATCGCAGTGCAAACCTACCACAAGTTCCTCACGAAGCGACGAACCAACAAATACTATGCCCATCTCATTCCAGGTACCTCTTTCTCATCTGCCAGACTCCTTCGACTATTCCGACTTCCTCTCTTCTAATGTATCACCTTCCGGCGGCAACATGTCGGAAGTTGCGAATCCACAAAGTTCTCAACCTATCGGTAATTCAGGTGTCACCCTAGTATCGCCTCGTCCGATTGTGATTTCGGATTGGAGAGGTGCTATCGACAATCGGAGGCAGTGAAAGAGCGGGACCTTTGTCTATCTCACCTTTACCTTGGTGGTAATTTCTACATGCAACATTTAATCTGAATTAACCGACACCAAACTCCAGAGTTTGAACTTTATACCCAGCCATGTGTTGCATCATAATCCTGTATTATCCCATTCCTGCGCATCGACTATGTAGATCTGGCATAATGTATTCTCGGAGTCCATCTCCCTCAATTCGAACCCATTCACAATCAGTTCACATTCTCTCCGTCTTTCAGAGCCTCATCTAGTACGTGAAGTAAATGTTCCGAGCGTGGCTTGACTACACACTCAAAGGGTATGGGGCGACTGTGTAGAAGATATCAGGAAATTTCGCCTAAGAATGGAAGAGAAGACTGACACAATGATTCCGTCTGTGGTCTCGGGCACAGGCATCTTCACTTGCCCTTGGTCATTCATAGCTGGACTGACTTCGATACCAGCTACAGCTTTCACTATGTTTATCCAAACACTAACATCGGCCTGAAGATAATAAGATATTTCAGTCCGAAAGAAGCAACTTATCACAGAATTTGAGAACATACCAGATGAACTCCAGGACAAACACTGATCCGTTTTCAGTATCTTAAAAAATATATGCATATACATCTGAAAGGTTATATGCTCACCGACGTCCGTAACCAAATAATCCCCTGTCAATCGGACTTGGCTCAGGATTAGGGCCTAAAAATCTCTCAGGATTAAAGGTCGAAGGAGATTTGTACACTGTTGGATCGTGAAGGAAGTGCCAGACATTGACAAAAACCTGTAATGATAGTTATGTGGCTGCACGAGCCAAAGATAATCACACTATACCAGAGAGTCCTTCGGAATATAATATCCTCTGAACAAGTCGTCTTTCATGGCCCGATGGGGCACAGCTCCAAAAGAAAAACACATTGTGAGTCTCAAGATAGACTGAACAGCGAGGGATCTTACCAAGTGGTACGATAGGTAGCCATCGGTACAGTTCCTTTACAAGAGCATCGATGTAGGGGAGAGAATCTCTATCTTGGAAAGAAGGCAGTCGGTCTCTGCCAACCACTGAGTCGACTTCCGCTTGTGCTTTGCGTTGTACTTCAGGATAAAGGACCGCAGCCATCAAGTAGCTGTATACCACGGAAACGGTCTTGAGCAAGGATATTAGTGTCAAATGAGATTTTACTCCAAAGCCGAGACTCACAGTATCACTTCCAGCCGCGTAGAAGGAGGCAGCAGACCATTTAAGATCAGCAAGCTTCTCCGAGGAGATACTCTTATCCTTGAGAAGGTCAGCAGCGAAAGAGTTATTTTCCTCTCCCTTATTCTAGCAAAAATGTGAATATCAAGTATAGGGAGTATTATAGAGCTGTGGCGCGACTAACCAATTGCTCTTTGACATAATCGAAAGGTATGTCGGCCATTTCATTGCAGGGGCCGATACATTCAGCTGCCTTGGGTTTAACATGAGTGGAAGATTTCCTATGTTCGGAAAGGTTTACCTTTCGCTTAAATTCTGCAAACGGAAACCACGCCGGCAGGTATTTCACTTCGAGAATTAGAGTTTAATTTTTTTTGGATCAGAAAGCTTTCATACAAATTGGGATAATTTCAACAAGATAAGCCCCGGTGCGGTGTATTTCCGAGAATTGTTCCATGGCCTGTTTATTGTGAGCACAGCTAAACATCCAGGTTTCACAATTGACTTACGGATTCGACCTTTGTAACGAAAGGATCAGGTCGGTCCTCAGATATCCTGTAGCCATAAGTAAGATGAAGGACCTGTCGGATGTCCATGTAAGTGTTGTATCATTCCGTTGGGGACTTCGACTTACCATTGCACCAGCCGTCCTATAGCATGCGGTGTTTGAATAAAAAATCTTATCAAGATAACGACTACTTACTTTCTAGTGGCGGCGGCAGGGTCTTCCGGGTTCTGGAAAATCCGCTTCAAAAACATGTTGGCTTGATAGTCTTCCACAGAGTAGAATTTAACCATGCTTCCTTTCGTTCCAATGACTTTTCCAATGAGTTTGCGATACTGCCCACAGCCTTCATGAAAGAACTACGTAGGTAGACAATTTCATTTACTTCTCTGAAGCGGGCATTGTACCGTGCGCCACTTAGTGCTCGATCCTAGAGAGGTGTAATTAAAACGTATGTAACAAACAAATATCACTGTATAAATTTACCCATCCTGTGAGCAAAGCCATTTGCACTGTTGGACGATCGGCGTACAGTGAGCCTGTCTTTCCAAGTAACTCATCTGCAATCTCAGGATCGCTGATGATTATGAACGGTGTCCCCAACACCTTGATTGACATTATTGGACCTAACGAAGGAAAAACATGAGCGCATATATACAGAGTAATAAGAAAGGTTATACCAACCCCATTTCTTCCCCCATTCTGCGAATGTTCTCCATGCGTGCGTTTTGGGCATGTCGAAAGCATTCCCAATCACAGGCCAACCTTTTGGACCTGGTGGAAGAGAATACTTGCGGTCAGGTAAAAGTTTGTACAAGGCGAAGCAAGCTAGCAGAGCAAGCAGTATGTCCACAGTCGTGAAAGACATGGTGGAGAAAGGGGAAGAAGATCGCCTAGCAGACTATCCTCAAGGGTGAAGAGCCTGTCCTATCAGTATATGTTTTTTTGACCAAGCTCCACTTTGAGGAGCCATTGCGCTGGCTCGAAATTACTGAAAGGAACTTGGAATATTTCTGATTGAATTTATCGCATGATGAAGTAACAAGCTGACAAGCGGCGTTGTATAAAGGACAAGAGTGTATTTGTTTTGATTGTGGGCGCTTTTATGCGAGTTCAGTTTCCCAGCGGCGCCTGTACGTTTTCCAAGGCTGGACTCTCGTTATAAAATCTTCCTTGTCAGATCGACGTTGGTTCAGAATGGAAGAGGATGATTATGGACCAGAGAAGGCTAGAGAAGGCATGTCACGCTCGAAGTTCAAAATTCTAATGGTGCCGCCCACATCACCAATTTTCCATCCCTGCGCTTCCTACCTTCAGCTGTCTGTCTCCACTTTTGAAATCAGCTTCTGACAAAAAAGCCCTCGAACTTATAAGCGCCGTTCATGTCATGCCTCCCATAATAGCCCATGAGATTCATGCTCCGTCGGAGTCTTCTAGAAGAACAGAATCATTATCCATTTCTCCTGCATCGCAGATCTTCGCAGATTCATTTGAGGGTGGCTAGAATTTCCAGGGCCAACGGATGTTCTCTCTTCGAATTGATTAGCAAAATGGCGCACTGCCTTATGTTATGAACTAGTTACTTGTACTTAACCTGACCAGACGCTTCGATACTGGTGTGTTTCCCTCTTTTACGTGTGCTCACTCTCAAGATGGCGTCGAGCATGGATGCTACGTACGTTCTCCTCGCTTGCATCACATCCAATTCTTACAATTGTTCCCAGTTTTGGAATGTTGTTTGATGGTGAGTGTCAAAAACAGCATTCACGAGAACAAAATCGATTTACTAGGAAATTCCTTTCAGCTGTGGTCGTCGGGGCAGTGTAAGCCCTTCTCTATCTATCCATCTTAATCCTAGCTTAATATTGTCAAATGACATCGCTTCCGTTCAAGGCTGTACGGAGGTCTGATATTACCTGCCGTATTCGGGGCTAACACGAGAGCTCATCTGATCACACATAGCGGGCTGCGTTCAAGGATACATGTATTTCCGGAAATACCAAAAGACTGACCCTTGGTATCTCAAATCCTTGGTTAGTATTTACTTTCTCAGGCATTCAAGGATGATAGCCAATGCACTCTGAACTATAGGTGGGGTTTATTCTCGTTTGCGACACATTACAAGTGGGGATCCTTACCGGTGAGTATTATTCTTGTTCGTACAGGGTTCTAATCAATTGAAGTAACTCTCCTATCAAGCCTGCGGTAAGTCCTTTATCGTAGACGTAGGTGTCATTATGAACTTACATTCATAGTCTATCAATATGTAATCTTGGTCAGTACACATATTACCCTGTTGATATAATTTCTGACCTTGACTATTCAGAATTTCGCCAATGAGGAGATTTTGGTGATATTGCTCAAGTATGTTCGTTCTCTAATTCCTATAGATCTATGGACTTAATGTGGTCAACTCTGTAGCACTCTGATCATCGAAATTTTCTTTAGTGATGCCATCGCACTAGTGGTACAGATGTATGTTTAGTCAAGGATACGTCCCGGTTCCTTACTGACTTTATGTGCGAGGTTCTACTGCTGGCGAGTCTGGCGTTGTGAGTGAGAAGAGGAATTTCTTATGGCTAGTGATCTCACTATGGTTGTAGTGAGTCAAGGTAGTTATTTAGTGGTGGTACCTTTAGTGAGTCTTGCTTATTGACTGTATAAGCACCTAATGGGGCTTAACATTCTCCAGGTTCTTCTCAGCTGGGCTGCGTTCAGTAGGTAACTTGTGTTTCAACTGCTACCTGTACTCAAGGGTCTACATTGTGTTTCAGTGAGCTTGCTCGGTGGGTTTTTTGGTCGGATGCTCTTCGTTTCCATTCTTGGCTGATCATTTGGTTTGGGCTTTCTCAAGTGTATTCTTGCTTATCAATGCAATTGTCGACCTTCGCAGAATTGACCACTCTTAAGGTGAGTCAATCTTATTGCTACAACTCATCGCTGATGAAATTTTCTCAAACTAGAATCTATCGATGTCATGCAATATTCTGGCTGGTCAGTATGTTCTGGTACAATTCAAAACACACGGACAAAAAATCTGACGACCACCTTTCATGTAGCTGCATCTGATATCATGATATCTATCGCCATGGTCTTCTTCTTGCAAAAAGCGAAGAGCACACACAAGAAGACCAACAGCATGCTCAATCGTTTGGTGTGTGGTTTTGCCAATGACAAGCTCAGCGATATCAATCTACCCTTTCAGATCATCTTCACCTTCAATACTGGGTTGCCGGTCAGCTTCTGCGCACTTTGGGCCTGCATTTCGATCAACGCTTGGCCGACGACATTCATTTACATGTTCTTTTTCTTGTTGCGTGAGTCTGCGTTCTTGAAATGACACTCCATTTCAGTCTCGACTAACGACCATTCTACAGAGGGTAGACGTAAGCATATGCTTAATATCATGCTGGTCTACCAGCTAAACTCATTCACAGTCTACACGAATTCCTTGCTGGTCTCTTTGAACTCTAGGGAATATATCAAAAAAGGGTACGTCGACTGTTTTACTTGTTCAGTTCCTCTTTCTTAACTGTGATTTGGTTCGCAGCGGGAATGTTCTCACCGATACCTGCACAAGCTATGTGATGCACCCCTACCATGACCCTAGTAGAGATAACGAGCTCTCAGACCTTCCTACTTCAAGGGACTCAAAAGTGAGTCGCAGATCAATTTGTTTTTGTCTTCGATAACTCGACAATTCATGCGTTTGGTCACTTAGCGATCTCAGTCTCAAGATGGTCCCGGACTTGCTATACGAATTGATACTACAAGACGCACAGATATTCAGGTGAAAGCTTCTGTCGTCACAAAAAATGTCGAATCAAAACATTTATGATTTATATTTTCAGTTCGCAGACACGAGTAAGGTTGCATGAAGTTGTGGTTCCGTCAAAGCAAATTATCAGTCAATGTGGGAGGTTCAAAGCGCGTGTTGGGATTCTATTATACGTATAATATAGTCTCTCCATAAGTACATACATCGTTTGAAATTCATTTGACTTGTGGGAAAATGCGCCAACCATGTTATGTTCACCGCTAACTACTGTCACAAATTATTAAAAAAAGACGATATATCGTATCAAAGTAGTTAATCCTGGGTATTCTATGGCCACCAGTGCTGCTGTAGAAGATTCTGAATATAGGTGGCATTACAACCTGGAAGCCACTCTCTTCTCACATTCTCACAACAATGCTTTTCCGAGCCGTCTCGGCCAGTTTTTACACCCAACTCGCGCAACGTTAGCCCTAAAGGACCGCACGAGGGACGAGGAATTCCTTTGGAAATCGAGAGACCATCGAAAAAACAGACATGTCAAATATACTCCCAAGCAGGATAGAAGCCGACGCGGGAAGAATCCTCTCGTCGGTATAGGGCATATGACCCGATTAGAATATTGGAATGTGAGCTGGTGGGTGGCTACGGTGAGTTTTCGAGCAAGATACGATGTACGAGAGACGCACCTGAAGTTGATTTGCTAGACTTTTACCCTTGGAAGCATCATCTGGGTGGTCAACGGCTTCTACAGCTTCCTTCCCTTCGTCGATACCTCGTTCGGGACCTCAATCTCAGGCATTGGATGGTCAGCGTGGACTGGAGCGACAATCTTTGAAGTCGGATCAATTTTAGGTGTTTTGGAAGCTTGGAATCGTGGAGAAACAGCTAGCTTCGGATGGGGAATTCGACATGCTCTCGGATATGAAAACATCATACAGCCGAATGGAAACGGAGTTGACTCGATTGCACTGGGTTCGGAAGGAAAAGAAGGGAATTTGAAGGATCGGCACAAGTGGATTTGGTTTCCGTCGGATCCCAAGTATTGGCATGAATTGGGCTTTCTGGCGGCTTTCACTCAATTTTGGGCAGCTACGATATTCTGGATCAGTGGGTGCGTACAAATTATTCCTGCAAACCACAGGCTCTCATCCCTGGTATCCAAAGATTCACTGCACTTCCTTCCATTCAAGACTCAATCACGACGAGAAAAGGTGTTTTAGACGGTGTCTTCTGGACTCCCCAAGTTGTAGGAGGAACTGGGTTCATTATTAGCTCGTATGCCTTGTTTCCGTCCGGTGAATCGGGTAGGAGAAGCTGATATTTGCGATCTAATAGATCATTACTTCTGCTTGAAACGCAGAGAAGGTGGTATTTACCCAATCCGGAATCTTTGGGTTGGCAGATTGGGAGTATGTTGTTCTTGTTACGTTTTGCAATTGGTTTCCAACCACTTTCTTACCGACAGTTTGGAATTTCATTGGTGCCATTGGATTCACGCTTTGTGGCGCTCTTGGTTACGCTGCGCAAGCTAGTACTAAGGCCGCCTATCAGAGTTCGCTTTCTACGTTCTGGGGTGGATGGGCTTTCCTTATTGGCAGCGTGTTACAGTGGTATGAAAGTGTCAATAGCGTATAATCACAACTTTGAGATAGGAAGTTTGTCTAACGCGTTGGCTCCTGTTAGTCGTTCTCGGCTTTGGATTTCAAATTGTGGAACGGGACCTGACGGAACTGGCCGCAAGTCCCCCCTGTGTAATATTCCCAGATCACACCAGCCCTTAATAAACCGCGCTCTTTCTTATTGACACCACCTCTCCCTCCCTTTATCTTCGATACCCCCAAGATGGTGTTCACACCAGACGGTACCCTAATCATACGTTCGAAGGAATATGGGGATGGATCGGAGTATGATATCGGTTCTACTTCCTCAATGATCCCTGATCACTACGTGAAACGAATTTGGAGGAAGCCGGGACTTCTCGCTGGTATTAATCGTGCAAGAACGGCGAGTGATAACATTTACTTTTGTCCTGTCTGAACGCTGAACGTGGAATGCGTTACTAGGTCCAATTTATCAACAAAAGTCCTGATTCAAGTGACCGTTCCACTGCATATTCCGCTACTGAGACGAATAACTTGTTGGTATTCCGAGTTGGAGGATACAGCTCAGGAGAAGAGTTTGCTAAAGCCCTATGGGTTCCAGCAAATGGAAAGCCTACGGACAAGAGCATGTAGGCTCTCTTATTTCTCTCGTTTTGATGTCAGTTCTTATAATATCCACGAAGAGTGACCCTTGGTAATAAGACTGGGTTGCTCAAGGATATCTTGAAAAAGACCAATACACTGTGAAGGAAATCGACTTTCATAAAGTACATTTCTCCTAACATCGTCGCTAGATCGACTAGTAGATCGTTCGTAGGACCGGACGGAGTGGAATATAAATGGAAGATTATTTGGGTTGGTAACGATCCAGCATTTCCAGAGGCAACCTTCCGTACACTTTACGCTCGGCATTCGAAGCACCCAATAGCAACAACGGCACGTCTCGTATCTCGAGATGGCTCATCGCAGGTGCATTCTTTGTTCTTTGCTTCATTCAGGGAGACATATTGACTGGAGTTGCAGGACGAATCATACCCCATATATATCGCTGAGCAAGGCTTGAACATCCAGCACTACATCGTCGCGACATTAGCCATCTTGGAGTCGTTCTCACCTTCGTCTGCATGATAGGACACCCCGGACGACTGTTCTAGGGTTCCTCTCGTTGCCCTAATCTTCTTTGTAACCCTTTGTAAATACTGTCTTATCTCTCACACCCGAGGGGCTAATATTTCGTTCCTTCTATGCTTGTTACTCCTTTCATTTTGTAGGATCTTTAGTACCAACAACTCTATTAATATGATAAATTCGTTTTCGGCGAATACTATTGCTTAAGCTTGCAAAAATCTGCAAAGGAAGCTTAACCAACTTGCATCGGCTTTTGAGCTCGGCGCCGTAATGAAATTGTTTGATATAGCCTTTTGGTCCGTGCACCAACTCTTTGTTAACAACAACTTTTCCTATTTTCTAACCTTGACTTTTTTCATTCACCCTCTTTCTTTCTCTATTCAATCTCCACAATGGCCTCCCAGGACGAATCCTTACAAGATTTACATGAAGACGATGCTCCACCGCTCATTTCTGTCCCTGACTCTGGAGACGCTGGAGAAGGAGGAAAGCTGAAGATGATTGTCCAGCTGGTGAAGAAGTGTTTAGGAGTGAAAGATATTGCTGCCATGTACGTTCTCATTCAATAGAGAATGAAAGGCAGCTGAATTGGTGGTTGTTAGGAGACTCTCATTACCTGCTTCGTTGCTGGAGCCAATACCGAACCTGGAGTTTTCTCATTATCTGGATCGTCCTGATATTTTTGCTGCGTGTGTAGAACTATGCAATTGTTGTTATACCGTGCTCATATTCCTTTCAGAATAAACGATTATGATGATGCCTTCGACCGAATGCTTGCAGTCATACGGTTCACCGCTACCAAAGATCTCAAGTACATTGTATGTCAACATTATTCTTGTGTAAATGCGTTTCAATGTCTTTCTAGAGGGGTAAAGTCTGCAAACCGTATAACTCGGTCCTTGGAGAACACTTTCGTACACACTGGGATGTCCCGCCCGTCGTACATCCTACTGATTCTGATGAACCCCCCGTCGCTCAGATACTGGTAACGGCTCCTACGGCCTCTGGGCTCGCGCCTCCTGAACAAGCTTACGGGAAGCCCTCGGATACGGCCAGCATCCATAGCTCTAAGAGCACCAGGAGCTCCAATAGTTTTATGAGCGGTCTTACTCCTAAGAGTCCGTCCACCGCCCCTACTTCCCCGCAGCAGCTCGCGGACGGTGACCTCAATGCCCAAATATCTCAGCTCAATTTGGGAGAGACAACCGATGATAAATTGCGCATCGTGTATCTTACAGAGCAGATTTCACATCATCCACCTATATCTGCCTATTACGCCGCCTGCCCTTCTCGTTCTGTGGAAATGCTCGGCGTTGACCAGATATCCGCCAAGGTATCTGGTACGACCCTCAAGGTTGCACCAGGAAGCTTTAACAAAGGCTTATTCGTTAACATCACTGGAGGGCACGGAGAAGGTGAAAGGTACCAGGTTACACATCCCGTCGCATCAGTCAATGGTATCTTGAGGGGCAGCTTCTATATCACTGTATCCGATACGACCATAATCACATGTACTGGCGGACGTCACGGTCCAAAGTTCCGCACTATTATCGAGTACAAGGAAGAGGTGCGTTGCTTAAATTTCCTGACTATCCTTGAACGGTATCTGATTCTGTCTAGTCTTGGTTGGGTAGACCCCACTTTCTACTAGAAGGGGTCATTCATACGGTGTTCGATGGAGATTCACAACATGAAGAATGGACGAAGGTTAAACACGTACCGCATTCTCGAGTCGCCGCCGTCCTTGACGGGACTTGGAAAGGACTCATCCGTTGGAAACGAGTTGGTCCTGGATCATATCCTGCAGCCACATCTTCCGCCTCTTCCTCTCCAAATCCGTCACATATTGCTCTACCTTCTGCTTCAAATCGTTCCTATGGCGCAGCATCCAAAGCAGATCTCACTGGACCGAGCTCCGAATACAATACCTTGATCGACTTGTCAACTTTGTGGGTCGTGCCGAAGCAAGTGCGGCCCTTGGAGAAACAATTGCCGACGGAGAGTAGGAAACTTTGGGAGGGTGTGACGAATCGGCTATTGAAGAAAGAGTATTCAGAAGCTACGAAGGAGAAGATTACGATAGAGCAGAGACAGCGGGATGAGGCTGCTGAGCGAAAGAAGAAGGGTACCTCGTGAGTGTTTTACTTGCTCTGATTTGCTTCATCTGCCCACCGGACTCATGTGGCTTGAATTTCATTAGATTTGTGCCACAGTATTTTGAAGAAGATATATCATCTGGTGTGCCCACTCTTACCGAGGAGGGGCGTAAAGCCATCGAAGAGGAGCTTCAGGAAAATGATGACGAACGAGAGGAAGCTGAAGCTGAAGCGAAGACTCCGCGGGCTTAGAGTCGTTTCAGTCTCATAGTTATGCCTGCATTTTTTCACCGAACGTTCATTCTTTTTAGACTTTGCCTATGACCTCTCCTCTTCCCCTTTATTCTGTCATGCACTGTATATCTCTCGTTATTCAGACATACCGCGCTTCTAGTTGGTTTTGAATCTGGTTAGTGGCCGGTGGTCCTATTTCTCATATTTTTTCGTCATGATCTACTTATCTGTCCTTTTTGTTTCTACTTGCATCCTCCAACCTAACGCTCTTCACGCACGAAATTTATCATGATATGTACCTACAGATCGTCCGATATCAATTCTTATCTCTCGAGTTACAAAGAAGAAATTAGATGCCCGAGTATGCATACTTAGTACTAATTCCATTCCTTGATCTTCATTGTACCATGCTCCATAAAGTTGGTGTGAAACTTGAAAGCATTCTATCAGAAAAAAATAGATCCTCTCAGAAATTGGTTGCATAAAGTTAACACAAAGCGCACCCTCAGCATATGGGGCTCATGTCCGGCACCTCGCTTCAGGCATTCGTACAATGACCGGTCGTAGTACTAGAAACGAATAGCATTTCAAAAATCTGCGAAGAAGCATAGGATGCTATTTCCTTACATCATGCAGCATCTGTTTATAATCTGGGTGAGCACAATTTTCGATGATGATTGGTGCGCGTTCTCTGGGAGAAAGTCCACGGACATCGGCAAGACCTTGTTCGGTGACAATGACATCCAGGTCGTGCTCTGAGCCAATCGTGGGCCATAGTTAGAGAACGTTTTGTAGACATCTTACATTACACGTACCAGTTTGGTCAATGTGTGAAGCGAAAGGTACAATGCAACTAATTCCTGTAGGGTCAGTCTTCGTTGGTCGGCTGCAACGGTGTTGTTTCAACAGGAGATCAAGAGTAATCTAGGATGTGGAAAAAGAAAGACGTACGTAGAAGGTGTATGCATTATGGAAATTTTTGCGTTTCTTAGGAAGTCTGCAGAACCGCCGAGACCGTTCAACATCCTTTACGCCCTTTAGCTGACATGACATTGTATCTTGCAGGCATAGACTCACCGGGAACCAAGTGCATTGGTAGAGTTAGCATGCCCGTACTGCATAGAATGGATACGGTCATACAGTAGTACAAACTTGAAAGATCAACAGGATCGAGACGCACTATATCGACCTCGAGGGGGGTGTTCATTGCAATGACACCTAGACGTCTGATCAGCTCTGGTGAGTTTGCAACCTGTTGTGAACGGAGTAACAGTCGATCTTTATAGTTTGCCCAATCTGTCATAGAGATGAGCGTGTGGAACCTTCGTCGCTATGTGAGAAACATACTTTTGTAGAAGTGGTCGAATCTTTGAAGGCGTCGTTAATAGACAGCTAGTGCGATCAACAAAGCAAACGATGCTCACCCGTTAGGGCTAAATTTGATAGAGGTTGCAGTAGCGAAGTCAAGTTTCCCAGAATCAAAGAACTGGAGGAACGTATCTAGCGCTCATGATCAGACCAAGCGATACGTGCTCAGAAAATCTTACCTTGCAATACCTCTGTCCACACTTGGACGTTATCGAACGGACCCTCGGCCAGGCCGCCAATAATTGAATTAGCAACATTCCCTATACCAGACTGCAATGGAAGCAGAGACCGAGGCAATCTTCCAGCGTCAACCTCCCCAGAAAGGAACTCTATCAAATGCCTGGCGATAGCGCGGCTTTCCGCATTCTCTGGGGCATTCTCTCCAGTATTATCAGGTTTATCACCTTCTATCACCGCGACGACGCGGTCAGGATCAATAGGTATGGCTGTAAGGCCGATACGATCAGACGGATGCGTGATGAGGTATGGTTGTCGGTGTGGAGGGATCCAAGAGTGATTGATGTCGTGTAGACCTTCCAAGCTAGGTATACGGGTGTTGACCTCAATAATGATTTTCTCTGCAGATTGAAGAATTTCGGGGCTGGCACCGACTGAAGCACCAGGTACGATGTATCCTTCTTCTGTGATGGCAGTAGCTTCGACGATGGCCCAGTCAAGTGGCTTTGTTGGGTCTCCGTGCTTTTTTTGAAGAGAATAAAAACCATATGTCAGATCTTGCGGGAACACTACAGGATTGCGATGAGATTTTGGATCATAGTGTCATATACAGCGTACTGGAAAGATGCTTGTCCGCGAACTCGATTCGACCAGCATTGATGCCCTTGGAAGTCTCTTTTCCAACTTGATGAGGATAACGGCGAGCAATCCTGTTCACAGCGTCAACGTGAGAGTCAAATGCAGGTTTTGACAGTGCATACATATCGAGCGCAGCCCATCGGTCTTCTACTTCAGGCCCGACAGAGGCACCGACGAAAAGGTTGAATTTCTTTTTTGTTGCAGGATCACTTTGAAGGTTGTTATTCTCGATGTGGTCAGCAATAGCCTATGTACATAAGACTCAAAAAGTGACCTCTCGCATAAGGGAAAGGTACCGACGGTCGGAAGAGTCTTTGGATAACCAACGCCAGTGAATCCTGACCAACCAATCTAAATCTCGCGTTAATACTGACTGACTGTTGACAACTGGGTCGAAACGACCGACATAGTCACCATTCTACGTGGCGAAAAAGAGTCAGAGGTTAGATGACAAAGATGCGCAGGAATAGCAATGTCAACCTTGAACAAGGGTACCAGGTCTTCAGCATTTGAGATCCTCGACAAGTATCCAGGCCTTCGTACACGCTCAACTACTGCTGCTGAGGGGGTGACTCTACCCACATTGCGGAGAGAAGACGAGACCCGCATAACTGAAAGAAAGAAAGAAGGAATTATTTCGGTGAATCACAGCTGGTAATCAGCATTTAAGTAGAAAGGTTTTCGCTACATTGTTCCCGGACAGCTGATTGACCCGGAACGATTCGCTATCGCGGTAAGTATTAAAAACATAAAATACTTTCACAAAGCCGCTCTATCCCCATCCTGATTTTCAAAGAAACAGCAGCGGCACGGAGGCTTGAAATTAGTGGATAGGATGACACAAAGACAAGCGAAAAAGCATCTGCACAAAAATTGGATAGAGACCGCGAGTAACGATGGGCAAAACGGAGGCAGGGTAAACGCTTCTCTCCAGACGTGCTCCCGTAGATTGCGGCCAAACTGTTCTTTGTACAATCTTCATCATGCTTCTCAATTCCTTTCAGGATTCTTGAATATGTTTGAGAGGAGTTCCGATGCATAGTCATTATAACATATGCTCAATCAGTCCTGTGCCCTTCCTGTCATTTCGACTTATTTCCTAGTCATCACATCAAGATTCCCGTGCTCACTATTCTGAATGGGCATGTGGAATTCGAATCTAGGCATCGCGGCCGTGGTTGAGTTCATTGTATGTATTGAACAATCTCCTTCCGAAGACCATTGGCGCTGTTGTATTCAACATTGCACGATTGGGCAGTGACGGTCTTCAGGATTTAGATTGACTTTCAGATTGTGGGGGAGTAAACATACCACCAACATACCAATGCACATAATCACAGCATACTCCTTCTCCCCCATCTTACCTTATCAACACCACCATCTCCTACCTTTAGAATACGCAACCTCGCTCAACAGAGTTAGTTCTTCTCATTTTAATTCTCATGATCTTCCTTTAGTGTTGTCTGTCGTATCACGACAGGTTTCCAATGTCATGATCTCACTCGCTCTCTTGTCTTTTGAAGGTTTTGTGAAAAGAACGCAGGGGAATTCATGATTGAAACAATGACCACGCGAGCAACGCCGAAGACCTTTAGCTAGATGTGATGAGCTTGAGCAATGCCCGAGGACAATGTTCTGAAGATGTGGCGAGTCAGGGCGAGTCAAGACAGGGATGGTGTATCCTCTGCCCAGTCAAGTTGCAGCGAAACTTTTGGATGAAGTGTCTGTATTTCGGGGTATCTCGTTCGAGAGGGTATCATATGTATGTATACTGACAATACTCATTGTTCGCGATCGTCAGACTCTTGAGTGACCTATGTATAAGACAAAAGAATATCAATGAGATTGAAAATCAAGAAAGAGAAAAAAAGAGGCTCGCTGTGGCAAATCGTCTATGGTCCCAATGATGCGTTACGAAATCCATATCTTCCCTCGGCATCCACCACTCCAAAAAGAGGAAGAATAGACAATCGACGATTAAAATGATGGTATATATGGGTCCAGCATAACGTCCAAGTCGCATAGTTCTGCAGGCGATGACATTCAACAATAGTTTGAACAACGATAAACAGCCTTAGAATTCTGCATGACATACCGTAAAACTCTATCCCATAACTCTCGTTGCTCAGACTTCATGACCGTATCATAAACTCTTTCCGTACGTTCAGCTATCTGGGCCCAAGCGTAAAACGTCTTCATACGTTCGTGGGCCTTCAGAGGATCGACCCGTCCAGCAGATACGATACCGATTGCTTCAGAGATAGCTCGAAATAGATCTAGTAGAATCATTGCACAAAACCACCGAAAATAGCAACGAGTTTACTTACCATCCTCGTCTGGTTCAGCAAAGCTAATCATATCTTCTGGTAAGATCTCTGGGACACCTCCCACCCGAGTGCTCACAACGTACAAGCCGGCGCAGGCCGCTTCTAAGATGGAAATACCGAAAGACTCGGTTAGTGATGTATTCATGAAGATAGAGCCTCTGATAAGGACCTGCATGTGTTTTTTTTTCGAATTGAAAAAATAACTTGGCCGAACGATTCGAAAATAGACTTACCGAACGAACGTCATTATGTTTAACAGCTCCCAGAAGTTCTATGCGATCTTGTAAGAGATATTTCTCCCGCATTTGCAGAAGGTCAATCAACTTGGGCCCGTCGCCACCTATATGAGATCCTTAGCATTACACCTTCAAGGATTCGAATTCAAAAACGTCAACTGACCAACGAGGAACTTGGTATTTGGAAAGGCAGCGCATATGCGAGGTGCGGTGGCAACCAAGAGATCTATGCCTTTACGATAAGCAAGACGCGAGAGCACAACTATAGTGACTAGAAAGTAAGGTACATGAACAAAAAGAAACTGGAACACTTGATAGGTCACGCACTCGTATCTGTTGGTTTCATTAAACCAGGTTTGAAGCTCTCCGCAACAAGAGCATTGGGAATAACATAGACATTAGAGCTGACGACTAATCGTGGAGGGTCGTCATCGGATTGCTCAAATAATTCTCCTCGAAGGACAGTGTTCTCCCGTCTAGAAGTGAAACTTTAAAATCACGAAAACAGGAAGTTGAAAAAGAAAGTGTACCCAGTATGCGACACACAAACCACCGCATCAACATTTCTCAAAGTCCCGGCTAGCAATTTATTCGTCAAGATACTAGCAGCGTCTTCGAATCCGAATAAGCTGTGGTCTGTAAAAACGGTACGGACTCCCATTAAATGTGAATGCAGAATTCCTTCATGCCCCATAGACGAAAGACTGGCGTGCGCATGAATAAGATGGATATGTTCCCGAATCAAGATGGTACGAAGATACGGAAGGAAAGTGAAGAAGTTGGGTAAAGTGGCGCCAGACGCAACAGGAACGAATGGTAGGTAGTATACTTTGAGAGCTGGAAGAAGCCATCGAATTCCAACGCGATCTGGTGGACGGCTGTGTGTTATAACGATGACCTGGATTACACGTCAATTGCCTACAAGGCCGAAGAGAAGTTCGATAGAATTCACTTTATGTCCTCGACGAATAAGATTGGCACTGAGCATATAGATGTGACTCTCCACTCCGCCGACGTCTGGGTGAAAAAAGTCTGCGATCATACTGAAGTGTGCGTTAGTCCACAGTATGAAAAAAGAGAATTGTAACAACACACGCGATTGAAATGGGTTCCATCTTGGTCCCTGCTCGTTATGCCCTCCGGGGACTATACTTCACTCAGGATTACACGTCTGAGGACTTTCGGCATAAGAAGTCTCTTGTCTGTCTGTAAGAGCAATAACAATGAAGGAGAAGATATTGTGAGAAACGAGTTCAATTCACCGAGTTATCACCGAATTTGGCGCTGATCACGTGGTAGCGCTGCAATGCACTTTCGCTAGAAAATCGTATCGGAAAGCAACAAAGATAGATTATGTTCCGTCTGTATTAATTATGTGCACGAAATATTCAATCCGACAGTCCCAAGTCCATGACACGTAGAAAAACTGTGAGTACATTTTGAGTACGAAAAAAAAAGGCCAAGTGATTAAACATCTAATCCAGCATAACAGCCTGCTATTTAGTTGACAGTGACTTCTCCACCAGAGTCGGCAACGGAGCCATTGGCAGTCCAGACGTAGGAATAGTTGGGATCGTGGGTGGCGGAAGTATTGACAGCAACAGTGATCCAAGCGAAGAGACCATCGCTCAAATTGCTCCCAAGGTAGACATACTGGAGAACGGGATCTGAAGTGGTATCCCCGGTCTCCGTAGCAAAGACACGATCATCGGCGTTCTCGGTGATGTTGATGGTGTTAGTATTGTAAGGATACGTAGCCTCGACGTCGTTAATCAGGTCCTGGTCCCAGAAAACCTGACCGACATGTGGAACAGTCCCTCCTGAAAGGGTGTTGTTCTCGAGAAGCGTAGCATTGAGGTGAGCTATCATATGAATATGCGTTGTACGACCGCTATAATGACCGGGGAAGACTGTGTCGAAAGTGACAACACCTTCGTCGTCTGTCTGCTGGACACCACGCAAAAAGGTGGCGTTCATATTCGACTCGTCGTCAGAGTTGCCGTTACCCACAGCTACAAGACCAGAGTATACCCCAGTAGAGTTACAGTTCCAGATGTCCCAATACAGGCCAACGATAGGCTCGCAGGTCTCGGCATCCACAAACTGACCTTCGATGGTAACAGGCACACCAGGCTGCTCCTCGCGAAGGTCTGATCGGATGAGCTCTCCTTTAACCCAGTAAGGACCGGTTTCACCTTCAGGGTTCAGGATACAAGTCCCATTACTGGCGAAAATGGTCGACTCGGGTGTAGCGCTGGTGTAGTTGGCAGTAGAGAGGTGGGAAGTGTCAGCAGTTGTGTTTGTATCACGAGCAACGAGACCGTTGTGCCTGCGGTAGGCTTCGACCTTGGCCGCGCGGCGTTCAGCTGCGCGGTTGTGGAAGTCTCGTCGCTGGAGTTTCTCAGAGCAGGCAGAGAGCCCGCGTTTGGCTGCCGCTTTGAACTCGCGAACACTGAGGTCTACTGCTCTGTCGTGGTGGTGCTCCTCTTCACCGGGGTGAGCGAAGGCTAGAGTAGCCAAAGTAAGGATTACGAGTTGAGAGAGAGAGAGCATAACTAAAGACGAGGCGGCGATATTTTGAAAGACAGAACATCACCAGCTCCTCGCTTTTATATGGTTCATTTGTTGAACTTGAGCCTCCTAATGTCTGCCCTTCGCCAAGAAATGCCGCAGCCTTCCGCAGTGCGTTTACCGCTCAACAGGAAGTGGAGGTATACCAAAACAGTTTGAGAATATATTTTTGGGTATTGATCGCTCCTACATATCGGCCATTCCTAACCAAAATCGTAAATCGAAGGAGCGACCTCTCGGCTGCATGGCTGCGCAAATTGTAAAGTTGCTCATGGCTGGATACTGCCTCCGGGTGAAGTTGTAAAAATTGTGAAATACGTTGCATCTGATTGGCTGATTTCTGAGTCGTTGGAGATCAGTGGCAGTGAACTTGGTTCCTCCGTCTTAATTTGGCGATTATTTTACGACTGTGAGCCTTGAAGGATTTTGTGTCGCCTGTAGAATCCTGATTATCCTGAAGATGAAGTTATGAAGAAACCCACAATCGCACGCAGCGTTCAATTAAATATCCCGTCTAATTCGAGCTTGAATTTTTCCAATAGAATGACACAAAAGTCTCCGTCTCTTGACCATGTCTATACCATCATCTCCTCAACGCCCTCCTCCTACATCTCGGATCCTACATCTAATCGAAAACTGCTAGTTTTGGACCTTAATGGAACCCTTCTGTTTCGCCCAAAGAGATACATGAAAACTACTCATAGTGTTCCCGGGTCCAACAAACACAGAGTTGTACACCCTCGTCCCTACATAGCTTCATTCCGTGGATATTTATTCCATCCTCTGACGAAGAAATGGCTCGATACTATGGTTTGGAGTTCCGCGCAACCGCACAGTGTGAAGGACATGGTCCAACATAGCTTTGGCGATTGTCGGGGAGAGTTAAAAACCGTTTGGGCCAGAGACACGTTGGATTTAGATCCAACTGCTTACAGTTGCGTACTGCGTCTTTGAATTTTCCCGTCTTCTTCGTCTCACCTTCCATGGACTCTAGACAAGAAATCCGTCACAATCAAAGACCTTACCAAGTTGTGGAAAGCATTTCCACCACATTCCCCCAGGACTACTCTTCTCGTTGATGATTCTACACAGAAAGCACGTCTTCAACCGTGGAATCATATTTTTGTTAAAGAATATGGACAAACTCAACGCCGGAGCGATCTCGATCACCTACACAAACAACTTACTTCGCCGCAGGATTCTGAATCGCGCCCGGAGAGCGACAACAAATTAGACTTGTCTGATCTGTTAGTCAATATGACTTTATCCACCTCCGTTGCCAGTACTAGGCTCGCTTCCCCGCCTTCGTCTACTGTATTTGACTCCATTCTACTGGCTGTTATTGGCATTCTGGAAGCGATTAAACATCAAGACAATGTATCCGGATGGCTCAAAAACGGTGGCATTGTTCTATGCGGCGCAGAAGGTGTGATGGGCAGAGGAAGAGGGACCATCGGAGATCGTTGGTTCGACACTGTCCATATTGTGGAATGGTGGGCAAACAGAGGGCGTGCGGCGTTGGTTGAGTTAAATATCGACGAAGTTGCCGGTGTCGTGGTGAACAGATAGACACAATATAAATCATTATATGCTACCTAGACGACATATTTTTCGCTACGCTTTCTAATATTAGGGTGCTCTCGTCCGCTGCTCAACGGTGAAGATAACACAACTGACGTTTGAACGATCGTTATGCCGATGGAACGGGCCTGATACATCCAAGGATGGGCATTATCAGCGAGAAAATCGTTAATGACTGCGTGAAACTAAGTCGCCTATGCTGCAAGGCCATATGCGAGTGTACCAGATGAAATGTACATGAAGTATGGAAGAAAGCATCGGGAATGTAGAATGATCAAGTAGGTAATAGGCAAGGGAATGTAAGAGTTAATAGTAAGAGTGCATAAAGATACAGATACAAAACAAACGGAAGGAAATGGGTCACATTTCGAAACAAAGAAACCGTAACGTAGATAGTGACTCAATCAACCACCAAATCTGGAGGTTGACCATCACCAGTCAGATTTACCTTCCCTTTCTCATTCATCTCAGCGTTCTTGGTACTGATATCAATACCTTTTTCACGACAAGCCCTTTCTTCTTCTTCCGCTAATCCCAACTGATCTTTCGGCATCCAAATCGTTCTCTGCGGTCGTGACGCCGCGGGATGGGCAAACCCATATGTTTCTTCTGCACGGGGTATTTGAAGTTCAGGTGTAGGTTTGATAGAGTCTTCTCCGTTCGATTGTCGTTCTATCACGTTGTCATCGGAATTTTGGAGTTTTAACCGATCGTCGTCCACACTTGGACCGCGGTCATTTTTACTTTCAACCCTGTTCATATGGTAACCTTCATCTTTAGTGTTGGAGCTAGGTCCAGCCTGTTCAGCAGGGGCCACGTCTTCTTCGTGATACATCCTCTCGACCATTGAGAGAGGAAGAGCATGCTTCAACGGGTTGTACATATTGTTGATGATGATGTGGAAGAACGCCTGTGATTGAAAATCAGTCAAAGATGGCTTTTCCATGTTGAATTAGCTCACGGTGAAAATAATCAGAACGATCATCAACGCTCCTTCAGGTATAGCACTAGCTGATTTATTCTCATCCTGTGCCAAGAAAAACAACGCCGCCAAACAAACTTGTTCCACATACAACCCCACAAACAAGTGTTGGATGGATTTAGGGAAGAACAAGCCCCCTGTATCTGTGCTGAGATCTTGCTGATATTCCCAAAGAAAAAGGTATTTGTAGAGCATATAGAAGGCGAAGAATGTGGCACAGGCTAGACCGTTGATGATCGGAGCGATGATAGAGTAACCGATAGCTGGGCAAAGAGGTCAATGGGTGTAAACAATTTCGTAACGACAAATAAACATACCAATGACGGTGAGAAGAGTTGTGTTCGGAAAGAGTGTGCCCCAAGAAACGCTTCTACTACCATACTTGATACCCCAAATACTTCTGGGAGTGCTTCCTAGCAGGTAGAGTTTCGCATAGTAAATGATAAGCGGTACGACCTGCAAGAACCCTCCGGCGGTTCCAGATAGGCCTTGGAGAACGATATAACTGGGATCTTTTGAGACAGCAATACAACAATGCTAGTCAACAAAGACTCACGTCAAGAAAAAGATGGATGCCTGGGGAAGACTGCTCGCCAACGTCGATGGAATACTGGTAGGATTCGAGGTGAGAGATTCGAGGGAGGCAACAATACCCGAAGATAAAGTAACGATCAGGAAGGAGTGCTGTTCGAGTGATCAGTAAATGAAAAATCCAGATGAATCGTCAGCCTTACGATAACTTGAAAGATGAAAAATCTCGTCATCAAGCTCAGTTCTACACCACTGCGCTTTGGTATACCCTCAAACTTGGCAAGGAGACGGAGAACGATTGGTAAAAGCATCATTAAAACTGCGAGTAAAACTGGTGGTAGGATACCCTAAGGCAAACGTTAATAAGGTCAGTGTATTTGAGCGTGTTCATGCTTTACCTGGATGATCCCAATAACTACTGAAGGAAGATTGCACAACCAAGAAAGCCATGCTTCTTTGGTACAAACAGATTGGATGTTTGAGATGGAACCAATAAATGCGACTGCGTACAGACGGTCAGAAGAAGAAACACCACACCAATAAAAATCACCAACCTGGTATGGCCCAAAAGACAATCAGAGCGATAGTGATTGCCCAACTGATAGCGATGCGAACATTGATTTCAAAAGGATTCAAAGATAGATTGCTCCAGATCACATCGGAGGGCGCTACTTCGATATACCTTTGACTCATTCGATATGGTTCGTGATGGATTAGTGATTGACCAGCCAAATGCGCAGAAATTTGTTTGCGGAATGTTATAAAAGCGCTGTTGCTGATGGGGTAAGTGTCGTCTGCACCGGGTGACGCATCAACCGACTCTTCATCTTGTTGTAGCTGATGATCGGACTTTTTGTTCTTGCGTTTAACAACTTTGCCAACTTTGCCGACGGTTCCAAGAATACCACCTTGACCTCCAAAGTCGTCGTCACTATCGTCGTTGAAGTCGGGGTGGAAGCTGTGGCGAGATTGAGCACTATATCCAGGAATCTTCGCGCGGCCAGCTTCAAGAAGTTCGTTGCAAACTCGTATTTCGGATCGTGCCCATTCAATAGAATCGACCTTTTCACCAAACAGTCCGAACAAGCCAAGTTTGTGGGTAGGTCGTTGGTCTTCCGGGACTGAAGAAGGGGATGAGAGAGCTTCCGGATCTAATTAAATGAAGGACATGAGCTTTGTAGGTATCGTATGAAGCAACGTTACCTTTCTCTTTACTAGCTTGCTTTTCCGACTTGAGACGGCGTTTAGCAGCGATATTGAGAAGTTTATTCTCTGCACTTTCGAGCTTACTGCAGGCTTTCAACCTTCGATCGTAAATGTCTGGAAGCTCTTTGAGATCCCTGGGGATGCGGGTGAGTGGAGTTAAGGATGATTGGGAGGCTTGCTAACCTATTGATCCAGATGTTCTTGACGCCACCCGGGAGAACATCGAACACTTTGTGTAATGCAGCGTGGCTGAGATACTTTTGAGGGATTCCAGTGATAAGAACCGTATTGGCTTGGACGCTTTTCGAGTGGGTGATATCAATGAGATGACTTTGACGTGTGTATAGCCAGTGTCGCATTTCACGCCAGATGATGAAAAATATCCAGCCTGATGAGAATGTAAGTAAAAGATAACGAGGTTTATTCTTTTGGACCCTTACCAGTGAAGAGCCAAACCATAATGATATGAGCAGCATAGCGTGTCGATTTGTCGGGAGCAACATTTCCAAATATGAACCTGTTTAATTTGGTGTTGCCGCTAACTTGAGTGTTAACGCTGGTCACAGGCAGGAGGACGATCCAGGAGAGGATCCAGATGGGTAGGAAAATGACAACCATCATACGCAGATAGCGCACGAAAAAGTAGGCGTCGAGACCATTAGCTGCCTTGATATCCTGATGGTTGGATTTGTACACTGCGAGGGGCCATGAAAGAACAGTTTGTAAACCAAAAGCCCGCTTTCCATCAGAGGTGAGTGGTTGAATTCGTTTAGATTTGGGTGGTACATAAGTTCGAGGTTCGTAAATCGCCTTGAAATAGGGACGGATAAGAGTGAATACACCAAGTTCAATGCCAAAAACAGCAGCATTGAAGACTAGTGCTGTGACAAAAGTCGCAGTGGACGCGGACGTCGCACTGGATATACTGGACATGATGGTGGTGCTGTGAAGAAAAGGACAAGAAAGTTGCAAGTCCTTTTTTCACCCACGCGATGGGGTATTTAAGGCGAAGAAGTTTTAGTTCAACGTCATGAATGGAGCTTCATAAGGGAAAAGGGGCGGCGCGTGGGAAAAATACGTAAGTTACCGATCACTCATTATCACGATACGATACCCAATCGTAAGATTTTTGTTTTTTTAGTACAGGGGAAAGGAAGTGGCGCAAAGAGACCTGAAAGTTTTTTCTGTGCTCAATATTGTGCTTCTCAGTCGTAGTGAGTGCTCTCGCCAACCATCCATCGCTCCTGAGCTCAGCGGCGTCGACAGACGGATTGATCCCCTGAATGACACGATGACACGCTTGTGACTTATATCGGGTAAGTATCGATACTCTTATAACCCGTCTTCATACTGTCACTCAAAATAATCCTAGTTTGAATTAAGTTCTCAAAGTTCTAGACGTGTCCCATGAATATACCATCCTGCCTATCACCCTTTTGACGTGAAGACCACCGACGCCTTCCACGCCAACAGGAAGCGTTGATCCGTTACATCAGGGAAAATTTGTACGATGGCTGACCACTTGTAATGCATTTATTAGCAAAATGAACTGTCTGTCTATGTAGCATAATCACAACCCTTCACTGTTTTCCAAATTCTTCTCGCCCGGGTGCGTCTTTCTTAACCCACACACTGACGCTCTGCGCAGAGCACTTAAACTGAGCCCAACCGTCCTCACCAATGGTGATTTCTCCTTGACACCAACCCAGTACGTCTGTCCACTTCTCGTTCGCGTGTTCTTTTCCAACTTCCATGCGTTTGAAGCTAAGGGACGGCAAAGAGAAATCAACGTTGTTACTTGGCTTATAAAATGCTCCCATACCCTTCAGCCCCATTGCAAAGAACTACAGCGCATCCTGTCCGTGTCTCGTCCCCGGTACGGATCCACCTACATCCTCAATCAGCATAATGTACCTCACAAAATTTCAATGCCGACTATCGCTTACCCAACGCAATTCATATGGTCCCAGTAGTCTCTGATTTCGCCATAGGCATACAATTTTCTCGCGCGAATGAGATCTCCCAGCTGGGAAACAGGCTGTTGCGGATTGCCTTTCGGGCCAGCGGTACCGTATAAGTCACCCCAGAATACGCAACTGCGATCGACGTTAATCAATATTTTGTAAAGCGAAATGAAACGCACGGGTATCCAGAAGGCCTGAGCAAAATTAGCGCATATGCGAGAGGCTTAAAGGCGGGCGAGACCCAACTTTCCAGTGCTTGTCCGACTTGCTATCGAAACCACGATGGTGATACGTTATCAACAAGATTATCAACAAAACATGTAGTCAGCATACCGTGCTGAAAAGAGATTATATCAGCGACACTCTGGTAATTAAAGGCGACAGTCAATACTCATGATTATCAACCAAAGTAACCGCATCGATGGGCCTCTTCTGCACCACCGTTCCATCCCAGATAGATCTCATATCATAATCACCTCCACGATCTCCCGCTTCCTTGAAGTTGTAATGCAGCGGAGCGTCAAAAACGCTAAACTACAGAGATAGATTATGCTGCTCAAACAGCCAAGTTATCTTATCGCTGAGAAATCTCACCTGCGTTCCTAATGCGCCGAGATACTCTTCCAAGTCAGCTAGAGAATCCTTCCAGAACTCGCCAACAGCAAACATCTTCGGCCTGTCTACGCTCTCGTCTGCACGGATACTCTTGACAAAGTCCGCAATAAAGCTCCGATCGATATGCTACCAAGAGCAGCGACGAAATCCAGTATAAGGGGAGTACCAACGTGATGGAAAAAAGGTGTTTTACCTTCACTGCATCGAAACGAAACCCTGCTGCTCCAGGACCTAACTCTTTCAATATCCATTTCCCCCAGTTAATGATATCCTGGAGCGCTTCGGGATGTTTATGATCAATATCCGCGCCCACTGAAGGTTGATATGCAATGTCAGCATAGAAGGCAAGGATGAGATGTAACACAGATGTACTCAAGTAATCATAATTCTTGTTCTCCTTATCGACACCTTTTGCCCAGCTCTTTCCGTCTCCATGAATGCGATAAATAGAAGTTTTTTGATTTTCGTCGTTGTAGTCCACCCCGGTGAAGTGATTGAAGTTCCATTTCAACGAGCTGTACTATATGGACATAGATACTTCGCGGCAATGAGACAGACATGCCAAGTAATACCTTATTGCCACGACCAGGGAAATCAAATCCAGTCCATCCCTAAAAATATGAGAGTCATGTATCTGCTCCTACCCAGGTGCGGATTTGAACGCGCCTTGATATCGTACAAGTCCGAGATTTCCTTCGTTCTATCGTCTGTATCGACCTCAACAACACCAAATGTCTCCGTTCTGTCCGCTCCAAACCTAGATACATTGAGCTCATTGACGTATGAATGCTTCGTGAAAATGACCACGTACTTATGGTTCAATACAGCATCCACGTACATGATAATCCCATTGTCTTTCGCTTTCTTCACCGCCTCTAACAACTCCTCTTTCGTTCCGTACTTAGTTCGCCTCCCGCCTTTTTGGTCGAACTCGCCCAAATCATACAGATCATAAACATCATATCCAACTGAATCTTGTCCAGCGGCCTTGGTTGGAGCTGTAGCGACACGCATATATACATAAGTCAGAAATCAGAAAACGGGCAAAATACGTCTTACGCGGAAACCACATCGCAGTAATTCCTGTTGTTCTATTAAGTACCCACATTCACTTTCTAGTATGGTAGCCCTTCATACCGATATCAGCCAGCTCAGGCGCGAGTTTCGCGAGTTTTTTCCAATGAACTCCTCCACCTTCGGAATACCATTCGAACGCTTGAATCTGATGGACAAATGTTCAGAGAAAGGGAGAAAACAAATCGCTGGAATCACCATGGTATAGTTGTGCTCTTTGCTAGAATATGCGGCATTTGCTTCTCCAGACATGGTTGTGGTGAAAAGGCAGGTATGTTTACTATGGCATTCAAACGCAAATGACGTCTTAAATGTGCCAAAGCTGTGCGCTCCGGACTCACCCTCAATTAGGCCTCCGGAATCTCCACCAGAATTATATCCAAAATAGTGGACTTGGCGACCCAAATTTGAGCAAATCCTGGAACAATTTTAGCATACTTTAGGCTCTAGATTGTCCGTTGCGTACTTTAGACCAGTGCGTCAGCGCCGAACCAATTTTTTGAAAAATTTTGAGCATCTTGTAGATCGCTCTGACTAGTAACTGATGGCAATTAGAAATAAAACTCAATTCATTGTTTGCAACACTCATCCGAATCAGACTTTCCCTGAATTATATGGCAGCTAGGACAGCACCAAGTGATTAGTTCTCGGAATGCTAAAACACTGCATGAACAAATAAGCTTTACCAGTTTTGCTGAGGAAAAGAAAACCATCATACACATGCACCATGAGATGATCATGCAAAAAGGCGATATCCTAAACAGTGAACAGTGAGAGAGAAAAGTAATTCAAGCAAGTGTTGGTCACAGAACCATAAACAAAATGTACCTCCATAATTTGACTCATTGCTTCAAGAGCTTGGGCGATATTTGAAAACCATGCAGGAGCAAAAAGACTACCAATCAACAGAAACACTCCTAACACAAGATTATTAGAATAAATCTCGTGAAGTAAGGGCAAAGCATGGTTTCTATCAGTTTCAGCATTCTTCCCAGTAGCTGTCATGCGCAAAACCTCAACACAGTTGTTACCCATGACACCATCGCTCAAAAGTGCAACCAATACATCGCGACAGTCCACAGTACATGCCGGATGGTGCAGTGCAGCCTAGATAGTGGATTTAAACATTCAACAAGAAAGATAAATCCAGCAAGCTCATTGCGCTTCCATAATTAGGGGAACCATTCGCAATGTGTTCATTTTTGTAGCTGAAACCGTCAGGAGCGCGAGGCAGGTCATTGGGAGGCGTATGGTTGTCTTGGTGAACGTTCCATAAAGTGTATCCGTGTGATCAAAAGAATCTACTATACACCAGCCAATGTTTTCCACGATTATCCGCGGTGCCACAAACGTCGCGCCACGTATCCATTGAAAGCGGCTTAGAAGATTAAGGTTGAGTGTAATGCAGAGCTGAGAGAGAAAGTCGATTGAAACCTTTTTGAAAGTAATAAGTCTGACTACAGATAACCATGCTCATTTTCTCAATGCAAAAAGTCATAGAAAGAAGTTCCGAAATGAAAAGATTATCATCATAGTTGAAACGTTGAACAGTGTGGGCAAACCGAGACGTGATAGTGCATACGACTATTCACGTGTTCGCGACGATGTCGATGCGCATAGAATAAAAATTGTCAATTCTAATTTCTGTCAGGATTCTCAAGCAAGTCACCTTGGTAAATTCAAATCATGAAAGAACCGAAACCCATGTTTCCTCCTTGTTCGGAAGGGATTAAAATCAGGTCAAGAGATACATGATAACACTAAAAGTCATCGAGCTATTCAGGATCATTGATATCAACGTAGTGCTCAGTCGCTCAATCATTATCACAGATACATTTTATCTCTCCAGGCCGGACACACGTAGAGGTAGCGTGTTTCTCTAGCTTATATCTGGTCACCTCTCTCGTTCTCTTTTCTACCACAACTTTGACAACACCTTCAATACAATGCACAAAATCACCTTCTTTACCTCAGCACCTTCACGAAAATGTACACTGACATTCTGCATGATCCAGTGCTCATACTCAAACCGGGCTCCTACCGTCTCATAAAACTTACAAATTAATACGGCTCTTGATCTTTCTAAAGGAGACGGAAAGAGTTTGATAGGTTTGTGTCACCAAAATTCTGTGAAACTATTTTCTCTGTTATTCTAATGCTCGGGTTCAGGCTGGACGAAACACAACAATTCCAACCAACAATTCATCTTGACTCCTCTTGGCCATGGCGGAGGCTACCTCGTTCAAAGTGCATGGAACGGCAACTACACCACGGTCGAAGATGGAATATCTACAGGAGTCGCAGTAGTGGGAAGTGGATTTCCCGCCACGTGGGTTTTGGAAGAAATCAGGCATATCACTGCTGGATCCCCTTCTACTTCGAGCTGCTTTCAAATTTGCTGGCCTGATTCAAAATTTATCTTTGACCTGGAAGGATACGGGTGTGATAAGAATGGGACGAGAGTGAGTACGCCATTTTCTTTTTGTGTCTGGATACTCAGTGGTTTTCCGCTCTCGGTATAGATTCAGCTTGCCTACGGGCAAGATCCTGTCCATCCATGCCAGATTTGGCGATTCGAGGAGGTATCATCAGTTCTTTGTGTACCTCGGCGCATCAATGGCGCGACTATTACTATCGCTAATTCCAAGTCAAACTTGGGGGTATCAGGAATTATGACTCGGATAATGAATCGGACGACGAACTGCATGATGCCTTCGAGGACGGACTCGACTTGGTCCTTCAACAGACTAAGGCTCCAAACATCATTGTAGAAGAGAGCGAGAAGAGTAGAATGATGAGATAATATCAAAGCAGCCAAAGGGAAGTCGAGAAAGACTGAGATAACCAGTACCAGGGCTAGTTCAACTACGACTACGACAATGTACGCCGTGCAGGGCAGGCTAATGCCTTGACTATGTCTGCTTCTATAAAGCCCTGTAGACATGTCAGGCTAGCTCTGCTTTTCACAGAAGAGTGTTGCCCACCAACTGCGAAGATTTCGTACTACTTATGACCGACGGTGGCCCTTGCGTGTGAACTTTTGGTCTATCACACCCAAATGTTCATCGTAACACTTTGTTCAATGAATAACCTTCTCTTCTACAATCTGCCGCGCTTTTTCTAAAACCGTATCAGCAATATCAGAATCAAAATCGTCAGCACGAATCTCTTTTGTTCATACACTACCGCTGGTACGTCTTATCTACTCTTTGAAATCAGTGAAGTTGTGTTCCTAACATGTCGATATCTTAGGCTGTTTGAATACATTTGAAGAGCTTGGACCAGCAATATCACGCTTCTACAGCTAGACAATGCGTATGCAAGTGTCGATGTTGTGGCCTGTGCAGACGTAACTGAGGAGCTTGGACCATCGGACATCCTCAATACCAGACTAAATATCGTCAATGTAATCCACCTTGTATTCTTCAACCATGCGGTTCGTAGGAATTATGGCATGTCTAGGATTAATATCGTGGTTTGTGGCCGACCTAGACGCCGACTCTTACAACGGGGAACTAGATGGCATGCAATGCTACAGGGCACTGTCTCTCTAGGCTTGTATGGTATTATGCACGATGAGAATTCGAATTAGGATTCATTTGAGCTGAGAGGAACTTCCCCGGCGTTTCGGCTGACCAAAGTACGCGTCTTTTTCTCTCTGACGTCTACCAGTTTCTTACCCATCGCGCTTTTCATTTTAGCAAACGGCTCGGCTTGCTAATAAGCCGCCCCTCCTCCAAATATATTTGCGAATGCTGATGTGGCTCGCCGGATGATACGTCGACTCTAAAGGACGGCCAGGAACCGCCACTCTGGTTCTACCCGATTTTCGCAACAGTCCCGGCGAGCCACTGGTTCATTTTTTCCCCTCACGACTATTGTTGCGTTCGTTCGAGTCTCGAACCTACTCAAGATACACACACTCTTGATGAGTTTTTTGCCTCTAAATCTACCCTAAACATCACTTTTTTGTGGCTTCAGAGCACCGCTCTTTCACGATTCTACCTCTGACCTCCTCCAACCAAGTCCAAGAACAGTTGATGCGGTGAAATTTACAAAGTGAACGTTTTTATCGCAAACACGGACCTACCATTCAATCAACCAAACAAACCATCCACGCTGACCCTCGATCAAACTTTGTACTGGAATCCCCGACTTCTCGTTATCAAACGTATGGGGAAGGCCACAGATCCCATTTTGGAGGTTAGGTCACGCTAGGCGCACAGGGGTATAAAGATTCTCTGTCCTGCCATATCGATATCTTCAGTCCCCTCCTCGAAAGAACTCGCAGGATTGAACGGTTCCTGTTTCTTCTTATAACCTTCTTTTCGTCGTGGTTAGTCCTCAATTTTCAAAATCGTTGATGATACAATCGTCTCACCATCCATTTGGTTTTCACTGTAGACTTCTCCCATGGCTCAATCTTCTATGTTCGTCTTTGACGCCAATCCTCATGCAGCAAGCATTCGGACCATCAGTCATGCGGAAGAGTCCCTCGCTCTCCAGCTTTTCGCCAATTTCGATAAAGCCTGGAATCATCCCGCCCTTCAAGACCGTCTTCGACGTGCACGTAACCAGACCAACGACGCCCCCTCAACTTTGAACAGCATGACCTTATTCAGCGTAATCTGGTCGTCTGCCAAGCCTGCAGAATTCCAAACGTACCAAATCGTCTGGAAAGCGATGCGCATGCAGCTCGAAAATTCGGGTGTTCTTGCGAGGTTGGTATCGGAATTTAATGCATGTGTTACGAGAAAGGCCAAAGCGCATTGGAGAGAGACAGGAAAATCTGGGGTTGAAAGCCAAATAAATTCGGGATTACCACAGCCTTTAGGTCACAGCATCTCGAGAGCATGGCAGGAAGTAGGACGCAGGAAAGTTCAGCGTAAGACGAGGGGAATAACAAAGTCCTCCGTCGTTTCTTCTTCCTATCCTGCGATTCCACGGTCTTCTGATGATAGAGGTGTCGAATCCAAGTTTTTTGTGCGCAAGCGCCCCAGTCCAGCTCCTACGCCTACTGGAAGCACACCAAATCCTCCCTCTTTGTATTCGTCTGTCCCGTATCCGGAGTTTCCCAGCGAACAGAATCTTTATTTCGACGAAGAAGAAGAGGAGACCAACAATCGGGAAAGTTTCTATCGTGATTCTTCTTACCCTCCTTCGAATTCCTATTCCCCTTCCTTCCGTTCGTTTAATTCCGGTACAACTCCAGTTTCAGCGCAGCAGATGTATTCGATGGCAGGACAACAACAGATGCTTGCCCCTGCCTTCACTTCGAACGCAAATTCGTACTCGAATCCGGGATATGGCCATGAACTTCTTCAACAGCCTCTGGTGGATTATTCTTCCTTTTCCCCATACGCCACCAACAGTCTTCCGGAGGTGTATCCACAGACTCAGCAAAGTGCTGCGAGATTTGGACTTGTAGCTTCTGGTCCTTCCAACATCACTTCTTCTGACTACGCGACTCAAATCCCGCAACAGAACTCGTATTCCACTCAGGGGTACCACACAACCAATACGCCCTTTTCGCAACCGCAAACGTATGATTCCTTTCTTTCACGTTCTCTCGTTGATTCGACGACATCATATAATTCCGCGTTCATCCCGCCTCAGGCCAATTATATCAGAAGAAACCTTGACATGGACTCTGGCGGCGAACACGAATTCGACAGCGATGCGTACGAAGGTATGCAGAGTGAACAGGGATTTGGATATAGTGGAATGTACGATGGGATGAACATGCAGCCTGAGATGACGAATCATAATTTTGGCAACGGTCATGGAGCCGTGACCGATTGTCAATGGACTGTGAACGGGAGTGCTGCTATGGCCTATGGCGACTTTTATGCCTCGTCAAGCTACGGAGACGGTTATTGAGGTCTGCGTGGAGGGCATGTTGATTTATTCACCATCCAGCGTCGCTTTTCTCCCCCGCTCTCTTCGTTGATCATCGAATCAAATCAGATTCCGACTCTTTCCTAAGGGAATGGGAAAGAAGAGATTTTAGTTGAAGAAGTCTTTCGTCAACTGCAATACTCGGACTCACTTGGACTTTCATGTATCATATAACTTCAAGCCAAACGCGAACAGTGGACGCATCATCACTTGTATAGATATAGATAAAGTCTTGTAGCATTATCCCAATTATATGTATAATAGCCTTCTTTTTCTTGTAAATAAACCATTTATGTTTCCCATAGAGAGAGAGGGTGAGGGGAAAGAGGGCAGGGTGAGCACCACTCCAGAGAGAAACTCGATCTTGTCTTATACGCGAATTATCATCTATCATTATATGCCTCTTGTACTTAATTTAGAAGGTGTTATACAACCAATGGTTCAAAGTTCTTCATAATGATCTACTTTGTATTCTGTCGGGATTCTGTTTAGTGCTTTGACGTTGTCATAGTGTTGCGCTTGAAGCAACCTCGAAGAGTACAAGGCTCTATCAAGATAATTTTGCTCAAATAATTCTTGGGCACCATCCATTAGGGACAATCAAAGTGGGTACTTATGTGGCTGCTGATACTACTGCCGCTGAAAGTATGAATAAGTGATAGAAGAAATAAGCAATAAAGTAAGTGTTTAGAGTACGTTCGACAAACGTTGACGTCGTATCATTATGTTCTAGTTGTACTGTCATGATCATGAATGTCATCTACTGAATATATTTTGTGAGTGAGAAATAGTAAATCAAAAGGAAGAAAGGAAGAGAGGTGAAGAAGGGAGAGAATGATTGCAGTGTATACTCAGAATCCATAACATACCCCCCCGACACTGAAAGCATTCTCTGAGACCCAGGGATTGTTCTACATTACCACAGAACAAGATTCATAGACCTGAGCATCCAGTCAACCCTTCCTGGGGCTGACTCGAGAATGGATCAAAGTGAGGGAAGTAGCTATGTTATTCCTCCGCATTGTCCTTACCATTTCAACTATCCTGAAAACTCGTTTGAGAGCTACAACCATCGCTTACCTGTCTTTGACCCTCACCTCATCTGTGGTCCCAAACCGGAAGTTTCTATGGACACTGAAGACTTGAACAAGGACTTGTCCCTTGAAAAGGTCATCATCATGCATCCCACGAAATACCACTATTCTTGGCAGTAAGAGCGCTATTCCAATTCCAGCCAGACTGAATTCCCTGGGCCTCAAGATTGCTCGCTTTAATTTGACACTGGGCCATCCAGTACATAAGGTCGCTGAGAAGATATTGTGTGGAGTAGTAAGTTTCGAAGACTTCACTAGAAGTCCCTGGGTACAGGGGGGGATTGGTATCCATTAGATTCTTGACAATCCGGAGTCCAACTCTCTGAAGAGACTCCTTGGAGACAAAGTTGGTATCCCTTCGCCCCTGGTCAGCTCATTGAATAAGCTTATAAGCAGTCAAGAGGGCTTCCCAGGTCACCTCTGCAGTTCTCCTCTCAAGAATAGCTTTCACCTCTCCAGTCTCAGGATTGTGATGAACACTCTTCACATCCTCCATCTCCAGATTATGACTGAGAGCAGTCACTTGATAAAAATTCACTTGAGCGATTATATCCAATGTGGAGTGAAACAATGGGGGTACCAAGCTGCCCAGGGCAGGAATGACAGTGGACAAGACAACAATAGACATGAAGGCTAAGGCTGAGGATCAAACTAGTGAATGAAGAAGAGAGAGGAACTGTATTCCCTCAAATAAAACCCAAAGTCCTTAAATACTGAATTTTCTTTATTATCAGGTATTGAATTTATAGAATTTGTCAATTTCTTTGACAGGCCAATTTTTTGTTTTGGTATGAAGTTTCTGAAAGGAGTATGAAAAGGAGTGGCTCCAGATTGAATGTCATTCCCCTGAAAGGCATCCTTGTGAAACTATAATAAGTATTCCCTCAGAAGCGCACGAATAAGTGCAAATGACTCATATATCAATCTACCTGTGTGTTAAGACTGTTCCGGTGAGGTTCTGTAAGGTCTAGGGTGAATAGGATAGTGTAGAGGTATCCAATAGTGTACGGTATTGTACGGTTAACTACTGATCGGTAGTAATGGATAAAAGTGAAGTTGAACAAGAACCTTAGTACCACTTTCGGTAGTACCCCCGCTATGTCGTAGTGGTTCCATTTATGTTCATAGATTTAGGACATCCAGAAGTTGGCCAGATAAGTTCAGACAACTAAGTGGTAAGACTGGAATTTCCGGACGGAGTTATAGTGATGGTCTCTTGTCATATGTATGTGAATTGAGTTATTCTGTGATTCTGCGATCCATTTACCTACTTTGCGAAGAGTTCCTAAGCTCAGGAATCCTTCGTTATCTTTCCTCATCATTATTGGATGAGTACTATACCTATTATATCCCTTCCTTTGTTCTTTACTCCACAAGCTAGTCTATTTGGAGTTAGTATCGCTTCGCGATGCTTATGTAATGCATAGTATAAAGCTACAACATCAAATAGGTAGTTCTGTAGTTTTAATATCAACTTAGATCTGCTCTCTCTTCATATTACAGATGTTCACTATCTGTGATACATTCTCAACACAGCTCTGATGTTCTGCGAAGCAACCTTTGCGAACTGATGCTGCTATTACCTTTATATTGGACCATCAATGTGTTGAGGGCACTACCAATAGTAGTGTCAATGTCCAACTACCTTTCCATAACTCCACAAATTGTTCCGCCCTTTGTGAGGGAATTATCCCCTTGCATTCCCAACCAATTCCGCGATTCCGGAGTTGCATGATCTTAACATCTCTATAGAATGGAATGATCTAAGTCAATATTTACACTGGAGAACTATCTACTGGACACTAATGCTTATATACCAGTAATCCTAATTGTTAAAAGAAGAACAATGAGTATCTGGGATAAAACAATAAGTATTGTAAAAAGTTCCCGATAATATAAATAAAAGATAATAGTGTGAGAATTAAAAGTAATCATATCTGTTAACATCAGATTCATTGTATGGTCCAGTCCCGAACTGGTACAGAAAAGAAAGGAATGAATTAGAAATGTTGGTTCCATATGTTCCATACGAGGTAGCAGAAGCATACCCATAACACTGTGAAACTATAATAAGTATTCCTAGGTAGGTATAAATAAATCATACTCCTTGAATATTGTAGAATTATGAACCACTCATCCTCAGAGACGCACAAATAAGTGCAAATGACTGAGGGGAAAGTAGGCCCATTGGTACTTATAAGTAAAAGGAAATGCTATCTCAAAACATGTCCGATCACCCAACTAGGAGAGCAGAAGTATACCTAAAACCTCAAATGAACTAACCTGGAATGTACTCCCAACTGGTATCAGTGTCACTGTCTTGCTCTTTGATCAGGGCTTTTGTTTCTCTCTCTTACAGTTCTTGACACTCCTGATAAATGCACTAGGCAGTCCAGGTAGTGGTCATAATGGTTATCATGTGTCTTTGGGTGGACTTCCAATCTCATAAGATGTCAGGTGCATTCCTGAGTTCAGTCTCTGTTCTCCAATCATCCTCCTCTGGTGGATAATAAACTGAACTGAATAGATAGGGATGCATCTCCTCTTACCATTTTGTGCTTTACCATATCTATAGCTTTCATCCACAATCTTGTCCACCTTTATTTTCAGCAGGTCATTGAAATCCTCATGGTGTTATATCTGTGCAAAGCTGAGTCATTACAAAGCTTCACAATCTTTTCCACACCTTAGATATATCACTCCTATCCCTTTATCACTACATATTTCCTTTGCAAAGTATTTCCAATGTGAAGCATTCTTCTGTGATCTTTCCTCATCCTTATTGGATAAATACTATCCCTTTTATATCCTTTCCTTTGTTCTTTACTTATAAGCTAACCCATTTGGGCCTAGCATTGCTTTGCAATCCTGAATTACCTATAGTATAAAGCTACAGTATCAAATAGTTAGTTTCCTTAGTTTAAATATCAACTTCAATAGCACTTTGATAGTGATACCAATTTAATCTACTATCTGTATCATTGTTTTAACATCCCTCTTGTCAGTATGTTCTGTGAAGGTCATTGTGAATGGAACATGTTTTCCTTTCTTCTCTCTTGGACACACAAAGTGTTAAGGACTCTACTAATAGTGGAGTCAAGGTCCAACTAACATCTTTGGATTGTTAACCCTTGTGGAGTATTTTCCTTTGCTCTTCATCTCCATGATTAACCCTGTGACTTCATTTTGATGATCTCTTGGTGCATGATCATAACAGTATATTTGAACTGACACTTGGCACATTGTCCTCATTACCTTCCACATCAACCTCATCCCTTTCCTCATCATCAACAATGGTCTACACAAAGAGCAGACATGTCATATGTATGCAAATCGAGTTATTCCATGATTCCACAATCCATTTACCTACTTCGCAAAGAGTTCCTAAACCCAGGAATCCTTTGTTATCTTTCCTCATCATTATTGGATAAGCACTATACCTATTATATCCCTTCCTTTGTTCTTTACACTACAAGCTAGTCTATTTGGAGTTAGTATTGCTTTGTGACACTTTGTCATATGTATGCGAATCAAGTTATTCTGCGATTCCGCGATCCATTTACCTACTTCGTGAAGAGTTCCTAAGCTAGGACTCTTTAATTAATTACTTCACGAAGAGTTCCTAAGCCCAGGAATCCTTTGTTATCTTTCCTCATCATTATTGGATGAGTACTATACCTATTATATCCCTTCCTTTGTTCTTTACTCCACAAGCTAGTCTATTCGGAGTTAGTATCGTTTCGCGACGCTTATGTAATGCATAGTATAAAGCTACAACATCGAATAGGTAGTTCTGTAGTTTTAATATTGACTTAGATCTGCTCTCTCTTTGTATTACAGATGTTCACTATCTGTCATGGAGTGAGCCCCCCCTATCATTTTCCTTTCTTTATGATACACCATCTGAGCCCTCCTACCTACAATAATCATTCTGGAACCTTCCATTCCATTCTATCAATTCTGTTCCATTCCTTGTGCCTGAGCTATACAGTATTACATCATAGTTCCCACACTCTACCCTGTATATATAAGCCAGCCCCCACAACCTGGTCCCTTATCTTGACCTCTTTGTCATTGGGACCAGGTATGTCACTACTTACTTCTCTGTATTTATTATCAATATAACTTTGTCGTTGGGACCAGTATCTGTCCGCTTCTGCCCAAGTCTCCGCTCCGCTCTGCCACCATCGTCACCTCTTTGTGACACTATCTGTGATACATTCTCAACCCAGCTCTGACGTTCCGCGAAGCAACCTTCGCGAACTGATACTGCTATTACCTTTATATTGGACCATCAATGTGTTGAGGGCACTACTGATAGTAGTGTCAATGTCCAACTACCTTTCCATAACTCCGCAAATCATTCCTCCCTTCGCCAGGGAATTATCCCCTTGCATTCCCAACCAATTCCGCGATTACATCGCGATCATTCCGTGATTATATCATGATTATTCCGCGATTCTGGAGTTGCATGATCTTAACAGTATATTATAACTAACACTTGTCATGTCGATCCTTTATTTCTAACATCATTTCACACTCTTTTCAAAAGGGTAAACTCACTTTCATTGTAAAATGACAATGCATTTATTACGAATTTTTTTCTCTACTTACAAGTTCACTCTTACTTCGCGGAACAATTCTTCGATGTTTTCCGCAATTTTGCCTCCTTGTTTGGCTCTTCAGATTGCTTTGATTGACTTCATTTTGTTTGATAAAACATCCTTCATGCCAACTCCAGAGTTACTTCATCAATCATCACCCTTAATGGTCTTCCTTCCAAAAACCTTCGTGAAGACTTGTTCTTCATTGGTTTTCATTTATGGCGTGCTGCTACTACCCTTTTAACATCTTATGTTAATTTTTTTCGGATTCATCATGCTAAGCAGTTTTAGGATACAGTTTTTTGACCCATTACAACCCGTTGGTTGACTGGGCTTTGATAAACAATATTTTCTGAACCACTAAACATTTTGTTTCTTTTAGACATCTTCCGCTTTCATGAACAAATTGTTCGTATGCAGCTCTGATCCCTCGCGGGATCTGTCACCTGTGTCTCGATTTTTCGGAAAGTCCTTCAGATTTTTCTTCGGACACACTCGCGCTAGCTGTTAGTTCTTCATTGAACTAATTTCTTTGGATGAACCATCTACCCCTCCCTTTCCTTTGGTTGCTGAAAAGGTTTTTACCTGAGCACCTCTTTTCACGATTGATTCGGAAAAGGCATCGACTCACATCTTAAAAGGATTTTTTATGAAAAAATTCAACAATGTTGTCAATTAGTGGTGTCTTCACCCCCTTCGCAAGGGGTTTTTCTTCGCGGAAGGCTCCTGTGGTGTTTTCTTCACCACCTTTGCAAGGGGTTTTTTCCTCGCAGAATTATTTCCGTGAAATTCTCGAATGGTGTTGGAAAAGTTCACCCCCTTTGTGGGGGGTCTGTATTCTCGGAATTCCTTCTGCGGAATCATGAATAAATTTTTTCAATAGCTACTCAAGACTCCTTACTCATTGTCTAGACGTTGGGACGTCTAGCAAACCAGGGGATACTAGCTACGCAAACCACCAACTTAAAACCCATTTCCAACCACCACATCCTTTCGATCCACCTCCAATAAAATCATGTTCTTCACGAGTTATTTTGCGAATGAATGCAACAAATTATCGACTGGATTACAATCTGTTTGTTCCACATTTCAAATCAAGCACTACCGATAGTAGTGTTGATGTCCAACTACCTTTTCATAACTCCGCGAATTGTTCCTCCCTTCGCGAGGGAATTATCCCCTCGCATTCCCAACCAATTCCGCAATTATATTGTGATCATTCCGTGATTAAATCACGATCATTCCGCATTTCCGGAGTTGCATGATCTTAACACACTTATGTAATGCATAGTATAAAGCTATGATATTGAATAGGTAATTCAGTAGTTTTAATATCAACTTAGATCTGCCTCTCTTCGTATTATGGATGTTCACTCTCCATGATACATTCTCAACACTGCTCTGATGTTCTGTGAAGCAATTTTTGCAAACTGATGCTGCTAGTACCCCTTTACCATTGGACCATTGACATGTTGAGGGCATTACCAATAGTAGTGTCAATGTCCAACTACCTCTCTGAAACTCCATGAATCATTCCTCCTTGTGTGAGGGAATTATTCCCTTGCATTCCCACCCAATTCCACTATTATATCACAATTATTACATGATTCCAGAGTTGCATGATCTTAACAGTGGCCTGTATTGATACATGTCATTGCATGATGGGGGTTGCCACTTTCCTGGTGGGAGGCCCAGTCTTTTGGATGTCAAAATGATAGGACTGTCAGTGACTTGCTAGCTCTCTGTCATATGTATGCAAATTGTGTTATTCTGTGATTCCGTGATCCATTTACCTACTTCATGAAGAGTTCCTAAGCTAGGACTCTTTAATTAATTACTTTGTGAAGAGTTCGTAAGCCCAGGAATACTTCGTTATCTTTCCTCATCATTATCAGATGAGTACTATACCTATTATATCCCTTCCTTTGTTCTTTACTCCACAAGCTAGTCTATTCGGAGTTAGTATCACTTCGCGATGCTTATGTAATGCATAGTATAAAGCTATGACATTGAATAGGTAGTTCTGTAGTTTTAATATTGACTTAGATCTGTGTTGTGACATGCCATACAGGATACAGTACTTACTTTGTTTTCTCCTACATTCCCTCTTTCCTTTACCTTTGTGACTACCTGAACCCTTCTCCATGTTTCCATATCCTTTTATTTCCATCTATCACTTGTCAGAACCTTCCATCACATTCCAGACACTTCTATCGGCTTCCCGCGCTGTTGCTTACTCATCCGAACCCTTGTATATATAGTACAGTACCTGACACCTAGTTCCCCATCTTGACCTCTTGGTCTTTGGAACTAGGTTAGTACCTGTATCATCGTTTACCTTCAATATACTTACTTGGTCTTTGGAACTAGTTTTCCTTGTGTGACCCTAGCGATTGGCCCTTGTGCTATCGCTGCTGTTGTCATGAAGTGAGCCCACCCCCTATCATTTTCCTTTCTTTACGATACACCATCCAAGCCCTCCTACCTACAATAATCATTCCGGAACATTCCATTCCATTCTATTAGTTCCATTCCTTGTGCCGGAGCTATACAGTATTACCTCATAGTTCCCACGCTCCACCTTGTATATATAAGCCAGCCCCCACAACCTGGTCCCTTATCTTGACCTCTTTGTCGTTGGGACCAGGTATGTCTTGAACTTACTTACTTGTATTTATTATCAATATAACTTTGTCGTTGGGACCAGTGTCCGCTTTCGCCTAAGTCTCCGCTCCGCTCCGCCACCGTCGTCACCTCTTTGTGACATTAGGTCAAGATCCCTTACTGCACTGATAGCCTACCGATTAGGTTATCCTTGCAGGCTCCGCTTCCACCACGTCTACAGACACCTCCGCACCAAGCCTGCCCGCCCAAGCTATCGACTGCTCTGCCTACCCACACGCTTTTGATACTAAAGACCAAACCCACATCCACCGCAGCAAAAGCAGCTCCTGGGCTGATTGCAGTTCTCAACCCTGTCCAAACGCTGCTGCCAACTCCATCAGTGAAGAGGAGAACCTTTCCGACGGTACCGTGATCACACCCATCCTTATCCCTACTCCCACTGCACCCCCATCCATTATGTCGACCTCTGAAGTCAACACAAACCAGCTCATGGCACAGCTCATCGAGCAGGTGGCCCAGCTCACGGCCAACCTCCACAAAGCCTCAGCCAAGTCCAGTATGAATAAACCTGAGCTCTTCAAAGGCTCTAGTAGTGCAGAAGCACGTTGCTTCATTGCTCAGTATCAAAGCTGGGCAATGGAACAACCAGATCTGAGTAGCAACGAAGGGAAGCTGATCAAGGCAGCGCTAGGATTCTTCTCAGGCAAGGCTGCTGACTGGGCCACACCATACCTCCTAGAATTCAGCCATAACCAACAACCTTTCAATGGACGATGGGAAGACTTCAAAACAGCCTTCACCCTCCGATTTGAATCCATTGATGCAGGTATGGAGGCCCGGAATGCAATCCAGCATCTCAGGCAGGCAAAAGGTCAAACGGTAGCGGAATTTGCACAGAATTTCAAGGACATTGGTGATCGGACCGGGCTTTCAGACGTCGACCTGCGAGAACGCTTCCATAGCGGCCTCAACCCAGAGATCCGACAAAATCTCATTGTGGTCAATATAGCCCAGGGACTGGCTCCCACCCTGGAGGAGGCTATCAGGCGAGCAATTTCAGTGGATGTGTTCCTGCACGATCCCACCATGACAGGTCGCAACCCAGGCACCTCCCATATCTCCTCCCCCCCTGCCAACTCCCATGCTATGGATGTCGATGCCACACACACTAGTGGTAACAGCAGAGAAAGCTTCGTGGCCCAGATGAGAGGAAGGTGTTATGGGTGTGGCTCGCAGAGTCACGAAAAGAGGAACTGCTCATACAAGGAGACAGTTTGCCGCTACTGTGGACGACGAGGCCACCTAGAATCAGTCTGCCAAGACAAGTTCATGGGTCTAGAACGTGGCCGGGGTAAGCGCCAACAACCCCGCCGTCAACAAGTCTCTGCTTCTGCTTCGACACCGTTCACCCTCTTCCCCAATGAACCTGTCCAAATTGCCGCGTCCATTCCAGCTCCCACTGCTCCGTCCCCACTTACGCCTGACCTCTCCACCCAGATTGCCCAGCTCCAGGAGCTCCTTAACAGAGCCAATGCCATGGCCCCAGCACCAGGTTCTCAGGAGGGTTTTTAAAGCGGGTGCCCGTCTCGGCTGCATCGAGAGTACCCGTAAACCAGTTCGCTATACATTCCACATCTGCGTATGATTCTCTCCCATCTTGTAAAATATCTACTATTTCGGAATTGAACTCCAATTCATCTCACTTCCGAATTAACGCAAAACTAAGAGGAAGAAATCACAGTATAGCAACTGCAGCCATGGTTGATTCTGGAGCCACTGCTCTATTTTTGAACCAAGAGTTTGTCACCCATCACCGTGTAAGGACCTTCCCACTCAGGAAACCCATTGGCGTCTTTAACATTGATGGGTCTGCTAACCGAGCAGGGCAGATCACACACTTTGCACGCCTAGCCCTGACTGTTGATAACCAAGAACGGTGGACAGACTTGCTAGTAACCAATCTGGGAGGCGAAGACCTAATCTTAGGACTCCCCTGGCTACGTAAGGCCAATCCAGATATTGACTGGGAGAAAGGACGACTCACAGTCAGATCCCAACAAACAACGATAGAGGAGGTGGAAGAGCAAGACACGGCGGAGGAAATTGAAACTGTGATCACCCCTGAACCACCACTTGACACACTGGATGAGGAGACAGAAGAGTCGCCCATACACCGCATTCGAGCAAACCGACGAACCCGACGTGCATGGGTGAAGTCAGGAATCTTACACGAACAAACAGATGAAGTCTGGTGTGCTGCAGGGTTCACCTACTCCCAACAGCTAGCGGAACAAGCCCACAAAACAAAACCCATGAAAACCTTTGAAGAAATGGTCCCAGAACCCTACCGCGATTTCGAAAAAGTATTCTCTGAAACTGCTTCAGAGCGCCTCCCTGACCACCAACCCTGGGATCATGCTATAGAATTGATCCCAGGTGCACCGGAAACCATGCGCACAAAAGTCTATCCAATGTCATTGAATGAACAAGGTGAACTCGACCGCTTCCTGGATGACAACCTCCGAAAAGGCTACATTCGCCCCTCAAAATCGCCACTGTCTTCACCCGTCTTCTTTGTTAAGAAGAAAGATGGGAAGCTCCGCTTCGTACAGGATTACCGGAAACTCAACCAAGTAACCCTAAAGAACCGCTATCCTCTCCCACTGGTCGCTGACATTGTCAGCCGTCTACAGGGGGCACGGTACTTCACCAAATTTGACGTCAGATGGGGCTACAACAATGTCCGGATTAAGGAGGGTGATGAGTGGAAGGCCGCTTTTGCAACCAACCGAGGGTTATTTGAACCCAGTGTAATGTTCTTCGGTCTCACCAACTCGCCAGCTACCTTCCAAGCGCTCATGAATTCCATCTTTTCAGACCTAGTGGCGGCTGGTAAGGTAGCAGTCTACCTAGACGACATCCTCATCTTCAGTAACAATTTGCAAGAACACCGGCAGGTGGTGCGAGAGGTACTAAAGCGGCTGGAGAAACATGACCTCTACCTGCGACCAGAGAAATGCGAGTTTGAGGAGCTTCAGGTTGAGTATTTGGGACTAGTGATATCAGAAGGTGAAGTGCGCATGGATCCAGTAAAAGTAGCTGCAGTCCGCGACTGGCCTACCCCAAAGAATCTACGAGAACTACGGGGATTCCTAGGCTTCGCTAACTTCTACCGTCGATTCATACGGAACTTTGCCCGCATAGCACGCCCTCTGAACGACCTAACAAAAAAGGATACAGGCTTCAGTTGGGGGACACACCAACAACAAGCATTCGATACCCTAAGGGAAGCATTCATCACAGCACCGGTACTGGCACTCTGGGACCCTAATAGGCTCACACAACTTGAGGTAGATGCATCAGGCTTTGCTACGGGAGGAGCCCTAATGCAGAAACAAGACGACGGCCAGTGGCACCCAGTGGCATTTCGATCAGCCTCCATGCAAGCAGCTGAACGAAACTACGAAATCTATGACCGAGAGATGCTCGCTATCATCGAAGCATTAAAGGACTGGAGAAGCTTCCTGGAAGGTTCACCACAACCGTTTGAGATTCTCACCGACCACGCAAACCTGGAATTCTGGCGTTCTGCTCAAGACCTCAGTAGACGGCAGGCGCGATGGGCACTATGGTTGTCCCGATTCGACTTCCAGCTCACTCACCGCCCTGGCAAGTCCAACACTCAGGCAGACGCTCTCTCTCGTATGGCAGCATATCAGGTTCTGGATAGCGAAGATAATCGACAACAGATTGTTCTGAAACCAGCCCATTTCATGCAAGTGGCAGCTATCTCACTACAAAACCCACTGGAGGACCGCATCCGACAGGCGTCTCAAAAGGAGGCCCAAGTACTGGAAGGACTGGAAGAGCTTAGGAGAAGCGGTCTCAAACGCTTGGCCAATGGGATAGCAGAATGGGAAGAAGACAAGGGACTAGTATACCACCGAGGAAGAGTATATGTCCCACCAGATGATGACCTCCGGAAAGAAGTACTCAAGCAATGCCACGATAACCCCTCTGCTGGCCACCCTGGACTTCACAATACCCTTGACCTCGTCAGCACCCACTTTTGGTGGCCCACCCTGCGATCCTTTGTAGAAAAATATGTTGAAGGATGCGAGACTTGTGCAAGGAAGAAGATACAGAGACACCCACGAGCAGTAACACTACCTCTAGACGTCCCAGCAGGCTTGTGGGAAGAAGTGGGAGTTGACTTGATCACACAGCTGCCCAACTCGCAAGGGTATGACGCGATTCTAGTCTGCACGGACCTTTACGGTAAACAAATCCATGCAATTCCTTGTACAACTTCAATCACAGCAGCAGGTGTGGCCGACATCTACTATCGCGAAATTTTTCGCCTCCATGGTCTTCCCCTCCGCTTTGTATCAGACCGGGGACCCCAGTTTGCAGCAAAACTCATGCGATCATTACTCTCCCGCCTAGGAATCAAATCAAACCTCACCTCAGGGTACCACCCCCAAGCAAACGGACAGACCGAACGGGCAAACCAAGAAGTCGAAAAATACCTCAGACTCTATGTGGGACGCCGCCAGGACGACTGGGCGGAGCACCTACCTATGGCGGAATTTGTGATTAACTCTCGCACCCACTCTGCACTTGGAACGTCCCCATTCGAACTCACCTATGGTTATCTGCCTCTATTTAACATTCCAGTTGGACAACGGAGTGGGATTCCGGCGGTGGATGATCGCATCCAGATACTGCGGGATGCACGACAGGATGCTGGGGCGGCGCTACACCTGGGGAAACGACGGCAAAAGGAAAACTACGAATGGGGAAAACGAAAGGCACATCAATTCCAAGTTGGAGATCAGGTCTGGCTAAGCGCAGAGGACATCAAGCTCCAACTTTCCAGTGAGAAACTTGGGGATCGACAGCTAGGACCTTACACCATTTTGCAGAAGGTTGGGCCCCTGGACTACCGTTTAGACCTCCCACTATCCCTGGACCGCATCCATCCTGTGTTCCATGTTGATAAATTGTACCCTTGGAGAGGGAACACCGTAAACGGCGAAATTGCAACACCACCGGAACCAGTATATCTAGAGGATGAGGATGAGCCGGAGTATGAAGTCGAGGACATCTTGGATAGTCGGATTAGGTGGAAGAAGCTAGAGTACTTGGTAAAGTGGAAAGGCTACGATGCAGGACACAACTCATGGGAACCTGCACCAAATCTTGAACACGCCCCAGCAACTATCCGAAAATTCCACAAAAAGCACCCTCAGGCAGCAAAAGCTTGACCATTGAGGGCAATGGTCATAAGGAGGGGGGTAATGTCATGAAGTGAGCCCACCCCCTATCATTTTCCTTTCTTTACGATACACCATCCAAGCCCTCCTACCTACAATAATCATTCCGGAACATTCCATTCCTTGTGCCGGAGCTATACAGTATTACCTCATAGTTCCCACGCTCCACCTTGTATATATAAGCCAGCCCCCACAACCTGGTCCCTTATCTTGACCTCTTTGTCGTTGGGACCAGGTATGTCTTGAACTTACTTACTTGTATTTATTATCAATATAACTTTGTCGTTGGGACCAGTGTCCGCTTTCGCCTAAGTCTCCGCTCCGCTCCGCCACCGTCGTCACCTCTTTGTGACAGCTGTCTTGATCATTATCTCTTTCAGCCTTTGTGTGTGGTGCTAGCCCCACTCCTCACTTTGGCTTGTGCTTGAGCCTGTGCTTTCCTCCGTGCTTTCTCCCTTCATCACCACAATCTGCTCTCTCTTTGTATTACAGATATCCACTATCCGTGATACATTCTCAACACAGCTCTGATGTTCTGCGAAGTGTCACGAAACAATCTTTTTGTTATTCTTTTCTTTTATTTACTTACCTAATTACTAATGTGCTTACACTAGCACTTGTAATATTTTCATTTCCATCTAGATTACATGTGTCAACCCTATTGTTCTCACATTGTCATTTCACTTAGGCACAACTCTCTTGTGTCTGTCAGCTCATTGACAGGATGTTGTCACTGTTGTCCCACCATCACATTTATTTTATATTGCCTTATTGTTTACTCACTGAATACCTACAGCTTTACTTATGGATATGGGTGATTCTTATTGTAGATCCTCATGGTTACAGCACAAGACAATTCTCATGGCTTCATATCCCATTAGTATATAAGACTCGGTATTTTGTAATTATATTCTTTAGCTCTATTCTTGTCTATTCTCCTCGGTAGCTAGACTTGTATTTGGGTTGTATTATCCTCATTGCTTTTTCATCCTCTTGCTCATTGATTCTTGTGTGATGCCTGGTTGTCTCTTGTGAGAGCTAGCGAGTTGCTGACACAAAGCAACCTTCATGAACTGATGCTGCTATTACCTTTATATTGGACCATCGATGTGTTGAGGGCACTACCAATAGTAGTGTTGATGTCCAACTACCTTTCTGTCACTCTGCAAATTGTTCCTCCCTTTGCGAGGGAATTATCCCCTCGCATTCCCAACCAATTCCGCAATTATATTGTGATTCTTCCATAAGTAGAGCTGTATGTATACAATGAGTAAACAATAAGGCAATATAAAAGAAAAGTAGATGTGGGATTGTAGTGACAACAACCCATCAATGAACCAACAGGCATGAGAGAGTCACATTTAGATGAAACAGCAATGCAAGAACAATAAGGTTGTTGCATGTATCCTAGAATGGAAATGAAAATATAATAGGCACTGATGTAAGTGCCAGGGCACTTGAGAAAAAGAAAAAGAAAAAGAAAAAGAAAAAGAAAAAGAAAAAGAAAAGAATGATAGAAAAATATATGTCTTCATAACAAGGACTTGGTGGCCTTGTCCATGGCTGAGGCTAAGTATATTGCAGTTAGGAAAGCAGCTCAACAGGCAAAGTGTATGCACAATTTCCTTGTTGAAATAGGTGACCCTGCTCAATTACTATCTAATGTCTTTGCCAACAATAAAAGTGCCATCTCTATCTCAGAAAACCCTAAGTTCCATCAGCAGGTCAAGCTGTAGAAATCTGAATCCAATATCCTAGATAATGAATACAAAATTAGTCCTAAGATATCATTAGCATTGTTTAGGTATTGTAAATGGCCAGTGTCAAACTCACCTCAGACGAATGTATCCGTACTGAGGAAAGGTAGACACAAGGCCCTATGTATATATATAAGGTATTCAGGTAAAGGAATATTAATGACATGTGATCACACTATTGCAACATGATGTGATGTGTGTTCATGTTGGCCTTCTCACTCCTCCTCGCATGTAATCCATGGCTTATTGCATCCCCATTAGGTCCCGAAGGCGGGTGAAGGTTTTTGTTGGTTATTGACTGCCAGGTACATGGTGCTCCCTAAATTGTTCCATCATCATTCGCTAGAGAGGATGAACATATGTACTGTACATACTTAGGTGTTAAGACTGTAAGACAGTCATAAGTAATGTATTGAAGTGAAATATGATTAGCTATCCTACAGGCATAAGGAAATAATAAGTACTCACTCTCAGAGCACACTGAAGGTGTAACGTCTGAGAGTCAAATTAGACTACAGCTTTGTATATAAGGAGTACGTGTCTGTAAGTGATTGAGCAGGCACAGTCCATTAGTAAGTAAAGTAATTGAAAGAAAGACAAGAAATCTGTGGTGACGAAGGGAGAAAGCACGGAGAAGGCACAGGCTCAAGCACAAGCCGAAGTGAGGGGTGGGGCTAGCACCACACACGAAGGCTGAAAGATATAGTGATCAAGACAACAGTGATAGCACAGGGCCAATCACTAGGGTCGCACAAGGAAAACTAGTTCCAAAGACCAAGTAAGTATATTGAAGGTAACAATGATACAGGTACTAACCTAGTTCCAAAGACCAAGAGGTCAAGATGGGGAACTAGATGTCAGCTACAGTACTATATATACAAGAGTCTCGATGAGTAAGCGACAGCGCGGGAAGTTGATAGAAGGATATGGAATGATGTAGAAAGATATGGCAGAGTGTGGACAGATCCAAACTGTAACAAGGATAAAGAAATAAGGGGATGTAGGGGAACTAAAGTAGGTACCGTATACTGTGTAGCATGTCACGACAAAATCTAGACCAAGTAATCAAAGAGATCAAAGAGGAGTAGCAGAATGAGAGCAGGGGCGGAGACGTCAGTACCTGGGATAATGTCGATCTGTACGATGCCTGAGGTCGATGTATGTGCCTTTGACATCTCCCCTTACCATTTCACAAAGACTAATTGCAACTTGCCATATCAAAAAGTACAGAGGCACAAGGAATCAGCTTTTCAGTATGGAGTAAAGCTCTGACTAGAGAGTGCTAGAGGCTTGGATCCACAAACTGTGACCCTGGCTGCAGTCCATGGTGCAAGTAAAACAAGTTACCATGATAAAGACACACTTTTAAAGCTTGTTATGGTCAAAAAATAATTGGCATCAAATCCGACTTTAATATCTGGGCTGATTCATAAGCACCAAATCAAGTTTTCCGACAAGATAAAAGATCTATTTCCAACATCTTATAATCAATATATATCACAAGGTGCATATTTGCATAAATTTCCGCCTGAAATGATCAGATTATGCTAATGATGGATGAGTTATTGCTGTCTGGGGCATATACACATTGTTTTGCAATAATTCTACCATTGAAGGCACAAATTATAAAAATTTGCACCCTATCGACGACAAGAAGGACTTCCAGATTACCCCATCAGACAAACACCAGTGGAGGCATCACGCCTTCGATTAACCTAAAAAAAGACTTCGCAATCTTAATGTCAAAGCTAGCCTTTGGGGATCCCCACCAATTTGCTATATACTTGGGGGATCCGCAGGCAATATGCGGTAGACCTAAGCCTTCTTCACACAATCGTGAAGCTTCCAGCATTTTGGCGACGAAGAAATATGCATCCTCAATTCCAGAATTAGATCCGGATGTTGCCGGCGAATTGAACTTCCGTGTACGGAATACCTAGTATGTAAGTCGCTACGCATGGATTATAGTCACAGGATTGTTCAAATTTCTGACACAATATGGCTTTGTACTCTACCGTCGAAACAAGTAAGCAGATGCTCCTGTCAACTTTCGAGTACGACCTGCCTGTACTACCTGAAATCCGGGCGAATGTTGACTCTGTGGAATTTACCAATGACTCGGCCGAGCCTTTGATTCCTATCGTACTCAAAGCACACGAATCATTCGCTGCGTTGAAAGCTTTGGAGGGAATAATTGCTGTGGAGCTTTGCAAGAAACGATTTGGTGAAAGCAAGGATGTCAAGGCTGTGGTTAATTGCAACCATGCAGCGTTGTTCCCTACAATGAGCTTTCTGTCAACAGTGGACGGTATACCCAAATGGGATCCGAAGATGAAGAACAAGATTAAGGGTATGTCCATACTGCGAAGGTTAAATGCAACAGAGTGCTGAAAGGATGGCTAGATACCGATCTGAATCAGGTATACAGCAATGTGTACCGACGCATGCTCACCAATATATATCGCACAAAGGACGAGCGTTTCTATCATCTGCATGCAAGGTATGGTGATCACACAATTTGAAGCACACCCCTCGAATGTATCATTCAGTCTGGATGCCACACCTACGTTTGAAGCGTTGGGCCTGCCAGCGTATGACGAAATGAGAAATGAGAGAATAGCAGCTCAAAAAGCCATCGAAGCATCCACACAACAACTTACATCCGACAGTATCGATAGGATAATCCGGGATATTAAGCAGGCTGGATCGCTGTGCTTAACTAGGGAAGAATTTCTCGCTTCTTCTCATGTGAGTCGGCGCACTCACTTTTTCATGCCTCACGGTTCTAATCAAAGTTCGTTAGGGTAGACACATTTCGTCACGACCACTTTTTGAATTGGTCCATTTGGAAAGTACATCTCCCACTTTGAAACTTTCGCCACAGGGACCGAACATTCTGTCTGGTGTAAAAATCCTTGATTTGACTCGAGTAATTGCAGGGCCTGTCATCAGCCGGACCCTCGCTGAATATGGTGCACAGGTCGTGCGAGTAACAAGCCACAATCTTCCAGATCAATCATATTATGCAGTCGATTTCAACTTTGGTAAACGAACAATCAATCTTGACCTGAAAAGCTCAGAAGGTAGACGAGCTTTCGAGAAATTGCTTGAAGAGGTAGACGTTATCGTTGATGGATATCGTCCGGGAGCCATCGCACGGTTAGGCTATGGGCCTGATGATCTATTGAAACGTTTCGCTGGAGCACGAGGGTTCGTTTATGTCAAAGAAAGCTGTTATGGAGAAGGAGGAGAGTGGTCAGATAGACCTGGATGGCAACAAATCGCCGACTCGGTATGCACTCACGCTAGCTTCTACTTGTTCCAATCGAGTGATTAAGCTTCTGTAGGTCTCCGGTGTATCGTGGGCAAATGGACGAGCACTGGGTCTGGAAGAGCCCGTCGCACCTCCATTTCCACTAGCCGATTTTGGGTATCCTTTTCTGCAATTGCTTCTTGCGAATAATCTCAGTCATTGTCTGATGTAGTGCGGGCGAACTGGGCTGCATTGCGACATTGAATGCTCTGCATCACCGACTGACCAGAGGTGGAAGTTACTATACAAGTGTCTCACTCGTAAAATATAACGACTGGCTCATGTCCCTCGGACCGTACCCAGAGGAACTTTGGAAAACAATGGCCAGCGCTCACGGGCTAGACAACTCTCGAAAGCTTACTCGCCAAAGCAATTTCGATGAAGTAGGCCTAGCCGCAATCACCAGTATGCGGCGGCAATATCCGCAGCTATGGAAGGATCCTGATCTAATGCAAGAAGCAAACAACACTCCGTTTGGTGATGTAAAAACGCAGAGTCCGGTTGTTAGAATAGAACCGTATAAGACAGCGTCGAATGGTTGGCTGAATGTGACAAGGCCCGCAGGATATGATTCGTTAGCAGAATGGAAGTAGGAGGCGTACGTATAAATAATAAATGTTTAGTTCGAGTGTCAATGACTGCTAGAAAATGGTCTACGCTCACCAACCGGCGTTGTAACAATTTGGGCAGACGCTGGGCGGCTTTGGCGGAAATGCCCAGGATATGCCTTAAGCGCAAGCATGAGTTCACTGAAAAAAGGATATCAATGTTAGCAGATATTATCCTAACTCCAGATCCAGCCGGTGTCAAGGTTTAGTCCTATTCTTTGGGAAATACTCAACCAATTATAAGTTCCTTCAACGCATTACGGCAAATACCACTTATATTCAGCGCCAGTCCCCGGAGTCGGTAGGACGAGACGCCACAGACGCTCAAGTTCCACGGTCATTTTTTGAAATGAACAGACAGACATACTACGCCGGCCCATGGCAAGCGATAGAAGACTCTTGCCTCTGTTCCCTGGAATCTGGTAATCCTGCTGACTGCTTGGATTACAGGAGGGAAGCATACATATCTAGAAGTGAATGGAGCTTCAAAGGTGAACCCTACGAAATGAATAAAACTCATAAAGCCGGAGTCGAGCGCGACTGAATCGCTTCTGATGAATCTTATGATGATATCGCTATTTCGAGCGGTCAGAACGCCCGATTTCGGTAACATGTCGCTAAAGAAAAAAGAATGGGAGAACAAGCTATAGTGGGGACGTACCTCTTGCGATAAGAAGATATGGTTGTATCGAGATTTCCTTCAACCTATCTCATGGTCTCTCTTATGTCTCTGGCAGATGCCTGCCACGACTAGAATCGCCTTCTGATGCATGTCCAAACCCAAGAGGAATCAGTACTTTTTAATCCAGGGAGATAGGCAAGCTGGCCCGTTACTAGGGGTAGTCGAGGTGTTTTTCAGCAGTAGCTGCACCGTCCCTGCCATCGATACAGCGATACAATTCGGATTGACCAGATTTGTGGTACTCATAAATCAGGATAGAACCAGTTGAAGGTGCCTTGCATTCGGAAGGTTATCCGGTTGGAAGGGATCTCGGCCCAGTTTCTGCATTCGCAGTTCTTTACAACAGTCTACAGACATGATCATAAGTAACCCGTCAGAAGGATCGGATGAGGAACTTGCTTCCGAGGCTTATACAGCCCCACATATTCATTGAACGACTTCGTTCGCAAAAGAGCGAAGAACTTTCTATAAACTTACAATCTGGGAATGCATTTTGCTCCAGGCGAAGGTTTCATGGGACTGAGAGCGAAACCGGACGTCTCGTAACTGTTCCGGAGATTTGGACTTTATATAATCCCGTTTTCCAAATGAGTTTTGCAGGACGTCGTGCAATCGTAATACCTGGTATGACAACTTCGTGTTTGATGTGGCTTTTATGAAGAGGAAACCAGTTAACTGGTTTGCTTTTGGATGATCAGGGCTTGATAGAGGTTCCAATAAAGCAGAACCTACAGATTAAGTAGTAGCCATTTTCAAAAGTGCAAGGGGCGTCAGGTGGTATTTTCTCATTCGTTTGGGGGCGTTGTGAGGTCGAAGAATGCTAACTTGAACGCTGGCATTCAGTGTAAATTCTGAGTGGATTCAAAGGATGATTAGTTTTGTGGTCAGAATCAATACGAGAAAGGACTTCTGTAGAATCCTGTCTGTAGGGCCTGAGGTCTAACAGATCTTCCTTCTAACGTCGCGCTCATCGATGCGCATGATACCGTTTTGATCTGATTCGGAAATCGTTCCGAAGAGCTGGGCGGCCCGCAGCTGAGCGGCTGGGCAAAGCTACAGGTTTGGTACGCTTCGACTTCCGATTTCTCCGTGTACTTTCCAATTTACATTACATATTCAATAAGATCACAATACTTTGACACTTTGGAGTTATTCATCTACCCATCCAGCCCTAGATTCAAGTAATATCAGGACTCGAAAGGGCTCTAGTCACAGATAAGGATTCTTCGATACTCACACCGTCCACAACCAAGATTTCACCACAAACGTAATTGCTAGCTTGACTTGCCAAAAATACTATCGGCCCCGCGAAATCTTGAGGAATTCCCCAACGTTGAGCGGGAATTCGATCATTGAGTTGTTGCAAGCGAGTTGGATTGTTCAGAAGGGCTTCATTCCTATCATCGGATCAGAGGAGTTGGTCTTGGTAGTATTGGTGTTTGCTATACTTACATGTCTGTCGCAATATATCCAGGAGCAATTCCATTTACTTGAACGCCTTGAGAGCTCCATTCGTTGCTCAAAGCTTTGGTTAACTGGCCTAAACCACCTTTCGACGCGGCATACGCAGGAACGGTAAGTCCTCCTGCGTGAAAAGTTTATTTCACGGTCGAACAATGACGTATAAATCGTTTACCTTGGAAGGTCAATAGCGAACAGAAGTTGATGATTTTCCCACTCTTTCTAGGGAGCATGTGCTCGCCAGCCGCTTGGACAAGGAGGAAAGGAGACTTTAAATTTGTATTCAATACCTGACGAATAATATTCAACAGAAAGCCTAAACCTGCACAAGAAATATGTGAAAAAATACGCACATCGTCCCAGAAACTCTCCGGAAATTCCGCGCTTGGCGCGCGTCTTTGAATACCAGCACAATTTACCAGTATGTCTATCTTTCTATCGGGTACAAGTTTCAAAGCACGGGAAAATACAGACTTGACGCCTGGAGGAAAAAGGTAGCGCGTTCATGATACCATCAAGGTAGGTTCCGAACTTACCTGATCCCGAATTAGCTGGGCTAGTGGTGTCAGAAATGTCTGCATATACCACGGAGACGTGTATTCCCTTTGCGGGTCCCGTCGAAGTCGAAGACATGGCATACAGAAGAGCAGGAGTTGAAATTGACAGACTATAAGGATCCTTCTCATCTTTCAGATCGGGCAAAACAGACTTGATATCTGCGTCTTGGTTTGCATCGGAAGGTGGTCGAAGAACAAGACATATATGTGCTCCAGCCTGAGCTAAAGCAATGGCGCAAGCACGCCCGATACCTGACGAAAGCTCAGCTCGGAAAACCGCAAATAATGATGCTAAGTTACCTCTGGACGCGCCAGTTATGAGAGCGGTCTTTCCTTCGAGAGAGAACAGCTCCATTGAGAGAAGTTGAATACTGAATACTGATACGAATGTCGAGCCTGATTTTCAGTCAATGTAGACCAAAAGTTGGCCGTACTTGTAGAGTTGAAGAATCAAAAACAGGGGTAATTATGAATCGGCAAATTCGGACCGATGAATGTTCTGAGCGAACCCTCGAATTTCGAATGGCAAAATACGTTCGTAAAATCTAGGTAAAACAATAAAAATTCGGGAAAAATTAACCGCGAGCGGGATGGTACCAGTTTGTGAATTCCTATCAGAACTAGCGAGAGAACCTCTAGCTGGGGAGGCCTTCCAGTCAGTTGCGGGGAAGGTGGTGGAAAATTGACCCTGAGGTGATTCGGATCTCGGACCGATAAATTGCGGACCTTGCCGCGATCACATTGATTGTGCAGATCTGTGGGAAAAGAGATCTGCTGAATCCTTCCCCACAACGTTTCTCCATAACTTCCATTTTCTCAATCGGATATCGGACCGCACGGGTTATTTCCTGCCATGGTTTGTACGACTATAAATACTGGAAATGTGACCTGTCTGGCCCATTAGTTCTTTTTTACTTTGCAACTCCACGAGTCGTTTCGATTAGTACCAATGCCTGCTCTACCTACCTCCCTTGCTGCTGTTCTTCACGGCCCCAAAGACCTACGCCTTGAGCCGCGTTTGCTTTGGGCACCAGAACCAGGTCAATGCCAGGTCGAAGTCAAAGCTACTGGCTTGTGCGGTAGCGATTGTAAGTTCATTCACATTATATGTCATTTTTTGTATTTAATCCTGTTCTTAGTACACTATTACATCGCTGGTCGCAATGGGGACTTTGCCATACGTTCACCCCTTGTTCTTGGTCACGAATCTTCCGGTGTGATCACTGCACTTGGAGGAGGGGTGGCTACGCAATACCCTCATCTACGGGTTGGCATGAGAGTTGCAATTGAATGTGGCATCCCCTGTCGATCCCTCAATTCTGATGGTTCATGTCGAACTGGTAAGGATGCTTGCAAGCATTGCTCCAACTCTAGATACAATCTCTGCAAAAACCTGCGCTTCTGCTCGAGCGCAAAAACATTTCCTCACCGAGATGGAATGCTTCAGCAAAAAATCAACCACGAAGCTTGGTGTTTACATCCGTACGTTGATTTCCTTCTGCCCTAAGTTCTACCCTTCGTAAGGTCTTATCACCTCCAATGCAGAATTCCGGATACCTTGTCCTACTCTCAAGCGGCACTCGCAGAACCCCTGTCTGTCCTGCTTCATGCTTCACGCAGAGCTGGCATATGCCCGCCGTCATCATATCCGTCACTTGCCTCGACGTCTTTATCGTCGTCCTTATCTCCCTCTTCATCTAATATGTCTTTGGCAGCAGGCAAAAAAATCCTAGTTTTCGGTGTGGGCGCCATCGGCCTTATCGCATGTGCGCTTGCTCGCGAACTAGGCGCTGAACGCGTTTGTGCAGTTGATATCAATAACGATCGTCTTGCATTCGCTGCTCGAGAAGGCTTTACTCATGGAGACGGTACCGGTACCTATTGCCTGCCCCTACCCTCCAAAAGCAACTCCCCGGAAGCCTACTCTTCCAATCCGAAAGAACCGGAGAACATTCGTCGCGCGAAAGAAAATGCTGCTAATGCATTATCTATATTCGATGAACCCGACGGATTTGACATCATTTTCGAGTGTACTGGCGCCGAAGGTTGTGTTCTCATGAGCGTTTTCGTGAGTTCTTTCCTCTTCGTCGTTTTTCTCGAAAGCCTAGAATGAAAAAAATTCTTCCCTTCTGTACAGTGCGCAACACTTGGGGCACGCATCGCTTTAATAGGGATGGGCAATCCGTTGGTGTCTTCTTTTCCAATTTCCGCTGCAGCTACACGAGAAGTCGACCTGATCGGTAGCTTCCGATATGCTGATACATACAATGAAGCTGTTGAACTTCTATCTGGATCTAATCTTCCCAAAACAACCTGCAAAAGCAGCCATCTCAACGGCGCTCAGGACTCTGAAAAGGCAGGCTTCTCACAGAAACTAGCCAAGTTAGTCACCCATCGTTATCCGCTCAGTCAGGCCAAGGAGGCTTTCGAACTTTTGGCAAGGGGAAAGGACGAACGCGGAGGCATGGTACTCAAGGTTGTGATTGAGGCTTGACCAAGTCCTGTGGTGGAACTTTTCTGACTTTTTTCGGTGTGCGCCTAGAATTTTTTTCTTTACTTTGGTCGAATTTGGATGCTTGACTTGTTACCCATCTCTACACATATTTATTCATGCACGAACATTGTATGTACATTTACTATTACATCTGATTGAGATACAATTACTTGACCCATATCGATCGGCCCATGCCATTGAAAGTTCCAGATGTTGCTTCAGATGGTTCGTTCAATGTCCGATAAGAAGAAGTTTGCGCTTGAATGTATGGCACTGGTGGTCCGCGGCCCTCACGCAAGAAAGCCCACGATCCGGGTATCCCGGGTTGGTCGCAATTAATCATGCGACTTGAAAGTGACGACTGATAATTGGTGGCAAAGAAAAATTATAATATCACATCGAGGACAGTACCCCAGATCTCGCTTAGGTACTCAATTGGGAATAACTCCTCTCATATTGAGAGCCATGATTCTGCGATACCTAAGTTAAGTAGTCCTACATCCCGTGGCAAGTTTCTTGTACCTTTCGCTAGTTTTATAAACAGCCTTTGACGTAAATACGTCGCTGTACCAAGTATGTCTTTCACAGCATCCGAGGGTTGGGAACACAACATCGGTACCTTCACGGATCGGATTCCAGCGGGTTTTCTATGGCAAAATAAAGCAAAATAGAGAACTTCGAATAAACTTCTGTTTCTCATAAGACAGGTGACGATAACACTGGACAAATAAGAATGTGCGGGATTTGGGTGCTAAAGAGACCACTTCGAAGAAGTCTTGCTGTTCCCGGAACAATTTATCTTCACATATGCGGATTTCGAAGCTTTATGTAGTACGTTGACGCTATGTCAGAAATCAGAAAGTGCTATGTATGTAAGTAACACTTAGGTGGTAAACGGCCGAACGTTCCGCCCAATCAAATACAAAGAGCCATTTACGACGATGTTACATATCTACAAGTACTAAACTGCACTACTTATTAGATATACAGTGGTCCAAATGCTTAAAGTATTGAGTGGCCTTTGCAAAGTCGAAAAATGAGACTATAGATAACATCGGTCAAGCAAATGAGTAATGACAGATATGTAAGATAGATACGAGGATGCAAACTATGTTGGATTCACCAATCATCATGACGCGTGAAAGCCAAGAGAAGGGAACCACAAGGTCACATAAGTTTTGACTGTTTAAGATGTTCACGAATGACCATATCGCGAACTAGAAGAAGCAGTTTACAGGCAGGCATGTAGCTGAGGTTTAAGAATTCACTTACCACTGGCGATTATTCCTGCGGTTGTGGCAGTGTCCTAGGAAGTTATGAATGGTAGAAAATGGACACAACTCTTTTCGCAAGCTTACAGTCACTGAAGTGCAGAATGCGTAAAACTTTCGCGGGTTCGGAGAATACTCTCGATGAATTGCACTAAATTTGCTTCGAAGATCTGTGAGACAGATTCCTGAATGTCAATAAATGCCAGAACATCCCAGACTGTCATGAATGGGTGGAAACAGAGATATATCGATGAATGCCGCGCCTTTCGATGGGCGCCACAAGGGGACAGCCGATCCCATACGCCCCTTCCCTTACCCATGTAGACACCCTAGAGTGCAATAACGGAGGAGTACGGCGGAGAAAGATAGGGACAGGAACGCCTACTGATTATAAAGCCTACAGGATACACTCACATTTGCTCACAGTCTCGAGGTTATTCGTTCGATCCCCAAAACTTTTTACATATTTTGCCAGCCTGTTCAGTCAACGATCCACAAGATTGCAGGGTGAGCTCGAGGTCCGCCGATAAGGCTTGAAAGACCGAGGGCATACCTGACACCAGCTTTAAGCTTTGATTCCAGAATGTCGCACTTATTTAGGAACAGCACCAAATCAACCTTTGCAAGAAGCTTGTTGGTGCACACTGTTTTCCAAAGCAAAACGGAGTCTTCCTATGAGCCCGAAATGAACAGGGATAGAATAACATAATGAGAAGTAAGACCGCACGCACAAGCCGGTTGACCGTGCGGTCCTCAGTCAAAACTTGGTCGAAACCGCTGATTGGCGCCAGAAAGATAACTTTGAAGGCTGGTTAGCACAGTACGGTTATCTCTTGAGCTGTGCTTACTTGCGTCGACTACCGAGTGCATTAGCTAAATACAATGAAGATTAGTCAGGACACCACAGACCATTATCAAAGAAAGGAATCCACGTTTCTGAATTTAATCAGGGAGTAGGCTTTCCTTAGGAGTAGGCGGTCACTTACGACGCTGTACAATAAACTTGATTGGTATGCCAGGTTTAGATAATGAGCGCCGAGACGTACCTGACTTCTACTTCCGCCGACATCAACTATTCGCCAGTCTGTGCCAGTCTCTCGGCCGGTAGACACTTCCATCTGGAAACGATATTCAGAAACACCGACAGTTTTGAGTCGTGCTTTTAGAACATCATCTATGATGAAAATAAACTTGGTATAAGAAGTGTATTCAGTAGTCCTAAATTCGAGCTGACCATCTGTCGGAATGTACTTCAAGGAGGTGACACGTTCGAGGTCATTCAGAAAACTGCAAGGAAGGTGAGCGGAAAGGCTACAGCAATCTTGTCAAACGACGCACAATCCTGGAAACTCTTCAAGCCTTATCCTTCGTCTATGAAGCAACTCTTTGACACCTCTATCAGCCCATAATCGCATGATGTCTGTCCGACACGCATTCAACACCTCTTGAGGTTCATCAGACGTCTCCAAACCTGTATTGCCGGCACTAGACGGTCGACCGGTGCTTACAGACATGTTCTCTTCGCTGCGGTGGCCCGTAAAACTCGGGTAATTTACGCGAGCACGAGCCAAACCTCCTTTCCATCCAGGCCCTGGACGGACAAATATTTCCTGCGTCTTATATGAAGACCTAGGCAGATGGGATGGCGGATATGTGTTTCTTGATTCAGTAGGAGCAGCTAATCTTGTGGCTTCCTCTTCATTTGGAGGAACAAGTTTAGCTATTAACAGCGCTTCAATATGGCGAAGTGGTAACAAGCGTAGTTTCAAAGCATCTATTTCTTCAAGGCCGAGACAGGATCTTATTCTCTGGTCTTCTGGATCAGTTTCTAGATCGGAGACGTCGTTGCTGTAGCCATTGGAGCCGGGACTGGCCAGATATTCGTCTGGATGAGAAGCTTCAGAGGAAGAGCCAAACTGAGAAGTCCGAAACTTGTGGTGTTGGTTATTGGAAAGACTTCGTGTTTGCGATTTCGGAGAGGTAGAGGGAGAGATTTGCGGTGATGAAGGTCGATTAAGGGCATCGAGTATTATGCGTACGGACCGGACAATATTCAGTTGTATCACTGCGCGCCAAAGGATGCGTTCTTCTCGAAACGCGGTCGGAGTATAGAGTCGTTGAAATTCTGACCAGATATTAATGGATAAGATTCAGAAGACAGATAAAGACAATGCTTGCGTCTCAATGTAACTGATTTCCCTGTCCAGAGTCATGCAGTCAGTTTTCCTCAGATAAACTAGAAAATAGTATGCACAGCACACCTGATTCACTCTGACCAAGAAGAAGAAGCCTTACTATTCGTAGTTTCTTCCTGGCCTGGCGTTCCGCTTTGATGCTGGCGTCGATGGCCATACTAATCTTCAAGGCCTCCTCTTCTCTTACCAATCGTGATACCCGCTCATCAGTTGTTTCTCCTGGTGGGGGCTTGAGAAATTCGTCAAATGGATCATCAAATGAGGTCGTTACTGAAGCTGGCGGCGACGAACCAGCCATGGTGGAAAGTGACGAAGAACGACTGTGAGAATATATGGACAGGCACAGAATCAATATTATTTAGCGCTTATGTATCATTGAGAATTCGAAATATTCACTAGTTCTAATCAGTGGAGAACAACACAAAATACAAGGCTCACGCGCACGAACTAGCCTACGTTCGGACCTTGTTTTTAGGCGTCCGACAGTCTGCTCCAAATACCCAAACCGTTCACTTCCTATTAACTGTCCGAAAGGTTTGGTCTCGACAACTTTACAAAATATGTATCATTTATGATATGTAGATAGTCCCTGTATAATCTATAGAGCTCCACTCAAGCTTATACTTGTCTTGAAGACGGGCGTACGTCGGCTAGCGACTGACGATTGGGGGGTTGCGGAGAATTACTGTGGCTCCTTGACGCGCTTTTCCGAGGATCTACCTGCCTCTCGGGGACGGTACGCAAACGTGTCAATTCATTCGCATCATCATCATCATCAGACTCGTCTTCCTCTCGAAGCTGATGCAGTCCAACGTGTTCATGCCTGCTCGCATCTTCATCGTCTTCGAATGCATTGAATAGTGTAGAAGTTTGTGAACGATACAACGAGCTTTGGCGGCCATGAGTCATTCGATTTGGACCACCTTGCGGTCGACCACCTTCAGCAATACCGTGCCAGCCATCTAGAGATAGTCTTCCGGTGAGACTAAGTGGTCGATCGAGGACGCCTGCGTCTGTCGAAAGATGTACTTCATCTTTTGACCGACGAGAAAGGTTGAGGATATGGACCCCAAGGAATGTGACGATGAAACCACAGAGGAGGGAAACTGTATTGGTGGTGTCGGTAGTGTTGAACCCTTGGAAAAGGATGAGAGAAGCCACAATTGTCGCGGTAGAGAAACCGACATAGTACATAGGATTTACACTACGTAAATCTCCCTGAATACATCATTTAAGCAAAGCAAGGGAGCAACTCACATATTGACAGAGAACGTGTCCAGCGCTTTGTTAAAATAATTCATTTGAACAAGGATACAGAACGTCGAGACAATGGCGAAGAGGTAGGTGCTGGGCCGCGTGAATTGGTTTTTTCCTCCAAAAGTCAACTTAACAGCTATTCCAAAGCCTTTGATTGACATTACTGAAACTGAACCGACGACTGAGCATATTGAAATGAACACGAGGGGGTTGGATTTTCCATAACGAGGGGCGACAAAGTATATCATTACCATGGAAAAAACAAGCACAGTGAAGATATAGAGCAGAAATCCTGCAAGCAGGAATCAGTTTCTAGCAGTTACAAATGCGTCTTTCCACGTACCGGGTTGCACTGCGTATCCTAGAATCTCATCCACAGTTTCAACTTCCTTGTCTTCAGGCGCGTGAAGAACAATAATCAGAGAACCGATCAAGGAGAGGCCACACCCGACACGTCCGAGATGTCCAAGTTCTTCATTCAGAAGGAAAGACGCAAGAATAGCACTTGGGAAGACATGAATATCTAAGTGAATGTATAAATAAAATGAACATACCCAATCAAGACACTGAGGGCGCCCAGAGGAGTAACAAGAATGGGAGGTGCAAAGGTGTATGCAGCAAAGTTGGCGACTGAGGAGTATATTTAGCTATCGACTCTCAGAAGGAATGAGTTGAAGAAATGGATGTGTTTGGATGGACGTCAAATCCGTGCAACAAGCGGGATACACCAGCATCGTCCCAAATGATGAATATTCACCTTCACCCAATATCACTGGATTGACAGTTAGAATAAGTCAACGAAATACCAGCCAGCGAGACAGACGCACAAGTTGAAATGCCTGCCCACCTGTACGAAGACAAAACCTTCAGTAGCTCATGGAGCTACAAGGAATAAGTGGTACTGACCAGACGCCATTTTTGAGATAAGAGAGATTGTCCGACGCAGCTGCATAGTTTCCTTCTCCGGCAGCAGCATTTAATCCCTTCTTTGTAATGATTGAGCTCATCCCGATGGCCATAGAGCTGGATACAGCGAGGGCTAAACCTATCCATTTGTCGTCGACTGTCATTTTGTGTCGGGAGTCGTTATTCGTTGGTAAAGAGCGAAGAACCTGGGCCAGAGGCCAAACAATACTACCGGTATAATGGAGGAATGTAAACAAGTAGGTACTGCGGTGCCAGCAATCCGCGATCGAGCGTTCAACTTTCACACGGTTTATTGTTAGCTACTGACAAAAATATTACTGCAGGAATTCATCTCAATCAGCAAATACGCGTTGTTCGGCGGCTCGAATAGCCTCTCCCTTCCACATAAGCACCAATATTGGGATGAATGCCAAGATACTCCCCACACAAGCAAAAAAAATGAATAGTAGATGGTACCCTGGGTCATAAATATTTAAATTTCGTTTCCCTATCGTTTAGCAAAAGCGCTTACCTCCAATGGCCTCTCCCAAAACAATTGCGTAGAATGCAAAGGTCATCCCAATTTCTTGACTATAAATCAATGAAGATCAAACGATTTAGGTCCGAGTTTGAAATTACAACCCACCGTACAAAATTGAACACCTGAGCCACCTCAGCAGATTTGGTTAAATGGCAATCTGCACTATATGTATACCTAACACGCCTCGGTCAGTAAAAAAAATAATACAGTTTTCCATAGCTAGGATTCACATCACAGTTGTGATGCATTGTACACCAAAGCATGCCACGCCCATTCCAATGATCGGCACAATCCAAGGAGCCCTAAACTGGATAGAGAAACCATACCACAAGAGTCCTATCTAGATTCGAAAACTACGTTAAAGCAAGCAAGGAATATTGCAGTAGAGTTGCGCACAGGCACGATGATCTCTCCCGTCCATATAGCTCTCAACCGGATCTCGCTGGGCGCAGATGGTCCTGTCAATGCTTTCCTGCGTGCTCGATTCTACAGGGTGGTTTCAAGGTGGATTTTTGACTAACAATATTCTGCATACCATGATAGAGTCAACCACCCAGCCACCAGCCGTCTCTCCGAGGAATGCTCCGATCAACAGTGCAGTGCCATAGGCCAGCCCGATTTGGAGTGTGTCCCATCCTATTGCCACAAAGCGAGAATATCGTTAGTATATCTTGTGTCGTTTGAAGGGATTAGGACTGACCAAACTCTTGAGCGAAGATGTGGGATACTGTCACTGCTGGTAAAGTACTTCCAAGGCCATACTAAAAGTCGTCATATTCAGCTACAATATGACATTTAAGGCAAACCCTACCTGTGTCCCGTAGTAGATCGCAGGAAATACAACCGAGGGCTTCAGGGAGAAACTACATGAGTACATGATTTTCAAGGAAGATGAAAGACATACATATCGGATCATCTTTACGTACGGCCAAAAGAAATCTGAAATGCGAAGTTTGCGTCCAGCATAACGTTTACCAAGATTCATTCTCCTCCAATATCGGCGAAAAGAGTTGTTCGGGGTTGAATTGAAGTCCTTGACTGCATCGATAGTCTGTCCACGTATGTAAAGTGTTTCAGGGAGGAAGAAGAACGTGAAAAGTAAGCAAAAACTGTTTGTGATGGCGGCAAATTTGAAGATCCATTGCCAACCTAGGAACTGGCCTATCAAACCACCTGGTATTGGGGCAAAATGCGCGCCAGTAGCTTGAAAATGTCAGTAGGAACAGTGCATCCTCTACGGAGCGCCTTACTTGATAAGACAGTGTATACTCCAAGGGCCCTCCCACGTTCATGAAGACAAAATAGATCGTTTGCCTATACTTGCTTCAGTGTATTCTTGGTAAAGTTTGGAATGAGTATCAAGTACCGTTGCCACTCCCAATGCAGCGCTGTAAACAGAAAACCCATTTTAGCACGAGTGGGTGGAGGACAGGAGATGATCATATGTGCATACCCGACAGGAAAAATGCCATTTAGAATTCTCAGTCCGACGAGTTGGCTAAAATTTTGAGCATACGCACATCCCAGAGCAGAAGCAGCTCCGATGAAAGTGGTGAAAAGATAAACAGGCCGACGTCCGTATACATGCGCAAAAGGGATGAAAAGGAATGGTCCAAGACCGTTAACCGCAATGACAACGGTCCTGTGAGAAAAGAGTTGACACCTCGATGCGCTGCGTCCCTCAAGGTGAGTACTCACGTTTGGTATGAAGCAGTAACAATTGATACACCAAATTGCTCAGACAGTTGGTTATAAGCAGGGTTGATGATAGCGGTATTGTATGTGCCTAGTGCGGATAGAATACTAACTTGAATAAGTATGAAAGTCTGAAATGTTCGACGTTGAGGTTTCTCATGGTGAAGAGTCGAAAAGATGGGCTCATACGCGGTATAATCCAGACCAGTTTACTGCATGATTTTCTCGATATGAGTGACTGTTACCTGCGGGTAAACGAAGACGTACGAGGATCTTCTGGATCATCTGAAGGCTGGGGGCTTAGGGGAACGCCATGCTTGTCCAATTTCAGCGTCAACCCCTCCTTGTCCTTGAATTCAGCTCCAAAAGCGTTATGTGAATGTTCGAGTTTTGCACGAAACGACTGAAGATTCTTACCATCTTCAATGTATTCAGTATTGTCGTTTTTGTCAACCAGGTCACCTAGATTTTTGGACCCTGTCGATACAACCATTATCGTTATGCACCGTAGTAAATGTAGAAGTGGGCGTTTGGATGATAAACTCAAAACTTGTCCGTTCTCCAACTTGGGTCTATATAGGGCCTAGGATTGAACCCATGATGCAGCCATTTGATGTGGGAAAGGACTTTTGGACTAAGGCTAAGGAGAGGCACGGTCACGATGGAAGAGATTACTGAGCGTGAATTCGTCGGAATCCAGAAATACATCAAATTGAACCCAGAAAAGGATCTTCCTTCTCTGCGCCCTGATGCAGGTTGTTATTTGGAGTAGGACAGACTCGCACGCGAGTAAAAGTAACATCCAATGGTTCACTGTCAACCTCAGAACGAAAAGGTCACTACTCACACTAAATCTAGGTCTTGAGGTAACTTGACATAGTAACAATTCCCAAGAAACAGATAATCTGGAGAAAGTTCAGAAATTTTGATAGTTCTCGATATAATATTGCCAACATTGAGATATTAACAGGTAATAGTGAGTCGAAGTGGACTTGAGCTGAGGTAGTAGTGGACACAATTGTGCTAGCAATAACGGTGTGCTTCATCATCTGTCACGTCGAAGAAAGAATACGATGTACATTGAACGACTAACGACGGCACCATGTAGACGAATCAAGTACATTCAAACAAGACTAAAAGGAAAAGTAAGCAGAGCGTTTGGAGTAATGACTAGACAAAAATGAATCAGAGAAGCCGTGGTTTTCTTGCCCCTTGACGAAACATAGACCCCGGAATCGTCACAACTGCACCAGAACGATGCAGGGTGCACACCCCTTCGAACGAAGAGTGACCCAGAAGGCCAGGTCGCACACAAGGACTCAAAGAATGGATGAACTTGGTTTTCATCCTAGTAACGACATAGCCATCGACACTCACTCACACCAGAAGCTCCGCATAAAACCACTCGTGCACTAGTAATTTGACGCATATTGAACGAGGGAAACCTAGAAAAACAAAGTCAGCAAAAGGGAACTGACGACAATGATACGTTGAAATCAGGAAGAGTTTTTGGTATACAGATGTCCACAAGAGACAAGATAATTTGTCTCTTTCGGAAGCAGAACTGAATTATGTTCATCATAAACAGAACTAGGACAACACTCACCTAAGAGAAGACGACGACGGCAAAGCAACGAACCGATGCGCTTTTAAAATATCAGCGTGGGAGACTGACTGTATAGTTCCCGCGGTCGGTTCAAATATCCTGCTGCCGAGAATTTCCTTCTTCTAAACTTATACATGCACATTCGCTCACACAGAATCCAAGTCTTATAAGACTCAGAAGGTAAGCATCGTCTGTAAGCTCTTTCCTGATGATACTTTTCCATCTCGAGCTGGTGACGTTCAACGATGATCCACACTCGCAACATGCATCACCAACTGATTTTTTTCGCTTTCCATTTCATGTGCCACTAGTTGCTAGTTCTTACCTATCTTTCTACAGCTTGGTCTTTTTCTCCGTACATTTTGGTGATGAATTCTGTCAGCGGGTGAGATAGGTCCTCTGCTGACCCACTGGTGACCACCTTTTGAGTTCGGTATTCGCGTCAGGGATAGAGGTGTTGTTCCAGTGATTACTTTTTTACTCTCGAGTACGTGATTTTTTTTTCCTTTCGAATTTATGATGCTTTCTTTAAAATACAAGCATATGTCCGACTTTTGATGACGGAGATAACTGTTCTGTCTGATTCTTCCTTCAATTATCCTTTTATTGCACATGCTTACTTTTTCACTAACAGTCACTTGCCAATAATCTGATGCAGCATGAGTGTGTCGTTCTGTTGGTCTTACATGTCCCTGTATCATGCACAATAAAACTCACATCTTCCTACGTCGTATTCTTTATGTGTGAACGTTATTGCGAGCGAAGCGAAGCAACTAGGTTCATGTGAGGACTACAGAGACTAGTCTAGGTTTGTACTTGTTTGTGCGGCGCTGGTCCACCATATAATATGCTTCGTTTCTTCTCTATCTTTCCTGAAACTCTCTAGAAAATCACAGACTACAAACTGAGACTGGGATTAAGCTTTGCGAACACGTCTTGCCACGGTGAATAAATTTTACATTTGAGGCATTCAAAGGTATACATATCACACAGTCACGTTGGGGAATTGAATATGAAATCCAGATGAAAAACAAGCAGAAGTGAGAATACCGTAGATACAGCCTGGATAGCAGAAAAGTAGTTACAAAACCCTGCCTGACTATGAACTCATAGCGAAGCTTTCCATATGTCCTATGCATTCGACTTCGCCGCGGCTGCCCCATTATTAACAGACGACCCAGCCAGCTGAGCCGCTAACCCCTCGACCATCTCGTCATTCTCTGGAATCGATGAGTCCTTCCCGTCTAAAACACCCTGAATCAAGCTCATCGTGCTCTCTAAACTCCTTCTCCTTGTGCTCGGACTCGTCATCGTCGTACCAAGACTAGCCTGGCGGCCATGGCCTCTCCTAAACGTGCCTCCGCCGGAGACAGGCGAAGTTGGGCTGACCGGTGAGGTAGAAGATGGGCTTGCAGGTGAAGGGGAGGATGGTACCGCACCGCCCGAAATGGCGGCTGCGAGGCCAGCGGCTACACCATTAGCGGTAATAGGGGTTGGAGCTTCTTGTCCTTCAGCAGGAGTAGAAGGCACGGAACCAGAGGCAATGATAGCTTTGCCTTCTTCAGATTCGGCATCGTAGAGGTCGGGGGGAAGTCTCTCGTTCTCGATATCGGATTTTCGGCTAAAGATTAGAGGAATGAAATTAGTGAGGTAATCTGCATCGAAAGAAAGAGCACGTACGCGTCTTCAAAGCCTTTGATGGCGTTCTTTATACCTTCAGTTCCTGAAGCGAGAGTACCGTAGGGAAGCTTGCTTGATCCAGAGATACTCTTGAGCTCGGAGACTTTTTCGGCATCCTCTCTGTCAGATGAATGAGTTGAAATGATTTTTTATCAAATGACAGCCCACACGCACCGAAGCAATGCGAATACTCTCGCGACTCGTCCGACTGCCATAATCTTGTTCTTAATAACCTTCCTGCGATCCGGGTCATCGGGTGCTGTTGCAGCGGATGATATCGGCGAAACAAGTTCATCCTCTTCATCGCTTTCTTCAAGCTCTTCCTTTGTGCAGGTGTTGAGAACAGCGACCAACATATCCGTAACTAGACCGAAATGATTATGAGTCATGTACGGTGCGAAACAAGAGACGACACAGACTCTTTTCTCCAACGAATGGTAAACTCCATGTGAATACGTCCATGAAGTTGGGAAGCCAATATGGATGAGGAGTGCAGTTGAACTGTCGGATGTTCATGACGTTGCTTTCGTATTTCAGCACAGCAGCCTTATTATTATAGACGTCGAGATAATTAGGTGCAGAGAATATTGTCATTACAGAAGGAAATCCGGTAGACTTGGTCTTGCGGTACATCCGATATCCAGCATCTTGTGCTTCATGCGCCCGAATGATGGAAAGCAAATTATTTCTTTCCAGGAACTGACAAGCAGCTTGATATCTGAAAAATGTGTCAATATGAATCATAAGTGATATCAAGGATTCAATTACGTGAAAAAGTAGGAGCAGCCACGGACATGGTTGTGAACAAAACTGTCGGTAATTTTTTCGGTACCAAAGTCTTCCACTGGATCGGCCCAAAGAATATCACACATCAAACCATGCGTTGGAGGTTCGCGGAAGCGATCCAAGGCACGTATGTCATCGAGTGTGTTAAGCTCGGGGGAGAGACCACCGTGAATGCAGAGGAACTGTTTATTCATGATTGCGGCGAGTGGAAGGGAACAGAATGATTCCATGCAAGCGTCGTAAATGCGCTCAGAGTACTTGTGTTTGCCTACAAGGTCAAGTTCAATGTTGCAAGATCAAAACGATGAGCGAATGACTTGCATTCTAGTTTGAAAGTAAAGTAGTCTGTCAAGTGCCGACATTCATGGTTTCCTCGAAGCAGAAAGAGGGTTTCGGGATACCATATTTTGAGAGACCACAGATAGAGTACACACTGCAACGCAACATTCAGCATCAAGATGAACGGCGATGGACGAGAACGCACCTCGATACTGAAATATCCCCGATCCACATAGTCTCCGAGGAACAGATAACGCGTGTCTGCGGGACTCCCTCCTACCTCGAACAACTTCATAAGGTCATACTAGAACTCGAATTAGCTTCACGCGACGGTTTTGAGAGCCGTTCTTACGCACATACTGGCCATGAATATCCCCACAGACTGAATGAGAAATCAAAGAGGGTTATTTGAAAAGAAAGATATTCCAGAAACGCACCAGTGATAGGCGCATCGACATTGAGCACGTTTGGCTCTTTGCTCAAAATTTCCGTGCCTTTCTCCAAGATCCACAGAGCTTGCTCCTCGCTTAACCTTCCTTCTCGATAGAAGTGATTTTTTAGGAATCCAACATCAGGTTTTGACCGGTCTTGACCATGGTTGGCAAAAAACTGGTCAGGCGTCGGTATCTGCATGGCTGGTGCTTGGACCTTTTGAAGGTGTTAGATGATAAGAGAAAGCGTGCAGAGTCGTCAAAAAATGTTAGAATGATAGAAAATCTGGATGGTCATACGAACATCTTTAATAACCCGCTCCTGAGTGCTAACAGTGGTACCATCGTCAAGAGTATGCTGGGTGAAGTCGATATCGGGAAGCGGTGGCTTGACAGAAATTTGTTCTATGGCCCTTGCAAGATGTGTGCTCATCGTAGAAAGTCGTGCGCCGCCGTTGTAGTCGTGATTGTGGAAGAGAAGAAAGGATGAATCGCGATCGCGCTGTACAATATTGATTCAATAATCCCAGGCTGTGCTTGCCGGTGGCGCCGACCATGAGCTTGCGTTCGAATTTTTCGTTTCTTCTTCCTTATCCCTCGTTATAAAGAGTCTGAACAACCTCACAGTTTTCCTAGTGGTCACTGACAGAGACTCTCGATCAATCCCAAGAATATTCCATCGAAGTATGCTCTACATACGCTAAACAAACTGTCCAAGTTTACAATATCTATAGGTGGCAAGATTTGAACAAATAGTCCAGGGCTGGCTTATTCTCACAAAGGCAAAGGTGAACAACGATATGTGCTACGCTCGAGACACCAGATGCGCCATATATTATTTGATTCATGATATCGAGCCCAACCAGTGTTGTATCCCACTGCAAACCACCCAGTCTTTATGTTGCAGAACTGGAATCTGCCGATGGTAACAAAGACAAAATCTATAACCTGAAGGACCCTTAGATTGTTATCTTTACAATAATAGTAGTGAGTCTTCTCAAGCAGCCTCCGATTGGCAGACACCATGGCACAAGGACTGGGGGGTCATGGCTAGGTAAGCGGATTAAAAAACATTGAATCTCCTTACTCAAATAAAGAACGACCAAGGTCCGACTCGAGGGATTAGATGTCGCCATCGTTCACTCTACAACGTCACGTCAAAGATGAACAAGAGTTGACAGTTCAACACGGTATCTATAGATTCCTTTACAGTAAAGTCAGCCTCAATACGTTGAGCCTCAAAGTAGATTTGAATTCAGACTGATTCCAGGTAGCTTGTGCGCCACAATCTTCATTATTTGGACTCCCACTCCTGAAACTCCATTTCTTTTTTGTCACATCAGAATTTTTATCCTGATCTAGTTCCTCGCTAACCAGTCTGCTCTCGTTAACCTCTTCTAAGTACAGCTGAATAGGGCAAGGTCTGAAAGTTGTGCGAGTCTGCACCCTACTTAGAGGTTTTTTCGACACAAGTATAGGCGTTACAGTTATTCATTGACTGCTCAGCGTTTTTTGTTTACGGCATCATGGAATTACTGCCTTAAATGGTGAGCATCCTACTCTCTAAAGTCCTATTTGAGGCTTAGTAGATGCAGGTTTCTCAACCGGCGTTCAACTCTTGAACCAAGCCATTGATACAAGTTCCTTCCATGAAAGGACCTTCGCTGAGCCTTACTGAAATGAATTCAGTGTACCCTACTGTTAGAATATAAATTATATCGAGTTATTGGATAATATTGGTATATCCCTTTGGGACAAGCTTTATAACCCGCGCCTACGTCACTGTGGCATACTTTGTTTTAACTCACATTCTCATAACTCAAAAGTTATCAAGTATTGACCTTTGGGTACATACAGAACAAAATATACTTGGATAGAATGAAGTTATATTAATCCAGAATAATCCCAGGATCAATGATGTTCTGTAATATACATTCAGTATCACCTTTATGAAAAGATATATCAGAGTCAATATCATTGAAGAACATTCAACTTGTACAGGAAATTGGTCTTTTTGAAATACAAATAAGTTGATTGGATGGGCTTAGTGTGATCCATGGAATCAAAATAATGTGACCTGCATTTTCTCCACCTATAACTCTGGCTTCCAGAACCTTTGAACAACATGTAATAATGGCCAGACCATTACATGATCCAGTACATGGATCTCAATTCCAACCAATGATAATAGGAACCCCAACTTTCAATCTGAGACTTGAAAGAGGCAAGCCAGATCCAATGATTCTAGGGAGAAATTTAACTGGATAATGGAAAGCAATCATCAGCTTCATTTGTTACTGCAGTATCTGCACTATGATAATTGAAGATATCACCTATCAATGTATCTAAACACTTGATGTTGAGGCCATCTACATTATCAATATTTGAACAAAGCATTGATTGAGCTCAAACTTGGATAAATCACAGAAATCAGAGAGTTGATAGTGTCTCCACCTTTCATCAGACAGGAAGAGGGGGCCAAGCTACTAATTATGCTTGAGGTAGTGAAGGCAGATGAGGATAGTTAGTTAGTTGAATATTAGTGAGATTTTCTGCTATAAATATCACAAAATTATACTGTGCTTGTTGTAGTGCATTAGATGGTGTCAACGACTCGCTAGCTCTCAAAGAGACAACCAGGTGTCACACAAGAATCGATGAGCAAGAGGATGGAAAGCAATGAGAATGAGACAACCCAAATACAAGTCTAGCTACTGAGGAGAATAGACAAGAATAGAGCTAAGGAATATAACTACAAAATACTAGGGATTATATACTAATGGGATATGAAGCCGTGAGAATCATCTCGCGCCATAACAGTGAGGATCTACAATAAGAGCTGCTCATATCCATAAGTAAGGCTGTAGGTATTCAGTGAGTAAACAATAAGGCAATATAAAAAGAAGCATGGAGGCGGGACAATAGTGATGTCATCTTGTCAATGAGCTGACAGGCATGAGAGAGTTGCACCTAGATGAAACGACAATGCAAGAACAATAAGGTTGACACATGTAATCTAGACAGAAATGAAAATACAATAAGCGCTAGTGTAAGCGCTTTAGTGATTGGGTAAGTAAATAAAATAAAAGGAAATGAATAATGAAAAAGAGCATTTCGTGACAGATGGGCCAGACCAGATTGCTGAAATTGGTGCAAGTTGAGCTCAAAGAGTCAACAAATATGTAAAAATAAATACCTGATGTGACAAGTTGGAAGGATCAGCCTGTGCATTCTGACATAGTAGAAGAATATATGTAATGACCTGAACAAAAATACTCAGTTTTTGGTTCATATTATTGTGAGACTAGACAGATGTGATAGGTCCCAATGGTAGAAGCTCTTCTATTTATGGAACAATACCTATTGTGAGATAAAGTGCATGTTCATTGTGTTAGACAATCTGAAATGGATCATCTTGAGAATGCTGGAGATACACAACCTTTATGTATCACAAATTGGAATGGAATTGGACCACAATAATTTATGTGATGGCCGAGGTGTTCTTCTAAGCTCAGGATTGTTCATTATTTAGCTTCCTCTTTTTTGTTCCCTTTCTGCATCTATGTAGTGTTGAGGTATATGTCCAGGTGAATAATCCCTGAAAATATGATTATCAGATTAGTAAAGCACAAAAAGAAATGAAAAGAAAGATTGTATATACATGATTGACTAAACAAAGAGTTAGCAGTCAAGAAGGGAAATTTATTTATGCAGCATTGCTGCATCAAGAGCACTGGTGGGAATTTTAGCAGTTGAAGGTGCTTAGACATCTGACTAATGCTTACATGATATGTGGAGCTAGAATTTGGGTGCCCTGAGATAATTTATAGTATAGGATCAAAAAGGTTCACCCTGTCTGTCACAAAGAGGTGACGACGGTGGCGGAGCGGAGCGGAGACTTAGGCGAAAGCGGACACTGGTCCCAACGACAAAGAGGTCAAGATAATAAATACAAGTAAGTAAGTTCAAGACATACCTGGTCCCAACGACAAAGAGGTCAAGATAAGGGACCAGGTTGTGGGGGCTGGCTTATATATACAAGGTGGAGCGTGGGAACTATGAGGTAATACTGTATAGCTCCGGCACAAGGAATGGAACTAATAGAATGAAATGGAATGTTCCGGAATGATTATTGTAGGTAGGAGGGCTTGGATGGTGTATCGTAAAGAAAGGAAAATGATAGGGGGTGGGCTCACTTCATGACATTACCCCCCTCCTTATGACCATTGCCCTCAATGGTCAAGCTTTTGCCGCCTGAGGGTGCTTTTTGTGGAATTTTCGGATAGTTGCTGGGGCGTGTTCAAGATTTGGTGCAGGTTCCCATGAGTTGTGTCCTGCATCGTAGCCTTTCCACTTTACCAAGTACTCTAGCTTCTTCCACCTAATCCGACTATCCAAGATGTCCTCGACTTCATACTCCGGCTCATCCTCATCCTCTAGATATACTGGTTCCGGTGGTGTTGCAATTTCGCCGTTTACGGTGTTCCCTCTCCAAGGGTACAATTTATCAACATGGAACACAGGATGGATGCGGTCCAGGGATAGTGGGAGGTCTAAACGGTAGTCCAGGGGCCCAACCTTCTGCAAAATGGTGTAAGGTCCTAGCTGTCGATCCCCAAGTTTCTCACTGGAAAGTTGGAGCTTGATGTCCTCTGCGCTTAGCCAGACCTGATCTCCAACTTGGAATTGATGTGCCTTTCGTTTTCCCCGTTCGTAGTTTTCCTTTTGCCGTCGTTTCCCCAGGTGTAGCGCCGCCCCAGCATCCTGTCGTGCATCCCGCAGTATCTGGATGCGATCATCCACCGCCGGAATCCCACTCCGTTGTCCAACTGGAATGTTAAATAGAGGCAGATAACCGTAGGTGAGTTCGAATGGGGACGTTCCAAGTGCAGAGTGGGTGCGAGAGTTAATCACAAATTCCGCCATAGGTAGGTGCTCCGCCCAGTCATCCTGGCGGCGTCCCACATAGAGTCTGAGGTATTTTTCGACTTCTTGGTTTGCCCGTTCGGTCTGTCCGTTTGCTTGGGGGTGGTACCCTGAGGTGAGGTTTGATTTGATTCCTAGGCGGGAGAGTAATGATCGCATGAGTTTTGCTGCGAACTGGGGTCCCCGGTCTGATACAAAGCGGAGGGGAAGACCATGGAGGCGAAAAATTTCGCGATAGTAGATGTCGGCCACACCTGCTGCTGTGATTGAAGTTGTACAAGGAATTGCATGGATTTGTTTACCATAAAGGTCCGTGCAGACTAGAATCGCGTCATACCCTTGCGAGTTGGGCAGCTGTGTGATCAAGTCAACTCCCACTTCTTCCCACAAGCCTGCTGGGACGTCTAGAGGTAGTGTTACTGCTCGTGGGTGTCTCTGTATCTTCTTCCTTGCACAAGTCTCGCATCCTTCAACATATTTTTCTACGAAGGATCGCAGGGTGGGCCACCAAAAGTGGGTGCTGACGAGGTCAAGGGTATTGTGAAGTCCAGGGTGGCCAGCAGAGGGGTTATCGTGGCATTGCTTGAGTACTTCTTTCCGGAGGTCATCATCTGGTGGGACATATACTCTTCCTCGGTGGTATACTAGTCCCTTGTCTTCTTCCCATTCTGCTATCCCATTGGCCAAGCGTTTGAGACCGCTTCTCCTAAGCTCTTCCAGTCCTTCCAGTACTTGGGCCTCCTTTTGAGACGCCTGTCGGATGCGGTCCTCCAGTGGGTTTTGTAGTGAGGTAGCTGCCACTTGCATGAAATGGGCTGGTTTCAGAACAATCTGTTGTCGATTATCTTCGCTATCCAGAACCTGATGTGCTGCCATACGAGAGAGAGCGTCTGCCTGAGTGTTGGACTTGCCAGGGCGGTGAGTGAGCTGGAAGTCGAATCGGGACAACCATAGTGCCCATCGCGCCTGCCGTCTACTGAGGTCTTGAGCAGAACGCCAGAATTCCAGGTTTGCGTGGTCGGTGAGAATCTCGAACGGTTGTGGTGAACCTTCCAGGAAGCGGTCGAGTTCACCTTGTTCATTCAATGACATTGGATAGACTTTTGTGCGCATGGTTTCCGGTGCACCTGGGATCAATTCTATAGCATGATCCCAGGGTTGGTGGTCAGGGAGGCGCTCTGAAGCAGTTTCAGAGAATACTTTTTCGAAATCGCGGTAGGGTTCTGGGACCATTTCTTCAAAGGTTTTCATGGGTTTTGTTTTGTGGGCTTGTTCCGCTAGCTGTTGGGAGTAGGTGAACCCTGCAGCACACCAGACTTCATCTGTTTGTTCGTGTAAGATTCCTGACTTCACCCATGCACGTCGGGTTCGTCGGTTTGCTCGAATGCGGTGTATGGGCGACTCTTCTGTCTCCTCATCCAGTGTGTCAAGTGGTGGTTCAGGGGTGATCACAGTTTCAATTTCCTCCGCCGTGTCTTGCTCTTCCACCTCCTCTATCGTTGTTTGTTGGGATCTGACTGTGAGTCGTCCTTTCTCCCAGTCAATATCTGGATTGGCCTTACGTAGCCAGGGGAGTCCTAAGATTAGGTCTTCGCCTCCCAGATTGGTTACTAGCAAGTCTGTCCACCGTTCTTGGTTATCAACAGTCAGGGCTAGGCGTGCAAAGTGTGTGATCTGCCCTGCTCGGTTAGCAGACCCATCAATGTTAAAGACGCCAATGGGTTTCCTGAGTGGGAAGGTCCTTACACGGTGACGGGTGACAAACTCTTGGTTCAAAAATAGAGCAGTGGCTCCAGAATCAACCATGGCTGCAGTTGCTATACTGTGATTTCTTCCTCTTAGTTTTGCATTAATTCGGAAGTGAGATGAATTGGAGTTCAATTCCGAAATAGTAGATATTTTACAAGATGGGAGAGAATCATACGCAGATGTGGAATGTATAGCGAACTGGTTTACGGGTACTCTCGATGCAGCCGAGACGGGCACCCGCTTTAAAAACCCTCCTGAGAACCTGGTGCTGGGGCCATGGCATTGGCTCTGTTAAGGAGCTCCTGGAGCTGGGCAATCTGGGTGGAGAGGTCAGGCGTAAGTGGGGACGGAGCAGTGGGAGCTGGAATGGACGCGGCAATTTGGACAGGTTCATTGGGGAAGAGGGTGAACGGTGTCGAAGCAGAAGCAGAGACTTGTTGACGGCGGGGTTGTTGGCGCTTACCCCGGCCACGTTCTAGACCCATGAACTTGTCTTGGCAGACTGATTCTAGGTGGCCTCGTCGTCCACAGTAGCGGCAAACTGTCTCCTTGTATGAGCAGTTCCTCTTTTCGTGACTCTGCGAGCCACACCCATAACACCTTCCTCTCATCTGGGCCACGAAGCTTTCTCTGCTGTTACCACTAGTGTGTGTGGCATCGACATCCATAGCATGGGAGTTGGCAGGGGGGGAGGAGATATGGGAGGTGCCTGGGTTGCGACCTGTCATGGTGGGATCGTGCAGGAACACATCCACTGAAATTGCTCGCCTGATAGCCTCCTCCAGGGTGGGAGCCAGTCCCTGGGCTATATTGACCACAATGAGATTTTGTCAGATCTCTGGGTTGAGGCCGCCATGGAAGCGTTCTCGCAGGTCGACGTCTGAAAGCCCGGTCCGATCACCAATGTCCTTGAAATTCTGTGCAAATTCCGCTACCGTTTGACCTTTTGCCTGCCTGAGATGCTGGATTGCATTCCGGGCCTCCATACCTGCATCAATGGATTCAAATCGGAGGGTGAAGGCTGTTTTGAAGTCTTCCCATCGTCCATTGAAAGGTTGTTGGTTATGGCTGAATTCTAGGAGGTATGGTGTGGCCCAGTCAGCAGCCTTGCCTGAGAAGAATCCTAGCGCTGCCTTGATCAGCTTCCCTTCGTTGCTACTCAGATCTGGTTGTTCCATTGCCCAGCTTTGATACTGAGCAATGAAGCGACGTGCTTCTGCACTACTAGAGCCTTTGAAGAGCTCAGGTTTATTCATACTGGACTTGGCTGAGGCTTTGTGGAGGTTGGCCGTGAGCTGGGCCACCTGCTCGATGAGCTGTGCCATGAGCTGGTTTGTGTTGACTTCAGAGGTCGACATAATGGATGGGGGTGCAGTGGGAGTAGGGATAAGGATGGGTGTGATCACGGTACCGTCGGAAAGGTTCTCCTCTTCACTGATGGAGTTGGCAGCAGCGTTTGGACAGGGTTGAGAACTGCAATCAGCCCAGGAGCTGCTTTTGCTGCGGTGGATGTGGGTTTGGTCTTTAGTATCAAAAGCGTGTGGGTAGGCAGAGCAGTCGATAGCTTGGGCGGGCAGGCTTGGTGCGGAGGTGTCTGTAGACGTGGTGGAAGCGGAGCCTGCAAGGATAACCTAATCGGTAGGCTATCAGTGCAGTAAGGGATCTTGACCTAATGTCACAAAGAGGTGACGACGGTGGCGGAGCGGAGCGGAGACTTAGGCGAAAGCGGACACTGGTCCCAACGACAAAGAGGTCAAGATAATAAATACAAGTAAGTAAGTTCAAGACATACCTGGTCCCAACGACAAAGAGGTCAAGATAAGGGACCAGGTTGTGGGGGCTGGCTTATATATACAAGGTGGAGCGTGGGAACTATGAGGTAATACTGTATAGCTCCGGCACAAGGAATGGAACTAATAGAATGAAATGGAATGTTCCGGAATGATTATTGTAGGTAGGAGGGCTTGGATGGTGTATCGTAAAGAAAGGAAAATGATAGGGGGTGGGCTCACTTCATGACACTGTCAGTGACTTGCTAACTCTCTCAAAAGACAATCAGGCATCATATGATGGTCAATAAGCGAGAGGATGAAAGAGATGATAAGACTGGAATAAAACTCAACACAAGTCTAGCTGCCAAGAAGAATAGACAAGAATAGAGCTAAAGAATATAACTATGAGGTATCCTATCTTATATATGTATAGTGAATGAAACCATGAGAACTATCTCACACCATAACCACAAGGATATATAATGTGAGTCACTTATATCCATAAGTAAAGCTGTATGTATCCAACAAGTAAACAATAAGGCGATATAAAAGAAATGTGGATGTGGGATAGTAGTGATGACAACCTGTCAATAAACTAACAGGCACAAGAGAGTTGCACCTAGATGAAACAGCAACACAAAAACAATAAGGTTGTCACATGTAACCTAGGATAGAAATGAAAATATAATAAGCACTGATGTAGGCACCAGGATGCTTTAAGTAAAAGCATAATAAAAGAAAAAGAAAAGAAAAGAATAATAGAGAAAGATGTTTTTGTAACACACCCCTCCCTAGTATTGACTTTCATATCCCCAGCACTATGTACTGATTCTACTGAAACACCTATGATGTCATATTTTGACAATTTGGAACACATTGGACAATTAACAGGTCAAGGCCTGAAGTTGCATTGATGAAATATAGATGTTAGTCTGGAAGATAACTTTACATGGGCCATCTAGAAGGATTTGGAGTTCTGACAAACCTTAGATGCACCTATTTTCAGAGTTGACAGTATTGCCCATCCAGATACAGCTTTCAGGTGTGGTGCTTCTATCTACTGCAACACAACTCTTTTTCCCCCCTTACATTTGTTTGCAGTTATTTTGAGACCAGTGTGCTAGCATGCTATATAAGCACCTCACCTCTTGTCTGATCCTTATTAAGTGATATTATATCTTCATGACCCACTTGATTAATGACATTAGGTTTAATGCAGAAGTTGCTTAGGACACTCAGGAAGGGCACAGTTGATTTCTGAAATTTGAATATACATTCCAGTCCATTAGATAAATAATTCCCACCATCTTCCCTGCTTCTGTTTTCCCATTTCATTATTTCTGTTAGACAATCTATCTATGTATGTCATAAATGTAGTGTTATGTTTACTAGTATAGCTAAGCTCACCTCAGATTGATGGAAAAGAACTGAAATTGGTTTATGGATTTGAATCACTGGTGACTTACCAACTATACAGTTGATGCCTCATGAGCAGCTGCTAATTGTGGTCTGGATATGAGAAGATCAAAGCAGTACTCCTGCTGCTTGGTATGGGCCAGCTGTGCAGAGTGCTCTCAAGACTGACATCCACACTTACACATTTTACAACCCTCTACAGATGTCTACTCTCCATTTGAACTATTGTTGCCAAGAGTATGAAAATGTCAGGTTAAGTCCACTGTACTGGCAGACAAAAGCATTGGGGTTTGCACCTTTGGGAAACCTTTGTGGAGATGATAGTGTTCCATCTAAGTAGGGAGAGCTCTGTTGGTCTATTAGGCAAGAGTAGAAGTCTGTCCACACCATCATAAATCTACATTCTGAATTATTTCAAATATCCACTTTTGAATTCAACATTCCAATCATCTATATTCCAATCATCCCCACTGAATTCACATCAGTGGTTCACCTTCTCCATCATAGATTGACTATGCTTTCAGTTTAAACCAATTTATCTTGATCTCCAAATTCATCTGAATATCCCTCTACATCCAACATTAAATATAATTACCAAAGGGAAAACTAAATAAATACAAACTATCTGTACTTTAAAGATTTGTATTTCCATATATAAATCAAGTGCATACAAAATCCAATCATAACCATAATTTCTACACTTTGTTCCAGACTTGTAATCAAAGAAAAGAAGCAATTCAGCCCAGATTCAGCCAGATCACAGAACTAGACTGAGACTACTCATACTCCAGCAGTTGAGTTGTACTGCTTCCCAAAAATGTATTGGACAATTGCCATAAGAATTACACCAAAGAGCATCATGCTTCCTGTTCATGGCTTCACATTCATAGACGGGTAGAGAAGAATTTTGTGACTATACCTGCAAAAAATCCCATGGCAATTGACCCTTGACTTGTGTTTATTGCACCAGAAGTAGGTGTACCGATAAGCATTGAAATGCCAACCATGGACATGAGAATACCAACTCTCTGTCCCAATTGGTCTTTTCTCCCAAGATCCAACACAGGTCTAGAAACTAAGGAAGCAAATGGCCCTATAGAGACACTATGTGATGATGTCACATTGTTTCAGAGCTTGTATTGCCTTTTAGAGAGCAGAACTCACCCATACAAAATAGAGAGAAAAATGAGTCCAAGCTGTGAGGAAGCAAAAGGCCAGATATAGTATATGATGACAGACAAACAAGTGGCAGGAATCATAATGTTCATTGCACCTGCAAAAAATGGATTTCCAGTTGCAACAAAAGCGAAAAAAAAAAATTACCAAGTTTGTCTGCAATAAAACCAGAAGTTATTCTACTCAGACCACTGCAAGCATTGCATATGGAAACTAAATAGAATGAGAAGCTAAGGGGGGCACCAACAGAAATTGCAGAGGCTGCTATGTATGTTGTAACTTATTGTATTATTAAGTGACTGAGCAAAACAGGTGTGGACAACTTACATGTATAATATCCAAGATATATTAGAAATGATGCGGAGCAATACAGCAGGAAGATCTTAGATTGCCTGAGGGAAAAGTCAAGCAAATGCCCTTTGACAATTGAGGAAGATCTTTGTTGCTTGATGGTCTATCAGAACAATCAGCTCCGAGCTGTACATTGGGAAAAAAGGATAACTACCAGATTTCCCAATAGCAGGCCAAACATAATAATAGAAGCAAGGACCCGCATTGTCCAGGGAAAGCTACCACAGAAAGTGCACATTTGAGTTGTAACAGATAATCTTGGAAGTGTCAACATTCCACCTACCCAATGACTGGAAGAAGGAGTCTAGTAATGATAGGTAGGATAGTACCACCCATGGATGATCCTGCAGCATACAGGCCCAGTGCCAATCCTCTGCGTCGGATAAACGTTTGTGAAAGCACTGCAGTAACAGGCCCCGTAAATGCTCCCGCTGTAACCTGAAAAGCTGCTGTTCAAAGACTGTGATGAAAATTATAACAAATAATTACCCCAGTCAATACTCCTTGGCATAGAAGAAATTGCCAGTAAGTATGACATTGTGCAACCAAGAAAGTGCTAGCGATGAATACAAAGCTGGCAGAAGTCAGCATGATACGAAAATAACCCATGTCCAGAAGCCGAGTGAATATCAACGTTGGAATGTACAGGCATGATTGCTATCGAAATTCTTGTAAGCAGCCATTTTGTGATTCATGAAACCAGCTCAAAAAACCTGGATGGATCCAATCCATGCACTATCATCAAATCAATGTCCAAGCTTACCAACAAGCAAAAGGTTTTGACTCACATGGAAGATGGTGATGAATCTTTCAATATGTTTTGTTCATAGTGAGCCTGGAAAACCTGAACAGAATACAATACTGTCAGCGTTATAATCCTGAATACACAGTGAGACTCACAGACCCCCCATATACTCATGTATCCCGACCTTTAAATCGGATCTCTGTTTACAGTGAGATCAGATGTGGGTACTGCATTGACCTACGTTGTGAAAGAGATGCACATTGCCTAGAGAACCATTTCTGAAAGTTTAGCAGGTTTGATGATGCAAATGATTGAACATAGAACACATACACCAAAAAGAACCACCCAGGCTCTAAAGTCTTCGTTCGCAAGGTTGTCGTCAGTTGTAGGAAAAATGGGCGATAAATATCCTCTCATTGAAACAAATTTCTCTACATCATCGACGTCTAGGATTTTTGCAGAAGGAGGAGGTATAGATACCGAGGAGTGGGGAGCCAAGGTCATAACTTTCGGATGATATTGTGATTCTATCGAGAGAGCAATTGAGAGGCGGTTGAAGGAACCCATCTTCTATATAACTTTGCCCATTCTAAGAATAATAGTTTTACCAAAGATACCTAACTATATGGCAGGTACTTTACTCGGAGAAAGAAGTGTCAAAAACCAATATGTGTCCAAAGATCTCTGATATCTGTTGCAGCTCTATCTTTGTTGATCGCTGAATTTGGCGGCTTGACTAAAAAGCTCTCGATTAGCGTCCCAGTTATTGAAAGAACGGAGCCTCGAATGATGAAGAAAGAGCACCAAAAATGTATGCAATAGCATTATGGTGATGATCACAGTGACTCCAAGATGAGATAAATCATTTGTATTTTTGAAAGAACTTGCAGTCAGGGTCAGTGCTATCATTCCAAGTTCGACAAGAGACACCAAAGCACTTTATCATGAAACGTCGAGTTGGATTGAGTCCTGTCCAACATACATCTGCTCACGTATGTTGTTTAGCTTGAATTGGATATTCCTAATGTTCGATACATGTGTGAAAAGGGATAGGCGGGTAAGGAAGAATCTGTGACTGCGAGATGTTTCCATGAACCCATTGATTGCAACAAAAAAAGCAGCAAAAATCCAAGTACAAAGCAGTTGCTCATTTGATTACATTGCCTCCCAGAGGTCAGTCCGTCGTAGATGTAGGTAGTGACATAAATATCTAAAACAGTCGACTAGCTAACACTCTATATCTTGCTCCAGTAGCTCTGCTTGCTTTTGACTTTCATGTGTCGAACAATCGTCATGAGAATTGCACCGACAAGCATCATGCTTCCTGCAATGGAGGTAAGAGGTTTTTCAGAGGATTGAAAGAGAGTATTCGCGTACCTGCGTACAGCCCCATCGCAATTGGACCACGACTTTTGTCCACTGCACCAGTTATCGGTGCTCCAACGAGCATTGCAATACCGACCATGGACATGAGAATACCAATTCTGCGTCCCAATTGATCTTTTTCCCCAAGGTCCAGGACAGGGCTCGGGAATAAAGAAGCGAATGGTCCAATCGAAACACTACACATTGTATAACTATTCAGTTACACGGAAAAAAAACAACTAGGAACAGGGGACGCACCCGTATAAGACCGAGACGATTACAAGCGCCACTTCAGCGCGGGCAAAAGGCCAGACACAATATACTACCACAGATAGTGTGAGGAAGGGAATCATTAGGTTCATTGCCCCTACCGTCCAGTCAATAAGCATAGCCTGCTCGTCAAAAAAAAAGGATCTTACCTGTTCTATCAGCAGTGAGACCGGACGTTATTCTGCTCACACCACTACAGGCGTTGCAGATGGAAACTAGATAAAATGAGAAGCTGGTGGAAATACCAATGTTGATTGCCAATGCTGCAACATATGTGGTGACTATTTCACGTATGTTAGCTACGAATAAGTTGGAATGAGGTGGGCCTTACAAGAATAATAGCCAAGGTAAACAAAAAAGGCAGCAAAGCAATAAACAAGGAAGGCATGCGATCGCATGGGAGAGAAATCGAAAAGGGATCCTTTCACCAACGAGGAAGACCTTCGTTGTTTGATTGTCTGTGTTCCAATGAGCTCGTATTATGCACAACGGACAATCATAAAACGAACCAGGTTACCCAGCGCAAGGCCAAACATGATAATCAAGGCAATCACTCGTATCGTCCACGGAAATCTGAACGAGCATGAGAGATTGGTTCACAAGTAAATGGGGCCGAAACAAAAAGCCTACCCAATGGTTGGGATAAGTATTTTGGCAGTTATCGGAAGGACAGTGCCGCCGAGTGATGCACCAGCAGCATACATACCGAGGGCAAGACCTCTGCGCTTCTGGAACCATTGCGAAAGGATAGCAATGACGGGTCCGGAAAATACTCCTGCAGCGACCTGCACAAAGCCATTAGCGAACTTCCAGGACATCCCAATTCTAAAACCTTACCCCTGTAAGGAGACCCTGGCAAAGAAGAAATTGCCAATAAACATGACATTGAGCAATTAGGAAGGTAGCAGTGATAAAAACCACGCTGGCGGCTGTAAGCATGGTACGGAAATATCCCATATCCAGAAGCCGGCTGAATATTAATGTGGGAATGTAGAGGAAGGATTGCTATGAAATTACATGTCAAGCTCGTTGTTCAAACGCATAACTATTAAACAAGCAACCTGAATGGATCCAATCCATGCGCTAATTGAAAATATAAGACATGACAGATGAGATGCAAGATACAAGAACGCACATGGTAGATGGTGAAGAATCTTGTAAAATACTATGTTCATAATATGCCTGGAAGACCTAGATAATCCGCGATTAGTAACCTTTCCGCTCATGGGCAACGCGACTGACCCCCCATGCGCTCATATACCCAGAACTAGAAAGGGATGTCAGTAACAAACAGATGATATGTTCGGAGGGGTTGTTCGCACGTCGTGAATGCAATACACATAGCCTGATACGAAGATGGTTTGATTGAGTTCTAAAAACATGTAGGAAGGCACTTACACCAAACAAAACCAGCCATGCTTGGAGTCCTCCATCGGGGGAATCGTCAACCGAAGTTGAACCTTGTAAGGTGGTATCTGTGCATTTTTCGACGGGCAATGACTTTTCTATATCTTTGAAAGTCCCTTCATCGTATGATAGCGAGTCGGGCGTAGAAACGTAGGAGGGACGCTCCTGACGCTCTGAATGATCTCGGGAGGCCATAGAAGAATAAGACAGATAATTAATTGAAGAGCTGATTAGCAGACAAGTCACCGAGAGCACAGAGTTTCCTGCAGCCAGCTCATTGTGAGAACTGGAACAATTTATACTTATTTCTCGAGATTATGATAATATCCATGAATTACATCGAGCTCGGAAAGAGTCGGCAGGCCAACTGCAATTACGCTCGATATACGAGCATGCAAGCGAGTGTGTGTATTGTTGTTCGATCGAGGCATGTCGGGGTCGAGTTAAAGTCCAGCAACATGGCCGAGCGGACGAGAGTAATGTGCCAACTGCTTCATCTTTGTTCGAGGATCGATGAGAACAAAAAACCTGGCTCCCTGATATTTCATTGGGTATTGAAGAATAGCCGGGCGAAAGGTAGGGAGGCGATCAATGAAGGTACGAGAAACAACTGATTCTAGTATAATGTTCTCGACCTGTTTGGAGAGAGAGATTTCCGTGTTCTGAACACCGCTGGGAGAGAAGTAACTACTCTACCTTTGATAAAGTTACTCGTAGCGCCTACACCTAGGATCGCAGGTTTGTTCCTGTAGCATTGAGCTAGATGAGCTATAATGGTCGTACGACCAATAATGCGGATGCCGCGCGGCATGAAGTTTACTCAATGACTCAGCTGATAATGCCACAGTTTGAGCGGAAGGCTTCCAATGCGGCGCCGAAATTTCTTCGGCATCTTGTCGGTGAAAAGAGAAGAACGGCGTGTGGACAGGAGCCATGGTAGGAGGTAGGCATTGGAGTGGGGGGGGGAACGTTCGTTGGAGAGAATTGTTCCTCTCGTTGCCCGTCCAAAGGCTATAGCACGTTCGCGCTTGCGAATGTCGTTGAACGATGCGGGGATCAACCTTTACTTGCCGCTGAAAGAGTCCGAACTCGAGGCAGTAGAGGTGGAGAAGCTCCAGTGAGCAGCACATGGAGATTTATACACACCAATTTGGATCTGTAAGGTATAATGTTTGGATTCGGACCCTAAGCCCTAGATGCTTGTAACTCGCAGAAAGTTTGGATATGAAACCCACGCATTGCAAGTTTGACTCTGGTGATCCTGCTCATTCCGGGGGCGTCTAGCATGGTCGTGTGCGCCATAGCAGGTAGCGTTTTTTCTGTCTATCAATGATTAGGAGATGGAACAGACCAATCAAAGGGATTTCTTGAAAAACATTCGTTCTGAACTCCAATGGACACACTTTATCCATGACTACACCTGCAGCTGCTCAAACTTCCTTCTTGCATACGGGATGTTGAGTGAGCATTCGAGCATGTAAGGTTTTGGCTTCTTGATCTTCATGAAGTTTCAATAAGGCTGCCGCAGAATGGTCTCGTGCACAAGCTTAACCTGGAACGACGAGAGAGAAGCAACTTGTCCGCCTATCTCTATGAAGTACACAAAACAAAATCCTACTCGGAATCCGCTGATCAGCTTTCATGGAAGTCATCCAACCTCTTCAGTAACTCCAACTACTGTGATTTCCAATGTGACAGCTTCCACTAAATGACCTTGAACTAATTTCGTCTCAAGTGAATGAATTAAGAAATTTGACAAGGCGAATATCGGTCTCAGACAACGCATGCCCGAGAAAGCCATTTGTGCCAAACCGTGGGCGCTAATGAGCCTGGCGGAGCACTGGATATGATAAGGGGAGCCATAGAGTCTGTAGGAAGCTGAATAGATGAGAACAATTTGAGAATTTACGCATTAAGCACTTACTCCGCATCGAATTAACGAACGTCGAAACCAGCAACTGTCGTCCACCCGACACTATTTACTTCTCCGTACCGGCCCACCACAACTCTTGACACCCAGCATGGCAAAATCCCAAATGAAGGTCGCATACGTCCTTCCTTGGTCCCACCCTTTTCAACACAGCTTAACGCCGTGATGATGAGTACACTGCTACCTAAAGCACATAGTCCACTAATAACACCAAGTTGGTAAGGGAGAACCCTAGCCCACCGACTGGAATAGAGGTGGTATAGACGAGAGAGGTATGAGCCCTCGACATTGCGGTGAATGGGAGAAATGTGTCGCTGAGGGTTATGTAGGGGAGAGGAGGTAAAAAATAGAACGAAGCTGGGTGATTCAAAAACACTTTCTAGTTCTGAGAAGGTGATAGCGGATTGTCGCTGTTGCAGTGCATCCCAAGAGCTGAACGCTGGAAAGCGCATCAATCACTACTGCCATAGCTCTGAGCTCTATGGAATTCAACAGCGACTCCTTGGTGTCGGACTCGAATCGTCTTTTTTCACATTCGTTGTTCGTATACTTAGAGGTCTGAATCATAAGAGGATTAACTCGCAACTCCATGGCACCAAATTGGCATACTTCTTTCAGCCCTACTAGGAGTTCTGCAACTGCGCAACGAAAAAGAAGGGTTGTTGAGCTGGAAAAACATTTGCTCTGGAAACATTTAACCATCGTGTGGAGGGATTAGCGGGAAGAACGTATATTGCTAGACTAAGAGTGGAACATATTTGACCTTCCAATCTGAGGCAGATCTTCTGAATGGACGAACTCACAGAGGAGCGCCACTACTCCACATGATAGGAAGAACATGACCATGAGTGTCTGTACTTTTCTCTGTAAAATGGATAATTGCGAGCGAAAGCAATACCGGCTCTAGGTGGCTGAACCGGGAGACAAACAAGTACAACGTGTAGTCGCGGATCGGATGTCCCGCGGATGGACGGCTTTGCAAAATTGGTGTACCTGTTGCCCGGCATACTTGCAGCTACTGTTACTCCTACTCTATCTATCTCTTCTTGTACGTTTTACTCATTTAGCTCATATCACGCAGGTGCATGTGCACCAACAAAAAAACACAAAAACTAACACAAACACTCCCCCCTCCACACTGTGAGCCGAACTCACATGCGAATGCATGTTAACTCCGTGAAGAATACTTGGAACTTTGGTAACGGTGTTTGACAAGGGTGTCAGGGTCTGAAGTGATAGCTGATATTGCAGGAGAGCCCGGGGTCAACCTAATGCCTGATGTACGATCATGGAACGCATATCATTAATGGAAAGCACGATGCAACTGCGACAGAATACCCGACATGTATGTTACCATCACCATCGTTGACCGATCATCAATCATCAATATTACGAGGAGACAGCTCAGACCCGAGGATAGAATATTAGTATCAAGTTCATGGGCAGACGTATCAATGCTCGAGGAAGATGGAAAAGACGTGGATATCTGATAGACTAGATCCTTGATTATAGTTACCAACCTTGAAATAACTGTTCGGCGCATCCAACTCGTAGGTATCCAGAGTCTGGAAGTCCCCGTTGATAGCAACCTTCAACAACCCGGTGTAATACTCCAGCTCATAAGTGAACACAGTTCCGATCGGAATATTCCTAAGAGATGTGAAAATCTCGTCTCCCCCGCTTCGTGTTTGTTCCACGCCAATCGAGATATCACCGTTGGAGTTGTAGTACAACTCGCATACGGGCTTCGACGAAACTGAGTCGTCAATGTGGATTTGACCGATAACTGTCCCGCGCTCGCTATTATCAGCTTCGGTAACAGCAAGCTCAACGATCATTCTGTTCGTGGCAGCGTTAGGGCTCCAACTCGCTGCTGCACCGGTCGATGGATTGACTTCTCGCAACTCAGTGCGACAGTGAAGGGAGTTGGGGGTAGTGACACAACCGGAGGAGGCGGGGGACCCATCAACTTTCATAACAAGCGCACCATCACCACTTTCCGTGAAGAAGTAGTCGAAATTCTCCCAGCCAGCGCAGCCTTGAAGAGATGCGCTCGATATAGTCTCTGGAGAACCAGTAGAACCGATAGGGAGTTGCAGCTCCCAGGGGGAAAGATCAAAATTTCCACCTGGGGCACAGGATGGGTTAAGAGCACTGACAAACCGGAGGGCGTGAGATACAATGCCTAGGAGGGCGAGAGCCCTGGTAAGGGTAGTAGATTTAGGGATCAGCGAGAGGAAAGCCATCGAGTAGGAATTATACGAGAACAGAATGTCGATATTCCGTTTGAATTGATTATTTCCACAGACTTTTTATACCTCTGATGCAACCTTATTCTCGCTAGACTAGTCAGCATCTACACATTTGACAGGATCCTCGAAAGAGAATACTGCGTCGATTTTTGTCATCCGTCCAAGCGCTCTTCAATTCGTTGTCCAGATGGACCTACTGTATGTGTTCAATGTTAGGTTCTAGACACGAACTTGAATCGTTCTGTCCCCGTCAACATCGATGCATTCGGGTCGATTTCGGACAGAAGACGCTACCGGTGAAACCAAGGGATCTGCGAGATTTTTGCATGTGAGCGCCCTTCGTTCTGATATATGTGATTGCAAGATGGTAATCAGCCATTTTAGACTCACAAGATAATTCTGACGATCCCGTTTTCACGACCATGAATAACGTTGTAACGCCCAGGAACTATAATTATACCCCAGATAGAAACCCCGGTTCTAGGAGACTAACGATCGCTGTCCTCAGAACAGGACTTTCCGAATGCGATCATTCCTCGGAAAATTTTGACCATCGTGTGATGCTGAATCTTAACCTATCCTTCTCTCCCGGTGTTGTGGAACGCAAGACACAAGGAAGTCTCATCCAAGCGCTGAGACTTAACCTAGGATACTGCCATTAGTACTAGCTTATAGTACGAGTAGGTTTGAAATACTTCCATTCCGGCTCTCAAGCGATTTATAACTCGATCATATTGCTAGTGAAGGATATGAAAAGCCTGAACGCCGAATTCAGAATTGAGGACGGTAATCGATTATGAGAATTACATCTCTGGATAGAAACTAGTACAAAACGAGGACGCCTAGCGCAAGGACATTGAAAAAATCCAAAACTCAAACTTGGATATATCAATCAGTACGAGCCCGTTGGTCGACAATAAAAAGTCCATTCTCTAAACTCCCCATGAACCACGTCTTGCTCTCCTCGGCCAATACATACAACCTGATTACCATCCAGATTGATTCCCTATCATCCTCCCCAAGTGGTTTACCTGCAGCTCTACGATGTTCGCCCAAACTAAAGTCGAAATCCTGCCAAGCGACAACTATCTGTGTGAGTACAACAGCCGCCACAGTGATCGCCAAACCCAGGCCCATCTGTGTGCCAGCGACAACCCACAAACCACTCATTAACGCAGCCAGAAAGGTCATGATTTGAGGAATAGCACATTCAGTCCAATGGGCAAATCGATGAATGTTTTTTGAGGGAGGAGATACGTAGTCCAAGCGTAAGTTACCGACACCAATACCAGGGCTGAACGCGACTTTTTCGATGTTGGTTGGAGAAAGGAGGATAGTACCGCCAACAAGAGCACACCAAGGAACGAAACAAGTAGATTTGAAGAAAAGAACAGGGAGATTTGCAAGAGAGAAATTCAGCGAGCGGAAAACGGAGAAGGTGTATTCGGGCTCTGAGTTTGTAGCGAGATGGTCTGGATGGTCCTGGCACTCGTTAGCCTGCTTCTGAGTAGAAAGCGCGGAGGCTTGGGCTCCCAGATCTACCTTTCCTGCTACGCCCTGTAGAAACTTTGTTAGAAAGAATCCTCAGACTAAATATCACGTACCTCTATCTCACTGTAGTATGAACATTCAGATTGCGCGACAGCAATTGAAGGAGAAATTGTTATAGGGGCATTAGGAAGATTGTAAAGGCTCTGTGATGGCTCTCGGGTTCAGTACAAGTGAAGAAATTTTCCGGAAAGGAAACTCGCCGATTCACGCGTATGGACACTAAAGCCTTGATCTATCTCAGGTGAAAAGAACACTGGGCTGCCATCGGGACTGATATTGTTCTGATTATTTAAGTTGAGTGCAGGAGAGGATTCGAGAGATTGAGTTTGAATATTGTACAGAGACCGAGAAAGCTCTGTGGTGAATGGAACCGGAGAATTAAACATGACTTGATCATTTGGGACTTCGGGCGAAGAGAAAGGTACAGTAGGAAACGAAGCGAGAAGTCTGTCTGATATCGCAGAGGTATCGAATGAGTTGACAGACGAACTGTCGAAGTTGTCTTCAGCTGCAACATGGGAGATGTCGTCCGCAGAGAGTAGTGAGGTAGTTGATTTATGGCTTGAAGTTTGTTCGTTTTCTTGAGACTGGATGACTTGACTGATTTTCTCTTGAAGATGGTCTGGGCGGGATGACGAGATCAAGGACAATTCTTGTCGTTCTGAGTCTTCGTCAATAGCTTGCTGTAAAAGAGTATTAGTATCACGACGGGGTTAGTCATGAGCGGGTGTGGAGATCATTCTGACCTCTGGTGGGACTATTTCGCCTTTCAGATCCATGTTATGCGCGTCGCGGTGTGTTTGCAATTCTTCTAATTTTTTTCCAATTGCTTCGAAAGGCTCCCGCACATCTTCGTCCAAAGGCGTATTCAAGGCAGATCCAAAAGGTGAGTCGTCAATAGTTGAATCTGTACGACCAGAACCGGAGAAACGGTCCATCGTGAAAGAGGTTCTCTGTAGCGTTGACTTAGAAAATATACATATTGGTTTAGGATACCAGCACATACCATTGCAACATCTAAAGAAGGCTGAGTTTGAGTGGACGCCATCGCAGTAAACTTATGAGATGGAAGTTTACACGTGACCGTAACCTGTCGGACTTTTAATTTACCGTCACAGCCTACACGTTCCACTACGTTTAGTCCCTTCTCACTTTCGGGCGGCTCACAAGCTGGCATTTCGTCGTTCTCGTCCCAGGGTTCAAATTGATGCCAGCATGGATCTTCCAAGCTACTCAGGCAGCCAAGTTCGCTCTCCAGCGTCCATGTCGCAAAGACTTCCGTTAATTTTTCGGCGACTGCATCGTTTCAATCAAATGGTTCACCGTTTGGCCTCTCATGCTACGAAATTGTGCTCAAAACAGTCTGGTTCCTTTAGGACTTTGAACAAGCAATCTGGCAGCTAGGTTATTTATGTCTAGCGCCGCGGAGAGTGTGAGTGTGAGTGTTCTGGTCAACGCGTTGCTTTGATCGAACTGAGCAACTTCAAGGTATCGGAATGTTTACTTTCACAAACGTCAGTGCTCTATCTTCTGTAAAGTCGGCTGCTGAAAACTGTATGCTATAGAAACCAAAAACACATGGGCTCGAGATGACCCAGCCATTCTTGTGCTCATCGCAGCGTGTCTCTTTGGTGAGTAGCTCGTTCTAGCTGATTCAATTCATCCACCGAACATCATAATACAGTGTCTGCCATAACGTGGTCGTTTGCATATTCATACACTGTGCGGCAAGCTTTCAAGCTTGCTCTGTTTATGATATTACGGGATTATCTATTGACAGGAATAGTGGTTGCGACAGTGTTGTGGTCAGTGTCTATCCTGAACACGAATCGCTGATCTTATACCCTACGTAGGCTTGTTTCGAACCGTCTCCTTGTCGCGCCGCCTTCACATTCTTCACCTGCGGACTCTGTTGTCGAATGGGCGTATGCATTTGACGTCCACACGAACGCTTTCTTTCCATTCTTCCTCACACTCTATGTTGCACAATTGTTCGTCCTTCCTGTCATTCTCAAAGACAATTGGGTGTGTCTTTTCTTGGGGAATACCTTGTACCTGGCAGGGTACGTCTAGTGCACGTCATTTTGTATATAAAAACTCATCACCTCACAGGTTCGCGCAGTATACGTATGGTGTATATCTTGGTCTCAATGGTGATATTCTCTTTGCTGTTTTCATCTATGGCTGCTCATGCAATCTCATCTCAGCGCTGCCATTCCTCATACGTTCTGAATTGCTCCTTTCCCCTCTACTACCACTCTTCACGGCGTATATTATATCCTTATTGGGATTCAATGTTGCGAAGCATGTACTGGCAGTATATTTTGGCTCGTAGATTCTATATACATGTGGAGTCAGTATTTAGAAGTTTCGTGAAACAAGAAAAAAAATAAACGCGCGTCTATCGGACGTTAAATGCAGATTATGTAATCGACCTTTGTGCCTTCTCCTTCGACTTTACCTTCATCTTCCCCTTACACTCACCTTATTGAGCTCAAATCATGGACGACGAGGTACTGGACTGGGATGATGGAGAAGACCAGGCTCCCACTACTACAGGACTAATTGACGATGCAGACGGCGTCTCTTTGGGGTCTGATTCAGGAGACGAGGACGAAAATGCAGCGCCTCCTGTTGAGGAAGGCTCTGTCCCTAGCCGTATCGCTTCTCCTCCTGGACAGGATGCGAACGATTCTTCAAGACTGGTCTCACCCAAATCTTCGACCCCTTTGCAGCGCAAAGACTCTCATAGTTCATCGAGAACAACGAAGCCCATTAATCCTGTTCCCGTTGATTCTCCAAAAACCCAGCACCGCTCACAGCGTTCGAAATCAAAACCGCTTTCTTCTGCACAGATGATGATACATGGTCTGCCGCCTAAACCGGTTACTACTGCTGTTTCGTTTTTACCCTCGTCCCAGTCGTCTCTGATTGAAGCGACTGCAATGGTGACGCGAGAGAGCGTCAAAGGTAAAGGTACAACTGGCAACAACAAAGGTAGTGCCGCAAAATCAGTCTACAAGGACGACATTGACTCTTTGCCGCCGAACTGGGAAATACGCCGTCCTCGCAGTGGCGGAAAACAGGTATATTACTACAACAATCGAACTCACGAATCAACTTGGACCCACCCCGTGAGCATCTTTCCTCCACACCCACCCATCCGCATGCAAAGGGCTGCCTCTACCATGATGTCTGCACAAGAACATCGGCCTCGATTCCTATCATACTTCCCTTTGTCCTTGTCCTTCCCTTATATCCATTTTCACAGCGGGGTCTGACCATACGTATTTTCTCAAACAGTCTACTCTGCAATCTTCTCGCGGACAGCCTAGTGATCTAGGGCATTCAGGACATTTACTTCAAAGCAGTCTTTTTCACGAGGACAGGTACTATCGCCCCGGTGATCGTCGCGACGCCTCGCCGGGTGATGCTAACGAACGCAGTAATCGATATTCCTCTCCAGGTCCTGCCGCGAGTCATCGTCGTAGCACAAGTAGGGAACCTCCTCATAACCGTCGTTCAATTTCACCAGAACGTGGTAGAGATTCCGGGAGGCGAGGCCGACCTTCTCAGCCCATCTCAGCCCAGGAATATCATCATGCTCATAGAGACAGTGATACCATTCAGAATGGCAATACTGACCGTCGCTGGTCTCCTACACTCAAGGATTTCGAAGAATCGAAGTCCCGAACTCATCAACGTAAGCGAATGCAAGATGAAGCACAACCACATGATTCTCGTTCTCAATATGAACAAACGAGCTATAGAAATAACGCTCCTAGTAGGAGGATCTCTCTGGAAGACCGAGAACAAGAGCTGCATAAGCCAACAGACCACAACTTTATTCACAGTACGTTCATCAGCCTCATACAATCCTATCTATCCTGTTGTGCTGTGGTACAATTGGCGCTCTTTGAAGCAGAAAAAGACTACCGTCTTGTATTCTGGTCACGTCGCGTTGCAGATATCTACATGCTTTCGGCTCTACCTTTCCTCCTACTTTTCTTTGCTCAAGTCAAGGACGCTCATCATGGACTTCTTTTTTTCTCATTATCTCGCCTGTTCCGCTATTGTCTCTATTCCATGTGTATCGTTTCTCGTCTTCTTAGGACACAGGTCACCTCCGCCTCCCATTCGGGAACGGCGTCTCAATGAACGGGACTCTTCGACTTCAACCACTCGAAAACGACCAACTCGTTTTGGGACTCCTCCCGCGGTCACTCCAGGCAGTGATCATGACGACTGGGTTCCAGATGAATTCAGAGTTGATCAACTCCCAAGTCGCACACACTCAGAAGAAAACGTTGCTAGTAATGGTACTGCTCATGATCCAACACAACATCATGAGTCAATCCATGAGCTCCAACAACTTCCACGTACGTGCTCGTCTGCTGGGTCTAACTACTGTCTGCTAAACTCTATGCCGTACAGGTCGACAAAGAGCGCCTTTACCCCCGCAATCTGCCCGTTTTCGAGAGGTGTCAAGAAGCAATCCCCCGCCTAGTGTAATAGATGTTCCTAAACCTGTAGTCCAAGAACAAGTACAAGCCCGGTCAGCATCTCCGGTCCCGAGATCGCTACCTCTACCCCAGGATCGCGATATTCTGCCGCACCAAAAAGTATCGAAGCCCAAACCCAATGATTCTCTTCCTTCGTCTGCTCGTCGCCGGAGCCAATCTCCACCAGCACGTTATCAAGAGCGTCATCAACCTGTATTGTCTGCTGTCCCAGCCAACACAAAGCCTTCTAGCAACACTAAACTTACTGATAATACATCTTCATTCACTCCTAGAATTACCACTGGTAGTACTGACAACACTATGCGCTCTGGCTCAGACATGTATACTGACAGGGGACATGTGGAGGATGATCTTGTCAGTCAACTTCCCAAGGCTCCCAGAGCTATGGGTAGGGATGAACAGGCTCCTACTGCTCCACGTTTGAGCTCTGCGCGTGAGCGTTCTCCTCGTGGATCTGATCGGGACGTTCGCGACCTGGGGCCTCTGCATCACCCTGATCGCTCGCGGAAGGAAGATCTGCACGTGAGCTTGCTTCCTCTATCGTCGTTTCCCGTGTATTGATGTGAATGTACAAGGGACGTGGTCGAGGATCGAGAGGGCGCCACACACCCCATTTATCTGGGACCAACAACGTGCCAGTGGGCAGTCGTATTGGTGCTGACGGCATACCAAATGGTCCTGCTAGGCCATCCAGTAACATGTCTCGAGTCCCATTGAGCAGTGCGAATTTGATTCCTGTCACAAACAATCGATATACCGAGTCTAGCAAAGTCAACGAGGTTAGTATCATCAGTGCTCGATATGGCTATCACTCATATTGTAATGCAGGAAACCAGTATTCCTACTCATATACGAAATGGAGATGTGACTATTCTGCGCTCCACTCCCGTAACAACAGTATGTTCTGTAACTTATATCAACTGCCTTAACTCACATTAAACTGTAGCCATACGACCGTGAACGAGGCGTACTTAATCGTGAGCGTTCAGCCCTTGATGTTGTGAGTGCTTTCAGATGTCCCTTATCTCTTAAAACAACAGCTTAGCTTTCACAGGCAATGCCACCCGCTATGTCGTTGAGATATCGTTCAGCTTCGCCGCCCACTATGCCAGTAAGACATCGCTCGATATCGCCTCCCGCTCATTATCAGGAAGCTTCACCTCCACCACTCTCCCGAGAAGTCACAGTTTCCCCAAAATGGGAACAAGATTCAGATCGTGGAGGGCATATAGCTCGTGGCAGACCTCTTCAACCTTCCGATCCAGTACCGAAATATCCCGTTCGAGATGGTCTTGATAGTTATGAACGCAGTCGACGTGGACAAGATCAACTAGAACCTCATCGCGACACCACTAGCTATCGACCTCCTTCTCCTATTGTCAAACTTATGCCACCACTTAATCTACCCGCAAAGCCTGTCCAACAATCATTACCAGAACATAGTCGACCGCGTGCACTGCGCGCGTCTCCACAACGCGCCTACCGAGCGGCCTCCCCGGATGTACGACTTGTTCAACGTCGTGATGTTGTTCCTCTCCGTGAACTAGGACCACCCAAACGGTCGGACTCTCCAGCGAGTTCTCGTGGACAACGACGGGATCCACCGAGGCGACGATCAGTCTCTCCATTTTCGCCAGTTGATGTCCCTACTCAGCGCTGGACACCTCCTAGGCGACGATCAGTCTCTCCACCTGCATCTCATAGCTATCGGCGTCCTCCATCTCCCCCGCGTGACCGGATATCACCTGAACGGCTAATGTCTCCAGAATCTCGTGGGCCACGTCGACACCCGGCAGATGTTCATTTTCCTCCTCCAGATAGAAAAGAGGTACATTACTTGTCAGAGAAACTCTCAAAAACTCCAGATAGTCTTCGTCGAGCTCCCGACGTTCGCGACCCCGTAGATATGGATGTTGACGACGTTCCTTCTCGCCAGCACCTCGATCATGGTAGACGTGAACAGATGGGAAATCATTACGAGCGTCCGCCAGTCAATCGAAGGGGTGGCTCATTACTAGATCGGCTTTCGATGTCAGTCGACGACCACGTTCCTCCGCTGCGCGACCGAGTACAAATTCCAACAAAACGAGACCGAGACGAACTGATGAGAGATGGTGGTTCATTCAACGGCGAGTTTGATGTGGATGATGGTGTCATCGGAAAGAAACCCCGGAGGAGGACTGGCAAACCACGAAGAGGTCGAGGTCGGGGTGCTCATGCATGAACTAGTCGGTGTTGGGTGACTCAGGTCTACATCGTCGAAGCTAATGTAATGTATGTACGTTTCTTGCCATTCTTAGTATATAAGTGTTTCAATTCGTAATCACTGTCGTATTGTTAAGTGCAAATTTTTCGTTAAAGCTTCATGGTATCAATATACGGCCTCTGCTGAAAGCAATGTACGGCAGGCTGCAACCAAGTATATACATCAGTACAAATATAATGATATGGGCATTGTTATGCTCGTCTCTGCATCGCAGCCAATTGTGCAGTCATTCCTACCGTAGCCTGCCACCAAAAGATCATACCTGGACAATATAATGTATCAGTGATATTCCTGCTATACGGATCGTTGATTTTACTAACCCAATCCAACGATGCCATGAGCAGTTCCCCACACGATCTCCGGAGTCACCTTGTTCGCCTCTGCGAACGCGCCGAACGTATGTGGAATAAACCTAGGCGCCTGGAACAACACAGTGCTCACTACACTGTGATATACACAAAGCCCGAGAGCCAAGGCGCGCTTGGCCGGAAGGAAATCCGGTAAAGAATACGCGAGGAGGGAAGTTACTGAGATTCCGAGTGCAAACGACGCATACATTTTGAGCAACACGATAGATGTGTTGTTCAGCTGAATGAATGGCAAAGAGGTGGGTGAGAAGAGTCCTTGTATAGCGATAGGCATCTCCAGTGCGATGTGTAGCAGGAATATGACAGCGCTAAGATTTTCGTTTGTAACATAGAGAAATTACTTCCAACAATAACTTACAGAGGGCTACGCAAAGCAGCGGCTGGAGGAGCTGTAGACATCTCTTGCTCGGGGGTGTTGAACAAAGAGTTGCGAGATTACGTATACTATGGTGAGCGGATCACATTTCCGCTTTCTCCGCTCGTTCCTTGACGCGTGATACGCTTCCATCTTCATAGACCACCTGGTTGGCTTACTGGCCGTCAACGGATCAGCGAATTCCAAGAATCTGAAAGGAATGGCATTGTCATAAGAAGACGATGAAAGTGAATACATATGCATCTACATAAAAAATACAGGAAACGATAGCATAAAAGTCGATTCAGGCGCTAGGTATATGTGTATAGCATAATTATAGTACAGATATGTGAAATTAGATTGTGCCCTATTAGAAGACGAGCTCTACTGTCAGCATTTGTTTGAGCCAGATATAGACCGACCATACCTTAACCGCCTCCCACTCAAAGACAATTCTGGCAACTTGCTCTCTGATGGAGCGCTTGCACTGCTCACACGATACATGTCCAGCCAGTGGACCAAGGAGGCGTTCTAGAGCAACTGAAGGCAAATCTAGTGGAATGGTAAAGGTGTAAGCAAATACTTAAGTGGACAACGAGATGAGAAATGTGTACCAGCTTGAATGTCCCATGCAAAATATGCAGCAGTAAGTGTCCAAGCCCTTGTAAGTGTCTTCTGGTCCAGAGCATCGCATTCAGGTGTGGTAGGATGTGGGTACGGTGTTTGAAGCAAGATCTGGTATACGTTTAAAAATTTAGCTCTTATGGGGTAAAAGGATACAATCACCCTCTTTAAAGCCTCTTCTCGCTGGGTTTGCATGAGCATTAGTCGACGCAGGAACCGAGGACCCATGAGTTCAGCTTGTTCATCTGTCAGTTCAACAAGCTGGAACCCAACAAGGTGCGCGGAGGCTACGACTGCAAGGGCTTCCATGTTATGTTGAGCGGCGAGGATGTAGAGTTCAAGAGCATGGGTGGTTGCATGGGCATGCAAAGCTTGGAATATAGGTAGCGGGTGCACATCGGCATCAGTATCGAATCGATCCGAATCGAGCTGGGCCTGGATATCTATGCCATAAACAGGTAGACAGCTGATTGCGGCCGCAAGAATGTCAAAAGAAAAGGGAGGGGAGAAATCTACAGCAGCAGAGGTGCTGCGATAGATAATGTCCAGGATGACGATCAAAACTTGAGAATCTTCTGTCAGATTAATGATTGAGCCATTGCTAGCAACTGCAAGGCCTTTAAAATTATTGGATGAAGCAGAGTTTAGCACGTGGGTGTGGACGTGAAAGCAGATGGAATTGCTGGACTTCAACACGAGGTCCGGGCACATTCCGTTCATAGTGGTAGTTTGGACATACTTGGGCGAAGTATTCTGCGTATGCTCGTGGATTTGTGTAATTCTCGAAAACGATTACTACGCACAGATTGGACGTTTATAGGAGACATCAGGGAGTAGTTAAATGATGATATTATGGTTGAAGATGGCCTGTATAGATTATCATAAGCGACTAGAACCTTGACAATCCGAGCAATCGCTCACTTTGGCTTCGTAGAACATTAACACCCAAATCGAACGATCTTGCGGGGTTTGGAAAGAAGATTGTTGGAAGGAAGGAAGGAAGACACACAACTTGATTACTGGCTCAAACATGAAGAGCTTTCCCATTTTTGTCGGATGTTATGTATATGGCTGCATCCAGACCTAGTCCAGGCCCAGGCCTAGATTTATTATGCCGAAATGCCGAATTCTCAAGTCGACCAGTTTTGTAGCTACTTTTCTCGTCTGCTCTTGCTGTTGAACTCGAAGTCTAGTCTAGTGGTAGTACTTGAAGAACATGTCCTTCGAGAAGGGGCATGACAGTGGCGGAGCTTGGTCAAAACTAGTTCCGTAAGTGGCTGTGGTACAAGAATAATGAGCTAATCAGATTTAATACCACTACTTGCGCCGTTGTACTGCTATGTCTTCAGCTTTTACAGGAGAGATGGCCTCTCAAGATCCTTCTCACTCCCCACAAATAGAAGCAAAACAGGCCAGTCCCGAGCCTGAAAGCTTCACCGTAGGCAGCGCTTATGGAAACGAGCCTGTTGCGCGTGCCACAACCACTACCGTTCTCTGCCACGAATGCGGACACTTTTTGAAAACAAAGCTTCGGGTTCGCTCTGTTGAGAATCCTGCAATATTTAGGTCTGGATATCTCCCTTCCCCATACGAGCAATCCTTCATATCCACACTCATTGACGAAGCGGAGGAGGACCTAGGACGTTATAACAAGGAGTTGGTTCGCCTGCGAACAGTCGCCGCAATGGTCTCGAACAAGCAAAAAACTCTTGAGGCATATATCGGTGACCTTCGTTGCGCAGTGTCTCCCATCCGGAGACTCCCTCCTGAGATACTGTCAGATATATTCAAATACGTTTGCTGCAACTACGTCGGTGTCAATTGCATTTCCAAGGAAAAGATGTCGCTGCCGACTGTGGCATTGAGTCACGTCTGTACCAGATGGCGGAGGATCGTTGAATCGACACCGTCACTTTGGACTTCCATAACCCTGAAGCATGCTACAAAATATGTTTCTAGCTATTGGCTCGAAACCTTCCTTTCTACATCCCGATCTAGTCCACTTGATCTCGTTGTGGGCTATAAGCATACTGCTTTAGAAGATATTGCCTTGTTGATGCAGCATTCGAATCGATGGCGAAACGTATCGTTTTCCATATCACATAGACGTATAGGCAGGGAGGTGTTCGGCAGGATCAAAGAAGATCAGGATTTCCCCGAACTCGTTTCGCTGAAAGTCGAACTCGACAACAACTCGGTTGTTGCGCTTGATAATGCGAGAGAATCAGTGTTACCCGTTGGATGCAACAAGCTTAGAAACCTTTCTCTTCATGCATTCAACGTGAACCTATTGTACCCTCGTCCTTCGATAGAGTTATTACATCTCTTCGCACTAACATCAGGGCGTATTTGTCATCTGATCGAAAACAGTCCAAACCTGAAGACTCTGGTCCTCCGATTTTGTCATGCCAGTGCTCCAAGTCATTTTGCACAATTATACCGGCTGACTTCCAACCTGCATACGCTCAAGGTGGACTTTGATAGAGGGTCGGGTCCTGCGGAGGACGTGATCTTGCAAACCTTGATTCTACCTCGTTTGATTCACCTTCAGCTTCTTGACAGTCGTAAAACTTCATCATACGATGTGGCACCAATCATCGTCATGCTTCAGCGAAGCTCATGCTCGCTGACGCACCTTACTATCCACATTTGGTTGCAGGAAGATAAACTACTCGATATGCTCCATTGTACTTCGACTATCACCCATCTTGAAATTCGGGAGTCTGGCATGAAGCCAATGGTAACAGATGATGTGCTTCGGAAGCTGACTATATCCAAAGCCTCCCACTCTGCAAATCTTCTCGCTTCCAGCTCTTATCATGGCGCCACTGGGCCTGACATGGTCAATAGTGCAACAGTAAATGATGCTGCGATAGATAATGCCACTGGCTCTGTGCCTTCAGCTGTAACCTCTCAAATTCTTCTTCCTCGTTTGGTTGCTCTCGAGTTGGATGTTCAGCCGGCGTTCAAAGATGATGTGCTTATTGAAATGATTCTATCAAGATGGAACCCTCCAGCTACATCGTCCGATGTGCAAGCTAGTAGCAGTTACTACGATGTAGCTCGTCTACGCAATTTCAATCTGAAGCGCGCAACTGGAGCACTCTTCGATCAACTCAGGAAGAGATTGGAAGACATCGGAAGGGAAGGACTGGGCGTTTCGTTCTAGGTCTTCCTTCTTCGTGTAGTACATATGCTTCAAATTCAAATTTCATGCTGATGCTCATGAAATTTCAGCCTGCCAACGTAAATGACGGCCGGCAAAAATTTTGACTAGTTAGCTCGAGGACGTATGCTGCATGTCCAACAGGCTTGACTTTAAACCACGATGGCCCCCGCACTAACGAAACTCTGTTACGACTCGCTCGAAGGACGCGGATGTCCTCGAGGATCAACTTGCAATTTACAGCACGATATCCTCAAGTGCACTTGTGGCTTGGTACTACGACGGCTTGACTTTCACGGTCATGTCAATGGCAAACGACATTTTAAATTCTCTCGTCGTGCTACTAATGGAGATCGTTCAGCATTGTCCATCGTTGGAGAGGCAGAAATTCCGTCGAATACCAGCCCCTTGTCCTCTGGATCCGCTTCCACTCGTTGCCCTCGGTGCAATAAACATGTTCCACAGTCGCAGTATCATCACCATCTCAAAACTCATGACTTACAAAAGCGATTAGACTCTGCACTTGAGGTGGCTGAGAGCAATAAACATGGATTTACAATCGATGGACTGGGGGGTGTGGATTTTGGAATCATAGGAGAGGAGCAAACGCTTGTTGTTCGACTCAAGATCACCAGGGAAAGCGAACCTCAACCTCCTCCTATTCGTCTGTCCAAATGTCGTTTACTCTCATCCAGCAAAAGCGACCAGCATGGCAGGTTAGTTTCGCATTGACCTTCTCAAGACAGACACTAAGTAGTACCTACCTGACTTTAGGTTCTCGGTTGATCTGGTTGGTTCTCCTCTTATCAATCCGGGACATCCGCGAACTCTGCTTGTCACGTTCCATCCCTCGTGCGCGGGTCGTTATGAGAACCGCCTTGAACTTGTCTTCCGGAACCGAGCAACGAAAACTCGTTTTGTCATTCATCGCCGTCTCCTTGCTACAGTCGGTGATAGTATTGACCATGCGCAGCTTCAACCCTCAGCTCCCTACACGCGACGGAAGCGTGTACCGCTGAACGTAGACGGGCCCATCCGGCGTAGTGTAAGACCTCCAACGTGGACCAAGACAGGCTGGGTTACTGTGCTTCCGAAGTTCGATATGCCTCGCCAGATCACAGATACCTTACACAAACGCGGTGCAAAATCTAGGAAGGATGTACTTGCGCTTGTCAAAGGCCTTCTAGCTCCTGATTTCAATATCAGGACGTACGGTTCCCGTTTCCAGTTGCTACTTTATCTTGAAGAGGAACAAATGAAGTAGATCGTTTTTGTTGTTTGCAGGTCGTGTTATTGACGGATTTCGGTACAGGGAAGATCTTGACGCTTATGCTATGGAGGGAGTTTCCCTCACACCGAAACATCCTCGCTATGAGTATGTTTTTTTTTTCGTCCCTTTTCCAGTCCCAGCTCATGTCATCTTCAGGCTTGAAGTTCAGGGTCTCGCGGAGAACAGACCTTCTGTCCTGGTAGGAGACTTCATTCTTGTCCGCCAGTGCCACGCCTCGGATAGGACCTGGTTCCAAGGACGTGTGCACCAAGTCTATGAAAACTATGTCAGCCTTCGCTTTGATGATAGTTTTAGCACCTATCGCGGAAACTCTTTTGAAGTTCGCTTTGTTTTGAATCGTCTTTCTTTACGACGGATGCATGCTGCTCTCATTAACAACAACAATCCAATTCGACTTCTGTTTCCTGGGCCGGAACATATCCGTGGAATGCGAACAATTTCTTCTGAATTGATTAAGAAAATTGTACCTGTCAATCGAGTCATTGGACAAGACCCAGAACAATTAGAGGCAGTTGCTGCTATCGTCAACTTGCCTCCAGGAAGTGTGCCATTTGTTATATTTGGCCCGTATGTTTCGCTATTCCACATTTCCCTCCAGCTACAGATCCTTATCTCATTATAGGCCTGGAACAGGCAAGACTGTGACGATAGTCGAAGCTATGCGACAACTTCTTGCCTACCACGATACAACACGCCTTCTTGTCTGTGCGCCAAGCAATTCTGCTGCCGACCTTCTTACGCAGAAGCTTTCGGATCTTGGACCTTCTGTCGTACTCCGTCTCAATGCACTCTCTCGGAAACTCTCCGAGCTACCCAAGAATTTGCGTGATTTTTCCATCATCAACGACAATGAAATGTTCGCTATGCCCACTGTACAGAAGCTTCGCACATATCGTGTTGTAGTCTCTACATGTATCACTGCAGGAGTTCCTGCTAGTCTTGGAATTGAACGAGGATACTACAGTCACATCTTCGTGGACGAAGCAGGACAGGCTATGGAACCAACGGTGATGGTTCCTTTGAAGGAGCTTGCAGACGCTATGACCAATATTGTGCTAGCTGGAGATAACAAGCAGCTGGGCCCAATTGTACACTCTAGATTTGCATCGGTGCTGGGATTGAAGACCAGCTATCTAGCGAGGATCATGGAAAGAGACGTCTATAATCTAGACGGGAAATCGAGTGTTGGAGGCCGAGGTGTAACGTAGGCGCTTTACTTTCTCTAGTCTCCAGCAAGTCTAATACCCTCCTTTCTAGAATTATCAAGCTCGTTAGGAACTTCCGGTCTCATCCAGCCATTCTCGAATTCTCGAATGAACACTTCTACAATCACGAATTGCAATATTGTGGCAGCGCGATGCTCACCCGCAGTCTTGAAGAATCAGATGAGCTTCCAAAGAAGAAATTTCCGCTTATTTTCCATGGCATAATCGGAAAGGACCTGCGCGAGGCATCGTCTCCGTCTTTCTTTAACATCGAGGAAGCGTCGCAGGTGAAGAAATACTGTCTAAATTTGATATCTGATAGGAAGAATGGTATCCGTACGTTGATCATTGTTTTCTCTTTTTTCTCGACATCAATCTATGGTTTGTTTGCTCGTAACAGGCGCTGAGCACATTGCTGTCATCACACCATACCATGCTCAAAGAATCAAGATCATGAAACTTCTCAGCCGTCACCATGCAGCCCGGGAGATAAAAGTAGGCAGTGTAGAAGAATTTCAAGGGCAGGTGTGTTCCTCCTGGTCGTATTAACTAATAATCTGCTCATGAATTGTCAAGGAACGTCGGATCGTAATTATATCGACAGTCAGGAGCAGCACCAACTTCATCGGAGCTGATATAAACCGAATGCTGGGCTTTGTAGCCAGTCCGCATCGTTTCAATGGTGCGTTTCCGTATTACTTTAGGAAATTGGACCTGATCTTCAACCTAGTTGCGGTTACTCGAGCTCAGGCACTGTTGATCGTCGTCGGAAACCCCGCGGTGCTGTCTTTGGATCCATTGTGGCGTGCGTTTCTCAACTATATCTATCGTGGAGGAGGATGGCGAGGAAAGACCATTTCGTGGGACCCTGAAGGAGCAGTTGACCTGTCCAATGGGCAGGGATATGACGAGGAGGCCCGCCAACGGGCATCGGGCGAAGCTGAAGAGACTATAAACAGATTGAAGGCGCTCATTATCAGGAAGAATGGGGAGATTGAGAATGGATTTCAGTTCGAGCTGGACGATAGTGATGAGGAGGATAGTCATTTTGGATTCGGTGAAGGAGCCGTGTTCAGAGAAGACGATTGAGAAAGGTTGATTGCCTTGCTTGATCTATCTGATTTTGGAAGAATTTGTACTTGGCCAATTTATTACAGATACATATTGTGATCGCATGTTTGAAACCGTAATTCACTGCTCTGAATATGGTTGCCGGGTTGGGACCATTCTTATCTTGATCTCTAGCAGAGAATTCGAGCAAGGTAGCGTTTAAATATATATTACATGAACACGACACAATTGTATATCATCACTTCTACGCTTGCATATATATGGATATCAACGATAATGCTACTGCAGATCGGTTGTGTTAAATAGGCGATTGCCAGTGTCCGTGGAGCCTTTTCCAGTATACTTATTGTCCGATAACCGAAGGGCAATGAAACTCACATCCATGGTCGATGTCTGAGTGAGAGCACCATTTGGGTCAAGTGCGTTTGCCTGTATCACACCTGCAACTACCAGGATGCGGATCGTCGCATGCAGGTCCCGGATGCGCTGCACAAACTCTGCCACTGTCTTGCCGCTATTGACTACAGAGTCGACCACAATGACTGTCTCTTGGCCCTGCACATGGCGTAGCTCAACATCTTCGGAATGTTTTGCATGAAGGCTACAAAGTACGAGGTCAATACAGGCTGGAATGAGATACAATTCGGCAAACTCACAAACTTGCAAGAGGTAGGGCGTCATTGACACCGAGGGCCATGGGCTCCCCGCCACGCATAAGGGCTATGATCAATGTCTTTTTCTCATGAAGAATACGATAACCGTTTGTGCGAGTTCCTTGCACATGTGGTATTAGATATTCTTCCAGTCCAATGAGCTTCGGAAGAAACTCTGTTGCTAGATAGAACCCTACACGATTGTGCGCTTCTCGTAAGGCTGGACCAGAAACACCAGCATCCCGTGTGGGCGTCATCAAAAGTTTTGCTGTATGCTCGTCCGGATGAAGAACTCGAGGGTTACAGTGGAATATAACAGAGTTCATGAACTGGGCATCAGTAATATTGACCGAAGGAAGCTTGGCAGTATTGAATTGTGGGACGAGAGATGTAGTGGAGGGTAGTAGCACCTGCCACGCTCGAAGACCCCCGTGATCAATAGCATCCAACAAGGCTGCTTCCATTCTGCGGCTCCTATGCTTACCAACCACTACTATAGCCTGATGAGCCTCCTTCAACATCGGCAAGTCTAATACACTATCTCCAAAGGCACAAACATAGGTGCAATGAATGTCTCTCAGGCGGGCTACCAATGTCGCCTTTACTTGGTCTGTGATAATCAGACCATCCCTAGCGCAACCCCCACCAATTACCTTGACCATCTTTGATAGACCTGCTTTCTGGAGAATTTTTTCCCAAATAAGGCGTAGCCCGCAAGTTACGACTACTGTGGCCACAGGTCGTTCTGCTGTTTGTTTCAAAAGCGAAACAATTTCGGGATGAATGTTTACTGAAAACGCTACCTCGTCGCAATACTCATTAAACTGCTCCTCGGGAATAGATTCGTAAAGCAAAGCAGCCTGGCAAAAAGCGGCGTGCGTGTAGCCAAACGAACTGCTAAACAGTTCCTTCAAAGGATCACCCTCTGATCTTGTGTTCTCGTTGGGCGTCCTGTCAGCCAAGAGCTTCCAGAAGAGCACACCGGTGTCTTCACTAATCAACGTCCTGTCGCCGTCTACTACCAGCATGCTCTCCAACTTTGTCCGGCCGGAAAGCTCGTGAAAGGTTTCATCTAGTGTGCGCTCTGCACGAGAAAGATTTTGCTGCTCTGTATATTCCCGAAATTTGCGCAAAAGCATTGCGACTTTGTCTGGAGCCACGGCTGAAAATAGAATTCGATGTTTAAGGCAGAGGAGGCGCAGCTGGTGGCGCTCGGCTCGCTTCCATTTGCGTAGATGCTCTTCCGAGACGGAGGAGCGCGCTCGCTTAATGTCATTCTGCCGACGCAGTGTAATATCCTGAGCAGAAATATCAAGGTAAAGGATGTGGGTGAATGTCTCTTGGTCACACTGAGTCCATACGACCTGTCCAACTTCGTCCTTCTCGTCCCAAAACATGAAGTGACCTACAACAACTGCAGCACGTCCGCTGACCGAGCATTCCCCTTGAATCTTTTTGATGGCCATCTCGCGCCAGTAGGTCTTCTCCTGCCTTTCCATCTTCTGGAATGCATGAAGACCGCCCGGAACGAGAGAGGATATCATGATCGTTCCCTCGTAGTATTGGAATTCCTGTTCGCCCAGTTCGTCCTTGAGCTGATCGAGCAGTGTGCTCTTGCCACAACCGGGCAAGCCGTATAAGCCCACGACGGTTGGCCTTTGAGGCATGGACGTAGGCTTATTAACTGTCGATGGTGTTTCAGAACCGGCCAGAGAAAACATCGTGGTAACTGAAGGCGAGGAATAGCAAGGCATCATGGGAAGGGGCTGATATTTATTCCAATTCCAACTGCACTACAGCTCTGGAAACAACACGAGGCGATTATAGTTAGAACGGTAGAATGAATATGAACTTTGGAATATGCTTCATACCAATTCAAGTGAAGTATGGGATATGGTTGTGATGGTCTGTTTTGGCATTATGGCTGAGAATACGATTACAGCGCGGTTTACCCTATTATTAACCTTTCCTTTGAAAGCCTACTTGAGCGCTCAGGTGAGCTCTAGACCCCACAAGAAGCTTGTAGCGGTAAACCCTTTTTCCGTTATTGAGTAGTCCGTTGCAACGTTCTTGTATAAGAATTTATATCGTATGTAGCTTTCGGAGGTGGGTTCTGTCACCGATGAGACGATATTTTTGTTGGCATGCAATGATTGGGGTCGAAAACGGTGGTTGAGCATTACGGATTTGGTGATATTTGCTCGAAAGAGAACCGGGACTTCTATTAGCACTATGATAAGCACCTGTCGTGTATTACTAGACTCCATCAACCTAAAGGCGCTGTGCAATAGAAGAGAAGCGTTGCGCAGCAGCAGACCGCAGCTATTGTTCCCTGAACTTTGGCTGATGAGAACTCTGAGTGACAGTTTCTAAATGTGATTGAGATTTTGAGAATCCATCTAAAGCTGAAGAAGGATTCCTGCCAACTTAGATAGAGGGAGATATTGTTACCTCCAGTAGCAACGGTCGATTGAATCAGTTGAAGGGAACGCTATCAGACGCTATCCACATACGTATGATGAGAATTGGTATGTGGATGGACAGATGTAAAGGTCCATTCGAGGCCATTTTTTCGTACTGAATACTATCCGGCTCTTGCCAAACCGCATTCAGACTGCGGCTGCGCCTCCAATCGCCACCTCCCGTCTTCAACTCTCTATGGAAGAAGAGGCCACACTCGTCGCAGTTTCCGACCAATCCGCTTGAAATTTTCTGGGTCAATCTGATGTCGCAGGGCAACCTCGTGAAGCTTGGAATCTTTTCCAGGATTCACAACTTCGCGGACTGAGCTAGAATGAGGTGCCCTGCAAAGAATCGCAGCCATGCGATAGAAGCCCCAGCGCAGAGTGTACTTGCCCAGCATGTACGCATACACCAGGCTATGTCGGGAAGCGACAAAAGGAGGTATTTTCCTGATAACAAATCCATCGTAATGGGCTCGAATAATGGCGAAGAACACGTCGGATGTCTCGCTGAGCTTCTGGAGTGAGGTTTCGGCGGCTCGTCGTTCTCTGAGTTCTTCACGGAGACGGTCTTTGTACCAGGATGGGGGCGATTGCCGTTGTAGACCTAGCATCCTGTGCCACCGTTTCAACAACAAATGGCGAAGCATTTTTTGTTTAGTAAGTTGATACGTCTTGAATAAAAAACGATAAACGCCCACAGCGCGAAGAACTTGACCGTGATTAGCGCCGAACTACTTAATATAAAGCGGTACCGGTCAAACGAGCAGGAAGATATTCAAGGATGGTATGAGTACACTATGAGTACACTATAGCTACATTATTATTAGCAGGAGGCAGCTAGATGCATGACTAGATTTAAAGTGTTGTACAATATCTGTTGATCAATATTCACAGTGCCGACAGTCAATAATATATCTGTCCCTCCTCTTGGAGTCTTACTTGTAACTCTTTAGTCCTAAATCGTAGAAAATCGTATCTCTGAAGATCGTGCTGCCGGTAACGTCTCAATCTGTTCACCATTGTCGTCATGCTCCACAGCCAAAAGTCGATTGCGTTCTTCCAAAGACTCGATTGCATCTTCCGCTGCTTCTATCATCTTTCGTAAAGCCTCTGTAAGGCGAAAAGAGAAGATACAACACAATTAGTACAATAACATATAGACTAGATTGAAAAAGCGACCCACTCTCGATACTCAATGTAAATAACGTCTGTCTGGCCTCCGCATCCTGCAAAATCTCCGTCTGGATCCTTTCCCCAAACTTGGACGCACCAGCTATATCGTCCATGAGATTTTTCAGGCAAGTCGGTATTTCCTGCCCTTGAGATGGCCCCCCATTAGCACCAACGCTTCCTGGTCCAACGAAATACTGTAAGTGTTCGCTGAAGAGTTGCGCATGAGAAAGAATCCTCCGGGGCAGCTCTTCTAACTTTCCATCGACTTGACGTATGATATGTGAGAGGTTTCCGAATCCACTGCCTTTGGTTGGCAGGTGTGTATGTGTACCGGATGACTGCGGATGTGGTGCAGATTCGGCGTTAGCCTCTTTCGGAAGCAACTTCGGTATCTGGGTGGAGGTGAGTGAAGGTGGAGGGGGAGAGGATAGAGTTGTAGCTGGAGGCGGAACTTTAGGTTTCTTTTGAGACTTGACTAGCGTCTTAGCTTTTTCTCTTGCTTTGTACCGAGAGACTGCGCGATCAAAGATCTTTGTCGACTGAAGAACATTCTTATATCGAGAGGTGTAGGCCTCTGCGACGACTGGAGACGTGGGAAAGGATAGGTCAGTTACCATTCACTGGCGGACAAGGGAGGTGATCACCTGATATTAAAATCGTCATCGTCGCAACACCCAGTAGAGCCCAACCAACAAAGATAGATCGCCCTGCTGGCGTCTTCGGAGAGTAGTCACCATATCCGATAGTTGTAAATGCAATGACGCCTATGGTATAAAGCGTGAGCACAACTGTACAACGACACGACGATAATGACTTGCAGAAATACATCGCGATCCCGAAACTCCACCCTTCTGTCACCATGAAAACCCCGGAACCGACCTGGAGTTAAGTATAAGCAAGCGTCAAAGAAACGGTAGGCTTGACGACTTACCAGCCAGAAAACTAGAAACAGAGTCCAGACAACCGTTAACCTGGCGTAGAACGCCTTTACCTCTTCTCGCTCCATCGCGATTCGGTACGCATCATACTGCTGAGAAATAGATCTTTGCTCTTTGATGGAAGAGGACGTGGTCAAAGATGGACCACCATTTGCAGGATTTGCCTTTGTCGGCTGAGATGAAGCCCCTCTGGCGGACCGTTTCAGAGCACCCGGCTTGTTCACAGCGAGCGCGAATCCACCCAGCATGGCTACCATCCTTCCCAGGCGAGCATAAGTAAGCGGGATGGTATCTGTATCCTGTTTATAGTCCTTTTGAGCATTCTTCAAACGAGTCATCCAAGGGTTCAGTCGAGAGGGAATAGAATTGGAGTCGGAGTTTCGTCGTGATAATGGGGTCGAGGCAGAAGTTGTACTCGATACCGATATCGAACGTGTTTCTTCGTCTGATGTAAGATCATGCCTTTCTGCCCACCTCTTGGCGAACCCGGGAGGTAAAAGTTCACTCAAGGGTACGCCTGCTTCCATCGCCGCACTCTCTAACGCTAATCCTTCCAGAGCCTCAAGATTTAGATGCATCCCTTTTGGATGTGCAACCGCTCCTAGTCCTTTCCACTTTGACCTCCATGTCCATTGAGGGAATGTCTTGTCAACGAACAAAAGGACCCAATGACGAATGAAACCTGATACTCCTGCATTTTGGCTACTGTCCATAACCCAAATCGGATATCCTTTTTCCCTGAGCCGCCATTCCACAGCTTCACGCCATCGATGTGCGACTCGTTTACGCCAACGAAGGGTTTTCCTCTTGACCCGTGCGGCATGAACACGTTTTCGGTATCCCACTTCAAGAGCCTCAAGTACAGTTTCGCGCGTCAGGCTTACTGCTAATGCGAGATTGATAATGCCGAAAATGGCATAGAAGCAAATAAAAACCTTGGATCCGGTCGTGACAGGAGGTATGTCTCCAAAACCTGATAAAGATATATGAACAAAATGATGCAATGCGATGATTGAGGAAATGCACCAATAGCCTCGATGGAGCAAATGGTGAAGTACAGCGCATCGATAAAGTTGAGCTCCAGTAGGATAGTCTGGATCAACGCGCCAAATGCGACATATACGAGGAGAATGATCACCATGATCACAAGCGAACGCTGTTTTCGTGTTAATCCACTGCCTGAAGACCGTGATTAGAATACTATAGCATCAAAATATAAATTTCGAAAGCGTACCGCTGCTTGCAAAATCAGGAGTCCGCAAAAAGTCAGTGATCAGACCAGCATTGGTGAAAGTAGATGCTATAGTAGAACACAGAGTCATCCAAAATGATTGTCCGTACGTAAAGCCGTCGTCAAAACGATTCTCTACGCCGAACGTGGTGACTGCAATGATATTGATCAAATCTACAAAGTAAAATCACTGAGCTTCGACCGCAGATGAAAGGCAAAGTCTAATTACCATGTAAAGTAAGAAAAACAACACACACGATGGTCATCAGCTTCACATTCTTCTCCAAAAATCTAACAATCAGCGCCACATTCGCCACTAAAGCACATCCCATGCTGATTCCCAACGCGACATCTAACAATATTGGATTCGATCTCTTCTCTACCGTCTGATTGTTGACAGTTCTGATATACCAGTTGCCGGTCAAACCAGGAATTTCGAGGAGGATAGAGAATGGAATTATGACGGCGGAGAAGATTGGTGTATAGCGATAGTTTGGAATGAATGAGGAGCCAGAAGGGTCGTTTTGTGGATCTGGTGGGTAGAGGAATGCCTTCAGCTTGATCCACCATTGTGGAGGGCCAGATCTTGGGTGATATCGCAAATCCACGGATGCGGTTGAGAAGAGTGAGAAACCTGAAAAAGAGCCTCGGTGGTGTAGGGAGCTGGTTGTAGTATTTGGTTCAAGATGTTCATCGTCGTCCTCTTCAACGCCTTCCGATTCCAATTCGGCATCATCTATAACGGGCTCGTCGAGCTCGTGAGCCAATGACCCGTGCCCCTCAGAGAAAACGGCTCTGTCTTGTTCCCCGTTGTCCGCTAGTCCATGCTCGATATCTCGACTCAGAGCGAACTTTTCCAAGTCGATGGTAGACCCCTGAGTTTTGGAAGAAATTTTATTCAAAAAGGCAGACATGGAACGGCCTATAAATACAGCGCGCTTGAGAGTGAAGATGGTGGTTGGAGTTCACAGTATGCAGGCATGAAGGATCCGATGGATGTCATAAATAGACGGATAATTAAAGAAAAATGTGGAAGACAGAGTCCGCCGGAGTGTGCCGCAACTTCAAAATCCAAAACATCAAAATATAGCACCCAACTGCCCCAGAGAGGCTCGAACTCTCGACCTTCCGATATCAAGTAAATAACAGTCGGACGCTGTAACCAACTCAGCCATGGGGCACATATTATACCGTTGCTTGGTAAGGATAGAGCTTTGAATACTAGAAGAAGACGATAATATATATATCTCAATATATGTAATACTCCTGTGTTTCTAAAGCATACCGCTTTACTGACCATCTGACTTCTAAAACAACCACGGACCCACTACAACGGTAGTTAGTTCGACCCTCTTACTCAAAAAGAGAAGCTACGACTCACTCTTTCCGGGCGTAGGTAACTGTAAGCAACTTTGATGTATAAGATTGAGCGCTTTGACTGCATCCCTCTCCTCAATGACGCACGAAATATTAATTTCGCTAGCACCCTGGCTAATCATCTCGATGTTTACATTGCCGTTCCCGAGCGTGGTGAACATTCGACCTGCGATTCCGACAAGGTGGCGCATGTTTCTCCCGACCAGTGAGAGAATGGCCATGTTTCGATGCACGGAGACCTTAAATACAAAGAATTAGATGGCGCAAACTAGAAGAAGTGAGGACGGAACTCACCGATCCGCTTTTTACCAGCTCCATTAGTAAACGATCAAATAGCTTCTGCGTCAAAGCATCCTCAATCGCCATACTGACATGCACTTCACTAGTACTAATTAAATCCACAACCACTCCAAACCGATCCAACGTTCCGAAAATACCTGCGAAGAACCCGTGTGATACACTCTTTCGATTCGAGTTGACGTTGATTACGATGATGCGCTCCTTGATCGTTACAGCCGTAGGGAACTTTTTATGAGGGTTATGAATATGTTGATACACAGCCTGCTGTGCCATTTCATGTAACTGTGACTGTGATATGGGTTCCGGGATACCGCTGTTGTTTGCATCGAGCTCTTGGGATACCTGTGAGACGTCTGAGACGCGGTCGGAATCCGGGAAAATGACAGTCCCGCTACCAGTGGGATTCTTCACATTTTTGATGCGAATGGGAATTTTGCAGCGGATGGCCTATTTACAGTTGCATTAACGAATAGGGAACATCATAAGGATGAAGTCGACTATACCTGTTCCATGGTGAACGGATGCACCACCTCGCTCCCATAGTACGTCAATTCAGCAGCTTCATCGGGTGAAATAATGGGCAAGAGTCTAGCGGTCGATACTTTACGTGGATCAGCGGTAAATATACCGTCGACTTCTTTCCATATTTGTAGTTCACTGGCTTCGAGGCCCACAGAAAGGAGCGCTGACAAGAGATCTGTGTATCCACGTCCGACTTGCGTCAGCAAGGAGCCAGGTATGGGCCCAAAGAAACCTAAAGCATGAACATCAATCAATCCAGAATAGTATAACTGAACAGGGGATACTTGACACGTACCAGTAACGACAGGTACTCTCCTACCACATCGATTGACGCGTTCTCCAACGGCTTGAGCGACGTTATCATAGAAGTTCTGATCTAAGGTATCATTTCCAAGAAATTCTTCCTCCACTTCAGGGACCACGTCCTCGAGCGACACGTATTCTGCATCAATACCCTAAAGATGCATGGAGGCGATGATGAGCCGACCTTGCTACGTGGAGAACCAAAAACAGATGATAGGATAAAGAGAATAAAGATACCCACCTGATCCTGTAATACAGCCGTCATGAACTTGCACGCCAACCTTTCACCTAAACCAATAATGCTATCCTTCGATCGTGGAGATACCTCGTTGATAACTTGAGAAGCGAACAAAAAACTGCGTAACCAATCACAGTCCTTATCCACCTCCTCCTCAAATTCTTGTCTAATGTCAGGATCAGAGATAAAGTCTGCTGCGGCCTTGAAATGCTCCTGGCGTATTAAATCGACAGTCGTATTGAATGCAGGTATAGTTTGTCCACGTTGCGGTACAGTGAGTGGTGTCAAGGAAGCAGCAGCAGCAGCAGCATCCTCCGCCGAAGCAGACCTGCTTCGTCGTGGAGTTTCTGGAGGGGAGTGGGGCATGTCTTTGGATTGACCAAATAAACCGGAGTAGGGACTCATGGCGCCGTTCGGAGAATTGAGTGCCGATATTAGCGGCTTTGGGCGACGTACAAGAGCTTCGGAAGCTGCTCTGAGTAGTAGATTTGTTGTACCGAGAGCTTTTGAGGTACCAGAGCGTGCCGAGCACACCACAGCAACCTTGTTAGAGTCGATGTATTTGCTGGAAGTACGATGAGCAATCAATATTGGTCGAGGAAGTACACTAGATAACGTACGCAACGACTTCTGTCGCAATCTGAACTGGAAACTTCCCGACGCTGGTACCGCCAAACTTTTGTACAAGCCATTTCGAATCTGGATCTATACTGTTCTGATGCAGATTAGGAGGTGTCTTTGGCGGTGAGGGAGAGCGTCCAGAAGAGGACGACGACGATGAAAGCGATGGTGATGTGGGCATGACAAGATAGAGTTACAATCTAGAATAGGACACGAATACGAGGTGATGGAAAGCGAGACTATTGGACTTTATAGAGCATTGAGGCTGGAGCAAAGTCGACCACTCCGGACTTTGGAGTCAGAGAAAAATTTGGCGCACGGGGCAATTCTTCCGGCGATAATCCGGCATTCATATACTAGCGCTTCACAAACTTATGTAATCAAGTCGAAAGTACTTCAACACTTGAACGAAAACTCTCAAGATCGCATGTATTTATCCCAACCTGAGCCAATCGCAAATCTCGTAGCAAGCAACTAACAGGCTACTAGAATACAATATTTGGCAAACTTGCGTTTAGGGTTAAACGAAATAATTTCAGGTAAGTTATAGACGTCGATAAGACAAAGTGTCGAACAGTCGAGCGTGCGGGTTGACAATATTATTCCGGTGGCCAAAAATGCCGCCACAAATCCTCGAATAGCGCTTCCTACATGAAAAACTACTTTTCAGTCGTCGTGGAAAGAGTGAACATAAGCAGAAATTCACAATTTTGCCCGTGGGTGTATCCCGCCGCACATGAACGAGCCCTTTATAACCAAAGTCAAATAAACCGATAGACGATATTCTGCCTCTGGCGTCAAAGAAAACATGGACGTTCCCGGTGTTAATATCCCTACGAACAAGGGTATCAGTGTTTGCTGAGAACGAGACACGTTAACTCACATATAAACAAATTGGAAACGATTCCACAGGTCCATGAATTTGGTTTTGACCAGCGGCTTAGCATCATTTATCATCAAATTACGCCCTACTTTGCCAACAGCCCGCCAAATAGCGGTCTCCTCTATTGGTACACCACCAACTCTCTTCATGATGATAGCAGGAAGGAGTACATCTTCATCCACCGTCTCCACTTTCCCAGTGTTGTGTATCCTTTTCTTCCTCTTAGTACATTCCAAAAGCCCAGAATCGACGTACAGTCCAACATCATCGAGTGCCTTGGCTTCACCGTAAGAATACATGTCGCCAGTCTTGAGTGGTTCCGTGAGAACTTTGATCACCAACTTGTCTAAAGGGTAGCCAGGGAGATACGATCCTTCGTATGTGTACACTCCCCCATTGTAAATACCCCTCTTACCACCCTTACCAGCAGCCAAATTGATACCAACATGTTGTGTTATTCCACCTCGCTCTAAAAACATATAAACAACTTGATTTACAATTACATGATGTCTTTTTGTCACAGATGAAACTCACTGAAATACTTCTGAGTGTCTTCCCGAGTGATCGTGGTAGGATAGAAGGCATCCATCCAAGGTTGCTAGTAATTGACAGTAACCAAATTAGTAGGTAATCAAAAGACAACGATTTCTAACGCACATAAAAGCTAGGCCCTGAACCAACTTTACCCCAGTGACGCTCAACGCTGTTAGCGGGAGGTGCATTGTTGATGGGATATCTGAGAATCTCACGGCGGGGAGTAACAGTCTGGGTAACAGGAGTGAGGCCATTGCCACTACGATCATACAGAGTAACATCGTAGATAGCAGTGTTTCTCCTGGGGGCTGGCGCAGCACATGTGGTTAGAACGGAAGAGAGGGAATGGAGAGATGAAAAGATGGAGAGAAAGTAGAGTAAAGGTGAAAAGGCCTTGAACATTGTATCTCTGGCCAGCAGAGGAAGTGTAGAAAGCAGATGAAAGGAGGGGAAATTTTCCCGGAAAACTTGAATCCCATCAGTAATATTCGGATCATCAGAGATGAACTGGTGGCCGACGGAGGGCCAAGTGCATTTATTTATACGTAGTGACTAGTTGCTCCAGTTCAATACAAACTAACTCTTTTCTGCCTCTCAATCAATGCCTTCCTGGCCATCTCTTCCCTATCTGTCAAAACAGTCATAATTGATTGTGTCGACTTCATCGATCTCAAAGTCGACATCCTGGAAAGTGAAAATCTCGAGCGCGAGCGGGAAAACGACGGTAGAGTAGGTAACCTTGGCGCTCTACTAGACATTCCGCTACCTCGCCTCGAAACCGCCGTCATCTCCTCACCATAAGCATATTTTGGCCTTCTCTGACTCTGACTCCTGGACGCGAGTTTGAATACACTGCCCGCGCTAGACTGTGTCGACCCCGTGGACCGCACAGAGTAGTTCTTCTTCCTCACGACCAGTGCTGCAGTCGACTTGAACGAGGCCGTAGAGTTCTGCCTTGATGTAATCGTGGACTGCGAGGAAAGCGGAGGCGTAAACGCATGATCAATTCCTCTATAGCTTTCTAAGCCCATCCCAATCCCAAGGCCGGAGCTTAGACTCGCTGACGCGGAATCGATGGTACCCGGAAAGGGAAGTAGGCCTTCGCTCGAAAACGACGAGCGGATATGAACAATACCTCTGCCTTCACTAGTCTCCTCCAAAGTCGGAGACTGTACCCAGCCTGTCTCTCGTATCGGTACACCGGTGTTCTTCTCAGGTTGAATGTCTTTCTTGCGATTCCGACTCGCGTTCCTAGAAGGTAGCGGAGATAGTTTGTCGTATTCCTCATCTGAATAAGTTCCACCCGCAGCTTTCGCAACTGCATTGAAGGCATACGCCAGGTTGGCCTTGATACCTGACGACCACGTTCCGCCCTGACTTTGCGACCCCGAAGCAGGAAGATCATCTGATGGTCTGATCTCTTGTGCCTGTATATGCCGGTCTGATAAAGACGCTGGGGAACTTGGGCCCTCATCAGGAAGATGAAGATACGATGGTTTTAGAGCAAGTGCAGGAGTTTCGGTGTCCCATGGGACTTTCAAACCCTCGTCCAAACTCAAATATCTAGGCTTGATCATTGATTCCCGCGGTGTCCCAAATTCCGGATCCGTAAGGAACTGCATGCGTACCGAGGGAGGATTGGGGTGCACGTTCATATTGGGTTGCAGATAGTTATATTGAGGTAGTCTAGCAGAATTCGGTAACGGATACGCCACACTTTCTTTGAGTGGACCAGCCGACATGGGAGAGGTTGACAGAAGTGAAGAAGGATAAGGAGCTGGATACTGGGGAGGTGTATGACCATAGAACGGATAAGTAGCTGGAGGGGGAGAGGGAGTACTGAGAATGGGGAGAGACCGCCTCTTTACCGGTGGGTTTATATCTTGTAGATAACTCTTCGTGCGCCTCGGTTCACCAGCGTCACGATCTCCCCGGGGCTCCCAAGTGCGTCGACTGGGATTCAGCGACTCGCCCTTTTCGAGAGAGTCAGTATCTACGAATGACGATAGAGAGGATTCTGGTCGGCTCGCCCAGGGTACAGCCACAGATTTCTTGCGCCTTCGGCTGTGTGTACGGAGACGGAACCACCAGGCTATAAAGGCAGCAAAACATGCAATTACGATTATAGTACCTAGGACGATTCCGATATATAACGTGGGTTCCTTAGTAGCTGAGGTATTCGTCACTGAACTTGTAGCTGTAGCTGCCAGACTAGTTGGCAAGGCTGTAGTGGAAGATGAGCTAGATACAGTCGAAGCCGAGTCCGCCGAAGTTGAAGCCTCAGAAGTTGGTACGGCAAGAAATGTAGTGGTTGCAACCGAAGTAGTAGGTGTTGATACCGAAGTAGTAGGCGCTGATACCGAATCACTTGGACTGCTCGATGCCATTGATGGGCTGGGCAAAACGGTAGAGGAGACTTCAAAGATTTCGCTAGTGACAACCACGGTCGTTGACACTTCCACAAGACCAGACGTAGTAGGTGCGGCAGGGGCTGAGAAGGACGATGTTATATTCATAGTTGAGTCCACCGCTGAGGACAAAGAAGGGACAGCTTGCTGTGTCGCAGAGGTGACAGAGCTAGCGATACTAAACTCTGGCTGGGTAGGAGCTACAAGAGTTGCTTGGCCTCCAGGACCAATCTCGACGTTGGACATGAAGCGAGCGTGAAGGTGGTGAGGGTTAACGGGAAGGTGTGTTACAGTCATAGCAATGTGAAGGTAGAAAGCTTCCAGAGCGAGGACTAGAGAAAAAAAGGCAAAGTTCGACCAGCGAGATAATGGTTGAAAAGATGAGAGCAGTAAACTCACAAATCCGGTCGTAGTAATAATCCCAAAAGGCAAATGATTTTCCCAAATTGGGATTGGTTATATGAGGCGCCCGAATATTTCTCACAATCAGTGCGCTCGTCGTTGAGGGGTACAATTTCGACTCAAGTTTCGCAGTGACCCATCAACCTCTCCTTTTCAATGTTTGACTGGTAACTAACAATCTGAGCGGCGGTGATTCCCTGCTTAGCGGTGTGGTTGCGGTACTGTTGCCCACATGCACCCCCAGCCAAACCTTTGTATATCTATGCAAAATTATCTACTGTCATATTGAATATTGACATAGATTTGATATATCTCGAGACCACTCCAGAGGTCTTAAATACTCCTCACGCAGAGGGTATGGGATCTGGATTATTACTACTCAAGAGATATAACTCGTAATGGAAGAGTTAGCAAAGAACGACATTGAGTACTACGTTAAAGTCAAAAGGGCATGGACTCCATGTTATAGTAACTCGGAGCAGTAACGATGATTGTCACTTGATTTGATAGCATGTCATATCTTGAGCCTTTGGAATAATAAAAAGTAATAGTTTGGGACCATAAAAAGGGAGCCTTGTCTGTTCATCGAATGTAGAAACATGTCAAGAGAATGAATCCTAGCATCAAAGCACTTCGATCATCAATATCCACTAGTTTATTAGATGCATTGGAAGACGGGGCTGATGTTCCATTTCCAGAGTTACCTGCGGAAGGTGAGCTTGAAGAACTCAAAGTGGGTAAAGTCGATGACTCAGAAGAGCTACTAGTAGTGGAGTTTGGCGAGACTCTGGTGCCGTTCGTTGTCACAGTTCCAGCAATGTCTGTAAGTTCACAAATTCTGATTTTAGAACGGCAAAGGATCTAATGAAAAGCTACTCACATTGTTCGAATGTTGGCAGAGAGTAGTTGGTTTCTACATAAGGTTGTGTCTTGTTCAATGACACGCCGACTGGCACAATGTGCTTCAATAATTCCTGTGAGATGGCTTCGCTTCAAAAATGAGCTGGAGGCATACCTGAAAGGAACTTTTGAGCTGTGGATAGAACTTCACCGCTTCTGACATGGTAAAATTGTCCAATTCATGTGTCAGGATAATTGCCCCAGCCTGTAGGCTTCAATAAACAGATCAATCGCATCAAAAAGAAACAAATCCAGACAGAATTGAAGGTGCCATTACTAGCCGTTTGAATGAAATTGTTGTAATCCGTGTCCACGGTCTGCTCAGTGATGCTTTGCCCATTGATGTCCGCGTCTTGGCTGTCATACTTCCACATGATGGTCTGTAATCCCAATGCTTCAGCAATAGAGCGAATTCTATCGTCAACATCACCATAAGGTGGCTGTTACAAGTCATTTCGTGCCACTGCGAGAACTGGAGCTATGCTCACTCTCCAGCAGGTCGGCGTGACGCCAATGGCAAGCTTAATCATCTGCATCTATAGCAGAGACTTCCTAGTCAAGCCTCGGCCGATAAGAGTGAGGATTGGAAGGCGCACAGCTACAGGATAAAATTAGCACTGATTGTATTGTTCTCTGCTACGGAACTCACAATACCATAGTTCAGCAAACGCAGCCTCACTCGAGAAAGTGGTCACTGGTAGGAAAGTCGATTAACCATTAAACGGAGCTTTGTCAACAGAGCGACATACTATGTGGATGCGACCACGTATCTACCAGTAGACAAGCTAAAACTCAGATTAATCATACAGTGGTTGAGCCACTCACGAGCGCATATTTCGTGGCCTGACAATAATACCATCATAAACGTCGTTGTCATTCTAACAGCTCATAATGCTGCGACATACCATCGGCAAGAGCACGTTGAGCCTCAAGAGGCCAGTCTGCTACATTAGACCCAATATAGTATAACGCTACCGCAAGGGATCAATGAGGAAAGTAAAGAGAGTATATATGAATCACGTACTCGCTTTCTGATTTTGGCTTTGGAGGAAGTCGTAAAACGCGTTGTGCGAGCAGTTTGGTCCATCATCGAAGCCATAACCAAGCGTTGAAGGCTACAGATACACGTCGAAGAATCTGCATCTGATTGTGTATGCGAGCACGAATATGAACGCGCACCTCTGGAGCAGATGTGATATCAACTAAGAGGCCAGGCAGTTTTGGTTCTGTGCAAGTACTGGCCGTCCACCAGCAGTCAGGATCGTCGGAAGAATAATTGCTCGGCGGAGGCTGGGTCTATGAGACGTTTAGATGATCGACACAGACGCATAGGATCGAAAAATGACCACCTTAACGCTGATGTTCGTAGGGATGCTAGCTGAGATCGAGTTCCACTTCGTTTGCGCAGCTGAATCGTTTGAGAGAATCGAAGCGGCTTCCCATATCGGGGGAAAGGAATTCAGATGGTTTCCGACGAGAGGATAGCTGTAAGGAGAGCATTCCTCGTTCGGGTCTTGATACAATGACAGGAATCAGCCTTACTACTATATACAACTTGGAATAGTTCAACGCACCAGTGATAGCAGCCTCTCCACTTTCCGTCGTTCGATCTTCCGAGAGGCTTTGGGCATTAGCATGGAGGTGAAGAAGAAAAACGACCAGGAACGATATTGCAAGCCCATGAAGGCGGTTGTCCTTCAGAGGGAGCTGCATTTTGTCTATGGGCGAAACAATGAACACAATAATCAACAATGATGGGTCTGAAAACTCTTTAAGAAGAGGTGGCGCATTTATACGTACACCCTCAGCACGTTTATGGGATCGCTCGAAAAAGCTTGATGCATGAGTCGTAATCAGATACAATACTGCACAGGTAGTTCGCGAAGGAGTATGTTGCCATTGAAAATTTCGAACAAGTGTTCAAATGAAAGGCGGACGAAAAGGCATCTGAACCAGGTTGGCCGAGATTGAGAGACGTCAGTTTGCATACATTATTCTGGTTCCTGTCATCCTCGAACGGCAAGGAAGGTTATGTCGATATTTCAATTCCAGAGTGAAAGAAAGAAATTTGCCAAACTGGCCCGGGCGGCATTTGTTCGGAAAGTGGAATATCAAGGGAAATCTATAGATATATCACAGTCAGGCAGTTACCTGATTAATCACAGAGATACTGAGTTACTTCCAACAATGAAGTAGCGCCAACAGTCCTGGTTTTGCAATGAACCTAGCTTTACCGATCTTAGATCCAGGCGCAATCGGTCTTTGAAACTGTGTGGCTGCGGGGGTGGATTTTGAGTGACCAGAATTTAAATTACAAGCATTCGCGATGCTGGTGGACATGCATTACGGCCATGAGCTAATCCGAGTCAGAATGAAGATACGAATGAAGGCGAATAGCGCCAGGCGTTGGACATGCCTGAACCGATCACGATATAAATTGGTGATTTTGCTAGCCATATGAACAATACCAGTAGAGGCTTTACTCACCGCCATCTAGAAAGGTGCTGAAGAAGATGGAAATTGTGCCGGTCTGGCAGCACAGGTAGTATAGCAGCAGGAGTACCCCCCATGCTAGAAACGAGTTCAAGGGGAAAATTTAGTCCCGGATATTCTCGGAGACGAAAATGCTGGTAATGTAGTGTATTGTTGGATTCTTTGGTGATGCTGAAGAGAACAAGACAGTCTAGAGGTGTTAGCTAGAAGTTATAGGTAGTCACGGCCGTCCGCGGAATGAGATCACTTGTGAGCTCGTTTCCTCATCTGACAATAGTACCAGCTAGAGGCGAAGGTGCCTTCAACCGGCGCCAGAAGAATCTCTGCTTGATCTTTACAAACCGACATTATTTCTTCGACTATGTCGTATAATATATTTTCTTTCTTTTCCTTGAATAGCGGCTTTCGTGAAAGCCTTCGTCGGATGTTTATTTTGAATTCATCTTTATACAAGTTCGTGTGCTGTTCGCGTGTTAGGAAAGATAGAAGATAAATTTAGGGGGAACCTTCGCTATGTTTCATCAAATCGCCTGACACTCCCTTTCGAGCCACTTCAATGCCCTTTCATCATTCATTAGAAAAGGTGAAATTTTCTCCCAAACTATGCGGTTATATTTGTTCAGCCACTCTTTTTCTGAAGAGCGTCGTGTGAGACTAAGTAGCGCCCGATCAAAGCAATAAAAACCCACCATCGACAGAAATCAGGTTCTGATTAACCAGTTTCGTTTGGATGGGACACCTGATAAATGGAACACAGTCAGAAATTATATCACGAGCGGTAAAGCTACAACAGATAACCGAAACAGAAGCACATACATGGTAACGCACTCGAAGCCCAAGAAACCCTTGTCACCAAAATTCCACGGAGTCGCGACCTCTTTGATGATCAGCACGTTTTCAATGCGAACGCCGTATTTGCCGTCAGCGTAATATCCGGGTTCGTTGGTGACGATCATACCGGCCTTCAGAGGGCTCGCATTTGACGCTGGAGGAGCGAAGGAAAATTCTAGACTAGGAGGGGCTGGCGAGGATAGATATACGCACTTATCCGGGTACCGATCCCATGAGGACCTTCATGAACATTGAGATAGTGTCCGACACCATGACCAGTGCCATGTCTATGTATGTTGATACCTAAGGAGTAACGAAAAAAAGGCGTATAGAGACGAACCGGAAATCTATGTATCATTAGTGAACATACCTCCAGGTATGCTGATGAAGAATCACTCACCAAGTCCATCTGACCATAGCGCTTTTCTCGCCCAGGAGTCGCTAAGAAGCATCATCATTAGCGCAACGCAAGCACACACGGCAATGAGCTTCATTTACATTATGTATCCTGCAAACCCAACACCGTGTTAATGGGTGAGTAGCAACAGAACCTATAACAACACACCGGTTGTTCCATTTGGAAAAATTGCTGAATCAATAGCGATATGTCCTTGCAGGACTCGCGTTGCCGTGCGTTTCTCTTCGTCTGTTGGGGTACCAAAATGCTGAGATACATCAACACTCGTATATCAAAGTAAAGAGATCGGAATGGCTGACCCATGTTCGAGTCACATCGGTCGTTCCATCGAGGAATTGTGCTGACGAAGCGGGAAAATGAGAAAACAACCCAGAGATCGCGAGGAAGACTTACCTCCAGAGTCACAGAGGTAGATCTACGAATTCATATATCAGAATGGGACGATCCGTATGATGGAAGCCATTTCGAACCTGGTCCCGTTTGATGACCGCACAGTCCTTTGGATCTGGAGAATAATGTATGATCGCTATATAGAAGAGAGTATATAAACATTCAGGGTGAAACAAAGGCAGTACAAAAGAAAACACACATACCACCATTTGGACCAGTAGAGGAAATAGTATCGAAGCTCAGTCCTTTGAATAACGGAAGTTCGCTGCAGCATGCCGGTGAAGAAGTTAGTGCATAAATTACGTCGATGAATGGCCGAACCTTCTAAACTTCTCCAATTGTTCCGCCCCTTCCCACTCTGTTATATCGTGACCGTCTTCACTGAGCTTCTCTTCTAACCACGAGAAATATCTCGACAGAGCAATTCCATCCCTTATATGGCTCTGCCTAAACCCTTCCAGTTCGACAGAGTTTTTTATCGCCTTGAGAATTGTTATTGGGGAAGGTACAACGTTTGATATATCCTGTAAACAGAAGCATCATAAATATACAATAATGGAAGATGCCACACGAGAGATAAAGAAACATACCTCTCCAATAGCTTGTACGATGGCCAGACTAGCTTTATCAGGAATCAAGACTAGCTTTTCCTGGCTCTTCTCAGCGGAGGTGGATCGAAATTGACTTCCCAAATCCTTCAAATACGTCCAAATGTCCTCGTAGGGACGAATATCGACTTGATATCCTAACACGGATTTCAAATCCACATCTTGTTCTATAGCGTCGCGTTGGAGGAATATGACTGCATTGGGTTTTCTTGAGCTATCTGATCCATCCGAAGGGTGGAAATGAACCACAGCATATGAGAAGAACACAGGGTTATACGCGATATCGGATCCACGGAGGTTGAACAGCCAGGCGATATCATCCAAGGCAGTCAGGACGAGTGCACGGGGGTTTGGCGTATTCAAAGCGACAGTAGAAGCAAGTCGGTCGAGTTTACTGGTGACAGATTCACCCGCATACTTTTCTACTAGAGGCATTATAGCATTTTTCGGCCGAGGAGGACGATCAGAGGCCCAAGTTAGATCGATGAGATTGGTAGTGATTGGAACAAGAGTTTTCATGTCTGGAGATTCGGATTTCGGGGCATTCCTTGAGCCAGACAGTGACTTGGTGTCATTTTCTGTGATGAGCGTTGGATCGATACCGATGCGGGAAGAAGCAGGGAGGTGGTTGGTGAGATAGTCTTGCCATGTCGGAACGCCAGGAAGACCCTGCTTCATGAGTTCCCAATTTTTGTCCATTTGCTGAGAAGCTTGAAGGAAATATCGACCGTCTGTGAACATAAGGGCCCTGTCCAGTGTGATTATTGCACAGCCTATGAGCAATTAGTACTGGCCGATATTTCTTGGTATGAAACGCACCTGCAGATCCGTTGAATCCAGATATCCAAGCTCGTCGTTCATCGCAGGAGGCAATGTACTCGCTACCATCTATGAATGTTCAATTTGAAAAATCGTTTGACATGAGGACTTGGTACGCTCACGTTGATCTTCACTTGGGACAACATACACGTCTATATTGTGTTGGGGTTTTTTCATGAACTCTCGGAGCTTAGCAAGCCTTTCTGCCGTATGAACAGTCATGATCTTTGGGGAAGAAGTGGCGAAGGCTCGGAGTCGATAGCTTTCTCTCAGGACAGTGATAGTTCCTCGCGAGAGACCAAAAAAGATCATCAGTTCGAGCGCGCCGGCTCGGGCCCCACAGTTCTGTAGCCCCAAACAGGACAATCTAAGTCTGAAGATGCTGCTTTACTGTGAGATGTTCAGTTAGTACTCATATAAAGGTACCACGCTTCTTGTAATATTCAGACCCCGAACTAATGCCGCTTCCCGGCTTGTAAGAACTTTATCAAGAAAAGACCTGGCGAGAAGACCTTGGCCCTTCGATTTCAGCTTATTTTGAGCATTTTCCTACTCGAGAACATCAAGGTTCTTGAGACTCGGAACTTTCTTAAATAGTGTGATGCACTAGCCATGACTTGAATTGTGTCGGCGTATCCACGGCATTAAGGTCGGCAGGTTGAAACTTCTGAGAGTATTTATGGAATCAGAATCCACTGGATATTCGGAGGGGAGCTCACATGCAGATTGTATGTATATTTGCTTGACTAGATACATAGGCATAGGGTCAAAGGATTCATGCTCTTGCAACAGGTAACTTGTTCCGTTGGTTGTATTTTACCAGGAGCGGCTCCTCCAGAGCTTTAACCAAGCATAACCAAATAAGATTACGGCTTGTATCGCTTCCTACGCTTCCCAAAACCCAAAAACTACTATATCGCAGTATCTTGTTCATTAGCTAGAGAATGGCGGAAGCGTCCTTTAAAGACATTCCAGAGCTATTCGAGGTGTGTGTATGTGTACCAAATATATATTGAATCAATTTGAATTATTGGTTCAACAGGTTGACTTAGGCGAATCGTTAACAGCGAGAACAGAGGCACTCTGTATGTAGAAATTGAAATTATCAGCTTATATTGAGCTGAAGCACGTTAAACTATCCAGCTACATTTCGTGAATTAGGACCGCCAGACCTGTGTCATGTTGTGAAGAGTACAGGGCGAAGTGGCCAGCGAGATGTGCGTTGTTCAATTTTCAATACGAAACCATTATTCATATTATATTGCAGCTTGGTTCATACCACTATATCTCAGGCGTCGACGCCTCCTCCTCAGCTTCTCTTGCAGCTTACATCAACTCACTAACATACGCTATCGAAGATAACTCTGCCTGGTTCAGCAAAGGAAATACTTGGAAAGTCAAAAACGGTTGTTACTGGTGTGTATCATCAAACCTGTACCGTGTTAAATGATTCACTGAATCAATGAATAGCTGCTTCAATGCCTTTTCACGTGTCGATATCCGAGTGGACGTGAAAATCCCTGGTGGTGTTAACGCGTATGCGATTGATCTTAGAGGAGAACGGCATGAAGCTACACTGGAATTATGGCAGGAAACCTACGTCTCCGCTCTCTTGCGCTCGATTCTGTATTCCGATGATCCCAACTACTGGCTCGACGCGTACCGCAAGCTCGATCCAATCACAAGTCCCGACAGCGAGATACGATTCCTCCAAGCTGCGGAGGCTCTTTTTATGAAAGGCTGGTTATCTTTGGTCTGCCACAGAAGGCATTTGCTTATTTGAACCCAACTCCAGGTTGGCAAGTCGGCTCTGATCCTGAAATTCAGGTTGCTACCGTCGTATCCAATCATCTAACAGCAGGGATCATGAAGTATTTCGGTGACAGCGGGAGATATCAACCAGCTGCTAATTTATTCGAAAAAATTGCTACGAGAGAGCCAGAGGTGGCCAGTCTCTTAGCTCGGAGTTACATTGGCATGAGTTTGTCTTTCATCCTTCTCCTGAAATCCATATAATAACTTTTACTCGATTATCATTAGACGAAGAAGTCAAAGCCGTTCAAATAATGGCCTCATCCATCCGTCAGACACCCTCATCATACACTCTCTTACATGCGCAATGCGACCTCCTCCGCTCAAAGGGCAAACACGACTGGGCCGTCAAACTTGCGCGACAAGCCGTGAACTGCGCTCCATCCGAATTTGTTACATGGGAAAAGCTCACAGAATGTTGGATCGACTTGGGCGAATTCGAGTCGGCTCTGTTGACGCTAAATTCTTGTCCAATGTTTACATTCAACGGAAGGGATGTTCACCGAAATCTAACTCCTGCAAGGGTTCATCTACCATTCGCAAGGCCAATTGGGGAGATCTTACCGGAAAGGGTGAAGACGGAAGACGATGAGGTATGTTCTAATCAGTACAAGTATCCTTCGTCGACCTGATGGTGCTTATCTTAGGCAGATCCTGCGCTCCTTCGCCTACCAGCCCCAGGTCTCCGTGGTACCTGGGCTCGTGCATACTCCCTTCTCACCCGACTCGTATCCCAGATTGGCTGGGACGAGCTCCTCAAAACCCGGAGTTACGTCTTTGTCATGGAGGAGGAATATCGCATGCAAAAGGCACACGGCGACATTTCAGCTGTTGCTGATAAAAGTGGCAAGGTCATACACGAAGACGGTACAGTCCGAGATTCAATGATATCGTCAGACAGTATCACGATAGGAGATCACGGAATTGACGATGATGACGATGCGTCTACAAGAGGAATGGTATCGCCACACACTCCGCGCAAATCCGGGTCGTTAGATAATGGGTCTAGTGCTGTGGTCAATGGTAGTGTCGTCTCTCTTGCCTCGTCCAAAACGAAAGTTGGGTTGGGACTAGATACGAACGGAGGCGTTTCATTGTCATCATTATCCACCGCAATTCCCACTATTCGAATTTCGACTGAGTCTGATCGGGACTTTGACGAGGATGGGAACGCTGCCGATCCTTCATCAAAGGGAAAGGACGCCAACGGAGATGCCTCCAAAACCACAGCAAATGGTTTCGACGATTCGAGAGACGTAGCTGAACTTGGACTGGAGAAACCCGCCCAGGCTGCTGCTGGGGCTGAAGAAGGTGGCGTTAATGACGAAAAGGATAAAGAGTCATTGCATGAGTCTCTGCCAACGCAATCTGGACCAGAATCATTCTCATTCAGCAACAAGAGATTGTGCGAACGGTGGTTAGACAACTTATTCATGGTGTTGTACGAAGATCTCAGGGTATGGACGATCTTTCGCGCAGAAGTTGCCCACTTCAAGACGCAGCACGTAGCATACAGGAAGACTGGACTAGAGTGGGAGATCCTTGGGGATTTGGGAATGAGGTTGCATCACAAGGAAGAAGCGAAAGAGGTATACTTTGAACTGTCTTCATATATCCAATATCCTCATTTATCATTAGGCCTACCAACGTTGTTTGGACACGCCACGTTACTCGCAAAAACCATGGGCAAAACTCATGGACATGTACGCCGAGGAAGGCGATATTCAGCGTTGCATACAGACAGCAATTCGTGTGGCTGCGTATCAATGGGCAGATTATACTGAGATGACGGTACGGTTTGCATTTTCATGCCTGTTTAGACTCTGATATCATATTTTATCTTATTCGATAGTACCCGACTCAGATTGCTCGAGCTTTCTTCAAACTTGGTCAGCTTCACGGACATGCAAAGATATCATACACACTGCTCAGTATGGGTCTTCCTGACTCGATTTTGAAGATCATGGACAGCTATTTACAATACGGGAAGACATTCAAAGTAGAAGGATATGATTTCTGACCCTATGACACTCTTAGTGTTGCTGATTCTAGGTTTTTTACTGCCTTACCCTTCTCTCTCTCGCCTTCCCCCTGGTCCCCAGTCTCATCTCCTATGTCTCCTCATTCCGGATTATTCATACTGAGTTCCTTTAGTGACTGTATAGGTACCGTATAACTTTATTTAGTTCACGTTCTCGAGCTCTTGCATATCCAATATGTCTCAAATCAAGGTGTAAGACTGTCACTGATTGAAGGGTTGGTGAAGATAAGAGACGATAGAATTCTTACCTGCCTGATGTTGAATGCTGAGCTCGGATACATCTTCAAGACTCTAGTAGACTCTATCACAGAGAGACGTCGGACCTCACAATGGATTCAGAAACAGTATGTTATAACGAGGCTTGTTGGTGGCCTAGTGCAAGAAAACAAGGTGAAATTCTTGCATTCAAATACTTGGTTCATAGGGCGCGGTAATATACGGCCGGTAATCCCGGAGAAGCCGGCGGAGAATAATATTCTCTCATGTTTACGTTCAAGACCAGTCGCTTTTTACATCTTTGTCATTGAACACCTTCTTCCTGGCACTACTCGAAGCCAGTAGTGAATTCTTGATAGTCTATGTCTATGTCTCCGCCCATATCCATGCCACGGTTATCTTCAGGCATCTCTGCGAACAAAGAACAAGAAGAATTGATCAACGCATATGAAGCTGAAGAAGAAAGGATAACAAATGTCTTGTCAAGAAAGTTGGAGCAGGTGTGTTCCTCAGATATTGACTAAAACTCCTATATTGACTTGCCTAATGCTCAGCTTCGAGTTGAAAAAATTGAGCTAGAAAACGTCCTTGAAGCGGAGTCGGAGAATCACGTCAATCGACTGAGCCGAGAACTTGCTATACTTCGAGCCACTCAGCAGCAGCAAGCAAATAGTGACAGTAACGGGAATGTGAATGGCCATACCCATCATACACCACCCAGGAACGATCCCACAGCTGAAGTCATGTTGGATGCTTTGCGCCGCGAAAATGAGCGGCTGCGTAACAGGCTTGCAGATATTGAACGCGATTATATCCGAATGTCAAGACTGAATGAGATTTATCGTGAAGAATTAATAGATCATAGGAATCGTGTAAGTTTAAACATTCCTTCTGAATCCTCTTTGCCACATTCCCCCCTTTTTTGCATGAATACTAATGATTTCTGTGGCGCACAGATCGGACAGCCCGTAGACAATTTAATCGGAATGTCATCCTTAGAATCTCACTCTCAGCCTACACACTACCGATCTTCGTCGAACATGTCGAGCTCTTCCGTCTCTTCTCAGTCATCTATGCACTCTTCTTCTGCGCACACAGCATCTCGACCACCGAATGGAGTGCCGATACCTCGACCGCCATCTCAAATTCGTCGTCCAAACAATAACATATCAGAAGGCAATACGCCTTTGTCACATTCTCCAACCTCAGCCTCGTCCTCCGAATCTCCGTACGCCATCTCTTCACCTGTTCTGATTTCCGGGGACCCAGCGAGTCTTATGAGCAACTTGACCACCCCGCCTTCTTCTGCCTCCCTGCATAATCTCATGCAGTACAATGGCGTATATGGTACATTGGGTGTTGGTCCCCGCACGCTTTCATACCCTTCTGTCCCCCCGCCTTCGTTATCCTCGTCCTTTGGGTCGCCGACTGTCTCGTACCACATGAGTCATCGGGAACCGTCTCTTTCTCCTGTCGAGCCTCTCAGTCGGCGCAACTCTAACGCAGGACTCACAGGGACAAGGAGAGGAGATTACCGTGTAGCGGAGAGTGGAAATCTCAGGAGCATCAGTGCTAGTCGAAGTCAGAGTAGAAGGGAGAGTCTTGAGCGTGGTGCTCGTGTGGCGGAGACAGGAAGTTTGGCTAGGAGTCGTGCAGGAAGTCACAGTCAAGGGCAATCTCATGCCTTGCCATCCACGAGTGAAGACGTCGATGATGTAAATTTTGCAGATGAAGGGACAGTCTTTTCTTGAAACTTGAAGTGTCGAAGAAAAAGGTAGTCTTTGAGGTTGTTCTCAGGTATCAACAATGTCGATTTCGCCGCAATTCGCATGTGTTCGAATTGACCTTCGCGGTATCTTGTTCTTTGTTTTCACTGCTGAACTGTATCATCTATTATTTGTATATTCATCCTGCCGCCTGATGGCAGGTATGTAACAAGGCTGTATAAACTGGAGATTTTGTCTCTCGATCAACTGTCACTTACGCATACACACGAGCGAATATTATATGAGTAAGAACTCGGTTGATTATTCCGCCATCCATTTTCGTGATGGTTGAGAAGTTTTTTGACTCTCGATTGTAATTGTGGAACATAGTAATATTGAGCGTCGTGGAAGAAGTATTTCGGCGACAAGAAAGAGAAGAAGAATACTCACTGTGAAACACTTGTTTATTACTATCACAGTAATCAAGGGCAAACTGAAAACGTGGAGGGAAAGAGGATCCCGAAAGAGGTTTGTCCTCTCAAAATTTTCCGACTAGCCTTCCGACTGCTGCATTCTTCCTGAAAGTCGACTAAAAATAATCGTCGAAATTTATCGAAGCTTACATGGATGGACAATGAGAGAGAAAAGAGAGGACTTGCTTAGGCGCCATCAAGAGATCCGTCCAACGTCTACCGTGCCAAAGGCTGTGGCCGAATTGTTCTGGAGAGGTAGCAGGGCTCGTTGCTTAAGGTACTAAAAGGCGGGAAGAGGTGATAATGCATCTGATTGACATTGTGTATATACAGCTGTATAGCCGCATAGCGGAAGATCGGGGAGGTAGTATCAAGAAGATAGACCTAGAGACACTAAAATTCACGACACTGCGTGATATATAATATGTCGATTGTGTCTAGAAGAGTAAGAATTATGATGCTCCATTTTGAACTCATTCTAAAGCGTGAAAATGCTTCCCGCTTTCTGAATAGGTCCAGAGTTATTGTCTCATCCTGAATGCGCCCCGAGTATACTTCGAACTTGTATTGTGAGTTTGTTGAGAAATAAGAACGCACTGGTTATTGGAAATTTCTGGCGAAATTATCTCCCGCCACAAGCGCTGTGAATATGTGTAGGCAGGAGAATTTGATGATAATTGATATTATTTTCAAATTCGGGAAGGAAAAGGTTCAGGTTTGTTCGAAAACCTCTAACACAGATGAAATTTTTTAGATTCCGATGACGGTAAATATGTACTCGGCAGTGAAAACTGATAGTCTTTGATTGCACCATTCTATTTTACTGACGCACAGTTTGTGAGGAAAATGAGGAAAAAATAGAGGAAGTACATACTCAAATTCAAAAGACTCTGGCTTATTCTAGAATTTCATCAAAGGAGTGCATATAAGGAGGACTGCATCGAAAATCCTTCCCCCAACTACTGGTTAGATTCACTTATTTTCTTTGCTGGTCAAAGAACTCTAGTCTCAAGCTTACTCAACTTGCTTTTTTTATTACATTTCACCCTGTTGCATTATCTTTGAACTCAAAGGTTGCCATGCGTTTCAATACTTCTTTGATTGTTCTCGGTTTCGCCGCTGCTGTCTCTGCGGTACCAGTCTCCGGACCTTCTGCACCTGTAAGTCGACTGCACATTTCCACTGTGACATTTCCAATGTACTTTTATCGTATAGGGGCCTAATAAAGCCCAGTCTGATTCAAGCGTAGGACACAACCCCGATGTGTCGACATCTGCCAACTTGAGTGCTCGCGACTTTGAAGTTGGCTTGGGCGCTGCCTTAGAGCGCCGCGAATACTCTGTTTCAGTTACCTTCAAGGAACTAGGCGGTGTTCGTACCACTGCCGAGACTGAGAAGCAAGCGGAAGATATGGTTAAAGAGACGCTAAAGAATGCAGCTAAGAGGCTGAAAATGGGGGAAGGTTCAGAGCTCACCGTCACTTTTACCAACCATTGGCAGGGCTCTTTTCTAAAAACGGTTCAGTTTACCTTCCAGGATCCTGTCTGTGGTGGTGGTGGATCCGGGACATGTTCTGGCGATTCCAAAGCAGGCGGACAGGGCACCATCATGGCTGCCCCAAAGAAAGGGAGGTCCGCCAAAGTTCTCTGGTCCAAGGTATATCATATTCTGTGTCGCTTTGAATCATGACTCTGACTTGCGCTGTGTAGTGATCTATTGCTCCAGATGGAAAATAAGACTTTTGTCGGTTGTTTGTAGGATAGACCTCTCTCGTGAATTTTGAATAAAGCGACCGCTTGATCTACCATGTTTAGCCTCGGAGCTAAGACAATTGAAGCGGTACGTTACTCCATCGACCACCAGACTAGACATGGCCGAGTTCAATGCGACGAAGAACTTGGTAAGTGTCATTATTTCAAATTTGAATGAGAGGACGAAAGCAATATTTGACGCATCAGCTGGAGCTCGGCGGGCTCGATGAGAAGAGGAAAAGAAAGCCTAGTCCTGTAGACAAACCGTAATTGAACGCGACAGAATATGCTTACACCGCGCAATTAGTGTTGAACCGAAAGCGGATCAGTCACCGGGAGCCGGCGGTTCCCGGACGGTTTTTCTGCAGACGTCTCGATGGTACTTAGAGCATGGTAGCAAACACTCAGTACATAGTACGTGTGGATTGTTGGATGTTCTATTTGTCTACTATTGATTTGCCAACCCTATGTTAACGATCCCAAATTTTCCCTTTCCTTTATGTCCGAGCCATATCAAGCTTATTATTCGTCTACAAGTGTCAACCGCAATTGCAGGACTGTGTGAATATACCTTGTGGCTGCGATTACTCCGCAGTGCTGAACCGGTACTCAGGTGAGTTAATGTAACTTTAAGGTTTCCTTGAGGTTATGATCTGAAGCTACCTTAAGGGATCAGAGTTTCAAATTTCCGACCTGAAGTACCAAAGGTTAGTTGCAGACGTCGAACCATACTTATTTGGTACGATATGTTCACACAACAGAGGATGGGGAAGAAAATCAATTTGACCCACACGAATAGCTCTGGAATGTGTTCAAGCCTGTCATGCGAGTAGCGGCGACATTGACGGAAAACTGAACTGGCGCAGCCATTCGAAGAATTCGAAGTCTAACAGCAGTTTGCCTCGAGATGCGTGCGAATAGCTTAAATGAAAACGGAGAACATTGTTTAGCCCCAGGCCTTCCCTTTCTCTCTCCTTGCTCCTTTGCATTTCTTTCCACAATGGTTCAGATAACCTGCCCCAATGTTCTCGCTCAGGGAACTTGTTCTGACCGTTCTTGTCAGTACGAACATAATGTATACAATTGTATACTTTGTGCAAACGTGTTTGCCAATCGAAAAACTTATAACGAACACCTTTCATCCAAGTTTCATCTCAAGAAAGCCAATGGAGAAACCGGTCTCCTCCTTTTCTGCAGCATTTGTGAAAAATACGTGTCAGGGATGAAGAACTGGCAAGTGCATGTATCTGGCGCAAACCATGCATCAAGAGCTACCGCGAAAAACATGTCGCCCGATGTGCCTCCCGAAGAACCTGAACTAGTTCCAGGACACCAGCTATGTGCCGTGTGCAATCGGCACATTGCCAATCGTTTTTGGGCCAGACATCCGAAGCAGGCTCAGCACAGGGAACGCGAACAGTTTCTTAAATTCACGTCGGCCGTGGAAGAAACGGAGAAAGACAAGAACGGTGTCGGCGTCACTGGGGATTTTGATTTCAAGATTGTCGAGCCTGAGGAGGGAGGCTCTGGTACTGTGCGAATTGGGACGATACAATGCCAAGTTCCAGGAACGCGTGTAACCTTGATTGATTTCAGGCTTGCTTCTTCTAAGGGGAAGCCGACCTTTTCTCCGTGAGTGGCTATGAAATCATATCTTAGCTTTCTCGGAGACTTATACTACTTGATCCTGCAGCTTCACAGTGACCCTCAACAGCTCGACTAGAATAATTACGTCTCGCAACAATCTCATCTTCTCCGTGAAGATGACTCAGGATCATCTCGGTCGAGCTGAGGACCGTCTCGAATTTGTATTTGAAGACGTTCGTCTTCAATCCCGGTTCATGATAACGCGTCCGTTGCTGGTCACAGTCGGTTCGCGAGCTGATCACGAAATGCTCAAACCTAGGGCCCCCTACGTTCCGCGCAAGCGCACCCAACGACAGCCTGAGACCAACGTATTAGAAGGCATAGCTCCACCTTCGACTCAGGCCATTCCTTATGTCGGAAGGCTTCCTCTTGCGACTATTCCCGGACATCTGTTGAACACGTTGTCGACTGGATCAACAAAAGAAGTTCTGGCACGCCTTCGAAGAATGTACCTTCCTCCGATATTAAACAGCGAAACATACACTAAACACTTTAAGCACCTGATATGGACTGAAGAGTTTCAAATGGAGTCAGTCATCTTTCTCTGCCGACTTTGTACCTGTTCTGACCACTGGCGATTCAGTCGAGACTTGGAATACTATGATATCAACGATGCGAAACTTTCACGATACAATATGTATTACTAGTAGGGTCCACTATCACACTCTGCCATATTTTCAACGTTTATGCGTTCCCTTAGCATAACTGTTCCCGGTTTAGCTGAGAAACGACCCAGTGTCCTAGTTGGTGTGTACTTGACATTCAATAATGGTCTACCTTTTTGCTTACAAGCTATTGCAGGTGACCGAATCCGTGTTCGTCTACCAAGTAGTCCCTCGGGTGATTGGTATGAAGGCGGCGTACATGTTGTTCGCAAAGAAGAAGTTGGTCTACAATTCCACCCATCTTTCGTCGCATCTCCAAGCGAGAAGTTTTTGGTTCGGTTCAAACTGAATCGCTACCCCATGCGTAGGCAGCACCAAGCGCTTGATTCTGCGTTCTCCCAGGATCGCGTTCTATTCCCTACAAAATTGCACTCTTCCAAGACAATACCTCGTACAAATGCCTCTACAATACTGAGGTGGTATAACCCTCTCATTGCGAGAAATCCACCTCAGAAACAGGCTGTACTTTCGATTGCGTACCGAGAACCAGGATCAACACCGTTTGTTATATTTGGGCCGTGAGTGACTTTTGTTTCATGGTTCTCTTCTGCATTGCGAACACCTGATTGGAATAACTCTAGTCCTGGTACCGGGAAAACAGTAACAATGGTTGAAGCCATCCTGCAAGTCCTCACATTAAACCCAACCTCTAAAATTCTCGCATGCGCCCCATCCAACTCCGCCGCGGACCTCATTACTTCCCGCCTTGCATCCGCTCGCCTCAAGGACACTGAGCTCTTCCGGGCTTACGCACCATCTCGAAACAAAGGCGACGTCCCGGTTTCCGTCCTCCCACACACTTATCAGAATCGCGAGGGGCACTTTAGCGTCCGGTCTAAGGAAAACATTGCCACATATAGAGTCATCGTGACAACGTGTGTGTCAGCGAGTATCGTGTCTGGGATTGGAATCCATAGAGGGCATTTCAGTCACATATTCGTGGATGAGGCGGGGCAGGCGACGGAGCCGGAGGTGATGATTGGGATCAAGTCGATGGCGGATAATAGTACGAATATTGTACTTTCTGGGGATCCGAAACAACTAGGGCCTATCATTAGGTCGAGTGTAGCGAGGGTGCTGGGATTGGAGATGAGTTATATCGAAAGGCTGATGAACAGGGAGATATATGATGAGGTAAAGGGATACGGTAAATCGTACGTCTATTCCCACCATTTGTTACTTCTGCTCTATAGGTGTAATATAATATCCTCCATAGCGTCGTGAAACTCATCAGAAACTTCCGTTCGCACAACGCCATATTGAAGTTTCCCAACGAAATTTTCTATCGCGGGGACCTCCAATGCTGTGGAGACCCAAAAGTGATCAATTTCTATCTCGACTCTCAGCATGTAGAGAAGAAGAATTTCCCTATTGTGTTTCACTCCATCTCTGGAAAAGACAATCGGGAAGCATCGTCACCCTCGTTCTTCAATATTGATGAAGTGACGATAGTCAAGACGTTAGTACAGAAGTTACGCTCGGATAGGACTCTAAGAATTAGTAAGTGTTTTCTTCGATACTTTTGTTTCGTTTTTTTTTTGCTAACGGTGTTGATTTTTCAGCGGATAATGATATCGGTGTAATCGCCCCGTATCATGCGCAAGTCCTGAAGCTTCGAACGGCGCTCCGAGCTGTCTCCGACGCTGTGAAAGTCGGAAGCGTCGAAGAGTTCCAAGGGCAGGTAGGTATCAGGGTACATTGGGTCAAATTTCTATGCTCATAATTTCTTATCATAGGAACGATGCGTGATCATCATATCTACTGTACGAAGTAGCAGGGAGTTTGTGCAGTATGATCTCAGACACACGCTTGGGTTTGTGGCAAATCCTCGACGGTTTAATGGTTGGGTTTTTTTTTCGAGATAAAGATAACTCAAGATAGTTATCCACTTGCTAACCTTCACGCATAGTTGCTGTCACCCGTGCACAAGCTCTTCTTTACATTGTCGGGGATCCTTCTGTTCTCTGCCTTGATCCTCTCTGGCGTGGATTCCTGAACTACATTCACAAAAACGGCGGATGGAAAGGCCCTTCGCCCACTTGGGATACACGTGCACTTGTGGATGGTAAGACGAAATATGATGCTGACGTGCGCAGTGCTGCCCAGGTTGACATGAATGAGTTTACGAGAATGATTGAGGAGTTGACGCTTGGTGGGGTGCAGGCGCTCGAGGAAAATGAGAATGAGGATGTTGATCATAATGTTGATCGTCCATGGAATGAAGTTGAGTGAAGTCGGTTCTCTTGTCGCGTTTTGTATGTGGTATTTTGGATAGGTAGTTGACGTTGAAGTATACCCATAGTATAATCGATTGTATTCATTAGTTTTTTGTTCATTAACATATCCGATTTGGCAATTGTAAATCTCCTGCGCTTTCAAGGTGTCAGTCAGTATACGGCTTGGCTGACATTTCCACTTACATTGAACCAAAATTATGAACAACGAATTTGAATAATCACGCATAACGATGGTCTTCTACTATTTTACATACAACACTGGAATCTAAGAACATAAAGATACAGAAGACCTACATGGACTAACATCACAATCTTCTCACCCAGAATCTACCACCAATCGCCCTGAGCTTTCATGGCATCCGCGACTTTGATAAACCCTGCGACATTTGCACCTGCCAATAAGCTAGGGTGGATATCGTTTCCAACATTCTGTTCACCAGACCACTGTTCACCCGCACTGAGGCATGTCTACAGATTGAGAGTTAATAGGTCGTTGCTCGAAGAAAGTGGAATAAAAGCCACGACAACCCACATTGTAACAATCCTTCATAATATTCTTCAACTTTGCGTCAACCTCCTCAGGTGACCAGGTCAATCTCTGACTATTTTGAGCCATTTCGAGGCCGGAGACAGCTACACCTCCGCAATTGGATGCTTCTGTATAGCACGAGATCGAACATAAGGTCCAGAATAGGATATAGTTGTCAGAAATTTTATGATAAAGATATTCGATCAACTCACTTCCGGGAGCGTACCAAACACCTTCACCACCCTTCTTGCGGGAAGCTTCAAAGACGGCAATAGCTTCTTTAGTGCATCCCTGGAGATTTGATTAGACGGTGACAAGATAATGTAAAGACTGTCAGAAAAGAATAGATGAAGGATATTGTTTTGACATACCATGTTAGATCCTTCCGCGACGATTCTGACACCGGATTTAACCAAAGCCTCAGCTTCAACGGCGGAAACCTCATTCTGAGTCGCTCCGGGAAGCGCGATGTGGACCTTGGAAAGAAGAGTCCAGGGACGTTTGCCTATAGATTATGAGTGGGAAGTCATATAGTCTTGTACAACGAAAAGAAGATCAAAATACGTACCGGGATGATAAGTGTATTTGCCTTGATCACCAAACTGCTTGAAGGATTCCAAGAAACCTCCCTTGAGCTTTAATTGGCCAATATTCTCAATGAAATCTTTGGAGAATCCAGAGTCTTTGGTGGCGATCAAGGTTCCTTTGGAGTCCGAGAGTGATACAACAGTAGCTCCAAGTTCGATGACTTTGAGCGCCGTAAACTGCGAGACGTTCCCAGCACCGGAGATAGCGACCAAAGTCGAGGATTTAGACAGGCTGTATTCAGGACAGGCTTTTGCAATCATCTGTTCCCGAGAAAGAATTTACAAATGTTAGTCAGGAGAGGGTAGAGATAGTGTTCGCGCACATGTTGAACGAAATAAATCAAGCCATAACCGGTGGCTTCTGGACGGATGTTACTTCCTCCCCAATGCAAGCCTTTACCAGTGAGTACACCGGTAAATTCATTCCTAAACTTTCTGTATGCGCCAAATAAGTAACCGATCTCGCGGCCACCAACACCTATGTCCCCAGCTAAGAGAGATAGATAAACACACTATTTTGATTAATTAATTAAGACGAGAAATAGACATACCGGGAACATCTACATCCTGACCAATATGCTTAGAAAGCTGCGTCATGAACGCCGTGCAGAACCTTCTAATCTCTGCGTCGGATTTACCCTTGGGATCAAAGTCCGAACCGCCTTTACCGCCTCCCATGTTAAGTCCAGTCAAGGCATTCTTGAACGTCTGTTCGAATCCAAGAAATTTGAGAATCGAGAGATTCACTGAAGGATGAAGTCGAAGTCCACCCTTGTATGGGCCCAAAGAAGAGTTGTACTGAAGTTGTTCATTTATAAATCGCATAAACAAGCTCTCTTTGCACGTACTTGCACTCTGAAACCACGATTGACTTGAGCCTGGCCTTGGTCGTCTTCCCATACAACGCGAAATTGGATGATTCTTTCAGGAACTTGCACAATATCCAATGCCTTTCGGTAGCTGGGATTTGCCTTTAGAAAGGACTCCAGGCTGGTAGTCAGCTCTGATAACGCCTATATGCAGAGTTTCAAAGAGCAGTTCATATATTCAAAGCGAACAAACCTGTTCAAATTCTGGTTCAGAAGGAAGCTGGGACATGGTGGATTGAGAGAAAGAACTTTGATAGCTCCAAGACTAGTCACAAACGAACGTCGAACGTCGAGTCAGAACTCGGATTAGGTCGTTTCGGCCGATCTCGTCCCGCGCCCCGATAGTTTATGACTGCCAAGGTACGTAGAAAAATCCGTTGCATTGGCAGCGATGATTTCAAGACGTTGAAGAAACTAACGGTTAGATTTACACAAGCTGTACAACTGTAATGTACAAATGCAAGGATGTAGAGAAAACTATAATTGTTTAACATGCTAAAACTATTACAAAGAAATTTTACTTCCATACGTACTATGAAAAAGTCCGAGAAAAATGTCTATATTGACAAGAAGAGTGTAATAAATCTACAAAATAAGTGAGAACATCTATTTGTGAGCAAGTTTAAGTTCATATCAACAGTGTGTAATTCCATGTTGGTTAACGCAATGATGTGAACAGGGATTGTAACGTAACTTGTATCATAAAATCATAATCGTCATACAACATTATACATCAAAACATATGCGTATATCCTATTTTGTTCTACTCGCGAATGCCATTGGAGTTGAAATCGATTTGAACTACCGCTACACCCGCAGTGATTGTAGAGTCATCAGCGGTCGAGTTACTATTTGTCAGCACTGCGTACGAAATTCCCATTGACCCACTCGGAATAACGACTTGCCCACCCTGGACCTGGACAAAGGTCGTGGAGAGTCCACTGAAGAAGGCAACATACTGTCCCTCGGTTGTCACATTGTTAGCCGCCGTAACAGCAGCGGCCTGACCTGCCGACGCATTGGCAATAGTGAGAGATGGATATGTAGATACCGGCAACGACGGGTTAGACGACGGACACCCGGTGATGTATTGTGCCGCGAGAGTGTAAGCTGCGTTAAGGCTGAGAGGTGTATCAAAGGCTCCAGACCAAGCGTTATGTTTGTTGACAGGGGCGGCAATCCAAGCGGCATGTCGAGCTTTAGTGGAGAGAACAGAAGCAGCGGTGGTGAGGAAGTCTTTGTTGGTAATGTACTGGGCAGCACCGAGGTACGCTGCGACAGTTACACCAGAAATGAGTTCCGCAAGTTCAGTGAATGAAGAAGGCGAAGTATATGGACTGGAAAGCAACGCATGAGTTTCAAATGTTTGGTCAAAAAGCACTACGAAGAACTTACAAACTGTAATCGCAAGCTTGCATGGCACTGCTGCCGACAGTGCTGCTCAAAAGGCCGACGATCGTTTGTTCATGCGCAGAGATCTGCTCAAAACGGCCCCGAGACCAAGTGGGGAGACCGTCGTTGACAAAATCATCCTGAGAAAAGCTACTCAAAGCGCCGGAGTAGAGAGCGTTTTCGAGGTTTTCGAAGGTGAGAGCGTAATTGAGTAGTGCGGTGTCGTCTATAGTCGAGGAGGATCGAGCCTCAGGAACGACAATCGCAGAGACGGCGCCAATCAAAGAAGCGTATGCTATGAGGGTAGTAGTCCTCATGGCAGCTTGAGTTGGTTTGAATGAGATCCGAGAAATGGAAGCAGCTTTTATAGGAAACCAATCTGCTACAATGCTAGAGAGGGGACCTGGATCATAGCGATGTCAATTGTGATACACAGACGCATATCATCGCTTAGACACTTTGGATAGTAGGCTATGGTAGGCCTACTCGTCAGTGCGCCCTGACTTAGAGTCTGCATAGCACAGACTTTTCATGCTCCTGTTCCAAATGGGCCAAGGAAATTTTGTCAATCCTAGGTGAAGAATTCAGACGAACTTACAGACATCCCAGAAACAATGTTAGACATTTAGGATTTGGTTCGACATTCGAGAACAAGACACCCCTTGAGATTTCACTTCCAAGTAGGTACCACGGCAGGACGAAATGAGATTACTAAGACTAACAATCGAGGAAAGACATAACGATGACTTGGAATCCAAGTCAACATTCACAGCCTGCAGAACACGAGTGGCTGTCTCTGCTGTCCACGAAGACCAGAACCGGAAGAAATCACTAGAAGGCGCAATGGACACTCTCAATCACAGTTAACTCTTGCTGTGTCTTCAACTACTGGATACAACGTAGTAATGGATATAGAGTAGTAACCGTTTCAGGGGACTCTTCCAAGTGCAGCGAGTGGTCAATAAGAAAGGCAGCAGTAATGCAAGGTTGCGCCATTGAGAAATCGATAGAGAACTATGTGTTACATAGGGGGACGGTCCGGGTGTGTGCGGAGGGAAGAAGGGGCGGGAAAAAAGTTAATCGGCATTCGCCGGAAGACCAGTTGACGCATTCAATGCATAGAATAAGAGAACAAGATATGTTTGCACTCAATCGTGTTTGAGGTGGCAAAGGCACACAGAGCACGATACTTTATACTAATATACGAAGGAGGATTCTACTGATACTCTGGCCTAGTCGGTATCATACGCCAGACTCTCCACATCTTCCACATCCTCCATCGAGAAGGACTGGAGTATTGTCAGTTGAAATTGATCATCCTTAGAACGTATGCATCCTGAAAACCATCAATTCAGTACTAGCCAAGTTCTGGGATGACAATCTCTCCACCCAGACTAGTACTTCTCTGATCTGCCCAGTATGTAGCACTTCTCGTATCCGATTATCTTCATGATCATGACATTTGGAATGTTTTCCATGATGAACAAAAATAGCTGCTAAAATTTATCGATTTCAGGCTGCATGCTGGGTGAGGGTTGATTTGGGTGACAGGGAATCATATAAAGGAAGTCATATTCGCATTGGAACATACCTCAATCCGCCCACTTTACTCTTTACATCTAACCACTACCACTTGTACCGCTTATACTGTGTTGATATGTCCGATATCGAACATTATTCGCCCTCGTCGGATGAGGGTGCTGTTCAGGTGTGTAGATGTCCCCGATATTCCTGTTGTGTGTCAGCCCCTTGTCTTTGCTGACTCCTTGTGTAATCATCGTCACGATTGGTCTAACTTCAACTCTTCTTTCTTCCTTTACCGCTTGCAGGAGTTTATAGCTGATGAAGATGTCCGAGGTTTCAGCTCGGGAGATGTAAGTTATCTATTTTTTATCGGTGCCGATCGCTGATGATTTTTTGTAGGTCGCACCTAGGCGTGGTGGCAGGCCTCCAGCTAACAGGCCTCCAGCTAATAGGCCACCTGCCAATAGGCCTCCCGCAAACAGGCCTCCCACTAACAGGCCTCCCACTAACAACAACAGGCCCAGACTTCCCAAACGTGTGGTTGTCCAACAAATAATCGAGGCGTCTGGTGTCGCTGTAGCTGCTGCACAGCTCGGAGTAGATATCGCGACACTTCTGGGTTACGTGAACGGCGGTGTCGACGACTGAGAGTGAGTACTGTGTTTTTGATTAGGCCACCTTATCTTTGAATCCGTCCTTTCTGACGTTTTCCCTTTGAGGTAGAACACGCATCAGCTTCTCCTGAAGAGATCAGCTTTAGCATGCATCGTTATGAACCCATAATTTCTTTTGTAATTTTAGGCTTGAATTGTACGTTTGTGGATAGATTTTCTTAGTCATCCTCATAGTAAGGAGAAGTAAAAGAAAGAAAGAGCTGCCAGCTGTTTTCTGATTTAGTAATCTGAATGTCAAAATCCATTGCGAATGGCAGGACCGAGCGCGCTGTTGTGCGAGGGCATGTTTGAACGCCTACCGGTGGTTAGCTTGGTTAACACCTGACGTTGGGCGATTCATTCAGTTACCGATGGAAAATCTGAGAAAAAAGATGCAAGCCTTGTAGAAGTTAGGAGAATTTGGAACCAAGAACATGAACGTCCCAAAGTACATTGGATACATGAACATTATTGCATAGAAAAAGAGAAGAACAAATCCATGTTGCCGCGTTATTGAAACGACGATACCCGCCTCTGTAAAATGTTCAGCTCACTATCCAAATACTGAAAGAGGACGCGACAATTTTCCAGCGAGAAATTCATGCCATGCTGTTTGGCATGAAACATGGCGCATCAGGTTTTGCACGGGGTAATGGGGCCGCGCAGGGGATCAGGCAGAGGCGACAAAATTGACCAGAATTTGCAAAACTGGGACGTCGTCCTACGAGTGGTGTACTTATATTAGTCACGAAGTACACGGGTGTCGGAGAATCTGCCGGAAGTTTTATTTGGACAACTGCAAAATGTTTTTACCACACCGCCCCCTTAATATGGTCTTCTGAAGAGCTAGGAATAATAAAAGCTTTCTGGTAGAATGCGACAGCTGAGTTATGCCATGTGCAATTTGAAACCTTGTAGTTGTCTTTTCCCTGGCCATACTTGTGCCTCTGATAAATGCTTTGCAGAGAGCAAGTGGTCAGCACTCGGTCCTCTTGAGCACTTCGTATATAGTCAAAATGGCGTTCTACCTTTCCGGATCTTTTGCCTTCTGTGTTCGCACATTTTCCCCTGGTGTTCGGTGGTTCCTCTACCGGAGGCTCTGAAAATACCAACTCTACCTATGTCGTCGAATATCACCGAGATCGCGAAGCCCCTTTCCCAAGCTATACATGTGAATGGAACAATTAGTGGTAATAACTGCCTAACGTGACACTTACGAATTGTTCCATATCACAATCAGGATGAGAAAAGATTCTGCACGAAAATTCAGTGCAACTGATATATCATGTGACTGATGATATGCCTCAAATGGTTTATCGGAGATCACATGATATACTAGTCAAGCGTGGACTAGTCTCGATGCCTCAGCAACAGCGAGCCAAACCCGCGAAGGCCAGGTAGACTGTTCCCAAGACATCGAGCAAGAGTTACAGTAATACAGAGTTTGAAAAATGGTCATCAAGCCTCCCTTTCACTCAAGTCATCCTCCTCCCCCTGTGGATTCGAAATTTAAAGCTTGGATGGCACGGACAATATGACCTTTTCTCATCATCCGTCCGGAACCACCACAAATCGGAATCAAACGATTTGACCCTCTATCTCAGTTGAATGTATCTCACGATCTTCCGGAAGCATTTTAACAATTTCATCTCTAAAATTCCTCTCATGCGATTCGACACATTCGATGCAATGTATACGAAACGTTGTGCAACTCAGGTCCCGTCTCTGACCCCGCCAACGTCACGCTGGAACGCAGAAAATATTCGGTTCTTCTTCCTAATGACGGTGTATTCGAGTACGTTTCCAAACTGCAAGACAACGTGTTCATCTAGTCAGGCTCAGGCGTAAACGCTATTCTCGGATTTTCACCACAATCGAGGCTACGCTATCAGAATACCCTAGCTGCGTGTTTTCACGAAAGTAGCACTACAAACCCTCCACACTTGCTGTCGACGTTGAGGCCATTGACTATCTGTTAACCTTGTCTCGGGGTACAATCGATTTTCTTTGTGTCTGACGGTAATGCTAATGCGGTGATAGTTACTGATGAAGGTATCGAACTTATGTTCACCTACGAGCTTTGCGAGGGCCGAGTATGTTTTGCATCATGTGCTGGAGCAAGCCGGCCAGATATCAACGTAGATTTGCTCTATATGGAGTTTCTAAGGTGTATCTGTTGATTGACGATGATTTACGCGCTGATGTCCTCAGTTGCCCCTGTTTTTCGCGAATGGTCCGGTATCAAACGCCATGCCTCCCCCTTTTTTTCTTCGTTGTCTCCGTCCCCGTTATCATCCTCCTAGTTGACTGATCTCAAGATTCCTTGCAGAGCTGCTACAGTTCTAGAAATTATACCTAACCCCATCGGATCCGGATGAGGACCATGACGCGTGGGTGGCGCAGATGAACGCCACGTACCGCTACATAGGATTCTATGAATTCTTGTGTCTCGAACATTCGAACTATATGTTTGGCTTATGACCCCGCAACATGCTGCTTCCGTGCTGGCAGCTCTGTAACAATTCAGACCTTCGACCTGATCGGACACAATCGCCGGTCGAGAGTCAGCTTGGTCATTTTCGGTCAATCTTCACTTTCTGGATTCTTCATTTCTGCGAAGCTCCCTACCAAAAAAAATTCCTCCACAATACAGTTGTATCCCGTGGAAATTTCGATCTAGGCCAAGAAAATCACAGTCGTCCCAATCTAGATGATGTTTCGGTTCGAGAGCATTTCGACTCAATGGTACCGAAATAGACAATTGCTGAATCTGCTCTGGTTATTTGCGCGTATTCACCCAACATTCGGTAATAATTTACTCAATACTCCGTTTACCCCTCGTGGCCCAAGCATGCTTTCATATAAGACCACAAATCCTTCAAGCTCAAACCTCACCTATCCCACACCTTCGCATAAATATCCAATAAATATTTGGCATGGCAGCTGCTACTAGTGTTAGCTCCCGTCACCCTACTGCAATAATGAAGGCGTACGAAAAACCTTCTGACCTTTCCTTTGCTCCACCTACAATCGACAAAGGAACATTTGCGTTCGCAAGGATTCAGGGAGAGATATGTCTGGTACAAGGTGACCCTTCTCGTCGTCGTTTGTCAAATGAACAATTTAACATTCATTGTCATATAATTAGTATCTTCTTTGACACCTGCCCAGTCAGCGCTGACTACGGTCGATGTGAATATATTCCGTCACGAATTCATCACGATCTTTCGCCTATCAGCGACAACAACGTTGCATCCATCAGACATCCAAATTATGGAAAACATTGATGAGAAGCTTGTGTATTTCGAAGAGGAGAAGGGGACGGTATTTCTTGCGAGGGACGTCATGGATCGGTTGAGGAAGCTCACGATGCCGGTTTTTCCTATACCGTCTCGTCGAGTAGCACGGCCGTGGAGATAGCTCATGGCATATGAGAGGGTTTCGCTTTGTCCAAAAAGGAGCTCCGAGCGCGTGAAGGAACTCTATAACAATTGTATTTTTAACATCGTCTGATTTTTGTATTTGCCTATAACTTATTCTCACATCCGGCTATAAGATTTTGTATGTTCGTAGTCCTTGTGTGATTCTCCGAGAACATCTTCCTCTAGCAGAACATACTAAGCGTTATGGAAAGTATTGAAACTTCGGTAGCTTTTCAAGCGCTTACGTTCAATATAGAAGGTGAAAACGACAATGAGTACTCCCGGCCTGGAGGAAGGATTTGTTTCTCGCCTCTTCAATACAACGTTATCACTAGAGTGACTCTGCGCAGTCATGTCATGCGGATAATAATATAACGAATGCTGTAGAGGTGCATATTAACCGCGGTTAATGGCCACTTTCACTCTGCTATAATCTCTGTCGGCCGAGTTGTTTCGTATGGGTATCTGAGATGGGAATTCAACAAGGACAAGGAATTTGTAAGACTGCAGATTTAATAATTGGTCCCTCGACTCTGGCGTATCCATGGCGGTTTGAAAGTGTGAAGTGAAGGTTCCACTACAATCAAAGGCTTTGGACAAATGTAATTCTGAATCTGTTCTAACGTATATAGACATGCATCGATTATTATCCTCTGAGCCTGACTTCACACATCGCTAATGGCGTTCGCCCTGTGGATCATCTTGCATTCTCCTTTCTTGCAATGCCTTCTCGATAGCTTTACAATCTGCGGCCCAACTCGGTCTAGGCAATCTGAAAGCCTGCGTCGTTATCCCGTAGGAAACATCACCCATCCGGGAAACACTCTGCAATTTTGCTGGATCCGGTACCCCTCGCGCGTTTAACACGTCTTTTCGAACATGAATGCATTTGATCAAACCAAATGTGATGGTGGAATTAACGAGACCTGTGTCGGGGTGTACGATGTCGTATTTATCAAAGAGGGTGCATTCGATCGAGAAGGCGCTTTCTTTGACTCGGGGAGCCCGTACATGAGTCTGCAAGGACACTCCATGAGTTAGAGACGAGAGATCAAATCAATCGGCGTACGCTCGGTTCCTTCGTCAATCCAGCTAACTCCCATTCGGAGACGTGGGCTGGAGCATCTATTGATGCTGCATTGGCTTGTACGATCCAAGGGAGACTGATTATGTTCACCGTAAATTCTTTAGTGGCCTGTGTTAACAAAAGCGTTATCGAAGGTCAGATGTAACTGAGGATCACTTGCCTGAATATTGGCACTGGTATCTTTCACCCTCGGCGCGTTCAAGGCAGAAATCATGATTAATGGGGGTGATGGACTAAGGGCTTGGAAAAAACTATGCATAAATAGATCAAGATTGAGAACCATCGTGATTGTGTATAGCCAACCTGAAAGGAGCGAGGTTCTCTTCGCCAGTGGCAGACACAGATGATACAAAAGCAATTGGACGGGGCTGGATGCCACTTATCATGAGGGCGTAAATCTTTCTAGAAAAGAGCTGAGATTTTGATAATGAGCGGAGAAATAGGGCTACCATACCGATTATCTTCCTGATCTGTATCGAAACGCTCCCAATTATCTTCGAGTTTTGCGCCTGCCATCCATTTTCTACCAAGCTCTGTACTTTCAACTGTTTCACCAAACTTCCATCCAGGATTCGGTGGTTGGATGTATCTAATGGCTGGCTCGGAAGATGAAGTAGTAGCAGAAGTCCAGATATTGGTGTGCGAATCCTCAAAGGTTGGAAGACCGTCCAAACAGTTGGAGAGGAGTTCTTGAGTGTATTGGGTGGTATCCTCACCCGACAAAGGATTTGTAGCGTTGAGACTAGAGTTTGAGGAGGACATGAAACGCAGGAAGATGATGTTGAATGGTGATTATTCGGAGGGTAGTTGGTGCTTTCCGAGAGAAAATAACTTGACTTACAAAGAAAAATAAGTAATCAATGTATCATGCAAGAATTGCGAGTTACATGGCCTCGAATTTCGAGCCCGTCGCGATTCGAAAACAGTTGATGCGGGAGCGCCCGTTCAAATTTTCACACCCCACTAACTTCAATAGTATCTGGTATATGTTACTATGCATCAACCCACAGTAAGTCCTAGTCGTTCATAGCCATAGCACTATGCATTCGCTATAGATATCCCCCCTGTTCAGTTCCGTTGGTCTCCGACTGCATTGTGATCGATGCGCTGCTGGGACTCGTCTAGCCACCAGCGACAAAAATTTCTCAAGGAGAAGAGATATACTCGTTTCTATCCTCGTATCCTCTGCTCTTCTGCATATCTCTATCTTTCCCAGCCCAGTGTTGGATCTCTGCGCCATATATACTTACCCACAAAGCGACCTTGTATAAAATCGAAGGCAAGTATTGAGGCTAGCCCTTGACCATACAGGCCTACTTCCTGTTATTTTCTTGGCCCTTTCCTGTCGGGTTTCGATTCATATTGCGACTCCGATTCTTGACTAACCTCTAGTACCCAGAATCTTTGTCAGACCAAGTATTCCTCCATTAAGTCGTAACACAGTTTACTGAGCCTAGGTATAAAGGCAGCACACATAGTCTCGACATCTTCGCTCAATTGGTTCCATACGATGTTCTGTCGTGTTTCAACCGCTTTCCTCTGCATTATATCTGCGTTCGTCGCATATACAGCTGCCGCTTCTACAAATGACACTGCCCCCCTTGATCCAGCTCTGTTCAAAAATGTGAACGTCTCTCGGGGGCTCGTCTATCACTATTACTCCACCCCTGCTGAGGCAGGGAAACCAGTTCTTCTATTTCTTCACGGGTTTCCAAGCACTTCGTACGACTGGCGACACCAAATAGCTTTCTTCCAAGATCAAGGGTATGGACTTATCGTCCCCGATATGCTGGGCTACGGAGGTACCGCAAAACCCGTCGACCCTCATTTCTACGCGTCCAGTCTGATCTCTCGTGACATGGTCGACCTCCTCGATGCAGAGAACGTGGACGAAGCTATTGTCATTGGCCATGATTGGTAAACGCTTCTTTAAACCTGTTACCTGTATCGTTGACTAACCTCGCTATCCATGTTATAGGGGATCGAAAATCGTTGGCCGTCTTGCTAACTACTTCCCCGAACGGTTCTATGCATTTGCGTTCTTGTCTCTTTCGTATTTCTCGCCAGCTGTTCTTGAAAGTAGCTTCGTAGAGCTCAACAATATTGTGAGCACATATCCAATCGTAGAGAGCTTCTTTATGTAATCAGCTCTAATCTTGAACTCTAGACTAAGCAAGCGATCGGCTACGAGATTTTCGGTTATTGGGGCTTCTTCTCCGCAGACGGGGCTGACCAGATCATTGAAAACAATTTGGATTCCTTCTTCGACATTCTGTTCACAGCTAACCGAATTCAAACGATCACTAATTTTGCACCTCTGGGCGCACTTCAAGCTTGGCTTGAAGCGAATAGTACCACTGAAACTGGAGATTTCATTACCCCTGCAGTGAGAGTTTTTTTTTTGCATAGTGAATGATTTGACACTCATGTGTTTTCTACAGGAGAGAGCTATACAAATCGATGCAATGCGTAGTGAAGGCATGAGGGCCCCATTGTGCTGGTATGAGATTGTGACATCGACAATCGAGAGAGATGATGACCAAGGTTCCATCTGCGTATCTCACTATAAATTTGTGTTAATAAATTATCTCTAGGCATCCCACAAGAGAACCTGACTATCAAGAAACCAGTGTTCTTTGGAGCCGCACTTGAAGACTACGTCTGCGTTGCTGCGATTGAAATTACTACAATCTTGCAGACTAGCGAAAACGTGACTACCATACACCAGTACGATTCCGGACATTGGGTACAGCTTGAAGCCAAAGATCAGGTTAACTCAGATTTGCTTACCTGGATTGAGGGTCTGTAAATAGCTCGAGGAAGAACATCGATAGGGACGTTCAGAACCTAAGAATAATATTTTATTTCGTTACATATACATAGCCACAATCTGATCTGCTCACAAGTGGTCATATCGAGCACCAACAGTGCTCGCAGATTCCCCGTATGCACAAATAAGTGCGCCCTCATAAATGCATTCAAGTATAAATGGCTTCAATTCTGATTGTGTACTTACGAGTAACCTAGCAGGCTTATCGACGAGTGTATACCATTCTGGTCTCTTTCACTTTCATTCTTGGCTGTCACATTCACATTCCAGCGAACACTTTCACATTCTGGTGACCAGATTACATTCACGGATGTTATGCACTGCAACTACTGTCAATGTTTTATCGCTTCGCAGGTTAATGACCCCTTTATTTGCATGAATCCTTCCGCGTTCTGCCCGATCAGCGTGCGTGAAGATTTCACGACGGTGTTCAGAGTTCGTTCGCCTTTTCAGTCTTTTATATCTCGTTGCCCTTAACCCATGCGCTGCCTTTTGGAGATACTGTCAGTCGTTCCGTGCACGGCTTCTCCTAGGCCAATGGCTTTTAAGACATGACTATTTTCAGTGTTGTTGCTTCTGACAGAAATTGAAACCAGAGGGGGCCACCCCTGGAGCTATTCTAGAATTACCGAATTACTGAAGTACACGAACACTAGGCTTGGGTGAAAAAGTAACTTCCCAGCGCGAACACTGAACATACAACATGGGGGTGCGGAAGTTTCGGATGCCATCAAGCAAGGTGTAGGACCTCAGGGGGGTACACTAGTGTAAATTTGTGCTGCGTGATGAACAAATGGGAGGGATCGAAAGTGAAGACAGAAGCCTTACAGAACACTTTGTTGCATCAAATGTTGGTCAGCCTTATTTTTATATCGAGGACCGATGTGGTTCACGGACTATGTACGAGAACTTCTATTTCACAGAAGAACTCAAGCAAAAAACATGCGTCTCCAACTTTCCAGCCCGAGGAGCGAAGACTTGCACGAACTCTTCGAAAGAAACAGGCACCAGCACCAGCATTTTTGAAAGAAAGAGTAAACTAGCTAAAGGTCATGACAAGACAATGAAACGTGACAGGGAAAATCAATGGCACAACAGTTTTCGAACACATTGGTATCAAAGGACCAAACTACAGAGGTAAGAGGATCTAGCCTTGGGAAAAGTGAGGAAGTTCCTGCCTCATAAGAGGAAAACAGAGGGAATGAAAATATCTTATTACTGAGAGAGTGACTCCCAATGAAAAGGCGTATACGTGTGGTTGTTCACTGGCGCGCGGGACATTGATATTCCTTAATATGGCGTTGTAGAGATTGCGGATAGCAGTATGGGGCTCGGCATTTTTGACACTTGAACCTTCTCATCTCATGTTTGGCTTCGACATGATCTAGGTATGAAGCGCAAATAAGTCATCGAAGGGTGAAAGGCAAAAAATCCGGGTACACACGCTTGAGTGCCTGCTTACTCAAATATCTCTTACAACAGAGAGGCTTGGGGCAGGCGAAGCTCTGATGTCTCACTGATCTGGCCTGAGGTAATTCTATGCTGGGAGACCCGGGAATGCTCCCAACCAGTGAGTGCAGAGGGTTCAACTGCGTATAACGCCCATCTGGAGCCAAGTTCTGTAATGCGCTGGGAGTAGCCATTGTAGGCGCATTAGGAGGATGAACAGGACGGCTGTATATAGTTACAGTTAAGATTAGCCTTGAAATTTCGACTTCAATGAATTTCTACAATATCTCCATGTTAGCTTGAGGAACATTATATTGCGATACCAATGGATAAAGCTGTACTGGGGCCTGTAAAACTGTGGTAGATGGTCCTTGTGAATCTACTGGAGATGTAAGATGATCATTGCTGGAGAAAATCAGGCACTGACAACCGAAATGATGTCGGTCTTCATTTAGATAACTGTAGCGGTTGTTTAAAATGTTAGGTGCAATTATTTGGTGGTGGTGGCGACTATTCAGGATTGCCGGGTCTCTCGAGGGTAAATTGTAGTGTGGAAGATAACCATAGTTGCCATGGTCGGTCGCAAAGCACTGATAATCCTCTGGAGAACTATCTGACACAGCATCAGATGGGCTAGAAGAAGACAGAACAATCAACCAGATAGTGGTGCCGGCGAAAAAATTCCTGGCTTTTGAGTAGCACATGTGTCGGTCGTATGAGTTTGTTGGAACATTACTTGGCATGTAGTAGAAGGATGAAGAGATAAGAACAGTCGAGGTGTGTCTACAGTAACAGTTTGTAAAGGCCGGTAGGGATATGTAGAAGATGGGGCATCGGCAGTTGGATGGGATCATACCTGGGATAAAAAAAGGAGTGGCGGGTTAGAGGTTCTTAAGCTATAACTATACCTTGCGAGATGATTCAAAAGAGATTCATGTTGAAGGCCCCCTAAAGACCCGAAACGTGGTTTCGTTGCGCTGCATAACTCTGGTCTAGGTTCATGATTAGCTTCGTGAATGCAAGTCGCTTCGCTCTATGCAAAGCCCTGTAACAGCTTGCACGGGCAGAAGATACTATGTTTGGAGAAATTCATTGTCCGAGTACAGTGAGATTGATATAAATAAGCGCCCATTGACATCCACCAAGTTACTAACGTCTGTTTTTCTCACAGTATCTTTCATCGGTAAATGCCAAAAACCTCAAAAGAAGCAGAGCAGTCTACATCGTATAGACTCACTGAAAGTGATTCAATCGCTCCTAAAACCAAACCTGCAAAGAACATCAGAAAGAAGCAGGATGGTCGCGCGACTAATGCGAAACAAAAGCTTAGCAAGAAAGAAATCAAAGAACTAGAAAAACAACAACGACAAAAAGCCTATGTTGCTCCAATCAAACCCCTGCCAATCAAACCTGATCCTTTGGACTCGACAGGACTGGTCTATGTGCTTCCAGGAGAACTGGTGATTGTATTGAGGAATCTTGGTAAGAAGGCGGTGAAGACTAGGGAGAGGGCATTAGATGAGCTCGATAGTGGGTGGGTCAATAACAATAGAGGAACTGGGGCTAGGGAGCGAGAGCAAATCCTCATTGATATGTTGCCTGTTTGGGTGAGTTATGAACGCGCACCAGCTATCTGAGCTAATCTCTAATGAAGTTGAATTTTGTAGCTATCTCATCTTCCACAGCTCCTCTTACACGCCTCGAGGCGAATACGGCTCGCAGCAGCCAATGTGCATCGGTCATTTGTCAGCATCTCTGCGGTATTGAAGCAAATGAAGCTCCAACTGGAAGCGGACAGCTTGGCATCAGCGGATGTAGTAGGTATCTGGGCATTGGCTACACACGACATCGATCCAGCTGTCGGTAGTGTTTTGGCAGAGAGCTGGCGCAAGTTCCTTGGGACTTCTTCGTCGTCCAATGCACAGATACAGAGCTATGCACAACGAGCGATACTCGATCCTGGCGGCCTATATGCGTATCTAAATCCTGCGCCACCTCCACCGCCTGTGTCTACACCCACTCCGCACAAAACCAAGTCACAAGGGAATCAGAAAGGTCATACGACTTCCAAAGGTGTCAAAGGTAAACCTCCTCCAACGAAACCCACTCCTATAACTGCTACCAAAGTTACCATCGACAATTCAAAATCGCCAAGCCTCGATGAAATCCAACCCGACTCGTTGGAAACAGATACTGATCGCGACGCAAGGATACGCGTTGGTGGCCTAGGCGCATTGGCCTGGGTCTTATCTTCAACATCTTCAGAAGCCGATATGCTAGATGTTCTTGAAGATGCAAAACTTTGGACAGCATTGGCCGGACACGACTCTGATTCCTTTGGCTTCGAGCAACCTCCAGTACGGAAAGCTACATGGCGTCTAATTGGCGCAATTGGTGGCGTGATAACTACGTTCAAAGCTTCTATATCTGGTGCTATCCCGTATCATGAGAGGATGTCACGGTTTCTGCGTGTACTCAGCTCTTCAGTCCTCCGTAGTGCATGGGCTGAACAAGATGCTGGTGTTCAAGGCGTGATGTGGCACCCGTTGTTGAGGTTTTTGAAAGGTATGCATTCTGTGTCTCGTATCTCGGAACCTCTCATTCGCTGACATCGATCATCTATTTGTCCACTTGCCATGGAATCACAGACAACCCCGAAGCATGGCAGTGGGAGATGGAGTATATCGGCTCTCAAATTAATGCTCCTCGTCGTTCCAGAAAGGTTGAAGCAGGATCAGACTCGGAAACCGGTTCCAACTCTGAACCGTCCGACGATGAAGCCGAGGGCGCAGAAGAAAGTACGGAGGCTCTATCGTCACGACAGTCATCGTCGGGAGCGTACAGATCCTTCTTATCCTTCCTCGCGAGAGGATGTAACGGTTCACCTATATCAGCGTATCCTGCAATTATGGTGGTTCTATCGACAATCCCCTTAAACATGTTACTAGCATCAACAGTTTCCTCCCCTGCAACACCTTTTGCTGATCTCTTTTCCTCATTCTGGGCCGCGGTTGAACCCGATGATCGAGCTTCTTCTTTGCTGGATCCGCTAGATCCTAGTAACATCACTACAACCATTCCCAATCGTATTTTCTCAGGTTCAGGAGCAGACAAAGCGTCCAAAGCATTCGTCGAAGCTGTGCTTGACTGTTTGGTATTTCTGGTCAGGAGGACCGCCTCTCAGTCGCATTCCACTGGTTCAGAAACCACAGAGACGGTTGAAGCAGCGGACACGCTCGAGTTGAGCACACTCATCCGAACACAGATTAACCGTGTTTGGATGGAGGTGATAGGTACTACAGGAGATTTGAACAAAGATATTATTGCACGGAAGCCCGTGCTAAGGATATCTCCTGACGTTCTCGGTATGGCCCTGACTCGCGCTTTACGCGGACTACATGGAGTCCGACCGCAAGGGCCACTATATGACAGTGCCTGGAAGACAGTAGCTCAGCTGATACGGGACTGTGCTGCGTATGCTGTTGGTGCTTCTTCCGGAACATCTAGTGTATGCAAGGACCTTTCATCGTTCATATCGGGTGTACTCAAAGCGTTCAAGTCTGAGTCTGTCGATTCTGCGGACTCTGCGAATTCTAATGCTAATCATCTGCTTGTGAATGTGTTCGGGGTCGCGCTGGCTGGGTGTGAGTGGAGTCTTTCAAGTCACGACGGTTCGACTTCAAAAGGACTTGGAGGGTTCTATCTGTTGACGAAACTCATTCAGACACTTGGTTTTGATTCTGCTATCCTCTCGGCAAGCGACAGTATTGAGCGCGATGTCACAAACCGCATTGATACCTTCGTGGTGCAGAACGCCTATACTCTACTATCGTTCCCCTCAATCAGTGAAGGTAGTGAAGGACAGGGGGGTAGGGAGGGACTGGAGTTGTTGGCGACATATCTGCTTCATCGAGATTTAAATGAACCATCTCAACCTACCGAATCGTCACAAACTGAATTACTTTGGTCGGCTTTACTGGAGCAGGTTGTCGAACATACTCACTCACCTTCAGATTATCAGAAAATCGAATTCGCCGTGGTCTTAGGCCGTCTACTTTCCCTTCTTGAATTGATCAGGTCGAAACGGGGTGCAAGGGGCGTCGTTGACCGGTTGAGGCCAGTTACGAGCGAGTTAGACCAGCTGGTTCTGGAATTTGCGCGGGAAACTGTTGATGCGTCGGGATCCCCGTCAATCTCAAAGTTGAATGTTGTTCGCGATGTGCTGCTCTCCGCCCACCGCACGACAACAGGAGATGTTTTGCATCCTCTGTTAACATCAGCAAGCCTCGTCAATCTGATGACGATGCTTATAGCCCGATTTAAAAATGGAGTGGAGGGTTTGCTAGGAATCAGTAAAGAGAGCGAAAACCAAATAGAAAACCAAGGGAAAGAGGAAGAAAGAAAAACGGAACCGTTGGATAGGATAGATCGGCTTCTGCTTTTGATGAAAGTAATTTTGGAGTTACCCCCCGTGAATATTGTGGACCCAGATCAATCGAAACCTTTAACATCGTCATCATCCCCCCTTATGCTTTTACCAGAGCTCCCTTTAACAATTACAAGTGTCCTTCCCTGCGTATTCTTGCTCGTCCATGTCCTCCCTCGGCGTTCCATATCTCAGGGAGAGTCTTCAGCGACAGACGATGATCATCTCCGTCGTGATGCCCTCTGTGCCAAGTCTCAGCGCATTTGGGAATCCTCTATCAAGTCTATTCACAGCGAAGTCCATGGCGGAAACAGGAGCGAACTATATCCGGAGCTAGGTCTTGCCCTTTATTCCTCTATAACGCATAGTCTTCGAACTCTCCTTTCTAATGCAAACTCGAGGGGCCCATATTGGTGCCCTCCAGAAGATGTCGTCGAAGTGTTCAACGTGCTTCGGAATTCCATGCTAGTAAAGTTCTTGAGCGAATCTTCGACCTCAACAATACTTAAAATGAACCCTCTCGATGCCTTGTTACCACCGCAAGATTCGTTTGATGCCCTGTTGGACGCGTTGGACGGTTCACCAACCAGCCGGAGTTTGGGTGTAGTTGATGAATTAGCTGGGGTAGCATCATTATTTGGACCTTCCTCTTTTGCTGCTAGTTCAAGCCCTGATGACGCCCAAACTTACACTAGATATGCGCTTGCTCTCCTTCGTATCGTTTCTAATGACCTCGGACTGGCAAAAGGCATGCTCACTACTAATTCGAGTTCGTGGTGGGTTCTACGACACCTTCTGGTGTTGGGTGTATATGCGGAAGGGGTTACGATGGTTCCGGTATCTCATGAGAAGAATCCGCTATCCCATCTCACGGCTTCTGAATCCGCCCGTGTTGATCTATGTAGGAAAATCATTGAAAATGTACACCAGATTGTGGCATACACTTTTGCCTCTGCGGAATCTGCCGAAGGGGTCGAAGGGAGGGAATGGAGGAAAGACGTTTGTCAAATGCTTTCTTCGTCCAGCGACGCCTCTCTATCTACTCTTCCATCTCTTGCCGCCTTCCTCCTTTCCGCCGTACGTTTCGCAACAAAGACCGATAGCTACCGCGATTGTCGTCTCTTGAGAGAGGTTTTATCCCGTGTTTTCCAAGCTGGCCTTGGGAGTGATGGCACGGGCGGGATCTCAGAAGAAGAAGCGAATCAATGGCTTACTTACGCTCGAAGAATATCTCAATTCGAAAAAGAGAAGTGCGCCCTAGCACCGTTGACAGGAGTAACGATAATGTCTACCGTTGTGGCAAACTTATCTGCATCGTCGTCGTCGTCGTCGTCGTCGTCTTCCACTCCCGTGACAGCTTCCTCCTTCTCTCGACTAGAACGTTACCGCAACGAACTCGCTTCTTCCCTTCTCGGTGTTCCTCCCTCTCGCGCGACCTCGGACGGGCTACGAATTCTCTTGAGATTGGTGCTGGGTACAGCACCGGATGTAGAGAGCGAAGCAGAATTTTTACCAGTGCAGAGGGCCGTGAACGTGATCAAGGCTTGTCAGAGGTGGATTGAGGAAGGAAGGGACGAGTATGAAAAGGAAGAAACTGGAGAAGCGGAGGATGGAATGGAAGAACTGGAAAGCGTCATGACGTTGACGTTTTACCACCTAGCTCCTATATTGCAGAATGTTGCTGGAAGTCACTGGCAGTTCATATTCGATGTAATCGAGAATAATATCGAGGTATGTCGTTCACGACGTGCAAAATGACAGCCGCTTACTGACAGTTTTACTTGCTAACTAGAATTGCGAATTCAAATTCGTCAAACCGCCCTCCGCTTCCTCTTCTTTTCCACTCCAAATGCTCACTCTTGCTCGAACTCTGCGCCTCATAGGTCACATCCAAGACCTAGTCACAACTAACAAGTCTCTGAGAGCAGAATGGAGTGTTAGAGAGAGTGTAATCATGAAGGGCATAAGAAACATGATCCTTGATGAAGATATCTCAGAGGAGGAAAGTGAGGCTGGCAAAGAGAGCGAAGGGAGATCAGTTCAGGCGCGTTCGGTCCCTGAAGGCGTCTGTCGCGAGCTTGTACTGGAACTGGTAGCAAATAATCTTTCAAACGAATCATTGAATTATCAAACATTTCCGAAAGTACGTTATGGACATTTGTACTTCGTTGTCGTGCTCATTCACTTCCAATGTAGATGTGCCATTTGTTATCATCAAGTAATTTATCGTCTTCTGTTCTTTCTCTGCCTGCTTCGCACACGCAAATACCATCCTCCTCGCTCTCCTCATATGTATCTTCAATTCACCACGACCAACTCGCGTACCAGATCCTTCATAAAGCTGCTAAGAAGCGCACCGAGCATTTCGTGTTAGAAGCAGGAGTGGATTTAGAGGGTAAAGTCGAGGCTCAGTTACCGAAGGAGCTGGTAGTGCTGTTGCAACGATCTTTGAATATGGATATCGATGTGGAGGAAGGTTTGAACGGTGATCGCGAACATGTAGAGTCCTTTTTTGTTTTACAATTCTAGAAATTCCTTTGACTTTCTTTTCCTTTGTGTAGGATATCTTCGTATATCTACTGGGATGGATGCTTTTTTTCGATCTGTTTGTGGACACGGTACGTGTTGTCTTCTATAGCAATTCTTTCTGGCTGATCCGTGACGACAGTCAATGAAAGTTCGAATGCGCTATATAGAGCAACTTCGGAGTTCCAGCCTCATAGAGGCACATTTTATCCCAAGTGTTATCAGCCTTTTGAGCTTAGACCGCGGGATCGTCAGGGCTTACAAGTTGGATATGTGGGCTGTGGACGAGTTTTACGTGCAATGTATGTGTCACCCTTTTTGAGCCTTGATCAGTTAATCTCATTTATTGGTACGCAGTCTATGAAGCAGGCTCTTTATCTGGTCTCCAAACATTTGCTGCACATCTTTACTATCGCGCTCTCCTTACCGTTCCTTCTCTCATCTACAACTGGGTTCTAGACTGCCGTGACCGGCAATTATCAACAACAATCGCTTCCTACACCCAATCGCACTTTTCTCCCGTCCTTATCCGTACTGAGCTCGACTACGTTAAGAGTCCCGAAGCACAGACGGAACTCGCGTCGGATGAGAATCAACTTACAGTCAAAGTGGCGTCAGGGGTAGTGAATGAGGTAACGGCGTCGTATCTGGTTGATGAGCAACAGCTGGAGATTCGGCTGAGGATCCCAGGAGATTGGCCGTTGCATCGTATCGAGATTAGGGATACGAAGAAAGTGGGAGTGGATGATAATAGATGGCGGGCGTGGATCTTGGGCGTTCAACAGACTATCTGGGCACAGGTGAGTGAGGTCTGTTTTTGGGATGTGAGTTTACAGCTCATCATCTCTTTACAGAACGGACGCATCGTTGATGGTCTGGCTTTGTTCAAGAAGAACGTGGCAGGACATTTTGAGGGCCAAGTTGAGTGTGCGATATGTTATTCGTGCGTATTCTGCCCTATGCTTTTGTATATGCAATAATTGAAAATTTCTCCACTGCGATGCAGGTTGATTAGTGTTATGGACGGTTCGTTACCGAAAAAGCCTTGTAATACATGTAAGAATCGGTTCCATGCCGGATGTTTATTCAAGGTGCGTTTTTAGCGGGTCCAGGAGACTAGACTAGAATAATGATATGTTTTTTTTGCCCAGTGGTTCAACTCGAGTCATTCGTCAAGTTGCCCTTTGTGTCGGTCGAACATTTTGCACTGATAGAGCAGTAATACGAATGTCACAGATGTATTCGTTAGTACCGAAAAATATTGTACGTAGATCGCTGTAATGTTTGATGTTCAATCCAAACGATGAATGCCTTTGGACTGTTTTGCAAGGTCACGTCTATGCCGTCTAAACCCTCTTGATCATCTTTTTAAGCCATACTGAATCCTATATTCCTCCATAGTTTCCAACTCCTGTGTCATTTCCTTCGTCTTCAACCACTCAATAAGGTCACGCATCCTCAAAATCGACTTGACTCTCCCCTTACCAATGATACTTTCCACTTCATCAACCGTACTACTTGATCCATCTTTCCCGACCTCCTCTCGATCTAAAAGCTGAATAACACCAACCACCTCGCCGCCTTCCCCTCTCACGATCTCAATAGCTTCTCGCACTGCTGTGCCTGCGGTCATCACATCATCCAAGATGACAACTTGTTTGTTGGACACGGGACATCCGACGAGAGACCCGCCTTCGCCGTGGGGTTTGAGTTCTTTACGGTTGTAAGCGAAACCAATACCTGTTTCTGGGGAGTTGGAGATGGCGTTTTCGGATTCACGGTAATGAGTGTGTAAGACGAGAGAGGTGGTAGCAGCGAAAGCAATGCCTTTGTACGCTGGTCCGAAGAGAACGTCGAACGGTGGTATGGGTGTATTATCATCCTTTGTGAGTTGAGGCTGTTGTGCAGCGACGATGGTAGCTGCAAACGCTTCAGATAGGACGGCGAGTATTGGCCCTGTGCTGAGAAGGCCGGCGTTGAAGAAGTAAGGGGAGATTCTGTGTTGGAATTGACGGTAGATCAGTTGATGAATGGTATTTACGGAGGGAACAAGCGGGATGGATAAGTACGATATCTAGCCGATAACACTGGTTGTACATTCTCCAAATACGACGCTGGCACATGAAGCACCGTTACGAGCACTCACCGTCCAGATTTTAAAGTAAAAGATCCAAATTTTAATGCTCCGCAAGACATGGCTTTGTCAATCAAGTCAATCTGGTATTGCTTCAACAGAGAAGATTTTGTCGAGGAATCTTGAGAAGATTCAGAAGACATGGTTGAGGAAGTGTAACGCTTGTTTGTCGTTGGCGTCGGGACAAATTACTTCTAACGATAAGAAATTAATTACAGCTTGAGATAAGATTACACGGGTGCCCTACCACGACGCGCGACACGTCATCTACATTTCTCTCTTTATTTCCTCCACCATCTGGGATATTACACTCAAGAATCGAATGTACTTACGCCGTTCACTCTAGTCTGGAAGAGCCTACGAAAGTCACAATTACTATATCTTCGTGGTTTGAAAGAAACTTCTCGCTCAGTCTTCGATAATCAATCTCTTAAAACAAAGAATAAAGCAATGGATGCCTTTGTCGCAGAGCTCAAAAAAATCCCTCCTGTTACGCGGTTCCTTTGTGTCTCCCTTGTATCAGTCACTGGGCCCGTACTGATGCAATTAGTGAGCCCATACAATGTGCTTTTTCATCATTCGTTGGTTTTTGGGGCAAGAGGGTTTCAAGTGAGTATCATATTAGCCTGAACGCCGAATAATTCCCCAAATGTATATGTTTAGGTTTGGCGGTTATGGTCGAGCTTTTTCTTAGGAAGTAAGTATGCAAATCATGTTCAGCTCATCTTTCCGCCCATGAAAATAGTACTCATCATCTGTCAATATCTAGGCTCAGGATTAAGCTTCATATTCGAGATAATCATGCTATAGTAAGTTTACAATATGGTCTGCACTCCCTCGATTTCTTCAATCATTTCCTTTCTAGTCGAACAGGAAACGAACTTGAGATGGGACCTTACCTTAGGAAGTCGTCTGACCTCGCATTCCAACTCGTCTTCGCTTGTGGTGCGATTATGGTCCGTATCTCGTTCTGTCTTATCTTTCAGAGTCTTCTTTGCTCACAATGGCTCTCTAGGCAACCTCCGTACCTCTCTCCTCGATGCTCTTCTTCCGGCCCCTCCTCCTCTCCCTTGTTTACCTCTCCTCTCAACTCGCTCCTCCGGGCTCCCAAACATCCTTGTACGGTCTCATTTCGATCCCGGTCAAATACTTCCCCTTCGCTTTACTCGGCATGGACCTGCTCAGCGGTGGACCGAGAGCAGCAGCAGTCGCGCTTCCCGGCGCTGTCGTTGGTCATTTATGGTGGTGGGGTGTATTCGGCACCGAGGCAGGAGGTAGGGGAGGTCCGATGGCAGAGTACGGTCGAGCGCCAAGGTGGTTGGCAAAGTGGTTCGGCGAGACCAGTGGACCTAGTGCAAATTCGATCCGAGCTACGGGAAGCGGAGTCCATGTCGTTCCTCCGAGAGCTAGAACAGAAGAAACTGCGCAGACGACACATGGATATCGGTGGGGCTCTGGAAATCGGCTGGGAAGTGACTGAGTAGCAAGAACAGATAGTGGTTGAAGCCGGATAGTTTTGTATCTCAATAGGTCTATGGTGTTATCCATCATTCACAAGGCGTCTTATTTTCTTCCGCTCTATATAAGCGCGAACAATATTAAAATGTGAGGGCCAACAAGTACTGTCGAAAGCCTGTCTGCCACATGATCATTTCTTACGATAGGTATTGGAATGCCTCTCGTCGTCTTATAAGAGGCAGAAGATGAGTAAAAGATGGATAGCTTAGGAGTCTTCAGTGTCAGAATATATAGTTGCCGAGTACCACAAATACCTCGTGGTATTGTCATTGTAAATGTGAGTTCCACTGGTGAGGGATTCTCGCTACTCGTGACATACATTACCCTAATCGAGAAAATATCCCTCTGCCGAAGAGCTTCTCTTCAGACCAATTCTGGGCCTTCGGGCAACTTCCCGAAAACCACTTGCCCATCTAAAACCGTTACCAGCACCCTGGTCTCCAACACTTTCTTTGGATCTTCGACAGTCATTATGTTCTTTGATAAGACCACGAAATCAGCTTTCTTCCCGGGCTCAAGGGAACCGAGGGTGGATTCAGTGAAGGAGGCGTAGGCCGGGTCGATTGTCATTCCTGTTTTGACACGTAAAGTAAGCAAATGTATTAAGAATGTAGATACCAATAAGTAAAGTCGAGTAGTAAATGGACATACCTCTTAAAGCTTCCTCCCTCGTCAACTTTTGCTCAGGGAACCAACCATTCGGACCATGCGGACTGTCGCCAGCTTTATCCGTACGGGTGATTGCTGCGTAGAAACCCTATCCACAGAATATTATAGTTAGACTATAGTATATTCACGAAGACTCACCTCTAGCGGATTAATTCCCTCCACAGGAATGTCAGTTCCAAGCGTAATTCTCGCTCCTGAATTCATCATCGACCGGAACGCGTACAGACCCTTTACTCGTTCTGGCCCTAACCGCGCCTCGCCGTACCACATGTCGTCAGTTACGTGTGTGGGCTGAATGCTAGCGATGACTGGGTGGTAATGGATATACGTATTTGAGTGCGGAATTAATTAATAAGAACATTCACCTCCTAGCTTCCCAATCCTCTTCAAATCACCCTTCGTCATGATCTGTGCATGCTCAATCCTGGGTCTTCGCTCTCCTAGCTCAACACCCTGTTCTTCCCGTAACTCCTTCGCAGCTTTCTCGAAGGCATCCAGCACGATACCATTGGCACGATCTCCGATTGCATGAGCGTTCACTTGCCAGCCGTCCTTGATAAATCTCGGGATTATTTCGTTGAGCAAGGACGCTGGAAGACGCATGAAGCCGGAGGAGGAAGGGTCATCGGTGTACGGTTCGTAGAGCTGTTGGGAGAGCAGAATTAATGGTCGGAGAGGAAGAAAAGAAGGACTACGTACATATGCGCCGCCAGATCGCATAGCACCTGAGGACAAAAAGATGAGTTACAGCCAAGTAGCAAGACACTAAGACGTACCATCACAGACAAGCTTAACGCTCCTCATCTTCAACCTATTCTCCTCGAAATCCAATTTCTCCGTCGTATTCCCCCAATACGGACTGGATGCATCGAAGTTGTGCATAGCGTACACACGGATCTGTGAATTCAACGGGTTAGTGCATTCAGATAGCAATGAAATTTAGAAAATGGATGAGACGGAAAAGAAGACCTAAGAGCAAACATTGAACGAACGAAGCTCACAGGTAAAATTTTTCCCTCATTCACTAACCGTTCATAAAACTGCAACGTCTCGGGTAAGAACCCAGCATCGTGCATAGCAGTGACACCATTTGCCAGTGCGTCAGCCACGGTGATCTCAAACCGAGCAAGATTATCTTCGTAAGCCGCAGGAACATAAATGAGGGATTGAGCATTGTCCAAGAATACGCCTGAGAGCGGTTGACGTGAGATGAGCAAGAAAGACGGCAGACGGAAGAATACGACTTGATGCGATGTCGCTATGTATCGCGTTGCGTCGTAGTCATACGCATCACTCACCATTCGGTCTTCCATCGTCTCCTCTCAAAATCCTTCCTCCTTCGAGTTCATCATCGTTAGGCCACGTCTTCCCGTCCTTAAACCCCCATCGCTCTTCGGCAAGCTCAATGATCTTCTTCGATGTCCAGATTGCGTGCCCGTCTTTGGACGTAAGCCAGATCGGTCGTCCTGCTGTGACCGGATCGGAATCAAAGGCTTGGTAAGTCGGCCATATTTCTAGGTTGGATGAAGTAGGGGGCACTGAGTTGGCGTCGTTTAGCCAGCGAATCTTGTCGAACCCCCATCCGTAAATCCATTTCGTTTTGTTAGTGTGGACGGATGGGTTGGAGAGTATGAAGTTTCTGACGAGGGTCACGACCGCTACAAGGAAGTCAGTACAAAAGTATCGGCAGTCTATTAGGCACTCACCATCTATGGATTCGGCATCATCTAAAGGCAATAGACGGTGAAAGCCGTATTCCAGTGAATGGACATGTGAATCTACGTGCAGTCCGTATTCAAAGAAAGCAAAAAATTCAGAAATAAACGCACCAATAAACGAAGGAACAACGATTGCATCTTCAGGAATATAATGTACTGCGTTTAAGAATTCCTTTTGGCTGGAAACAAGTCCATGGGAGACAGTTCGATCCATAACTTCAACCAGCCTTCCGGAATCAACGACGTCGGTACCTTCAACGACTATACATTCCACAACGGAGTTGTCGTCGTCCACAGTGTAGATTCCGGGCTCGGAATTGCTTGAAGAACACACAGTGTACAATTGCGAAGTACCTTGGTTTGCGACATCCGAGTAAAGGTTCGAGTGGGACGTGAATCCGGGGAGTTGAACCTTGAATAGATTATGTACATTAGATATATTGGAAAGGAAGATATCGAGTTTAGGACCAAAAAATATCAAGTAAAGAGCTACACAGTTCATACAAGTCAGAACTGTGAACGCTACGCGTACTCGTCGCCGTCGCCGTTGGTCCGGATGTGGCGGTAATGAGGAAGATTCTTCGAACTCAGTGGGAGAACCCATCGTCCAGTGTAGTAAAAATTCGAGCAGAAAGACGCTCACTCAGCGTTCTGAGGACGTTGTGATAGTTAAACTCCAGGTAGTCTTTCAATTTACATAACCCCGATCCCCGCGTGTTGCAGATAGCGCTTTTAATCAATACGCTACGGTTTTCTGTGATCTTGCTTTAACCTCGTTGTTCCAAAGAATCGTGACGATGCAAGCTCACTGCTGAGCCCCGAAAAATACGTTTTTCGTATGGGTGTCAGTTCAGTCCGTTTGATGATAGATAGATGCACAATGGAAAATTTGAAGAATGCTCCAACTGTTTTTGCTGTGTATGCATATTTCAGCTTAATACGAAGAGCAACAACATTTTCTAATTCGCCACAGATCATGACTACATTCATATCCTGTCCTAGAGTCTACCGTTCCTTCGTACATGCTTCGAATCATATCACCAGTTGATATACCGACACGCTCTCAAGCGTAATCAGTCTCGTATCAATAACACTCACAATTCTCCGCACATGACCGAAGGATATGTTCGCGTATATGGGCAAACCCGACATCCTTTCATCACTTGCATCCCACATCGTCGCACCCATGCAATATCTTGCAATATGCGTTCAAGAGGTAATATTTCCTCGATTATTTTCTCCGGCCAGATCGCTACATACGTTCGTTATTGGATCCATCTTTCGCGTAGAATTGTGCGTAACCGCTTGTGCTTTTTTTGTTGCTCCAACTTGATTGATCCTGATTTGATCTCTTTAGCTAGGGAGGTAATATTTTGAATGAAAGAGATTGTTTTCTCTAACGGTATCACACAACGGTATGACAATGCCATTGGGCACAATGAAGAATCTGGTAGGCAAATTTCGAAAGGATTTATCATGCACTCACAGGATGCAGTAAAGCATTATTTACCGTGGGAAATGGTGAAATACAGGGGTTTGCATAATTCTGTGGTCCGAAAAGATCCTATCCCGTTTTGGTATATCAGATGCGTGATGTAACCACCTTTTGTATCTTTCGTCCGTGGGACCTTCTGTATCTGCCGACCTCAAAGACTGTATCCCTGATGGTATACCAAGGAGGACCTCACTGTCTGCGACTGTGCTGCAAGAGCAGGGATGCGCTATCGGACTAGTAGCCAAAGTTATAAAGAATAAGGAAATCTATGGAGGTGAACAATCCATTCAAAGCTCAAAGAGTTTGATGAGTGGGTCTGTAGAAGGTTAAATAAAAATGTTAGACATCGACATGACCTGGAAGAATAGCACCACTCAGTCTTTTCAACATCAATGAATTGTGCTCCCACTTCTTGTGTATGATGTAGGGACTGGAATAAGTCCATAGACCTTTCCCTCCTTTGATTTCATCAATTGTGGACTCCCACAACCACACATACATGCTGACTTTATAGTCTTTGAAATTCCATTGGAAACCATGTTGTTTACCAATGTCATCCTATTGCTTGTTGTCATGATACCTGTATCTTTGCATTGGCTTCTTTGAGCTTTGAGTTGCATTGTACCAACTATAAGGCTTGTGTCATGAAACAATCTTTTTCATTATTCTTTTCCTTTTCTTTTCTTTTCTTACCTAATCATTAAAACGCTTACACTAGCGCTTATTATATTTTCATTTCTGTTTAGATTACATGCATCAACCTTATTGTTCTTGTGTTGTTGTTTCACTTAGGTGCAACTCTCTCATGCCTGTCAGCTCATTGACAGGACAATGTCATTATTGTTCCGCCTCCATGCTTTCTTTTATATTACCTTATTGTTTACTCACCAAATACCTACAGCTTTACTTATGGATATGGGTGACTGTTATTGTATATCCTCACAGTTTCATATCCCATTTGTATATCAGACTTAGTGTTTTGTAGTTATATTCCTTAGCTCTATTCTCATCTATACTCCTTGGTAGCTAGACTTGTAGTTGGGTTGTTTTATTCATCCTCATTGCTTTCTTGTCCTCTTGCTCATTGACTATTGTGTGATGCCTGGTTGTCTCTTGTGAGAGCTAGCAAGTCACTGACAGCTTGCATGACAATAAGTTTTTCATGAGTATGACAAGTGTGCCAGTCCAAAGTCTGCTAAGTAATTTCTGCGGCAGCAAAAGAAAAGACAGGGTGTGTACCATACAACAGATAGTCACACAAAAATCTGGTCACTCAAGGGACAATATACTCATTAAAAACAAAATTGCCCCAGAGGAAACAAGACCACATTCCTTTCACATCTCCTGTACACTTGAACAAAGCATCTGCAAGGGGTTAATGAGCACATTCAACTGGTGCATCTCCTTGAAGATGATAGTGTGTAGAAAAAATTACCATGCATTGATATTTTGTTGAATGCTTTAACTTCTATAAGTGCAATTATAGCCAGAGTGGACTCAAACAGCTGGTATACAGCTAGCAACCTATGTGGTGATAAGGGGAGAAAGCACGGAGAAGGCACAGGCTCAAAGCACAAGCCAAAGTGAGGGGTGGAGCTAGCACCACACACAAAGGCTGAAAGATATAATGATCAAGACAGCAGCGATAGCGCAGGGGCCAATCACTAGGGTTGCACAAGGAAAACTAGTTCCAAAGACCAAGTAAGTATATTGAATGTAAACAGTAATACAAGTACTAACCTAGTTCCAAAGACCAAGAGGTCAAGATGGGGAACTAGGTGTCAGCTACTGTACTATATATACAAGAGTCTCGATGAGTAAGCAACAGCATGGGAAGTTGATGGAAGCATTTGGAATGTGATAGAAGGATGCGGAACGATGTAGATGTATCCAAACAGTAACAATGATGAGTGAAGGAGGGGATGTAGGAAAAATAAGGTAAGTACTGTATCCTGTATAGCACGTCATGACAACCTAGGCCTCTGTGTCACCAAAGAAATAGTTCTCTGTGCTACAACCAAAGCAGACAGTAAAATCTATTTAGAATTCTAACTTGGGGAAACACAGCAGATTGTACTCCCCTTGAATACCATATTCAAACTGATGACAAATGCTAATTATCTACAGAATAAGCAAGATGAAAAAATATACTTGGATGAGTGTTGTGCATATATAGTCTTTTGAATTCTGGGTATAATGTGTAATCCAAAGATTGATATCATTCTATATGCTTACTCAGCAGGAGAGGATTACTATCATCTACAAGTAAGCTTTTTGTGGCTAATCACTGAGCCAGTGGGTCTGTGGATGAATCAGCAGCATATACTGACTGATTTATTGCACTATGTGCCAGCAGTTTAATATCCTAAGCCATCATTTAGCAATTACTGGATATGTTTCTCTATGGACCATGCCTCTACCTGTGAGCTTGATTCCCTTGGTATGGATTCCACAAGTCTAGCATTATCTAGAGTGTTTGGGTATCAGATTTTAAATCTAGACATGTAGTCTCCCTTTTACTCTCATAGGACTTTAGATGAAGTGCATTGCTACTTCAATGGTACAATAGACTATGTACTGCTTTGACTATCAGCTCGGGACTCAGTATAGTCCTTAAAAACCTGTTTATCAAATAGCAGTACCTTGAACTAGTGAAATCTAGATTATACAGGCCTAGTCAGAAAATTGGTATACTATCTGCCCACAATGTAATTGGTTCAGTTGCTTGAAGAATATAGTCAATGTTACCAACACCTGTTGGCATCTTTATGCTGTTGAGGTTGAAATACCATAATAACAGAGCTTGCCACAATGGTTTATATGGAAGTATTGGATTGGATTTGATGGATTTTTGAGATTCGATACAAGGATGAATGAAACAAGAAACATTATTGTATATGTCAAATCTATATCCATAATCCTTTTCTCTTCTTGATTTTGGGTCCCATTTTTAAGACCTACAGACAAAAGAGCTTCTTTGTCACGAAATGATCTTTTTATTATTCTTTTCCTTTTCTTTTATTTACTTACCTAATCATTAAAGTGCTTACACTAGTGCTTATTATATTTTCATTTCCATTTAGACTACACGCATCAACCTTATTGTTCTTGCATTGTCATTTCACTTAGGCGCGACTCTCTCATGCCTGTCAGCTCATTGACAGGACAACGTCATTATTGTTCCGTCTCCATGCTTTCTTTTAAATTACCTTATTGTTTACTCACCTAATACCTACAGCCTTACTCATGGATATGAGTGACTCTTATTGTAGATCCTCACAGTTTCATATCCCATTAGTATATAAGACTTAGTATTTTGTAGTTATATTCCTTAGCTCTATTCTCGTCTATACTCCTTGGTAGCTAGACCTGTAGTTGGGTTGTTTTATTTCATCCTCATCGCTTCCTGATTGATTCTCATGTGACGCCTGGTTGTCTCTTGTGAGAGCTAGCGAGTTGCTGACAGAAGAATAGAGCTTCTACCACACACCACCCATCACAACAAACATTTACAAACTTGCCTAGGATTCAACATTCTGTTGGAAACTAGTTTTTCTCAATATGTTACACATTTTATTTTTACTAAACATGCTCATTCCTCCCTACTATAATCCAACATGACTGACTGGTCGATACATGCACCCAACCTACCAGAAGTCACCAATGCTACCCCTACTCCACACCGGGTGTTTGTCAATACACCAGGAAACTACGATGGGGATCCTGCCACCTATCGACCATGGCGACAAAGGATGATGGCCTGCGTTTCCGAGTTAACAGAGATGAAGCAGGTTGACAACTCCCATCATGTCACCACCATCATCATGTCCTTCCTGGTGGGAGGAAAGGCTGACGAGTGGGCCCATGTTAAGTTTGTTCCGGTGAGGTTCCGTGAGGTCTAGTGTGAATAGTATAGTATGCAGTGTTCCAATAGTTCCTGGGTTTGAACGGTAACTACCAATCAGTAGAAAAGTGGAATGGTAAAGTCGAACAAGAACCTTAGCACCACTTTCAGTAGTGCTCCCGCTATGTTGTAGTGGTTCCGTGGATGTTCATAGATTTTGGACATCCGGAAGTTGACTGGATAAGTTCGGACAACTATCAAGTTAGACTGGAAAGTCCGGATGGAGTTATAGGGATAACCTTTCTAGATCGGAATGATCTAAGTTGATATTTAAACTGGAGAACTATCTACTGGACCTAATGCTTATATACCAGTAATCCTAATTGTTAAAGGAAGAACAATGAGTATCTGGAATAAAACAATAAGTATTGTAAAAAGTTCCCGATAATATAATTAAAAGATAATAGGGTGGGAATTAAAAGTAATCATATCCATTAACATCGGATGTCGTTGTACAGTCCGGTCTCGAACCGATAAGGAAAGGATAAGAACGAATTACCATTGTCGTTTCCATAACTTCCGGATGTTCTGTATGAGGTAGCGGAAGCATACCCATAACAGTATCCCCCTATTAGGCTTTTGCCCTCAAAAGCCTCGTATGACAGCTGTTCGTCAGAAAAGTATTGATCCGATCAACAGATTGGAAAAGAAAATACTAATCAGAAAGTTTCGGAATTTGATTGGTCAGCCACGTTACAGTTGGTAGGCTATAAATACCTGTTCGAATAAAATTTTCGAAGTCCCCACTTTCTCTTTCTTTCCACCATGTCTCCTCCCATCTCCCTCCCCAACTCCTCCCTTCCCTCAGATGATGAGGAAGAAGCCGAAATCACCTGCCTTCAAAAACATAAGGAGGAATGGGCTAAATGCAAGGCCAAATGCAAGGCCAAAGAGGAAAAGGAAGAAGCTGCGGCAGAGGTGCGGCTAGTAGAAATTCGGAGACGTAAGGAAGAGAAGAAGAGGGAAGCCAAGGAAGAACAGCGGCAAATTGAGTTGGAGGATGCTCAGAAGAGAGCGGAAGAGGAGGCTAGAGCTGAGGAAGCTGCTAAGCAGAAAGAAGTTCAGGAGTCCAATTGGACTGTGGAGAAAGAGAACGAGGAGCAAACAGAGGCTCCGGTACCTGTCATGAAGTGAGCCACCCCTATCATTTTCCTTTCTTTATGATACACCATCCGAGCTCTCCTACCTACAATAATCATTCTGGAACCTTCCATTCCATTCTATCAGTTCCGTTCCATTCCTTGTGCCTGAGCTATACAGTATTACATCATAATTCCCACACTCCGCCTTGTATATATAAGCCAGCCCCCACAGCCTGGTCCCTTATCTTGACCTCTTTGTCATTGGGACCAGGTATGTCTTTTACCTACTTACTTGTATTTACTAACAATATAACTTTGTCATTGGGACCAGTATCTGTCCGCCTCCACTCCGCTCCGCCACCGTTGTCACCTCTTTGTGACATTAGGTCAAGATCCCTTACTGCACCGATAGCCTACCGATTAGGTTATCCTTGCAGGCTCCGCTTTTACCACATCTACAGACACCGCCGGACCAAGCCTGCCCGCCCAAGCTATTGACTGCTCTGCCTACCCACCCAAGCTATTGACTGCTCCGTCTACCCGCACACTTTTGACACTAAAGACCAGACCCACATCCACAGCAGCGAAAGCAATTCCTGGGCTGACTGCAGTTCTCAACCCTGTCCAAACGCTGTTGCCAACTCCATCAGTAAAGAAGAGAATCTTTCTGACGGTACCGTGATCACACCCATCCTAACCCCTGCTCCAACTGTACCCCCACCCACTATGTCAACCCCTGAAGTCAACACCAATCAGCTCATGGCACAGCTCATTGAGCAGGTGGCCCAGCTCACGGCCAACCTCCACAAAAACTTAGCCAAGTCCAGTATGAATAAGCCTGAGCTCTTCAAAGGCTCTAGTAGTGCAGAAGCATGTTGCTTCATTGCTCAGTATCAAAGCTGGGCAATGGAACAACCAGATTTGAGCAACAACAAAGGAAAGCTGATCAAGGCAGCGCTAGGATTCTTCTCAGGCAAGGCTGCTGACTGGGCCACACCGTACCTCCTAGAATTCAGCCATAACCAACAACCCTTCAATGGACAATGGGAAGACTTCAAAACAGCCTTCACCCTCTGATTTGAATCCATTGACGCAGGTATGGAGGCCTGGAATGCAATCCAGCATCTCAGGCAGGCAAAAGGTCAAACGGTAGCGGAATTTGCACAGAACTTTGTGGTGACGAAGGGAGAAAGCACAGAGGAAAGCACAGGCTCAAGCACAAGCTGAAGTGAGGAGTGGGGCTAGCACCACACACAAAGGCTGAAAGAGATAATGATCAAGACAGCAGCAATAGCACGAGGGCCAATCGCTAGGGTCGCACAAGGAAAACTAGTTCCAAAGACCAAGTAAGTATATTGAAGGTAAATGATGATACAAGTACTAACCTAGTTCCAAAGACCAAGAGGTCAAGATGGGGAACTAGGTGTCAGCTACTGTAATATATATACAAGGGTTTGGATGAGTAAGCGACAGCGCGGGAAGTCAGTAGAAGTGTCTGGAATGTGATGGAAGGTTCTGACAAATGATAGATGGAAGTAAAAGGATATGGAAACATGGAGAAGGGTTCAGGTAGTCACGAAGATAAAGGAAAGAGGAAATGTAGGAGAAAATGAAGTAAGTACCGTATCCTGTATAGTGTGTCACGACAAACTTCAAGGACATTGGCAATTGGACTGGGCTCTCAGATGTCGACCTATGAGAACGCTTTCACAGTGGCCTCAACCCAGAGATTTGGCAGAACCTCATTGTGGTTAACATAGCTCAGGGACTAGCCCCTACACTGGAGGAGTCAATCAGACGAGCAATCTCGGTGGATGTATTTCTGCATGACCCCACCATGACAGGCTGTAATCAGGGCACCTCTCATACCTCCTCTCCCCCTGCCAACTCCCATGCTATGGACGTCGACGCCACGCACACCAGTGGTAATAGCAGAGAGAGCTTTGTGGCCCAGATGAGAGGCAGGTGCTACAGCTGTGGTTCTCAAAGTCATGAGAAAAGGAACTGCTCATACAAGGAAATGGTATGTCGTTACTGCGGGCGACGAGGTCACCTAGAGTTGGTTTGCCAAGACAAGTTCATGGGTCTAGAGCATGGCCGGGGTAAACACCAACAACCCCGCCATCAACAAGTGGCAGCTTCCTCTTCGACACCCTTCACTCTCTTCCCCAATGAACCCGTCCAAATCGCTGCTTCTACTCTGGTTCCTATTGCCCCGCCCCCAGTCACTCCCAACCTCTCCACTCAGATTGCCCAGCTCCAGGAGCTCCTGAACAGAGCCAATGCCATGGCCCCAGCACAAGGTTCACAGGAGGGTTTTTAAAGTGGGTACCTGTCTCAGCCGCACCGAGAGTACCCGTTAATCAATTTGCTATACTACATTCTACCTCTGCATATGATTCGCTTTCCGCCTGTAAAATACCTACTATTTCGGAATTGAATTCCAATTCATCACACTTCCGAATTAATGTGAAACTAAGAGGAAGGAATCACAGTATAGCAACTGCGGCCATGATTGATTCTGGGGCCACTGCCCTATTTCTGAACCAGGAGTTCGTCAACTGCCACCATGTAAGGACCTTTCCACTCAGGAAACCTATTGGTGTCTTTAACATTGATGGGTCTACTAACCGAGCAGGGCAAATCACGCACTTTGCGCATCTAGCCCTGACTGTTGATAACCAAGAACGGTGGACAGACTTGCTAATAACCAACCTGGGAAGCGAAGATCTAATTCTGGGACTCCCTTGGTTATGTAAAGCCAATCCAGATATTGACTGGGAGAAAGGACGACTCTCAGTCAAACCACAACAGACAATGATAGAGCAGGTGGTAGAGCAAGATACTGCAGAGGAAATCGAAACAGTCATCACTCCTGAATTCCCCCTGAGCATATCAGAGGAGGAGGCAGAGGATTCGCCTATACACCGCATTCGAGCCAATCGACGAACCCGACGTGCATGGGTGAAGTCAGGCATCCTACAGGAGCAAACAGAGGGGGTCTGGTGTGCGGCAGGGTTCACCTACTCCCAACAGCTAGCAGAACAGGCCCACAAAGCAAAACCTCCGAAAACCTTTGAAGAAATGGTCCCAGAACCCTACCGTGACTTTGAAAAGGTATTTTCCGAAACTGCATCAGAACGTCTCCCGGAACACCAACCTTGGGATCATGCCATTGAGCTGATCCCAGGTGCACCTGAAACCATGTGCACAAAAGTCTACCCAATGTCATTAAATGAACAAGGTGAACTTGACCGCTTCCTGGATGACAATCTCCGAAAAGGCTACATTCGTCCCTCCAAGTCCCCACTGTCATCACCAGTCTTCTTCATAAAGAAGAAGGATGGAAAACTCCGTTTTGTACAGGACTACAGGAAACTTAACCAAGTAACCCTGAAGAACCGTTATCCCCTCCCACTGGTTGCTGACATCATTAGCCGTCTGCAGGGGGCATGGTATTTCACCAAATTTGACGTCAGATGGGGCTATAACAATGTTCGGATTAAAGAGGGTGACGAGTGGAAAGCTGCCTTTGCAACCAACCAAGGGTTGTTTGAACCCAGCATAATGTTCTTTGGTCTCACCAACTCCCCAGCCACTTTCCAAGCGCTCATGAACTCCATCTTTTCAGACCTAGTGGCGGCAGGGAAAGTAGCAGTCTACCTAGATGATATTCTCATCTTCACTAATGAAATACTAGAACATTGGCAGATAGTAAGAGAAGTACTCAAACGGCTAGAGAAACACGACCTCTACCTACGACCCGAGAAGTGTGAATTCGAGGAGCTCCAGATCAAATACTTAGGACTAGTGATATCAGAAGGTGAAGTGAGCATGGACCCAGTAAAAGTAGCTGCAGTTCGCGACTGGCCTATCCCAAAGAATCTGCGAGAGCTATGGGGATTCTTAGGTTTTGCTAACTTCTACCGCCGATTCATATGGAACTTTGCCCGCATAGCACGCCCTCTGAATGACCTGATCAAGAAAGACTCGGGCTTCAGTTGGGGGACACACCAGCAACAAGCATTCGACACCCTAAGGGAAGCATTTATCACAGCACCGGTACTGGCACTCTGGGACCCTAATAGGCTCACACAACTCGAGGTGGATGCATCAGGTTTTGCTACGGGAGGAGCTCTAATACAGAAACAAGACGATGGCCAGTGGCACCCAGTAGCATTTCGATCAGCCTCCATGCAACCAGCCGAACGAAACTATGAAATTTACGACCAAGAGATGCTCGCCATCATCGAAGCATTAAAGGACTGGAGAAGCTTCCTGGAAGGTTCACCACAACCATTCGAGATCCTCACTGATCATGCAAACCTGGAATTCTGGCATTCTGCTCAGGACCTTAGTAGATGGCAGGCGCGATGGGCACTATGGCTGTCCCGCTTCGATTTCCAACTCACTCACTGGCCGGGCAAGTCCAACACTCAGGCAGACGCTCTCTCTCGCATGGCAGCACATCAAGTTTTGGATAGCGAAGATAATCGACAACAGATCGTCCTGAAACTGGCCCATTTTATGCAAGTGGCAGCAACCTCATTACAGAATCCACTGGAGGACTGTATCCAACAGGCATCTCAGAAGGAGGCCCAAGTACTGGAAGGACTGGAAGAGCTTAGGAGAAACGGTCTCAAACGCTTGGCCAATGGGATAGCAGAATGGGAAGAAGACAACGGACTAGTGTACCACCAAGGGAGGGTATACGTCCCACCGGACGATGACCTGCGGAAAGAAATACTCAAATAATGCCACAACAACCCCTCTGCTGGCCACCCTGGACTTCATAATACCCTTGACCTCGTCAGTACCCACTTTTGGTGGCCCACCCTGCGATCCTTTGTAGAAAAATACGTTGAAGGATGCAAGACTTGTGCTAGGAAGAAGATACAGAGACACCCACGAGCAGTAACACTACCCCTAGACGTCCCAGCAGGCTTGTGGGAAGAAGTGGGAGTTGACCTGATCACACAGCTGCCCAACTGGCAAGGGTATGATGTGATTCTAGTCTGCACTGACCTCTATGGTAAACAAATCCATGCAATTCCTTGTACAACCTCAATCACAGCAGCAGGGGTGGCCAACATCTACTATCGCGAAATTTTTCGCCTCCATGGCCTTCCCCTCCGCTTTGTATCAGACCGGGGACCCCAGTTTGCAGCAAAACTCATGCGATCACTACTCTCCCGCCTAGGAATCAAATCAAACCACACCTCCAGATACCACCCCCAAGTGAATGGACAGACTGAACGGGCAAACCAAGAAGTCGAAAAGTACCTCAGGCTCTATGTGGGACGCCATCAGGATGACTGGGCAGAACACCTGCCCATGGTGGAATTTGTAATTAACTCCCACACCCACTCAGCACTGGGAACGTCCCCCTTTGAACTCACGTATGGTTACCTGCCCCTATTCAACATTCCAGTGGGACAACGGAGTGGGATTCCGGCGGTGGATGATCACATCCAGATACTGCGAGATGCATGACAAGATGCTGGGGCGGCGCTGCACCTGGGGAAAAGACAGCAAAAGGAAAACTACGAACAGGGAAAACAAAAGGCACATCAGTTCCAAGTTGGAGATCAGGTCTGGCTAAGCGCAGAAGACATCAAGCTGCAACTTTCCAGTGAGAAACTGGGGGATCAACAGCTAGGACCATATGCGATTTTGGAGAAGGTTGGCCCTTTGGACTACCGTTTAGACCTCCCACTGTTGCTAGACTGCATCCACCCTGTGTTCCATGTCAATAAACTGTATCCTTGGAGAGGGAGCTCTGTCAATGGCGAAATTGCAACACCACCGGAACCAGTATACCTAGAGGATGAGGATGAGCCAGAGTATGAAGTCGAGGACATCTTGGATAGTCGGATTAGGTGGAAGAAATTAGAGTACTTGGTAAAGTGGAAAGGCTACGATGCAGGACACAACTCCTGGGAACCTGCACCAAATCTTGAACACGCCCCTACAACTATCCGAAAATTCCACAAGAAGCACCCCCAGGCGGCAAAAGCTTGACCATTGAGGGCAATGGTCATAAGGAGGGGGGTAATGTCATGAAGTGAGCCACCCCTATCATTTTCCTTTCTTTATGATACACCATCCGAGCTCTCCTACCTACAATAATCATTCTGGAACCTTCCATTCCATTCTATCAGTTCCGTTCCATTCCTTGTGCCTGAGCTATACAGTATTACATCATAATTCCCACACTCCGCCTTGTATATATAAGCCAGCCCCCACAGCCTGGTCCCTTATCTTGACCTCTTTGTCATTGGGACCAGGTATGTCTTTTACCTACTTACTTGTACTAACAATATAACTTTGTCATTGGGACCAGTATCTGTCTGCCTCCACTCAAGTCTCCGCTCCGCTCCGCCACCGTTGTCACCTCTTTGTGACAGTACCCTTGAAGCATAAACGCCCTCTGGTCAAGGTGCATCTCATAAATTTTCCATATAACTTGTTCTAATTTCTCATTAGGTTGCTGCTTCTGTGGATCCCACTCTGCACAACAAAGATTACTCGTCCTCAGGTTCCGAGGATGTTGACAACGATGGCGAAGCCGACGTCGTTCCAACCCCTACCTCTTCCCCTAAAAAGGAAGTCAAGTGTGACTGATGCCTTTCCAAGGGCATCTCGTGCATTTCGGTAGGTGTTCGGTCGTCTTTGTGCCAAGCCTGTCATTCCGCCAAGGCCCGATGCTCGTTGGTGCGGGCCGAACATCCCCGCCGGATAAAGAGGGTGAAGGTAGAAGAGTCCGGTGCTTCGTCAAGCAGTCGGACAATGGAGGACCTTCGAGGGGATGTACGGGACCTAACCCATTGGTTAGGATTATTAGAGGACATGGTCCGGTTCCTTGTAAGGATCCGAGGAGATGAAGTAGAAACGGAGGAAGAAAGGGAAAAGAGAATGGGGGATAGGAAGGGAAAAGACTGAGAATAGGCCTAATAGTAGTATTTTGGACTTTGAAATAAAATTCGGTTTGATATTGTGTCCAAACAAATTGTCCGGTATCGGACTTAAGTAAAAAATTATATCGTAGTTGAAAATGAAATGGAAAAGTAAGGAATATGCCGTATGAAATCGGCCAATAATACTTGTAAGAAATGAGTTTAAATTTCGGACGGTTATGTCCGGATAGCGGAAGTGTGAAAAATAGCGGAAGTGCGAAAGAGTAGGCATACGAAATTCCGGTAAGGGATTATCGCTCAATAAACTATCATGGTGGTAATCCCTTTGGTCAATTTCAACCATTCGGAAGTGAAAAGAAAATATAAAATATAGAAAAAGATAAGTAAAATCGTATGACAATTTTAGTTGATGTCCTGCAAGGGTTCCGGCTTCGATGGGTATTGGTTATGGAATTCTCCGATGAGTTCATCGGCATGCATTTCATCGGCTCCAATCCACGAGAATTCTTCTTCGGTACCTTCATAACCTTTCCATTGGATAAAGTACCGTAATGGACACCATCAGTACCTACGATCCATTTTCGAATCTAGGATCTCTGCAACTTCAAACTCCTGTTCACCATCTACCTCGATCAGAGGTGGCGGAGCTTGCGTGCAGTTAGGTATCGGATTGGGAGTGTACGGTTCCAATTGGGAAACATGAAATACGGGGTGTATTCTGGAGAGGTAATCTGGTAGTTGTATCTTGTAGGCTAATGTTCCGATGCATTCGGTAACCTTAAATGGGCCAAGATACTTTTCCGAGAACTTCGGAGTGGGCCAGGTCGATCAGATGTGTTTGGCTAATATGAAGACTTCGGATCTGATCTGGAATTCAGGAGCGGAAATACGCTTCCGGTCAGCCTGTTCTTTATACCGATGCTGAGCATTAGTAATTTCATCACAAAGGAATGAATGAACTTCATCCAAGTTGACAACAAAATCACGAGCCTGATCGGATCGGATATCAACTTCCTGTTGAATGGATACATTCGGATGGTAACCTTTGTTAGCGAAGAAGGGTGTAATACCTGTAGATGCATTTGGTGCATTATTGTACGCGAACTCGGCCATTGGTAGAAGTCCGGACCAATTGTCCTGTTGGTAATTGCAATAAATGCGGATATATTGCTCCAGGGTTTGGTTGACTCATTCGGTTTGACCATCGGCTTCGGGGTGATATCCGGAAGTATAGTGAAGTTCCATATTTAATGATTGGCCGAGGGCCCGGAAGAATGCGGACACGAATTCGGAACCTCGGTCTGAGGTTACATGGCTCGGTACTCCATGTTTCGAGAAGACATGAATGACAAAAAGTTCAGCTAATTGTTTGGATGTGATTGTAGTATGACACTTAATGAAAATGGATTGTTTTGATGATCGATCCACAATGACTAGGATGGAATTGTAACCATCCGACATCAGAAGTTCTTCGATAAAGTCCATGGATATGGAATCTCAAGGGCGCATCGGTACTGGAAGAGGTTTTAGCAATCCATAAGGCCGATGTCAGCGGGACTTGTTCCTACCACAAGTAGTGCAGGAGGCAACATAGTCTCGTATGAAATCTCGGACCTTAGGCCAGGTATACTGCCGACGAATGGATTCTAGAGTCCGGTTTTGACTGAAATGGCTGGAAAGAGGGTGATCATGGAAATATCGTAGAACTTGTAGCCATAGATCCAAGTGATTCGGAACGTATATCCGGTTATCAAGGCATAGTAGATCATCTTCGCCCAATGTCCATTGAGGCTTAGTAGCGTTTTGGGCATATGTGAGTCCTAATGCAGACTCCGGATCAATTGGTAATGATTGCCGAATTGCTTCATGTAAAGCATTGATGTCCATAACGATCGATGCCCGGAGGACCGGTCCTTCAAGGAAAGTAGCCCGAAGTGAAGCGGTTAGCTGTTCATTAGTGAATACGGGCCGGAAGTTCTGTGGATTGACTTGGGCATATCTGATATCCCCCTCTTTTGGGTAGACATCCCATCGTCTAGTGATGGAGTCCGGCTTTTCCCCTAATTTGCCCGGTCAGAACCGGATCACCAAATTGAATTGGTGAAGGTATTCAGACCATCAGACCTGTCTCCGAGTCAGCACTTTCATTGTGGAAAAGTACTCAAGATTTTTATGGTCAGTGACCACATCGATCAGGTCTCCAGCGCCTTCGAGGTAGTGCCGCCAAGCTTTAAAAGCTTCGAAAATAGCTAGAAGTTCCTTGTCATGAACATCATAATTTAGTTCCGCTGCGTGAAGCGTGCGAGAAAGAAAAGTGATTGGATGTACTTCCCCGTCCGAAAGCCGAATTGAAAGGATTGCTGCAATCACATAGTCGGAAGCATCGGTTTCCACGATGAGTGGTCGATTAGGTTCCCAGTGAGCTAGAATAGGAGCGCTGGTGAATGCATGCTTGAGATTTTCGAAAGCCGACTGGCATTCCGCAGTCCAAATCCAATCCGTTGTTTTTCGGGTGAGTTGGGTTAATGGAATCACTATGTTGCTATAATTGTAAATGAAACACCTGTAGAAATTGGCAAATCTGAGAAAAGACTGAATATCTTTGACCTTTCGAAGCACTGGCCATTCGATGATAGCTTTTACTTTATCTGAAGACATGGTAAGGCCGGTGGTGTCATGAAGTGAGCCCACCCCCTATCATTTTCCCTTCTTTACGATACACCATCCAAGCCCTCCTACCTACAATAATCATTCCGGAACATTCCATTCCATTCTATTAGTTCCATTCCTTGTGCCGGAGCTATACAGTATTACCTCATAGTTCCCACGCTCCACCTTGTATATATAAGCCAGCCCCCACAACCTGGTCCCTTATCTTGACCTCTTTGTCGTTGGGACCAGGTATGTCTTGAACTTACTTACTTGTATTTATTATCAATATAACTTTGTCGTTGGGACCAGTGTCCGCTTTCGCCTAAGTCTCCGCTCCGCCCCGCCACCGTCGTCACCTCTTTGTGACATTAGGTCAAGATCCCTTACTGCACTGATAGCCTACCGATTAGGTTATCCTTGCAGGCTCCGCTTCCACCACGTCTACAGACACCTCCGCACCAAGCCTGCCCGCCCAAGCTATCGACTGCTCTGCCTACCCACACGCTTTTGATACTAAAGACCAAACCCACATCCACCGCAGCAAAAGCAGCTCCTGGGCTGATTGCAGTTCTCAACCCTGTCCAAACGCTGCTGCCAACTCCATCAGTGAAGAGGAGAACCTTTCCGACGGTACCGTGATCACACCCATCCTTATCCCTACTCCCACTGCACCCCCATCCATTATGTCGACCTCTGAAGTCAACACAAACCAGCTCATGGCACAGCTCATCGAGCAGGTGGCCCAGCTCACGGCCAACCTCCACAAAGCCTCAGCCAAGTCCAGTATGAATAAACCCGAGCTCTTCAAAGGCTCTAGTAGTGCAGAAGCACGTCGCTTCATTGCTCAGTATCAAAGCTGGGCAATGGAACAACCAGATCTGAGTAGCAACGAAGGGAAGCTGATCAAGGCAGCGCTAGGATTCTTCTCAGGCAAGGCTGCTGACTGGGCCACACCATACCTCCTAGAATTCAGCCATAACCAACAACCTTTCAATGGACGATGGGAAGACTTCAAAACAGCCTTCACCCTCCGATTTGAATCCATTGATGCAGGTATGGAGGCCCGGAATGCAATCCAGCATCTCAGGCAGGCAAAAGGTCAAACGGTAGCGGAATTTGCACAGAATTTCAAGGACATTGGTGATCGGACCGGGCTTTCAGACGTCGACCTGCGAGAACGCTTCCATAGCGGCCTCAACCCAGAGATCCGACAAAATCTCATTGTGGTCAATATAGCCCAGGGACTGGCTCCCACCCTGGAGGAGGCTATCAGGCGAGCAATTTCAGTGGATGTGTTCCTGCACGATCCCACCATGACAGGTCGCAACCCAGGCACCTCCCATATCTCCTCCCCCCCTGCCAACTCCCATGCTATGGATGTCGATGCCACACACACTAGTGGTAACAGCAGAGAAAGCTTCGTGGCCCAGATGAGAGGAAGGTGTTATGGGTGTGGCTCGCAGAGTCACGAAAAGAGGAACTGCTCATACAAGGAGACAGTTTGCCGCTACTGTGGACGACGAGGCCACCTAGAATCAGTCTGCCAAGACAAGTTCATGGGTCTAGAACGTGGCCGGGGTAAGCGCCAACAACCCCGCCGTCAACAAGTCTCTGCTTCTGCTTCGACACCGTTCACCCTCTTCCCCAATGAACCTGTCCAAATTGCCGCGTCCATTCCAGCTCCCACTGCTCCGTCTCCACTTACGCCTGACCTCTCCACCCAGATTGCCCAGCTCCAGGAGCTCCTTAACAGAGCCAATGCCATGGCCCCAGCACCAGGTTCTCAGGAGGGTTTTTAAAGCGGGTGCCCGTCTCGGCTGCATCGAGAGTACCCGTAAACCAGTTCGCTATACATTCCACATCTGCGTATGATTCTCTCCCATCTTGTAAAATATCTACTATTTCGGAATTGAACTCCAATTCATCTCACTTCCGAATTAACGCAAAACTAAGAGGAAGAAATCACAGTATAGCAACTGCAGCCATGGTTGATTCTGGAGCCACTGCTCTATTTTTGAACCAAGAGTTTGTCACCCGTCACCGTGTAAGGACCTTCCCACTCAGGAAACCCATTGGCGTCTTTAACATTGATGGGTCTGCTAACCGAGCAGGGCAGATCACACACTTTGCACGCCTAGCCCTGACTGTTGATAACCAAGAACGGTGGACAGACTTGCTAGTAACCAATCTGGGAGGCGACCTAATCTTAGGACTCCCCTGGCTACGTAAGGCCAATCCAGATATTGACTGGGAGAAAGGACGACTCACAGTCAGATCCCAACAAACAACGATAGAGGAGGTGGAAGAGCAAGACACGGCGGAGGAAATTGAAACTGTGATCACCCCTGAACCACCACTTGACACACTGGATGAGGAGACAGAAGAGTCGCCCATACACTGCATTCGAGCAAACCGACGAACCCGACGTGCATGGGTGAAGTCAGGAATCTTACACGAACAAACAGATGAAGTCTGGTGTGCTGCAGGGTTCACCTACTCCCAACAGCTAGCGGAACAAGCCCACAAAACAAAACCCATGAAAACCTTTGAAGAAATGGTCCCAGAACCCTACCGCGATTTCGAAAAAGTATTCTCTGAAACTGCTTCAGAGCGCCTCCCTGACCACCAACCCTGGGATCATGCTATAGAATTGATCCCAGGTGCACCGGAAACCATGCGCACAAAAGTCTATCCAATGTCATTGAATGAACAAGGTGAACTCGACCGCTTCCTGGATGACAACCTCCGAAAAGGCTACATTCGCCCCTCAAAATCGCCACTGTCTTCACCCGTCTTCTTTGTTAAGAAGAAAGATGGGAAGCTCCGCTTCGTACAGGATTACCGGAAACTCAACCAAGTAACCCTAAAGAACCGCTATCCTCTCCCACTGGTCGCTGACATTGTCAGCCGTCTACAGGGGGCACGGTACTTCACCAAATTTGACGTCAGATGGGGCTACAACAATGTCCGGATTAAGGAGGGTGATGAGTGGAAGGCCGCTTTTGCAACCAACCGAGGGTTATTTGAACCCAGTGTAATGTTCTTCGGTCTCACCAACTCGCCAGCTACCTTCCAAGCGCTCATGAATTCCATCTTTTCAGACCTAGTGGCGGCTGGTAAGGTAGCAGTCTACCTAGACGACATCCTCATCTTCAGTAACAATTTGCAAGAACACCGGCAGGTGGTGCGAGAGGTACTAAAGCGGCTAGAGAAACATGACCTCTACCTGCGACCAGAGAAATGCGAGTTTGAGGAGCTTCAGGTTGAGTATTTGGGACTAGTGATATCAGAAGGTGAAGTGCGCATGGATCCAGTAAAAGTAGCTGCAGTCCGCGACTGGCCTACCCCAAAGAATCTACGAGAACTACGGGGATTCCTAGGCTTCGCTAACTTCTACCGTCGATTCATACGGAACTTTGCCCGCATAGCACGCCCTCTGAACGACCTAACAAAAAAGGATACAGGCTTCAGTTGGGGGACACACCAACAACAAGCATTCGATACCCTAAGGGAAGCATTCATCACAGCACCGGTACTGGCACTCTGGGACCCTAATAGGCTCACACAACTTGAGGTAGATGCATCAGGCTTTGCTACGGGAGGAGCCCTAATGCAGAAACAAGACGACGGCCAGTGGCACCCAGTGGCATTTCGATCAGCCTCCATGCAACCAGCTGAACGAAACTACGAAATCTATGACCGAGAGATGCTCGCTATCATCGAAGCATTAAAGGACTGGAGAAGCTTCCTGGAAGGTTCACCACAACCGTTCGAGATTCTCACCGACCACGCAAACCTGGAATTCTGGCGTTCTGCTCAAGACCTCAGTAGACGGCAGGCGCGATGGGCACTATGGTTGTCCCGATTCGACTTCCAGCTCACTCACCGCCCGGGCAAGTCCAACACTCAGGCAGACGCTCTCTCTCGTATGGCAGCACATCAGGTTCTGGATAGCGAAGATAATCGACAACAGATTGTTCTGAAACCAGCCCATTTCATGCAAGTGGCAGCTACCTCACTACAAAACCCACTGGAGGACCGCATCCGACAGGCGTCTCAAAAGGAGGCCCAAGTACTGGAAGGACTGGAAGAGCTTAGGAGAAGCGGTCTCAAACGCTTGGCCAATGGGATAGCAGAATGGGAAGAAGACAAGGGACTAGTATACCACCGAGGAAGAGTATATGTCCCACCAGATGATGACCTCCGGAAAGAAGTACTCAAGCAATGCCACGATAACCCCTCTGCTGGCCACCCTGGACTTCACAATACCCTTGACCTCGTCAGCACCCACTTTTGGTGGCCCACCCTGCGATCCTTTGTAGAAAAATATGTTGAAGGATGCGAGACTTGTGCAAGGAAGAAGATACAGAGACACCCACGAGCAGTAACACTACCTCTAGACGTCCCAGCAGGCTTGTGGGAAGAAGTGGGAGTTGACTTGATCACACAGCTGCCCAACTCGCAAGGGTATGACGCGATTCTAGTCTGCACGGACCTTTATGGTAAACAAATCCATGCAATTCCTTGTACAACTTCAATCACAGCAGCAGGTGTGGCCGACATCTACTATCGCGAAATTTTTCGCCTCCATGGTCTTCCCCTCCGCTTTGTATCAGACCGGGGACCCCAGTTTGCAGCAAAACTCATGCGATCATTACTCTCCCGCCTAGGAATCAAATCAAACCTCACCTCAGGGTACCACCCCCAAGCAAACGGACAGACCGAACAGGCAAACCAAGAAGTCGAAAAATACCTCAGACTCTATGTGGGACGCCGCCAGGATGACTGGGCGGAGCACCTACCTATGGCGGAATTTGTGATTAACTCTCGCACCCACTCTGCACTTGGAACGTCCCCATTCGAACTCACCTATGGTTATCTGCCTCTATTTAACATTCCAGTTGGACAACGGAGTGGGATTCCGGCGGTGGATGATCGCATCCAGATACTGCGGGATGCACGACAGGATGCTGGGGCGGCGCTACACCTGGGGAAACGACGGCAAAAGGAAAACTACGAACGGGGAAAACGAAAGGCACATCAATTCCAAGTTGGAGATCAGGTCTGGCTAAGTGCAGAGGACATCAAGCTCCAACTTTCCAGTGAGAAACTTGGGGATCGACAGCTAGGACCTTACACCATTTTGCAGAAGGTTGGGCCCCTGGACTACCGTTTAGACCTCCCATTATCCCTGGACCGCATCCATCCTGTGTTCCATGTTGATAAATTGTACCCTTGGAGAGGGAACACCGTAAACGGCGAAATTGCAACACCACCGGAACCAGTATATCTAGAGGATGAGGATGAGCCGGAGTATGAAGTCGAGGACATCTTGGATAGTCGGATTAGGTGGAAGAAGCTAGAATACTTGGTAAAGTGGAAAGGCTACGATGCAGGACACAACTCATGGGAACCTGCACCAAATCTTGAACACGCCCCAGCAACTATCCGAAAATTCCACAAAAAGCACCCTCAGGCGGCAAAAGCTTGACCATTGAGGGCAATGGTCATAAGGAGGGGGGTAATGTCATGAAGTGAGCCCACCCCCTATCATTTTCCCTTCTTTACGATACACCATCCAAGCCCTCCTACCTACAATAATCATTCCGGAACATTCCATTCCATTCTATTAGTTCCATTCCTTGTGCCGGAGCTATACAGTATTACCTCATAGTTCCCACGCTCCACCTTGTATATATAAGCCAGCCCCCACAACCTGGTCCCTTATCTTGACCTCTTTGTCGTTGGGACCAGGTATGTCTTGAACTTACTTACTTGTATTTATTATCAATATAACTTTGTCGTTGGGACCAGTGTCCGCTTTCGCCTAAGTCTCCGCTCCGCCCCGCCACCATCGTCACCTCTTTGTGACAGGTGGGAGATAAAATGTACCCGAGATATTCGACCGTGTCAACTCCGAAGAAACATTTCGCGAGATTGCAGTAGAGTTGAGCTTGTCGGAGTCTTCGGAGGACTTCTTGGACATGTTCCTCATGATCTTCTGGATTATCGGAATATACTAGAATATCGTCAATGTAAACGATCACATAAACATCTAGTAAGTCCGCAAAGATAGAGTTAACAAATCTTTGAAATGCAGCCAGGGTATTGGTGAGCCCTTCCGGTATTACTTTCCACTCGTAAGACCCGTAGCGAGTCCGGAAAGCAGTCTTCCATTCATCACCTTCGGCAATTCGTACGAGATGATAGGCATGAGTTAAATCGAGTTTAGTGTATACAGCCGCCTTTCGGGGCGCATCCAGCAAATCGGATATTAAGGGTAATGGGTATCGGTCCTTCTTCATGATGCGATTAATTCCTCGGAAGTCAACACATAGTCAGAGAGATCCGTCCTTCTTTGGTGCAAATAGAACTGGTGCGCCATAAGGTGAAGAGGAAGTTTGAATTATACCTGTAGCTAGTTGCTTATCCAGGAAATCATGAAGGGCCCCCAATTCTTTTGGAGATAAGGGGTACAGTCTTCCGAGAGGTGGCTGGGCACCTTCTTCTAAATCAATCTTTAGGTCGTAAGATCAATGTTCCGGAAGCTCTTTGGAAGAGCTTTTGTCGAAGACATCAGCAAATTCGGCATATTGATCCGGAAGGGTAGATCCTCGTTCCTGAGATTCAAATTCCTCAGTACTAGAACCTTTAGCAGTAATTTCGGAAGGGATGTAATGAAATAGAATCGGCTCAATACCAGTGTCCTTGCAGACCTGGTTAAAAGCCACTGCCCCCAGAAGTGCGATGTCGATGTCCGGTTTTTCCGCAGATTCGGTATGAGATCCCATTTGTGATACTGTTGGGTATGAGTAGATGGGTTCATATGGAAATTTGTCTGTGAGTGGACAAGGTGTAAGGCAAGAGCGAGGTTTAGAGCATGATGCATCTGGTTTCGCTAATAGCTCTGGAGGTGGAGCGGACACCTTGGAACTTGAATTTAAAGTATCTGGAAGTGTAGACGTCTGTTTGAAAACATCTTGGTCAGTGTTTCAGAAAGAAATTGTTTTTGTAACCCAGTCAATCAACGGATTGGAGCGGGACAAAAAACTATATCCTAGTACGGCTTTGCAAGATGAATCCAATGAAGTAACATAGAAGTTAATTGTAAAAGACTCGCCGGTCGGAAAACAGATCGAAAGTTTGACCATTTCCGAAATAGAATTTGCGGTAAGAGAACCATCGAATAAACGGAGATTGATTGGAGATATAGGTTTTGTCGGAATAGAATGCTTTTTTACATAGGAAGAATCAAGAAAAGAGTCTGTAGAACCGGAATCAAGTAAGCATGGAAATTGTAGTAAAGATAATGTACCGGCCGGTTCTTCCGGTGATTGAAATTCAGTAGTAATTGTAAATCGGAGAGATTGTTCATAGTGAGAAAGAGCGGATGCATTAAGTATTACTTCCCCTGGATAGGCACGAACCGAATCAACACAACTCTCGCTTTGTACCGGGGTACAAGAGCTGCAGATTATTTTTCCGAATCATCTGAAGATGATCGGGCATTCATGGTAATATCCTCAACCTCCGCCGCTCGACCGCGAGGTTGGCTCGATTTCCGATTAGGACAATCTTCAAGTTTATGCTTACCGCCACAGAACATACACAGGTTGAATTTCCTGCGTCTCTCCTTCTCTTCTGGCTTGACTTTGCTGTCTGATCCGAGATGTTTCTGGTACAGCTTCACTTGTTGAGAAGTTGAAGAGTTTGAAGAAGATTGACCCGAAGGTCTGCTGCCAGCCGATTTGTTCTTATTGTCGAACCAAGGCTTCTTCCCTTGATTCTGACCTGTAGTCTGCAGGCTATTAGTACCTTTAGACTGATTTTCCGATGAAGAAGAAGTTTTGTTTGAAGGATTTGGATTACCCTTCTTACCTGGGTTCGAGGTTTTACTCCCCGAACCTGATCCGCTGTAATGAGCAGACTCTCGTTTCTTCTCTTCTTCTCTTCGCCAGTACCAGTTGTCGATTCGGAGAACCTCTGCCTGATATTTGGCAAGGTTTCGAGGCTCCGGAACACGGGCCATTTTGTCCTTAATTCGGGACGCTAAAGCGTGCTGATAAGCCCACTTCAAGGAACTCAAATTCCAATCAGTGAGAGCAGCAAGTGTATTGAATCGGATGTTAAATTTACGAACTGATTCGTTTTCCTTCATCTTTAAGTTTCCAAGTTTATCCTTGGCATCCCCCTGCGCATCGTAAAGACCAAAATTATCTTGTAACTCCTTCACGAGTGCCGAAAAAGAACTGGTCCACATAGGAAGTGTGACCGCATTGGGGTTGAGGATATCTGGCTTGAACTATTCGTGAGCGGATCCACTCAGATAAGACAAGGTGTAGGCGATCTTCCTTTGATCAGTGAAAAAGTTCGGTCGATCTAGGAAGACGAGGGATAAGGAAACTAGGAAGGATTTAAGTTTCCGAGGCTCAAGACCATCGAAAACTTCTGGTTCCCGAACTTTTGCTTTACTGGATTCGGAGGGCTCCGATCGCAAATTTGCGATCGCATTACCCAATCCTTTGAGTGTTCCTTGGAAAGCTTGGAACATTTGAAGAAACTCCCGTTCGGAAGAGTTGTTGTTTGGTGGGAATATTGGGCTCCTAGGACTTCCTGGTCCTCTGGATCCCTCACCACCTGGTCCACCTGGTCCACCCAGTCCACCACCACCTGGTCCTTCATCATCATCCGATCCATCTGGGTCAGCTGGATTTTCTTCGGCCCCTACTGGATCTTCCTCACCATCTTGATCCTCCTGATTATCTTCTTCGGGATGATCTTCTTCCTGTCCTTCAGGAATTTGAGTGTTGTCCGGTGCATTTCGGGCCAAGAGCTGTCCAAAAATGGCTGCTGCCATTGGAGATGGAGGTATAATTGCAGATGACACGGTAGCTATTCGAGTTACTGTCCATGGTGTTCTTACCTGAACTGGTATTCCAGTTGCAGTGTATAGTGTTTGGATTTCGTAGTCTAATGTTTCGGTATTTCCTCCAATCGTGAACTCCAGATTCACCTCCGTAGTGGAATGTGCAGTTGACATTGTTGGTCCGAAAACATTTGTTCTCCTTCGCCCTCCTAAGGCCGATATAGATTCAGAGTATGGTGCAAAGGATTGTGCGTTAGCGAGGAAAGGGTTTGACTCTTCAGCCTGATTCGGTACATCTGAATTGTTAGTGGTTCTGGTGAGAGTTCTCGTCTGGTTCCTCTGGGCTTGTCGAGTTATTGGAGGCGCCATGAATACAAATGAGTACGACAATAGTGAGTGATAGTTTAAATATACTGTTAAGTCTGTTCCGGTGAGGTTCCGTGAGGTCTAGTGTGAATAGTATAGTATACAGTGTTCCGATAGTTCCCGGGTTTGAATGGTAACTACCAATCAGTAGAAAAGTGGAATGGTAAAGTCGAACAAGAACCTTAGCACCACTTTCAGTAGTGCTCCTGCTATGTCATAGTGGTTCCGTGGATGTTCGTAGATTTCGGACGTCCGGAAGTTGACTGGATAAGTTCGGACAACTATCAAGTTAGACTGGAAAGTCCGGATGGAGTTATAGGGATAACCTCTCTAGATCGGAATGATCTAAGTTGATATTTAAACTGGAGAACTATCTACAGGACCTAATGCTTATATACCAGTAATCCTAATTGTTAAAGGAAGAACAATGAGTATCTGGAATAAAACAATAAGTATTGTAAAAAGTTCCCGATAATATAATTAAAAGATAATAGGGTGGGAATTAAAAGTAATCATATCCGTTAACATCGGATGTCATCGTACGGTCCAGTCCCGAACCGATAAGGAAAGGATAGGAACAAATTACCATTGTCATTTCCGTAACTTCTGGATGTTCCGTACGAGGTAGCGGAAGCATACCCATAACAGTTTGCAACAATCCCACTGCCCTTGGGATCTGATTTTCTCTGACTCTCTGACTCAGCCACTTGGCAGTGTTGGGTTCATACCATATAGGTTTTTTGGTTTTGGGTTTTGTGTGGGTGAAGGCAGAGGCATTTTTCTGTTTAGTACCTGTACTAATTAGATAAATCATACCACTATCAACGAAATTCGAAACATCCATATGTGAAGGCTCCTGCAGACCTATATCTACTGAGGAGCCTTGGGAAAACCCAAATCATTAATAAAGTCCATGCGCTCCTGCTCACTCATGTTCAACATTAAACCTCAGACTACCACCTTTCTCTTGTGTGGACAGTTTCTGCTCATGTGGCCTGGTTCGCCAAAATTGAAGCACAGTCACTTCTCCCTTGCTTGGTCTATGTCCATCAGCCTGCCCGTTCCTCTGAACATGGTGCCGGTGGCGTCTCTCCTCTGTGCTGCAGAGTACTCTGCCCTCGGAGCTGCTTTCGGCTCCTGCCAGTTCTGCTGAGTGGACAACTGTCCACGACTCTGTCCCTGTGGGTTAGTGTTCCACCACCCTGCATACCCATATCCTCTCTTCTGTTCGGCCCACTGTTGTCTTACATTATCAGCACCCATAACTACTTTCTTCAACTCCTTGTAATCCTCAAAGGGCTCTGTCCGTCCCTTAATGATGTCGTAAAGGAGGTTGTGATCTATGGCCCTCTTGTTATATCTATGCAAGCTAAGTCTTTACGAAGCTTCGCGATCCATTCCGCTACTTAGATATTACTTATAACCTTGCACCACTACGCAATTACTTCGCGAAGGAATTCCGACGCGAAGTATTTACTCTTATCTCTTATCATCCTTATCGGATTTACACTATCCCTTTTATATCCCTTCCTTTGTTCTTTAATTATGAGCTAGCCAATTCGGGCGTGGCATCGCTTCGCGATCCTGACTTACCTTTAGTATAAAGCTATGGTATCGAATAGGTAGTTCTTTAGTTTAAATATCAACCTTGATAGCACTTCGATAGTGATACCAATTAATCAACTATCCCTATCATTGTTTTAACATCCCCTCACTGTCAGTACGTTCCACGATAGTCATCGCGAACGGAACACGTTTATCTTCTTCTCTTGCGGACACGCAAAGTGTCGAGGGCTCTACTAATAGTGGAGTCAAGGTCTGACTAACTAGTTTAGGATTGTTTTACCTCGCGAAGTATTTACTTCGTATTTTCCCGCAATCATTCCCGACGATCCATTTGTGCACGATCATAACAGTATATTTAAACTCACACTCGGCACATTCGTCCTCATTACCCTTCACATTCTACTCAACAATTTCCTTTATTTTCAACAATGGTCTATACAAGGAGCAGACAAAACCGTACCAACACTGGAGAGTCCGACGAGTCGGTAAGAGAGGAACCGGAAACAGTTAATCCTTTCGCATCGAACGCGACAGGCTTCGCGCCATTTGCGGAATCAATCTCAGGAGCAGGACATTCTCGACATTGATCCAACGTCTTCGGTCCAGCCCCAGGACAACCTGCTAGTGCGCGGGTTTCAAGTCATCACGCCCTTGGTCAACCTGACCATTCCGAATTCGAGTACCAAGTACTCTATACAGAAAACGGTGATCCTGTTACTGTACGAACGCCACGAAGAAATCACACGGCGATACCAACAACAGAGATGGAAATCCCACCATCTCCTACCACTTTTACCCTTGCTGACAGAATGCATCAGCAGCTAGCAAACGCTCCCGGCCCTTCGCGAGGTCGGATACCAATTACCACGATGGAGATTCCGGAGAACATCGAAGAAGCAGAGATCGACGAAGAGGTAGGTCCTGAAGAGTCAGGAAATCCCGGTGACCCAGGGGGATCTGATCCCGATAGTCCTGGAGGTCCCGGGGCACCTCGAGGTTCCCGCGTTCCTAGTTGTTCTAGGAGTCCAGTGGAAAGGGTAGGTAGTGTCCATCCGGACCCTACTGAACAACGCATCTTAGATGTGTTTCACACATTTAAGGGTTCTCTCGATACCCTCGGAACAGTCCTCGCGGGCATGAATGCTAGCAGCCCCGCGGAGTCCGGAAGATCGAAAGTTAAGGATCCTGAAGTATTCGATGGATCTGACTCACGGAAATTGAAAGGTTTCCTCGTTTCTTTATCTTTGGTGTTCATTGATCGTCCCTCGTATTTTACTGATCAAAAGAAGATCAATTATACTTTGTCGTACCTCGGTGGTTCCGCAAAGGAATGGTTTGAACCAGATATTCTGGATCCGAATCTCTCCGCGATGCCAGCGTGGACGAGTTCCTTCGCGGCATTGGTGAAGGAACTGCAGGACAATTTTGGTATGTACAATGCACAGGGGGAGGCCGAGGATAAGATCAGCACGTTAAGGATGAAGGAATCCGATAACGTACGGAAGTATAACATCCGTTTCAATACCCTCGCGGCGTCTACTAACTGGGACTCGCACACCCTTAAGTGGGCTTATCAACACGGCTTGGCAAGTCGTATCAAAGATGAGATGGCTCGTCTTCCGGAACCGAAGACACTCGCGGAATACCGTTATGAGGTACTTTGCATAGATAACAGGTACTGGAGACGAGAAGAAGAGCAGAAAAGAGATGCCGCTAGATCGACAGGTGTATCCTCGGGAGGGAAAGCATCGAACACGTCGAAGAAGACCACGCCAGGATCTTCACAAACTCCTACCACCACCACCACGACATCGACCTCGACGAATAACTCGGGGAAGAAAGGTAAGTCGAGTGGAGGTGGAAATTCCTCGTCATCGACAAGTTCTGCGGTGACCAAACCTGCATATGCGAGCAACCTCGGCTCGGACGGAAAGCTCCTCGCGAAGGAGTCGGAACGTCGAAAGAAGTTGGGGTTGTGCGGATTTTGTGGGGGAAGTCATAAGTTCGACGACTGCGAGAAACGAAAGGCTCGCGAAGCTCGTGGACGTGCCGCGGAAACACAGGAAGGAACGGCAAGTACCTCTTCGGTATCGGAAAAATAGTCCGCAACTCCTGTACCCCAGTACGAAGTGGGAGTTGCGTTGACCAGGTTCGTACTACCGGGGAAGTTAAATTAAACGCATCCACTCTTTCTTATGATGAACGATCTTTTAAAATACCTCTTACTATAGATTTTCCACTTCGCGATGTCTCTGCGAAGCTTTCTTTTGTTTCTTTACTCGATTCAGGTTCTACCAATTGTTTTATTGATTCTCGATTTGTACATAAACATTCTCTTTCTACTTCTTTTATTTCTCCAATCAATCTCCGACTCTTTGATGGTTCTTTATCTCCAAAACCAATTTCCGAGACTACGTCTCTTAACGTTCAGTTTCCCTCTGGCGAGCTACTACTACTGACATTTTATGTCACTTTACTAGATTCCTCTTGCGAGGCAGTTTTAGGTTACAGTTTCTTGACCCGCTACAATCCGTTGATTGACTGGGCATCGAGAAACATTACATTCCATTCCACTAAGCAAGTTGACTCTCCCTCGACGTCCTCCCTTCCGCGAACAGTCGTTCCGGAAGAAACTGTCCCCTCGCGGGGTCAGCCTACCATTAGTTCCGAAGAGGTTCCTTTGCGGTCCTCGTCGCGAACTCGTTCTCGCCATTCACCTCGTCCTTTATCGGACTCTTTCCCCTACGAACCCATCTATTCCTATCCTTCGGTGGCTCAATTGGCCGCTTCGCAACTCGAAAACCCAGAGATCGATATTGCTCTTGTCAACGCGGAACTCTTCAACCGTGCTTGCAAGAATGCCAAGTGTGAACCACTGATCTTACGAGCAGTTCACAGCGAAGTCACAGTGCGAGCTGTTTCGACAACTTCAGCAAACACCAGCAATACTTCCTCGTTACCGAAGCATTACACGGACTTCGCGGATGTCTTTGACGAAGTCGAATCCGAAGTGCTGCCTGAGCATCGACCTTACGACCTAAAGATTGAATTGGAGGAAGACGCCGAACCACCTATCGGTCGTCTTTACCCTCTTTCTGCCAAGGAATTAGAGGCTCTACGCGATTTCATCGACAAGCACCTCGAATCTGGTGCTATTCAACCTTCATCCTCTCCTCACGGAGCTCCGGTATTATTCGTACCGAAAAAGGATGGAAAACTTCGACTCTGCGTAGATTTTCGTGGTCTTAACAACATCACGAAAAAGGATCAATATCCTTTACCTCTTATTTCTGATTTACTAGACGCTCCGAAAAAAGCTAAGATTTATACTAAACTCGATCTTGCTCACACATACCATTTAGTTCGAATCGCGGAAGGCGACGAATGGAAAACAACATTCAGAACCCGTTGGGGTTCTTACGAATGGAAGGTTATGCCATTCGGACTCACTAACGCTCCTGCAGCTTTCCAAAGGTTTGTGAATGACATATTCGCTGATCTTTTAGATGTTTATGTTATCGTCTACCTCGACGATATCCTTATTTACTCCGACGACGAGACACTACATCGTGAACATGTTCGCGAGGTTCTCCGTCGACTTCGAAAACATCGACTCTACGCAAACATCGCAAAATGCGAATGGGAGATTGATACGGTAGAGTATCTTGGTTATATTCTTTCTCCGGAGGGCTTAATGATGTCGAAAGACAAAGTGAAGGCTATCATTGACTGGCCGGTACCTCGGAAAGTCAAAGACGTCCAGTCTTTTCTCAGATTTGCTAATTTCTATCGACGTTTTATTTATAATTATAGCGATATCGTAGTTCCGATGACGCGACTTACGCGAAAGGATGTACCTTGGAACTGGAACACCGATTGCCAGGAAGCCTTCGAGAAGCTCAAATATAGCTTCACTCACGCTCCTATTCTGGCACATTGGGAACCAAACCGACATCTAATCGTGGAAACGGATGCCTCGGATTACGCATTAGCCGCGATCCTCTCAATCCTACTACCTGACGGAGAAATTCACCCCATCGCATTCCTCTCGAGGACTTTTCAGGCTGCGGAACTCAATTACGACACTCACGATAAGGAACTTCTCGCGATCTTCGAAGCATTCAAAGGCTGGCGACATTACCTCGAGGGATCGGGAGATCCTATCGACGTCGTTACCGACCACAAGAATCTCGAATATTTCTCGACGACGAAAATCCTTACGCGACGACAAGTTCGTTGGTCCGAGTACCTGCACCAATTTAACATGGTGATCTGATTCAGACCAGGTAAGTTAGGTGAAAAACCTGATTCAATGACTAGACGCTGGGACGTCTACCCAAAAGAGGGGGATATCGGTTACGCGCAAGTTAACCCACATAACTTCAGACCCATTTTCACTAATGAACAACTAACTACTTCCCTTCGAGCTACATTCCTAGAAGGACCGGCACTTCGTGCCTCCATTGTTATGGATTTAGAGGCACTTCATTCCGCTATTCGCGATTCAATCGAACTGGATCCGGAATCAATCGCGGGATTGAGGTTCGCGAAGGACGGTACGAACACTCATTGGACATTAGGGTCTGATGGATTGTTACGACTTGACGATCACATTTATGTTCCTAACACTTCCAATTTACGACTCCAAATTCTACGCTACTTTCACGACCACCCACTCTCAGGTCATTTTGGTCAAAATCGGACTCTGGAAGCCATTCGACGACAATACACTTGGCCAAAGGTTCGCGAATTTGTTCGCGATTACATTAATTCGTGTACAGTTTGCGGACGCAACAAACCTCGTCGACATAGACCTTACGGTCTACTCAAACCACTTCCGGTTCCCGTCCGACCTTGGGATTCAATATCGATGGACTTCATCAAACAATTACCGGACTCTAAAGGACATACCGCTATTTTAGTAATCGTGGATTGAGCCTCGAAACAAGGCATTTTCATCACGACACACGACAAAATAACATCCGAAGAGCTCGCGGAATTATTCGTCCATCACGTTTTCTCGAAACACGGAGTTCCTAGTCACGTCACTTCTGACCGAGGCTCGGAATTCGTGTCGGCTTTCTTTCGCGCTCTAGGGGAAGCTCTCTCGATCAAGCTACACTTCACCTCGGGATACCATCCTGAGGGGGATGGACAAACAGAACGAGTCAACCAGACTCTGGAACAATACATTCGTATGTATTGCGCGTATCAACAGGACGATTGTGTCAGCGACTCGCTAGCTCTCTCAAAAGATAACCAGGCGTCACACGATGAACGATGAGCAAGAGGATGAGAAAAGCGATGAGGATAAAACAACCCAACTACAGGTCTAGCTACCGAGGAGAATAGACGAGAATAGAGCTAAGGAATATAACTACAAAATACTAAGTCTTATATACTATTGGGATATGAAGCCGTGAGAGATATCTCGCGCCGTAACCGTGAGGATCTACAATAAGAGTCGCTCATATCCATAAGTAAAGCTGTAGGTATTAGGTGAGTAAACAATAAGGCAATATAAAAAGAAGCATGGAAGCGGAACGATAATGACGTTGTCCTGTCAATGAACTGACAGGCACGAGAGAGTCGCGCCTAAGTGAAACGACAACGCAAGAACAATAAGGTTGACACGTGTAACCTAAATAATAATGAAAATATAATAAGCGCTAGTGTAAGCGCTTTGGTGATTAGGTAAGTAAATAAAAGAAAAGAATAATGAAAAAAGATCGTTTCATGACATTACCCCCTCCCTAGAGCGCGAGTTCCATGAAGCGCTTGTCGTCTAACAAAATTTTCGGAGGGTAATTGTGATAGCGTGTTTTCGGTGTCTGGCGGAGGCATAGGGCGGAATAATTCAGTCGGAAATAAGGAAATAGGAATCTCGAGTCTACTTAGAGTGGCGGGTTTGGGTTTGGTCGGGTTTTTGTCATGGAATTCCTTCAACAAATCGGAGGAATGTGTGATGTTGGATCGAGGTTCCCAAGTGTCTTCATGTGGTCCGTATCCTCTCCACCTGACCTTGTATCTGATTCCTCTTCCTACCTTTCGTGAGTCGAGAATCTCCTCGACTTCAAATTCTTCTTCTTCTCCTACGACGACAGGAGGTGGGCGAGTGTTTCGTGGTTGAGAGGGGAATTGCGGTTCTCTATAGGGAGTGAGAAGGACTTCGTTAAAAACATTATGGATACGTTTCCACATGGAGGGGATATCTAATTTATAGGAGCTAGTGCCTATCTTCTTCTGAACTGTAAACAGTCCAAACCGTTTATCTCCTAACTTTTTCATCGGCTGATCTGTCGATAAATTAGTTCCCTCAAGCCAAACCTTATCGCCTGGCTTGTACTCTACTCCAACTCTTCGCTTCCGGTCATAAAATTTCTTCATATCCTCGTTGGCCTTTCCTAAGGCCGCTCCTACCTCCTCTCGAACCTTCCTCATTCCATCTGCAAACGCCTGTGCTGTGGGGTTGTCCGAAGTCATTTGAGGTGCCGTACCTTTATAGGGATGTCTACCGTTGTCAGCATAGAAGGGGGAAACTTTTGTTGCAGAGTGTACTCGATCGTTATAGGCAAACTCTGCAAGTGGTAACCACTCATGCCAGTCGTTTTGATGATAACTAATGAACAAACGGAGATAATGTTCTATCTCCTGATTTGTTCGTTCCGTCTGACCGTTGGTCTGTGGGTGATACGCCATGGTGTAGTTTGCTTCTATTCCTAAAAGGCGGTAGAGTTCCTTCATGAAACGAGAATGATATTGAGGTCCTCGATCATGTATGATTTTTCTTGGAATGCCGTGGATAGAAAAAATACGATCCCGATAGATTTTTGCCATTCCCTCTGATGTGACTGTAGTGTGCGACGGAACAAGTTGTAATCTTTTGGAAAAATGATCAATAAACACCGATATGGCGTTATATCCTCCTGATTCCGGTAGTTCCCCTATCATATCAGTGCCGATTATCTGCCATGGTTCAGTTGGTACCGCATGTGGATGAAGTTGTCCGACTGGTTTGGTACGATGTGATTTTGTCGCCTGGCATTTCTCGCAACCTTTGACGTATTTCCCTGCATCTCGTGTCACCCCTGGCCACCAGTAGTCCCGAGTAATCAACTCCGTGGTTTTGTACTGTCCTGGATGTCCCGCTAGCGGTGTATCGTGGTACTGAGTGATTATTTTGGATCGGAGTAGGCGGTTTTTCGGTACATAAACACGCCCTTTCCATGTAATGACTTTGTCGGTTTCAGTCCACTCTGGGTTTTTTGCAGCGAGGGCATCTTGTACGGTTCGATCTACTTGATTTCTACTCTTTCGGATCTCTGATAACAGGAGATCTTCGGGAGCCGATAGGTCGAGAGCTTGAATAAAAAGTTCCGGTTTCAGGAGAACGATGTTCTCGTTGTCCTTATCCCCCGTCTCAAGACCTGTCATCCTCGACAGGGCGTCAGCTTTCGTCATCGATTTACCAGGTTTGTGAACGAGATCGAAATTATACTCCGCTAATTCCAGTACCCAGCGCGCTTGTCGGCGGTTGAGTTTCTGCGGCTTTTTGAAGTACTGGAGGTTTGCATGATCCATATAAATCTCAATCTGTTCCTCCGCACCTAGTAAATATTGCCTCCAATTGTCAAGAGAATCCATTATTGCCATTAACTCTTTGTCGTAGATTTCGTAATTCCATTCGACCTCATTAAGGGAACGAGAACGAAAGGCAATAGGATACCATCTACCATCAACGAACTGGGACAAAACGGCGCCATTAGCATAATCAGACGAGTCAGCTTCCACCCTGAATTTCCCGTGGTTACGAGGAATCAATAAAACGACTTCCTCACAAATACGGTGTTTCAACTCCTCGAACGCCTCCTCCTGACCTTTCTCCCACTTCAAAGTCCCATTTCCTGTGAGCTGTGTTAGTGGCTTTGCTACCAGACTGAACCCACGAATGAATCGCCGGAAGAAGTTGCAGAATCCTAGAAACTGCTGGACATCACGCTTCTTTCGTGGAGTAATCCATTCTCGAACGGCTTGTACTTTCTTGGGATCCATGCAAATAGTTCCGTTACCAATGATAATACCGAGGTAGTCGATAACCGGTTTTTCGAAAGAACACTTTTCGGGTTTAAGGAATAACTTGTGCTCCCGTAGAATGTCAAGTACTTGTTTTACAATTTGTTGATGTTCTTCTATACCGTCGGTAAAAATCAGTATGTCATCCATGTAAACGATAACATGACCTCCATTGACGAGGTCTCGCAAGATATGGTTCATGAAACCTTGGAATGTCGCAGGAGAGTTAGTGAGTCCGAAGAACATGACGGTCGGTTCGAATAACCCCTGGTTAGTTCGAAAAGCCACTTTCCATTCGTCACCTTCCTTTATGCGGATGTTGTTGAATCCCCATCTGATATCCATCTTCGTGAAGATTTTAGCGCCTTTTAAACGATCGATTAGTTCCTGAATGAGAGGAAGTGGGTACCGGTTTTTAACCGTCATCTCGTTCAGTTTACGATAATCTTGTACTGGTCGTAAGGTGCCATCTTTCTTTTTAACGAAGAAGAAGGGGGATGCCATCTGCGAGGTAGAAGGTCGGATTCGTCCAGTTCGAAGGTTTTCTTCAAGAAACTTGTCGAGCGCCTCTTGTTCCTTTGGGTTTAATGGGTACACCTTACAATCTAAAGGCTTAGAACCTGGCGTTAGATCGATAGCGTGGTCCCAAGGACGTCATTGTGGCAACTGGTCGAATTCCTTCTGGCTGAAAACATCAGGGTACTCTTCGATGTAGGGCTTGGAAGTGTCGAACTCTTGGGCTGTTTCTTTTTTGGCTTGTTTTTCCGTCCACTTCCTCGACTGTACCTGCTCGTGAACATACCTGTCCCAGTCAAACAGGAAAAGCTGTTCGCCTTCCTGTAATGCCACTCTAGAATGAGTATCCTCTGGTGTCCAAAAGTGTGGGTTGTAACCGCATCTTGTTGGACACCTGTCGAAGGTTAGTTCAGATGTCTTCCAGTCAATACTCGGGTTGTGGTGTCGCAGCCAATCTAGTCCTAGAAAGATATTATTCTTTCCTAGGCTTACCACTCCGAACTGTACTATTTCTGAATGATGTCATGAAGTGAGCCCCCCCCCCCCCCTATCATTTTCCTTTCTTTACGATACACCATCCAAGCCCTCCTACCTACAATAATCATTCCGGAGCATTCCATTCCATTCTATTAGTTCCGTTCCATTCCTTGTGCCTGAGCTATACAGTATTATCTCATAGTTCCCACGCTCCACCTTGTATATATAAGCCAGCCCCCACAACCTGGTCCCTTATCTTGACCTCTTTGTCGTTGGGACCAGGTATGTCTTTAACTTACTTACTTGTATTTATTATCAATATAACTTTGTCGTTGGGACCAGTATCTGTCCGCTTCCGCTCAAGTCTCCGCTCCGCTCCGCCACCGTCGTCACCTCTTTGTGACATTAGGTCAAGATCCCTTACTGCACTGATAGCCTACCGATTAGGTTATCCTTGCAGGCTCCGCTTCCACCACGTCTACAGACACCTCCGCACCAAGCCTGCCCGCCCAAGCTATCGACTGCTCTGCCTACCCACACGCTTTTGATACTAAAGACCAAACCCACATCCACCGCAGCAAAAGCAGCTCCTGGGCTGATTGCAGTTCTCAACCCTGTCCGAACGCTGCTGCCAACTCCATCAGTGAAGAGGAGAACCTTTCCGACGGTACCGTGATCACACCCATCCTTATCCCTACTCCCACTGCACCCCCATCCATTATGTCGACCTCTGAAGTCAACACAAATCAGCTCATGGCACAGCTTATCGAGCAGGTGACTCAGCTCACAGCCAACCTTCACAGAGCTGCAGCCAAGTCGAGCATGAATAAACCCGAGCTCTTCAAAGGCTCGAGTAGTGCGGAAGCCCGTCGCTTCATTGCCCAGTATCAGAGCTGGGCAGTGGAACAACCGGATTTGAAGGACAACGAAGGGAAACTGATTAAGGCGGCTCTAGGATTCTTCTCGGGAAAGGCTGCTGATTGGGCCACCCCATACCTATTGGAATTCAGTCATCACCAACAACCGTTTAATGGACGATGGGAAGACTTTAAAACAGCCTTCACCCTCCGATTCGAATCCATTGACGCAGGCATGGAAGCCCGGAATGCAATCCAGCATCTCAGGCAAGCAAAAGGTCAAACGGTAGCAGAATTTGCACAGAACTTCAAAGACATCGGCGATCGAACTGGGCTCTCAGATATCGACCTACGAGAACGCTTTCACAGTGGCCTCAACCCAGAGATTCGACAAAATCTCATCGTGGTCAACATAGCTCAGGGATTAGCCCCTACACTAGAGGAGGCAATCAGGCGAGCAATCTCGGTAGACGTATTCCTGCATGACCCCACCATGACAGGCCGTAATCAGGGTACCTCTCACATCTCCTCTCCCCCTGCCAACTCCCATGCTATGGACGTTGATGCCACGCATACCAATGGCAACAGTAGAGAAAGCTTCGTGGCCCAGATGAGAGGCAGGTGTTACGGTTGTGGTTCACAGAGTCATGAGAAGAGGAACTGCTCGTACAAGGACACAGTATGCCGCTACTGTGGGCGACGAGGTCATTTAGAGTCAGTCTGCCAGGATAAATTCATGGGTCTAGAACGCGGCCGGGGTAAGCGTCAACAACCCCGCCGTCCACAAGTCGCAGCCTCCTCTTCAACGCCTTTCACTCTCTTTCCCAATGAACCTGTCCAAATTGCGGCTTCCACTCCGGCCCCTGCTCCTGCCCCTATTGCCCAGTCCCCAGCTACCCCCGACCTCTCCATCCAAATTGCCCAGCTCCAAGAACTCCTGAACAGAGCCAATGCCATGGCCCCCGCTTCAGGCTCGCAGGAGGGTTTTTAAAGCGGGTACCCGTCTCGGCCGCACCGAGAGTACCCGTAAACCAATTTGCTATACATGCTACGTCCACATATGATTCTCTACCCTCATGTACCATATCTAATATTTCGGAATTGAACTCCAATTCGTCACACTTCCGAATTAACGCGAAATTAAGAGGAAGAAATCACAGTATAGCAACTGCGGCCATGGTTGATTCTGGAGCCACGGCTCTATTCCTGAATCAGGAGTTTGTCACCCGCCACCAAGTAAGGATCTTCCCACTCAGGAAACCCATTGGGGTCTTTAACATCGATGGATCTGCTAACCGAGCAGGGCAGATTACGCATTTTGCACGTCTAGCCCTGACTGTCGATAACCAAGAACGGTGGACAGATTTGCTGATAACCAATCTGGGAAGTGAAGACCTAATCCTGGGACTCCCCTGGCTACGTAAAGCCAATCCAGATATTGACTGGGAGAAGGGACGACTCTCGGTTAGACCACAACGGACAACGATAGAGGAGGTAGAAGAACAAGACACTGTGGAGGAAATTGAAACAGTCATCACTCCCGAAACCCCACTGAACTTAGCAGAGGAAGAGGAGGCAGATGAGTCGCCGATACACCGCATTCGAGCCAACCGACAAACCCGGCGTGCATGGGTGAAGTCAGGCATCCTACACGAACAAACAGAAGAGGTCTGGTGCGCAGCAGGATTCACATATTCCCAACAGCTAGCGGAGCAGGCCTACAAAGCAAAACCCGTGAAAACCTTCGAAGAAATGATCCCAGAGCCCTATAGGGATTTCAAAAAGGTATTCTCTGAAATGGCCTCAGAATGTCTCCCTGAACACAAACCCTGGGATCACGCCATTGAACTGATCCCAGGAGCACCCGAAACCATGCGTACGAAAGTCTACCCAATGTCATTGAACGAACAAGGCGAACTCGACCGTTTTCTGGATGACAACCTCCGAAAAGGCTACATTCGCCCCTCAAAATCGCCACTGTCTTCACCTGTCTTCTTTGTGAAGAAGAAGGACGGGAAGCTCCGTTTTGTACAGGATTACAGGAAACTAAATCAAGTAACCCTAAAGAACCGCTATCCTCTCCCACTGGTTGCTGACATCGTCAGCCGCCTGCAGGGGGCACGGTACTTCACCAAATTTGATGTCAGATGGGGCTACAACAATGTCCGAATTAAGGAGGGTGATGAATGGAAGGCTGCTTTCGCAACCAACCGAGGGTTATTCGAACCCAGTGTAATGTTCTTTGGTCTCACCAACTCCCCAGCGACCTTCCAAGCACTCATGAATTCCATCTTTTCAGACCTAGTGGCAGCGGGGAAAGTAGCAGTGTACCTAGATGACATCCTTATCTTCAGTAATGAGCTACAACAACACCGGCAGATAGTGCGGGATGTACTAAAACGGCTAGAGAAACATGACCTCTATCTACGACCCGAAAAATGTGAGTTCGAGGAGCTTCAGATCGAGTACTTGGGACTAGTGATATCAGAAGGGGAAGTGCGCATGGATCCGGTAAAAGTGACTGCAGTTCGTGACTGGCCTACTCCAAAGAACCTGCGAGAGCTGCGAGGATTCTTAGGTTTTGCCAACTTTTACCGTCGATTCATACAGAACTTTGCCCGCATAGCACGCCCTCTGAATGACCTAACCAAGAAAGACTCAGGCTTCAACTGGGGAACACATCAGCAGCAAGCATTCGACACCCTAAGGGAAGCTTTTGTCACAGCTCCGGTACTGGCACTCTGGGACCCCAACAGGCTCACACAACTCGAGGTAGATGCATCAGGCTTTGCCACAGGAGGAGCTCTAATGCAGAAACAAGACGATGGTCAGTGGCACCCAGTAGCATTTCGATCAGCCTCCATGCAACCAGCCGAACGAAATTACGAAATCTATGACCGGGAGATGCTGGCAATCATTGAAGCACTAAAGGACTGGAGAAGCTTCCTGGAAGGATCACCGCAGACCTTCGAGATCATCACCGACCATGCAAACCTGGAATTCTGGCGCTCTGCACAGGACCTTAGCCGACGACAAGCGCGTTGGGCACTATGGTTATCCCGATTCGACTTCCGGCTGACTCACCGCCCAGGCAAGGCAAACACACAGGCAGATGCTCTGTCTCGCATGGCAACGCATCAGGTGTTGGACAGTGAAGACAACCGACAACAGACCGTTCTGAAACCAGCCCACTTTATGCAAGTGGCAGCAGCCTCACTACAGAACCCGTTAGAGGACCGCATCCAGAAGGCCTCGCAAAGAGAGGCCCAAGTACTCGAAGGACTGGAAGAGCTCAGGAGGAGCGGCCTCCAACGCTTGGCCAATGGGATAGCAGAATGGGAGGAGGATAACGGACTGGTGTACCACCGAGGTAGGGTATATGTCCCACCAGAGGATGACCTACGGACAGAAGTACTCAAACAATGCCACGACAACCCCTCCGCTGGTCACCCCGGACTTCACAACACCCTCGATCTCGTTAGCACCCACTTTTGGTGGCCCACCCTGCGATCCTTTGTAGAAAAGTATGTGGAAGGATGCGAAACTTGTGCTAGGAAAAAGATACAGAGACACCCACGAGCAGTAACACTACCCCTAGATGTCCCAGCAGGTCTGTGGGAAGAAGTGGGAGTTGACCTGATCACACAGCTGCCCAATTCACAAGGATACGATGCCATCCTTGTCTGCACCGACCTCTACGGGAAACAAATCCACGCAATCCCTTGTACCACATCAATCACAGCAGCAGGTGTCGCTGACATCTACTACCGCGAAATTTTCCGCCTCCATGGCCTCCCCCTCCGCTTTGTATCAGACCGAGGACCCCAGTTTGCAGCAAAGCTCATGCGATCACTACTTTCCCGCCTGGGAATCAAATCCAATCTCACATCGGGATACCACCCCCAAGCGAATGGGCAAACCGAGCGGGCAAACCAAGAAGTCGAAAAGTATCTCCGGCTGTATGTGGGACGTCGTCAGGATGACTGGGCAGAGCATTTGCCAATGGCGGAGTTTGTGATTAACTCACGTACCCACTCTGCACTTGGAATCTCCCCATTCGAGCTCACTTACGGCTACCTCCCCCTATTTAACATTCCCGTTGGTCAGCGAAGTGGGATTCCAGCAGTGGATGATCGCATTCAGATCCTTCGAGAGGTGCGACAGGATGCCGGGGCAGCTCTACACCTGGGAAAAAGATGGCAAAAGGAAAACTATGAACGAGGAAAACGAAAGGCACATCAGTTCCAAGTAGGAGATCAGGTCTGGCTAAGCGCAGAAGACATCAAGCTCCAACTTTCCAGTGAGAAACTTGGGGATCGACAGCTAGGACCTTACGCCATTTTGGAGAAGGTTGGTCCCCTGGACTACCGCCTGGACCTCCCACTGTCACTGGACCGCATCCACCCAGTATTCCACGTTGATAAACTGTACCCTTGGAGAGGGAACACCATCAATGGCGAAATTGCAACACCACCAGAACCAGTATACCTAGAAGATGAAGACGAGCCAGAGTACGAAGTTGAGGACATCTTGGATAGTCGGGTTAGGTGGAAGAGGTTAGAGTACTTGGTAAAGTGGAAGGGATATGACGCAGGACACAACTCATGGGAACCCGCTCAAAATCTTGAGCATGCACCAACCACTGTCCGAAAATTCCACAGAAAGCATCCCCAGGCGGCAAAAGCTTGACCATCGAGGACAATGGTCATAAGGAGGGGGGTAATGTCATGAAGTGAGCCCCCCCCCCCCTATCATTTTCCTTTCTTTACGATACACCATCCAAGCCCTCCTACCTACAATAATCATTCCGGAGCATTCCATTCCATTCTATTAGTTCCGTTCCATTCCTTGTGCCTGAGCTATACAGTATTATCTCATAGTTCCCACGCTCCACCTTGTATATATAAGCCAGCCCCCACAACCTGGTCCCTTATCTTGACCTCTTTGTCGTTGGGACCAGGTATGTCTTTAACTTACTTACTTGTATTTATTATCAATATAACTTTGTCGTTGGGACCAGTATCTGTCCGCTTCCGCTCAAGTCTCCGCTCCGCTCCGCCACCGTCGTCACCTCTTTGTGACAAATGATCACCGATAGTCATCCGGATTTCGACGTACTTGTCTATTGAGCCGGAGTCATTGAGTGTGCCATCGGCATTATAGACAGGTGTTTTGATTGGTAAGTTTTCCGTGACAAGGTTGTGCCGTTTGACGAATTCTGAGTCAATGCAGGAACCAGTAGCTCCACTGTCGAGGAGTCCTTCTGTGACGATTTGTCGAGCATCCTCCAGTGTCTCGAGTATCGCTGGGAGTTTCAGACTTTTGCCGCATGTCCCGCGAACATAACTCCTTTTGTTCTTGAGACTCCGGATGGCGGTGACTGCCGTTTTCCAGTTCCGTTTTCATATGTCCATGACGGTTTCTTCCGAGGCTTCTTTTTCCCGGGAAAAGGGCATCCAAGTTCGTAATAATCCTACTGCTCTTGGGATCTGGTCTTCTCTAACTCTCTGAGTTAGCCATTCAGCAGTGTCGGGTTCGTACCGTATAGGTTTTTCGGTTTTTTCGGTTTTGTGTATGAATGTGGACGCGTTTTTCTGTTTAGTACCTGTACTGATTACATAATCAACGCCATTATCAACAAATTCCGAAATGTCCGTGTGTGAAGGCTCCTGCAGACCTATATCTACTGCGGAGCCTTTGGAAAACCCAAATCGTTAATGAAGTCCGTACGTTCCTGCTCACTCATGTTTAGCATAATACCTCGGACTACCGCCTTTCTCTTGTGCAGGCAGTTCCTGCTCATGTGGCCTGGCTCGCCACAGTTGAAGCACAAATTCTTCTCCCTCGCCTGGTCGATGTCCATCGGCCTGCCCGTTCCTCCGAACGTGGTGCCGGTAGCATCCCTTCTTGGCGCCGCAGAATACTCTGCCTTCGGAGCTACTTTCGGCTCCTGCTGGTTCTGCTGAGTGGACGACTGTCCACGACTCTGTCCCTGTGGGTTAGCGTTCCACCACCCCGCATACCCGTAACCTCTCTTCTGTTCGGCCCACTGCCGCCTTATGTTGTCAGCCCCTGTGACTACCTTCTTCAACTCCTTATAGTCTTCAAAGGGCTCCGTTCGTCCCTTAATGATGTCGTATAGTAGTGTGTGATCAACCGCTCTCTCCGCTAGGGTAAGGACGTGTGACTCGTCCTTCTTGTATCTGGCATCCTTCAGTAACAATTCAAATTCTTTGAAAAAGTCACCAGCCGAAGACTTCCCCTGTCGGATATAAGTTAGTTTGTCGCGGGCTTCCTTCTCCTTCGCGATGTTTGTGAACTCCCTGTCCATGTCGTCAATGAGCTGCTTCCCCGTAATGTCCCATGACCCATTGTCGATGTTGAAGTGGTCATCAGAATAAACTTGGGCCCATTCGTCGGCTTTTCCTCCAACCAGGAAGGACATAATGATAGTGGTGACTCGGTGGGAGTTGTCAACTTGCTTTGTCTCCGTCAACTCGGAAACATAAGCCATCATCTGTCGTCGCCATGGTCGGTAGGTGACGGGATCGCCATTGTAGTTCCCTGGTGTATTGACAAACACCCGGCGTAGACTAGAATTAACGGTAGCGACTTCTGCTGGGTCGGGCGCATGTATCGACCGATCAGTCATGTTGATTTATAGGAAGGAGGATGAGCGTGTTTGGTAAAAATGAAAATGTGTAACGTATCGAGAAAAACTAGTTTCCAACGACGTGTTGAATCCTAGGCAAGTTTGTAAAAGTTTGTTGTGACGGGTGGTGTGTGGTAGAAGCTCTATTCTTCTGTCAGCGACTCGCTAGCTCTCTCAAAAGATAACCAGGCGTCACACGATGAACGATGAGCAAGAGGATGAGAAAAGCGATGAGGATAAAACAACCCAACTACAGGTCTAGCTACCGAGGAGAATAGACGAGAATGGAGCTAAGGAATATAACTACAAAATACTAAGTCTTATATACTATTGGGATATGAAGCCGTGAGAGATATCTCGCGCTGTAACCATGAGGATCTACAATAAGAGTCGCTCGTATCCATAAGTAAAGCTGTAGGTATTAGGTGAGTAAACAATAAGGCAATATAAAAAGAAGCATGGAAGCGGAACGATAATGACGTCGTCCTGTCAATGAACTGACAGGCACGAGAGAGTCGTGCCTAAGTGAAACGACAACGCGAGAACAATAAGGTTGACACGTGTAACCTAAATAATAATGAAAATATAATAAGCGCTAGTGTAAGCGCTTTGGTGATTAGGTAAGTAAATAAAAGAAAAGGAAAAGAATAATAAAAGAAAAGAATAATGAAAAAAGATCGTTTCATGACAGATTGGGCAAAGCTTCTGCCTATCGCGGAATTTGCTTACAACAACGCTCCTAACGCTTCTACTGGTATTACTCCGTTCTTCGCGAATAAAGGTTATCACCCTAATATTACAGTGAAACCTGAAATCGATATCCATTCCGATCGTGCGATTGACTTCGCGACGAATTTAGATGAGATTCATTCCTTCCTCCGCGAAGAAAGTACTAATGCGCAAACTCGATACAAAGAGCAAGCGGACAGAAAACGCATTACTCACCCTGATTTTCCCATTAATTCACAGGTATTTGTACTAGCAAAGCACATCAAAACCACTCGACCTACCGCGAAGTTCTCCGAGAAGTACCTCGGACCATTCAAAGTTCTTGAGCGAGTAGGAACACTCTCGTACAAGTTACAACTCCCTTCCTATCTCAGTTGTATCCACCCAGTTTTCCATGTATCCCAACTCGAGCCTTATATTCCGAACTCAATCCCTCATTGCGAACAAACTCCCCCACCTCCGGTGGAAGTCGAAGGCAAAGAGGAATACAACATCGCGGAGGTATTAGACTCGAAATTGGATCGTCGATACAAAAGATGCCCACTACGGGTATTACATTCGGTGGGCAGGATACGAAGGTACAGACAAAGAGTTTTCCTGGATTGCCGCAAACGAAATTCACGCGGACGAGCTGGTTCCAGCTTTCCATCTTCATTACCCTCACAAACCTGGACCATTATGATTAACGACCCTTAATTCCTTTTATTCATGCATTGGAAATACTAATTTTTATTATATTAGCTCAACAAACTCATCGCGAAACCTTCGCGATTCATCACCATTACATTCCGTACTACCTACTAAATTACCTACTAAATTCCAAACCTTCACTCGTTTGCGATTATCCTTCGCGAAGCTCATTATAACTTCAAACTATCACATTCCTTTCCTTCCGAAACCATCGCGATTCCTCCTCGCGGAACGAATCTTAACTCCTTACACTTACTACTAAAACAAAACCCTTACGATCCAAAACCACCAAAAAAGGCAAAAAACTTATATGATTAAAAAACAAACAAAAAACAAACAAAAACAAAGACAAAAACCCAATAAAGAAAATATTACAAAATTAAAAACAAAAATTATTTACAAGTCCAAAATTTACTATTACCTCGCGGAAGTTACGTCGCACGACGTTTTCCTTCGCGAATTTCTCTTCTACTTCTTTCCTCTTCATTCTCTTCTATTTCTTCTTCCCCTTCTCCTTGTTCTTCACTGTCCTCTTCGTCTTCATCGGTTTTCGTCCTAGGTTGCACTACACGAACCAATTCCTCCATCGCAAGAGCAGATCGACTCGCGAAACCCAGAAGCAATTCCATTTGCTTCTTGAGTTGTTCGTTCTGCTCCGCGAGCAGATCCAACTTCTTCCCAAATTCTACTCCAACTAAATTCCTTTCCGCGACGCGCCTCGCGGGACCCTGATACATGTTCTCTTCGTCGATTCGCGGCTTTTTCCTCCTCGACCTTCGAGCAGTGTTCTCCCCGGACCAACTACACCGTTGTCGTTGTTGATGACAGCGGAGACAAGCCTGTGTACGCGGCTTTCCGGGTTGAGCAATGCAGTCAATAGTGTTACCTTGCGTAACACAACGAAGACACGCTTCGCGGTTACGCGAAGGGGTCGGGGGAGGGTCGTCGTCATCGTCGTCATCCTCATCGTCACTCTCGTCGTTATTGTCATCGTCGTTTCCAGGCGTAGGATCTTCATCGGGATCCGGGGCTACACCAATCTACAAGTCGTTAAGCAAGAAAAAGAAAAGAAAAGAACAACTATCACTCACCACAGAAACTGGTCGTTTTCTTTTTAAAACTAATCGTTCTACTTCCGGGGTATCGTGTACCACGGATGCTGACTTGAAAATTTTCTGCTTGGAGCCCGAAGGCTCCCGCGATGCTTGATCACTAGGACGTCGCGATGCAGCTTGAGCTGCACGATTCCGATGCTCTTGTAACTCCTGCAGAGCTTGGGACCTGCACTGATCCCTTATTCTCTCTTCCTCCGCGAGTTTCTTCAAGGCGTCCGCTTTAGCCTTCGCGATGTTCTCCTCAATGATTCATTCTTCTTTCCGCTTCTTCGCAGCCTGCTTCTCCTCCTCGAGCTTCTTCTCTTCCTCGACTCTTTTCTTCTCCGCCTCGCGCTCAGCCTCACGAGCAGCCTCCTCTTCCAACCTCAGCATCTCCTCCTCGAAGGCGGCTTCCTGTGCTTCGACCTCGAGTTGACGAAGGCGGGATCGTTCCGCTTGCTCACGAACGAGGCGTGCTCATCGTTCTTGTACGGTTTCTGTGGCGGTAACGGTGAACGACATCGTATAGTGATGAGGACTTAGGAAAAAACAGAGAAAATCTTCGCGTTTTATACGCATTTGTTCATTGAGGGCAGGTTCGACTCTAAATTTTTTGTTTACCTCGATCATAACTCGCGTGGCACTTTGAAAATTTACTTTTCTTTTTTACTTTTCCATTTTATCTAATTTTAGATTCATCAATCATTAACAATCGCATAGGCTTTCGAGGGCGAAAGCCTAAGAGGGGGATACTGTTATATCTATGCAAGCTAAGTCTTTATGAAGCTTCGCAATCCATTCCGCTACTTAGATATTACTTATAACCTTGCACCACTACGCAATTACTTCGCGAAGGAATTCCGATGCGAAGTATTTACTCTTATCTCTTATCATCCTTATCGGATTTACACTATCCCTTTTATATCCCTTCCTTTGTTCTTTAATTACGAGCTAGCCAATTCGGGCGTGGCATCGCTTCGCGATCCTGACTTACCTTTAGTATAAAGCTACGGTATCGAATAGGTAGTTCTTTAGTTTAAATATCAACCTTGATAGCACTTCGATAGTGATACCAATTAATCAACTATCCCTATCATTGTTTTAACATCCCCTCACTGTCAGTACGTTCCGCGATAGTCATCGCGAACAGAACACGTTTATCTTCTTCTCTTGCGGACACGCGAAGTGTCGAGGGCTCTACTAATAGTGGAGTCAAGGTCCGACTAACTAGTTTAGGATTGTTTTACCTCGCGAAGTATTTACTTCGTATTTTCCCGTGATCATCCCGCGATCATTCCCGACGATCCATTTGTGCACGATCATAACACCTCTCTGCCAGGGTAAGGACATGTGACTCGTCCTTCTTGTATCCAGCATCTTTCAGCAACAATTTGAACTCTTTGAAAAAGTCGCTGGCGGAAGCCTTCCCTTGTCAGATATAGGTTAGTTTGTCACGGGCTTCCTTCTCCTTTGCGACGTTAGTGAACTCCCTGTCCATGTCATCAATGAGCTCCTTCCCAGTGATGTCCCAAAGCCCTTTGTCAATGTTGAAGTGATCATCCATGTAAACCTGGGCTGTTACAGGTATGCTTCCACTACCTCGTACGGAACATCCGGAAGTTACAGAAACGACAATGGTAATTCATTCCTATCCTTTCCTTATCGGTTCGGGACTGGACCATATGATGACATCCGATGTTAACGGATATGATTACTTTTAATTCCCACCCTATTATCTTTTAATTATATTATCGGGAACTTTTTACAATACTTATTGTTTTATTCCAGATACTCATTGTTCTTCCTTTAACAATTAGGATTACTGGTATATAAGCATTAGGTCCAGTAGATAGTTCTCCAGTTTAAATATCAACTTAGATCATTCCGATCTAGAGAGGTTATCCCTATAACTCCATCCGGACTTTCCAGTCTAACTTGATAGTTGTCCGAACTTATCCGGTCAACTTCCAGATGTCTGAAATCTATGAACATCCATGGAACCACTACAACATAGCGGGAGCACCACTTTCAGTAGTGCTAAGGTTCTTGTTCGACTTTACCATTCCACTTTTCTACTGATTGGTAGTTACCGTTCAAACCCGGGAACTATCGGAACACTGTATACTATACTATTCACACTAGACCTCACGGAACCTCACCGGAACAGACTTAACACAAACCTGGATGCCCCCTTCCCAAGAAAAGGAAGCCTTGGAAGAAACTGTCATGGACATCTGAAAGTGGAACTGGAAAATGGCAGTCACAGCCATCAAAAGTCTCAAGAACAAGAGAGGCTATGTCTGCGGGACATGCGGCAAAAGCCTGAAACTTCCAGCAATACTCGAAACACTGGAGGATGGTTGACAGATAGTCACACAAGGGCTTCTTGACAGTGGTGCAACTGGCTCCTGCATTGATACAGAATTTGTCAAATGGCATAACCTCATCACAAAGGACCTACCAATCAAAACACCAGTTTACAATGCTGATGGTATGCTTAATGATTCCGGGTCAATTGATAAGTATGTCAAAATTCGGATGACTATTGGTGACCATTCGGAGGTAGTACAACTTGGGATAGTAGGTTTAGGAGGTAATAACATCTTTCTTGGACTGGATTGGCTACGACACCACAACCCGAGTATTGATTGGGAAACATCTGAACTAACCTTCGACAGGTGCCCAGTAAGATGCAGTTACAACCCACACTTCTGGACACCGGAGGACACTCATTCTAGAGCAGCACTGCAGGAAGGCAAACAACTTTTCCTGTTCGACTGGGATAGATACGTTCATGAGCAGGTACAGTCAAGGAAGTGGACAGAGGAACAGGCCAAGAAGGAAACAGCCAAAGAGTTTGACACTTCCGAATCCTATGTCAAGGAGTATCCCGGCGTCTTCAGCCAGAAGGAGTTCAACCAGTTGCCACAATGACACCCTTGGGACCATGCTATCAGCCTAACGCCAGGTTCCAAACCTCTAGATTGCAAGGTATATCCGCTAAACCTGAAGGAACAAGAGGCACTTGACAAGTTCCTTGAGGAGAACCTTTGGACCGGACGAATTCAACCTTCCACCTCACAGATGGCATCACCTTTCTTCTTCATCAAGAAGAAGGATGGCACCTTAGAACCGGTACAAGATTATTGCAAACTGAATGAGATGACAGTTAAAAACTGGTATCCACTTCCTCTCATTCAGGAACTAATTGATCATCTAAAAGGTGCTAAAGTCTTCATGAAGATGGATATCCAATGGGGTTTTAACAACATCTGGATAAAGGAAGGTGATGAGTGGAAAGCGGCTTTCCGAACTAACCAGGGGTTGTTCGAACCTACTGTTATGTTCTTCAGACTTACTAATTCTCCTGTGACATTTCAAGGATTTATGAACCACATTCTACAAGATCTCATCAATGGAGGTCATGTCATAGTTTACATGGATTCACCAATAGCATCAAGGAACACCAACAACTCGTTAAACAAGTACTCAACATTCTACGGGAACACAAGCTATTCTTGAAACCTGAAAAATGTTTGTTTGAAAAACTGGTAATCGACTACCTCGGTATTATCATTGGAAATGGAACTATTTGCATGGATCCAAAGAAAGTACAAGCCATTTGCGAATGGATTACACCTCGCAAGAAGTGCAATGTTCAGCAATTCTTGGGTTTTTGTAATTTCTTCAGATGCTTCATCCGTGGGTTTAGTCTTGTAGCGAAGCCACTAACACAGCTTACTGGAAATGGAACTTGGAAGTGGTAGAAAGTGCAAGAAGAAGCATTCAAAGAGTTGAAATGCCAAATTTGTGAGGAAGTAGTTTTGCTTATTCCTTGCAACCATGGGAAGTTCCAAGTAGAAGCTGACTCCTCCGACTACGCTAATGGTGCTGTCTTGTCACAGTTTGTCAATAACAAGTGGTATCCTATTGCTTTTCATTCCTGTTCCCTCAATGAGGTTGAGCGCAATTACGAGATTTACAACAAGGAACTAATGGCAATCGTGGACTCCCTTGACAACTGGCAACAGTATTTGCTGGGAGCGGAGGAACAGATTGAAATTTTTACAGATCACGCAAACCTCCAGTACTTCAAGAAACTGCAGAAACTTAATCATCGACAAGTGCAGTGGGTGCTGGAGTCAGCAGAGTATAATTTCAATCTTGTCCATAAACCTAGTAAATCGATGATGAAAGCTGATGCCCTGTCGAGGATGACAGGTCTTGAGATGGGGGACAAGGACAACGAGAACATCATTCTCCTGAAACTGGAACTGTTCACCCATGCTCTTGACCTTTCCGCTCCTGACGATCTCCTGCTATCAGAGATTCAAAAGAGTAGAAACCAAGTAGATCGGATTGTACAGGATGCCCTGGCTGCCAGAAACCCTGAGTGGACTGAAACCAACAAAGTTATTACATGGAAAGGGCGCATTTATGTACCAAAAAACCACCTACTCCGGTCCAAAATAATCACTCAGTACCATGACACACTGCTAGTGGGACATCCTGGACAGTATAAAACAACAGAACTGATCACTCAGGACTACTGGTGGCCAGGGGTTACATGAGATGCTAGGAAGTACATCAAGGGTTGCAAGAAATGTCAGGCAACAAGATCACATTGTGCCAAACCAGTCGGACAACTTCATCCACATGTGGTACTGACTGAACCATGGCAGATAATTGGCACTGATATGATAGGGGAATTACCAAAGTCAGGAGGGTATAACACTATTTCAGTGTTTATTGATCATTTTTCCAAAAGACTGTGACTGGTTCTGTCACACACAACAGTCACATTGGAAGGAATGGTGAGGATATACTGCAATCAAATTTTCTCTATACACAGCATTCCACAAAAGATCATACATGATCGCAGACCTCAGTATCATTCCCGATTTATGAAAGAACTTTATCGTCTATTGGGAATAGAAGCAAACTACACCACAGCATACCATCCACAGACCAATGGCCAGACAGAACGAACAAATCAGGAGATAGAGCATTATCTCCATTTGTTCATTAGTTATCATCAAAATGACTGGCATGAGTGGTTACTGCTTGCAGAGCTCACCTATAATGATCGAGTACACTCTGTGACAAAGGTCTCCCCCTTTTACACTGACAATGGTAGACACCCCTACAAAGGCACTGCACCTCAAATGACTTCAGGCAACCCCACAGCACAGGCGTTTGCAGATGGAATGAAGAAAGTTCGAGAGGAAGTAGGAGCGGCCTTAGGGAAGGCCAATGACAATATGAAGAGGTTTTATGACAAGAAGCAAAGAGTTGGGGTAGAGTATATACCAGGCAATAAGGTCTGGCTTGAAGGAACTAATTTATCAACAGACCAGCCAATGAAAAAGTTAGGGGACAAATGGTTTGGACCATTTACAATTCAAAAGAAAGTAGGCACTAGTTCTTATAAACTAGATATTCCCTCGATGTGGAAACATATTCATAACATTTTCAATGAAGTCCTCCTCACTCCCTACAGAGAACTGCAACTCCCCTCTCAACCACGAAACACTTGACCACCTCCTGTCATTGTAGGAGAAGAAGAAGAATTTGAAGGTGAAGAGATTCTCAACTCATGGAAGGTAGGAAGGGGAATCAAGTACAAAGTCTAATGGCAGGGGTACAGACTGCACGAGGACACTTGGGAGCCTCGGTCCAACATCATGCATTCCTCCAATTTGTTGAAGGAATTTCATGATAGAAACCCGACTAAACCCAAGCCCGCTACCCTAGAATGACTTGAGATCCCTATTTCCTTATTTCCTACCAAATTATTCTGCCCTATGCCCCAGCCAGACACTGAAAACACAACACCACAATTACCCTCTGAGAATTTCATTAGATGACAGGCACTTCATGGAACTCACACTCTAGGGAGGGGGTAATGTCACGAAATGATCTTTTTATTATTCTTTTCCTTTTCTTTTATTTACTTACCTAATCATTAAAGTGCTTACACTGGCGCTTATTATATTTTCATTTCCGTTTAGATTACACACATCAACCTTATTGTTCTTGTGTTGTTGTTTCACTTAGGCACGACTCTCTCATGCCTGTCAGCTCATTGACAGGACAACATCATTATTGTTCCGCCTCCATGCTTTCTTTTATATTACCTTATTGTGTCGTGACATATATGGGTACCTACTTCATTTTTCCATAAGCTTTCCATTCCCACGCTGCCGCTTACTCATCCGGACCCTCATATATATAGTACCGTAGTTGACACCTAGTTCCCCATCTTGACCTCTTGGTCTTTGGAACTAGGTTAGTATTTGTATCTTCTTTAAAGTCAATATACTAAACTTGGTCTTTAGAACTAGTTTTCCTTGTGCAACCCTAGTGATTGGCCCTTGTGCTGTCGCTGCTGTCTTGATCATTATCTCTTTCAGCCTTTGTGTGTGGTGCTAGCCCCACTCCTCACTTCGGCTTGTGCTTGAGCCTGTGCCTTCCTCTGTGCTTTCTCCCTTCGTCACCACATTAGGTCAAGATCTCTACTCGTACCATCAGCCCTTCCAACTGATCCTACGAGGAGTGGAAATCGGACTTACCCAGTTCTCCACCTTCCATTGCCGCTACACCTTCATTTACACCAGATATCAATTGTTCAGGATTTCAGCACGCATTTGATACTCAAGATCAGTGCAATGTCCATTCCAAATACAATCCAGATGAAGAACGCGACACTTGGTTTGACTGCAATGAAAATCCTTGCCCCAACCGATACCATAACTCCACTCCCATCGCTCCAAGGGATTCAGGAAACGGACGATTCATAGTCATCCCTAGAATTCCAAGCCAAGTTCCGAGCCGGGTTGGTAGACTTTCAAACCCTACCAGTGCTGTACCATCTGCTAGACCCTCTCCTGCGCTTATCCCTACTGCTATCTTAGAACCTGAGCTAGAAACTGAAGCCGACCCTGTCGCATCAACCTCATCCCCATCTCCTGAGCCTATCCCCATTGAAAACACCTCTATCATGTCTCATCCTCCTACCACCCAAGACCTTTGATATGCTGACTTGAGGCTGAGGGCAAAATGCAGGTGTAGCAATACACACACTAACACCAACACACACACACACACACAACCAAGTCCAACACTAAGTTCAAAAGGGGTGTATAAAAGATATATATAATTTAATTGTGGGAAGCTAACTCTGCCTAATAGAGTAGGGGTTTCTGTAGCAGACTTTCTTTCACAAGTTCTGTAAAACTTGAACTTGTTATGACTAACTGATTCTTCAATTGGACTTTGACTGGCTGACTTTACTGAGCTATGCTTTGCCTAACTCCTGCTTTCTTTTCTTTTTCAAGTCAACTAGTACACACTCTTTCTGAGTTATCAATTCTTTCTGACTTCAGTTTTCTATTCTGTGCTTTGTCTGATTCTGACTAAGTGTCTAAATCTGACTTCTCTATGCTGGAAGCAAACTCCCTTCAAGTAGGACTAGCAATCACTACCGAAGTGGGGGGGGAAGAAAGCTTCCTTCTTCTGGCTCTGGCCTGTCTTATTTATGTCCCTGAGGAAAGGCCTGGACCTTGGGCAGTGCTGAGGGATTTATTCCTTTGCACATGGTTACTACTCCCTTGTTCCGGGACACCATATGCTTTTCCTGTGCTACCACATGCTTGAGATATTTAATCCATATGCTTTTCCTGTGCTTCCACATGTTCTTTGAGCTGTCATTGCTTTTATTCTAATCATTCTAGTCTTCCTGAATGGGCCTGCAGATAACTCGGCAATTCTTTTTATTGACAGTACTATTCCCGGATCTTACTTTAGGATAGTTGATTCACACACAGGATGGGGTTTTAGTGTTTTTATAGTCATTTTTAGACACTGTGCCTGATCAATGAGCATCGGCTTTGATTCATCATTGATCTGGAGCTAGACATTATGACTATTACACAATGTACAGGGGTTCCCTATGTAGAGTTGTTTACTGGGCTATGCACAAAATCCAAAAGTTTCGGATTTTTATGCACAGCCCATTCTAAGGCTTATCACCTTGCAGTGTTGATCCAACAACTTGCCACACAACAGATCGCGCTACAATCGGCAGTAGCCAGCATCGCCAACAACATAAGCACCAACAAAGGTGTTAGCAAACCCCAGATGTACGATGGGAAGCGTAGTGATGATGTGCGACGCTTCATTGCAGCCTTTGAACTATGGGCCCAGGGTATCCATTCCCTCAGTAATGAACAGGAAAAAATCAAATCAGCCATCTCATACCTTGATGGTGATGCAGCTATCTGGGCTACTCCCACCTCAGAGAACATTAGTCAAGTTGCTCGAGCAGATGCTGCAGGAGTACCAGCTCCTGCCCTCCTCTACCCCACCTGGGCTGATTTCGCTGGCACCTTTAGGCAACGGTTTGAAACAGCAGATCCGGTGGTAGAGGCCAAACGAGTTCTGAAAAGCCTTTGGCAGGGAAAGGACCGGGTAGCAACATATGCAGTGACCTTCAAACAGTATGCTAGTAGGACAGGATACTCGGATGCTGACCTTCAAGATCGGTTCTATGATCACCTCTCGAAGCGAATCAAGGATGGATTGGTCAACTCACAGGCTAACACAGATCAGATGAATGCGCTGATCAATGAAGCCATTCGTATTGACAACAGGCAGAACGAACGCGCTGATGAAGAAGGGAAACAATACACCCGAAGCACTCCCAACTTCAGCTCCTACACCCCTACTTCCTTTGTTCCGGCCTGCGATCCAAACGCAATGGATGTGGATGCCACCACTACTGGCTGATCTGCAGAAGACTATCGCAGATCCATGATGGGACGATGCTGTCAGCGACTCGCTAGCTCTCACAAGAGACAACCAGGCGTCACAAGATAGACGATGAGCAAGAGGATGAAAAAGTAAAAAGCGGATGGATAAAACAACCCAACTACAAGTCTAACTACCGAGGAGAATAGACGAGAATAGAGCTAAGGAATATAACTACCAAATATCTAGTCTTATATACAAAATGGGATATGAAACCGTGAGAGACGTCTCGCACCGTAACCGTGAGGACCTACAATAAGAGTCGCTCGTATCCATAAGTAAAGCTGTAGGTTGTCACAAAGAGGTGACGACGGTGGCGGAGCGGAGCGGAGACTTAGGCGGGAGCGGACAACTGGTCCCAACGACAAAGTTATATTGATAATAAATACAAGTAAGTAAGTTAAAGACATACCTGGTCCCAACGACAAAGAGGTCAAGATAAGGGACCAGGTTGTGGGGGCTGGCTTATATATACAAGGTGGAGCGTGGGAACTATGAGGTAATACTGTATAGCTCAGGCACAAGGAATGGAATGGAACTAATAGAATGGAATGGAATGTTCCGGAATGATTATTGTAGGTAAGAGGGCTTGGATGGTGTATCGTAAAGAAAGGAAAATGATAGGGGGTGGGCTCACTTCATGACATAGGTATTCAGTGAGTAAACAATAAGGCAATATAAAAAGAAGCATGGAGGCGGAACAATAATGACGTCGTCCTGTCAATGAACTGACAGGCACGAGAGAGTCGCGCCTAAGTGAAACGACAACGCGAGAACAATAAGGTTGACGCGTGTAACCTAAATAATAATGAAAATATAATAAGCGCTAGTGTAAGCGCTTTGGTGATTAGGTAAGTAAATAAAAGAAAAGGAAAAGAATAATAAAAGAAAAGAATAATGGAAAAAGATCGTTTCATGACATTACCCCCTCCCTAGAGCGCGAGTTCCACGAAGCGCTTGTCGTCTAACGAAATTTTCGGAGGGTAATTGTGAGGGCGTGTTTTCGGTATCTGGCGGAGGCATAGGACGGAATAATTCGGTAGGGAATAAGGAAATAGGGATTTCAAGTCGCCTCAGGGTGGCGGGTTTGGGTTTGGTCGGGTTCTTATCATGGAATTCCTTCAACAAATCGGAGGAATGTGTAATGTTGGACCGAGGTTCCCAAGTGTCTTCATGTGGTCCGTAACCTCGCCACCTGACCTTGTACTTGATCCCTTTTCCTACCTTTCGTGAGTCAAGAATCTCCTCGACTTCGAATTCCTCTTCTTCTCCTACGACGACAGGAGGTGGACGAGTGTTTCGTGCTTGAGAGGGAAATTGCGGTTCTCTATAGGGAGTGAGAAGGACTTCGTTGAAAACGTTATGGATACGTTTCCACGTAGAGGGGATGTCTAGTTTATAGGAACTAGCGCCTATCTTCTTCTGAACTGTAAACGGTCCAAACCGTTTATCTCCTAACTTTTTCATCGGCTGGTCTGTCGATAAGTTAGTTCCCTCAAGCCAGACCTTATCGCCTGGCTTGTACTCTACTCCAACTCTTCGCTTTCGGCCATAAAACCTCTTCATATTGTCATTGGCCTTCCCTAAGGCCGCTCCTACTTCCTCTCGAACTTTCTTCATTCCATCTGCAAACGCCTGTGCTGTGGGGTTGCCTGAAGTCATTTGAGGTGCAGTGCCTTTATAGGGATGTCTACCGTTGTCAGCATAGAATGGGGAAACCTTCGTCGCAGAGTGTACTCGATCGTTATAGGCAAATTCTGCAAGCGGTAACCACTCGTGCCAGTCATTTTGATGATAACTAATGAACAAACGGAGATAATGTTCTATCTCCTGATTTGTTCGTTCTGTCTGGCCGTTGGTCTGTGGGTGATACGCCGTGGTGTAGTTTGCTTCTATTCCTAAAAGACGGTAGAGTTCCTTCATGAAACGAGAATGATATTGCGGTCCTCGATCATGTACTATTTTTCGTGGAATGCCGTGGATAGAAAAAATACGATCCCGATAGATTTTTGCCATTCCCTCTGATGTGACTGTAGTGTGCGACGGAACAAGTCGTAGTCTTTTGGAAAAATGATCGATAAACACCGATATGGCGTTATATCCTCCCGATTCCGGTAGTTCCCCTATCATATCGGTGCCAATTATTTGCCATGGTTCAGTCGGTACCGCATGTGGATGAAGTTGTCCTACTGGTTTGGTACGACGTGACTTTGTCGCCTGGCATTTCTCGCAACCTTCTACATATTTCCCTGCATCTCGTGTCACCCCTGGCCACCAGTAGTCCCGAGTAATCAACTCCGTAGTTTTGTACTGTCCTGGATGTCCCGCTAGTGGTGTATCGTGGTACTGAGTGATTATTTTGGACCGGAGTAGGCGGTTTTTCGGTACATAAACACGCCCTTTCCAGGTAATGACTTTGTCGGTCTCAGTCCACTCTGGATTTTTCGCAGCGAGGGCATCCTGTACAGTTCGGTCTACTTGGTTTCTACTCTTTCGGATCTCTGATAACAGGAGATCTTCGGGAGCCGATAGGTCGAGAGCTTGAATAAAAAGTTCCGGTTTCAGGAGAACGATGTTCTCGTTGTCCTTGTCCCCCGTCTCAAGACCTGTCATCCTCGACAGGGCGTCAGCTTTCGTCATCGATTTACCAGGTTTGTGAACGAGATCGAAATTATACTCCGCTAATTCCAATACCCAGCGCGCTTGTCGTCGGTTGAGTTTCTGCGGCTTCTTGAAGTACTGGAGGTTTGCGTGATCCGTATAAATTTCAACCTGTTCCTCCGCACCTAGTAAATATTGCCTCCAATCGTCGAGAGAGTCCATAATTGCCATAAGTTCTTTGTCGTAAATCTCGTAATTACGCTCAACCTCATTGAGGGAACGAGAACGAAAGGCAATAGGATACCATCTACCATCAACGAACTGGGACAAAACGGCGCCATTAGCATAATCGGACGAGTCAGCTTCCACCCTGAATTTCCCGTGGTTACGAGGAATCAACAAAACGACTTCCTCACAAATACGGCGTTTCAGCTCCTCGAACGCCTCCTCTTGACCTTTCTCCCACTTCCAAGTTCCATTTCCCGTGAGCTGTGTTAGTGGCTTTGCTACCAGGCTGAACCCACGAATGAATCGCCGGAAGAAGTTGCAGAATCCTAGAAACTGCTGGACGTCGCGCTTCTTTCGTGGAGTAATCCATTCTCGAACGGATTGAACTTTCTTGGGATCCATGCAAATAGTTCCGTTACCAATGATAATACCGAGGTAGTCGATAACCGGTTTTTCGAAAGAACACTTTTCGGGTTTAAGGAACAACTTGTGTTCCCGTAGAATGTCGAGTACTTGTTCTACGATTTGTCGATGTTCTTCTATACCGTCGGTAAAAATCAGTATGTCATCCATGTAAACAATAACATGACCTTTATTGATGAGGTCTCGCAGGATGTGGTTCATGAAACCTTGGAACGTCGCAGGAGAGTTGGTGAGTCCGAAGAACATGACGGTCGGTTCGAATAACCCCTGGTTAGTTCGAAAAGCCGCTTTCCATTCGTCACCTTCCTTTATGCGGATGTTGTTGAATCCCCATCTGATATCCATCTTCGTGAAGATTTTAGCGCCTTTTAAACGATCGATTAGCTCCTGAATGAGAGGAAGTGGATACCGGTTTTTAACCGTCATCTCGTTCAGTTTACGATAATCTTGTACTGGTCGTAAGGTACCATCTTTCTTTTTAACGAAGAAGAAGGGAGACGCCATCTGCGAAGTCGAAGGTCTGATTCGTCCAGTTCGAAGGTTCTCTTCGAGAAACTTATCGAGCGCCTCTTGTTCCTTTGGATTCAGTGGATATACTTTACAATCTAAAGGTTTAGAACCTGGCGTTAGGTCGATAGCGTGGTCCCAAGGACGTCGTTGTGGCAGTTGGTCGAATTCCTTCTGGCTGAAAACATTGGGGTACTTTTTGATGTAGGGCTTGGAAGTGTCGAACTCTTGGGCTGTTTCCTCTCTGGCTTGTTTTTCCGTCCACTTCCTCGACTGTACCTGCTCGTGAACATACCTGTCCCAGTCAAACAGGAAAAGCTGTTCGCCTTCCTGTAATGCCGCTCTAGAATGGGTATCCTCTGGTGTCCAAAAGTGTGGGTTGTAACCGCATCTTGTTGGACACCTGTCAAAGGTTAGTTCAGACGTATTCCAGTCGATACTCGGGTTGTGGTGTCGTAGCCAGTCTAGTCCTAGAAAGATATTATTCTTTCCTAGACTTACTACTCCGAATTGGATGATCTCTGAATGATCACCGATGGTCATCCGGATCTCGACGTACTTGTCTATTGAGCCGGAATCATTGAGTGTACCATCTGCATTGTAGACAGGGGTTTTGATCGGTAAGTCTTCCGTAACAAGGTTGTGCCGTTTGACGAATTCTGAGTCGATACAGGAACCAGTAGCTCCACTGTCGAGGAGTCCTTCTGTGACGATTTGTCGAGCATCTTCCAGTGTTTCGAGTATTGCTGGGAGTCTCAGACTTTTGCCGCGTGTCCCACGAACATAACTCCTTTTGTTTTTGAGACTCCGGATGGCGGTGACTGCTGTTTTCCAGTTCCGTTTTCGTATGTCCATGACGGTTTCTTCCGAGGCTTCTTTCTCCCGGGAAAAGGGCATCCAAGTTCGTAATAATCCCACTGCTCTCGGGATCTGATCTTCTCTAACTCTCTGAGTTAGCCATTCAGCAGTGTTAGGTTCGTACCGTATAGGTTTTTCGGTTTTTTCGGTTTTGTGTATGAAGGTGGAGGCGTTTTTCTGTTTAGTACCTGTACTGATTACATAGTCAACGCCATTATCAACAAACTCCGAAATGTCCGTGTGTGAAGGCTCCTGCAGACCTATATCTACTGCGGAGCCTTTGGAAAACCCAAATCATTAATAAAGTCCATACGTTCCTGCTCACTCATATTCAACATAATACCTCTGACTACCGCCTTTCTCTTGTGCGGGCAGTTCCTGCTCATGTGGCCTGGCTCGCCACAGTTGAAGCACAAACGCTTCTCCCTCGCCTGGTCGATGTCCATCGGCCTGCCCGTTCCTCCGAACGTGGTGCCGGTAGCATCTCTTCTCGGTGCCGCCGAATATTCTGCCTTTGGAGCTACTTTCGGCTCCTGTCGGTTCTGCTGAGTGGATGACTGTCCACGACTCTGTCCCTGTGGGTTAGCGTTCCACCACCCCGCATACCCGTAACCTCTCTTCTGTTCGGCCCACTGCCGCCTTACATTGTCAGCCCCTGTGACTACCTTCTTTAACTCCTTGTAGTCTTCAAAGGGCTCCGTTCGTCCTTTGATGATGTCGTAGAGAAGGGTGTGATCGACCGCCCTCTCCGCTAGGGTAAGGACGTGCGACTCGTCCTTCTTGTATCCGGCATCCTTCAGCAACAATTCAAATTCTTTGAAAAAGTCGCCGGCCGAAGACTTCCCCTGTCGGATATAAGTTAGTTTGTCGCGGGCTTCCTTCTCCTTCGCGACGTTCGTAAACTCCCTGTCCATGTCGTCAATGAGCTGCTTCCCCGTAATGTCCCATGTCCCTCTGTCGATATCGAAGTGGTCATCAGAGTAGACCTGGGCCCATTCGTCGGCTTTTCCTCTGACCAGGAAGGACATGATGATGGTCGTGACTCGGTGGGAGTTGTCGACCTGCTTTGTCTCTGTTAGCTCGGAGACATAAGCCATCATTCGTCGTCGCCATGGCCGGTAGGTGGCGGGGTCGCCATCGTAGTTTCCTGGTGTATTGACAAACACCCGGCGTGGACTAGAAGTGACAGCAGCGACTTCTGCTGGGTCGGGCGCATGTATCGACCGATCAGTCATGTTGGTTTATAGTAAGGGAGGGGATGAGCGTGTTTGGTAAGAATGAAAATATGTAATGTATCGAGAAAACTAGTTTCCAACGGTGTGTTGAATCCTAGGCAAGTTTGTAAAAGTTTGTTGTTGTGACGGGTGGTATGTGGTAGAAGCTCTATTCTTCTGTCAGCGACTCGCTAGCTCTCACAAGAGACAACCAGGCGTCACAAGATAGACGATGAGCAAGAGGATGAAAAAGCAAAAAGCGGATGGATAAAACAACCCAACTACAAGTCTAACTACCGAGGAGAATAGACGAGAATAGAGCTAAGGAATATAACTACCAAATATCTAGTCTTATATACAAAATGGGATATGAAACCGTGAGAGACGTCTCGCACCGTAACCGTGAGGACCTACAATAAGAGTCGCTCGTATCCATAAGTAAAGCTGTAGGTATTCGGTGAGTAAACAATAAGGCAATATAAAAAGAAGCATGGAGGCGGAACAATAATGACGTCGTCCTGTCAATGAACTGACAGGCACGAGAGAGTCGCGCCTAAGTGAAACGACAACGCGAGAACAATAAGGTTGACGCGTGTAACCTAAATAATAATGAAAATATAATAAGCGCTAGTGTAAGCGCTTTGGTGATTAGGTAAGTAAATAAAAGAAAAGGAAAAGAATAATGGAAAAAGATCGTTTCATGACAGATGCTATGGGTGCGGGTCCAGAGAACATCGAAAGGCAGATGGGCACCATGAACACGATGTCTGCAATCACTGTGGACTAACTGGTCATCTAGCAGCCATCTGTCGCAGGAAGTTCTTGGGACTCTCAAAACCCACCCCTCGTTCTGCCGCTGCTACATCTATCATTGCCGAGCCCTCTACCTCCATTGCTGCGACCACACCTGCCCCCGCTACCAACTTCACAAAGATCCTGCAGATGCTCACTGCAGGACAGAAGGAATTGGCAGAGCAGGTGGCAGAGTTGTGCTCAAATTTTTAAAGTGGGAACCCGCCACGGCTGCCACCTGGTTCCCTAGTCTGTATTCCTCGTCTACCTCTACTTATGCATCCATACCCTCGTGTACAATTGGTTCTGCTCAATCTAGTGATGTTTCTCACTTCCGCGTACCAATTAAGTTGCAAGGCAGATTCAAGAATACTGACAGCACAGCAATGATAGACTCTGGTGCCACAGGTCTCTTCATTCATGAACGTTTCGTGAAACTACATCGAATCCTCCCTCATCGTCTCCACCATCCAATCACTCTTTATAACATTGACGGATCTCCTAACACTGCAGGACAGATCACACACTCTGTACATCTACTGTCCACAATAGACCAAAACCCACCCCAGCTCCTTGAATACCTTGTCACCAACCTTGGTTTGGAAGATATCATTCTTGGACTTCCATGGCTCCGAAAGGTTAACCCGGACATTGACTGGAGAGAAGGGCAATTGGCTATCACCCCTCCCAGAAAGGCTCCACACCCCATGACCATTGAAGAAATCCCCGAACCCAAGGAAAGTAATGTGGGAGGAACCACTGCACATATCGTAGAAGCAAACCCAGACTGGGACACCACTTCAGCCCCACAAGTTCACTTCTCCATCCCGGAGCCTGATGACCAACCCCAATTGCCTGAAGAACCTCTCCCACTCCCCACGCCTGACCCAGAGATACATGAATACACTGAAAGCACCCCTCTGTATCGACTGGTAGGCAACAGGAAGCGGAGGAGAGCGCTACTTTGAGCTGGGATCATTGGCCATATGTCAGAAGAACTTTGGTGTTCTGCAGGGTACATGTATTCTCAACAACTCGCAGAGGCTGCCTACAAAGAGAAGCCATCGAAGTCCTTTGAAGAGATGGTCCCCTCGTCATACCGGAAACATGCAAAGGTCTTCTCCAAGAAAGAATCAGAATGACTGCCAGAACATAAACCTTGGGACCATGCCATAGATCTGAAACTGGATGCTCCTGAAACCATGCAGACCAAAATCTATCCCATGTCCCCAAATGAGCAGGAAGAGCTTGATCAGTTCTTGGAAGAGAATCGGTGCAAAGGCTACATCCGTCCCTCCAAATCTCCATTGGCATCGCCTGTCTTCTTTGTCAAAAAGAAGGATGGTAAACTTCAATTTGTGCAGGATTACCGGTGACTCAATGAATACACAGTAAAAAATCGGTACCCACTTCCCCTTGTCACGGACATTGTCAGCCAGCTACGTAAAGCCAAGGTCTTCTCCAAAATGGACATTCGTTGGGGGTATAACAATGTGCGGATTAAAGAGGGTGACGAATGGAAGGGAGCATTTGCAACAAATCGAGGACTCTTTGAGCCCCTCATCATGTTCTTTGGCCTAACAAACTCACCCGCTACGTTCCAAGCCCTCATGAACTCCATATTTGCTGACCTCATTGCTGCTGGGAAGGTGGCCGTCTATCTGGATGACATCCTAGTTTTCACCGAAACTCTTGAGGAACATCAGAGTATAGTCAACAATGTGCTTACACACCTCAGCAAATATGACCTATATCTGCGACCAGAGAAATGCGAATTTGAACGACCTTCCATCGAATACCTAGGCTTGGTAATCAGTGAAGGAGAAGTGCGAATGGACCCAGTCAAAATAGAGGCAGTTAGTAACTGGCAGGCCCCTACAACGCTACGTGATCTCCAAGGCTTCCTAGGATTTGCTAACTTCTATTGGAGATTTATTGAAGGTTTCGTGAAGAAAGCTCGACCCCTGAACAACCTTACCCGCAAAGACACTAAATAGGTTTAGGGATCAGAACAGCAGGAAGCCTTCGATTCACTAAGGGACTCCTTTACATCAGCACCAATCCTCACACTATGGGACCCATCGAAACCAACTCGGATTGAAGTGGATGCATCAGGCCTCGCTACTGGAGGTACACTTTTGCAGCTACAGGAGGATGGGCTCTGGCACCCCATCACATATCGCTCCTCCTCCATGGATCCAGCTGAGCGAAACTACGAAATCTATGACCGGGAAATGCTGGCCATCATCGAGGCATTGAAAGACTGGAGAAGCTTCTTAGAAGGATCCCTGGAACCCTTTGAAATCATAACTGACCACCAGAACCTCGAATACTGGAAGACAGCCCAAGACCTCAGTTGTCAACAGGCACGATGGGCACTATGGCTCTCTCAGTTTGATTTCCACCTTAAACATCGCCCAGGCAAAGCTAACACTCAAGCTGATGCACTGTCATGTATGGTGCAGCACCAGGTCACAGATGCAGAGGACAACAGGGAACAGATCATGCTAAAACCAGAACACTTCCTTAATGCAGCAACCATGGTCCTCCTCCATAACTCCCTCCTCGACCGCATTCGGCAGATCAGCAACCAAGAGGCCGAAGTACTGGACGGTCTGAAAGGTATCAAAGGTCCCCAGAGTCTCACTAGTGGTCCAGCCGAGTGGAGAGAAGAAAATGGTTTGGTTTACTACCGCAACAAAGTCTACGTCCCACCAGATACCACGCTAAGGAAAACAATCCTGGAACACTGTCATGACGCACCTACCGCAGGTCATCCAGGGATGCATGGTACCCTGGAACTAGTCAGCAGACTCTACTGGTGGCCTGGGATGCGCTCTTTCATAGACAAGTATGTCGACGGATGTGATCACTGCCAACGCAAACGCCTAAACTCTTCACCCCTTCAACCTCTCCCCATACCGGAAGGACCCTGGCAGGACATTGGTGTGGATCTTATTGGGGAATTGCCTATGACACAGGATGGCCATAACACTATCATCACCTTTGTTGACCACTATACAAAGATGGTGCACTGTTTTCCCTGTACCACCGAGATAACAGCAGAAGGAGTAGCAGATTTCTTTTATAAAGAAATCTTCCGCTTACATGGCCTACCCCGTCGATTCATCTCTGATAGAGGACCCCAATTTGCGGCAGACGTTATGCGACAGCTACTGAAGTGACTAGGAATCGACTCCGCCCTGACCACAGCATATCACCCTGAGACAAACGGACAGACAGAATGCGCCAACCAGGAAATCGAACATTACATTCGCATGTACGTAAGTCACCAACAGGATGACTGGGACCTCTTAATCCCTACTGCTGAGTTTGTCATGAATGCCTGCATCCACTCTGCACACAGCCACTCCCCCTTCGAAACACTTTACAGTTACACCCCTGAGTTCACCATTCCAAATGGCATTGAGACAAAATACCCGTCCATCGAGCACCGACTGGAACTGCTACAGCATGCACGTGAGGATGCAGAAGCAGCACTATGGATGAGCAAAGAGTGCATCAGAGAGGGAGTAAAAGGAAAAGTACAGGAATTCAAAGTAGGACAACCGGTTTGGTTATCCCTGAGCAAATTAAAAGTACGGCAAAAGAACCAGAAACTGGGGAGCAAATGCCTAGGTCCATTTGAAGTCGCAGAGAAAATGGGCCCACTCACATATTGATTACACCTACCTACCTGGATGAAGATCCATGACAACATCCATACCAACCGCCTGACTCCCTGGAAGGGAAACGAGGTCAACGGAGTGGAGCCTCCACCACCAGAACCCGAAATTGTCGAGGGAGAAGAGTTCTATGACATGGATAAGGTCCTGGATAGCCGTGTCTTTGGATGGTGGAGAAAGTTGCAATTCCTGGTAAAGTGGAGAGGCTATGATGAGGGACACAACAGCTGGGAGCATGAAGAAAACCTAGTAGGCACCAGTGATGATGCAATTGCAGATTTCTATGCAAAACACCCAAATGCACCACGGAAGATCTCAGCAGCCATCTTCCACTCTCTACCCTGGCAACCTTATGAAAACCTTACAGAAATAGTCGCTGGGACATTGACTGTAGAAGGGGGGGTAATGTCGTGACATATATGGGTACCTACTTCATTTTTCCATAAGCTTTCCATTCCCACGCTGCCGCTTACTCATCCGGACCCTCATATATATAGTACCATAGTTGACACCTAGTTCCCCATCTTGACCTCTTGGTCTTTGGAACTAGGTTAGTATTTGTATCTTCTTTACAGTCAATATACTAAACTTGGTCTTTAGAACTAGTTTTCCTTGTGCGACCCTAGTGATTGGCCCTTGTGCTGTCACTGCTGTCTTGATCATTATCTCTTTCAGCCTTTGTGTGTGGTGCTAGCCCCACTCCTCACTTCGGCTTGTGCTTGAGCCTGTGCCTTCCTCTGTGCTTTCTCCCTTCGTCACCACATATTGTTTACTCACCTAATACCTACAGCCTTACTTATGGATACGAGTGACTCTTATTGTAGATCCTCACGGTTATGGCGCGAGATGATTCTCACAGTTTCATATCCCATTAGTATATAAGACTTAGTATTTTGTAGTTATATTCCTTAGCTCTATTTTCGTCTATACTCCTCGGTAGCTAGACCTGTAGTTGGGTTGTTTTATTTCATCCTCATCACTTCCTCATCCTCTTGCTCATTGATTCTCGTGTGATGCCTGGTTGTCTCTTGTGAGAGCTAGCAAGTTGCTGACATTCTTCTGTCAAGGGTACTTTATCTATACCAATGTGATGTGTGAGCTCAAATGTCACCACTTTATCTCCTAGTAGATAATCTGAGAACACCTCCACTGGCATTGTGCTTTGATACCAATCTGGCAGTGTATGAGGTGGCATATAGACCATGTTTTGGTTTGCCAATGCAGCCAAATAAGATTTCAGACTTGGCGGAATAACTTGAACCAGTTGAGCACATTTGATGTAATCCAGAAGTTGACTACATAAAACTCAAGCTATGAAGAACAGCACACTAGATCCCCAAGACTGCAAAAATAGATTTGAGTAATGTAAGTAAAACTCATCAAGCAAAAACACAGCTGAATGCAAGTCAATATATGCATCTAAGAACTGTTCTGGATTCAGATCATCCTAAGGCAAATCATTTGATGAAGGTCTTTGTCTTGATAATCCATCTTCAATGATGGAACAGAAGTTGAATAAATGGAAATAGGCCACCCAAAAAAGTACAGGTGCATTAGGAACATCTGCTACTGAATGGATCCAAGCCATCATGGTAGCAGGAGGAGATGAAATAGGGTAGCAGAAGTGGAGACAGAGGTACCTGGGTGCCTAGGAGCAGGCAAGGGACAGAGAAGGGGTAGGTCCTTATCAGAGTGAGTGATCATGTCAGAGTGGAAGGGAGTGGCAGAAAGAGGCGGAGAGATACGCATAGGTAGTGGTATATAGCAAAAGAGAGAGTAGGCATGGGTAGTGATATAGGGGGGTGAAGGGGAGTTTAAACAATGATCATCAAACATAGACCTAATTGAGGTCAGAAATAGAATGAGCAGTCAAAAACAGTTCTTATCCTTAAGCATAGGATTTCTTGCATGCAATAACTATCATTTATGTCTTCTTCATGAGCATGATGTAACTAATTTGTCAAAGGGTAACCTGAGCAGCAGTATTGAAATCAGATGACCAAGCTCAGTACAACTAATTATAATTTATTGCAGGGCTTAGGTAAAGGGTTCTCAGTTGGGTGGGGGAGGCATCCAACGCAACACAACACAACATAATGCAACAGAACACTTTGTGATGGTATGAACAGAATGAGAATTATAAGTGAAGGATGACACTTCAGGTCCCCCTTTTCCTCATCATTTTTAATACATTGTCAATATTCTGCGCACTGTTTACCACTTTTTTCGAATGATGAACTATTTGACTCATCAGGAGATGTGTATGACATATTCTCTATCTGAACATGGATTATGGATCTCTATGGATTTTCTAAACGGTGTGCACCTTTGGGTTGATTAGTCAACTGTTGTGTCAAGATCGGAGTCAAGTGTTGAAACCCCCCCCTTGTCGAAAAAAAGGTACTGAGGAGAGAGAAATGGATAACTATGTTACCTCTATTCACTTTACCAATTCTGGAACATTGAGGAGTAGTTGTTCTGAAGGTCTTCCGGGATCAAGTTCTTCCTTTCTTTCTTCTGAGAAAATCGAGGGAGGTATAATTAGAATTGTAAATGGGATTGTTATAGTTCGCTCACCATTCTCTCTCGGCCTCTCAAAATATTCTTAACTCGCTTTCTCTGCTTAAGAACTGTGGGAAATCCTTTCTTAACGGAATTGGGGATATTTCCGAATTTGGATTATCCGGGAAGACTCGGGAGTTGAATGCGGGAGGATTCGGAACTCGGGAGTTGAACCGCCGGGAGTCTTGTTCGTTGTTAGTTCTAAGTTCTAGCTTTGCTTTTGGTCAGACGTTATCACGTAATTGCTTCAACGGCATCAACGGAACGAGTTCTTGGATCGAAAAGGACCAAGACAAAGAATAAAACATACTGCCTGCCCTTATTCCTGATACTCACACATCCTGAACCCTTTCAAGATGACATCCAACAGCATCAATAGCAGGCGAAACAAACCTGGCAAAAACGGCAGCAAAAATATCAACAAAGATGCACATATACCTGGAGGACATAGTAGAGAACAGAGTGTCACACCTAGTTTGAGTTCTAGTCCACTTCCTGGTGGAGGGAGTGGGAGTGAGAGTGCTGCAGGGATAGGGATAGGAAGTGCAGGAGGGGGGCAACCTCCTACATTCACCGGTACTGTACCAAAGTCAGTATATCCTATTTTTTGGATAAATTCTTCAACATACTAACTATGTTCCTCTTCTCTTCTCTTCTGTTCTCTTTCTTACGCCTCTACCACCTTCCCCACCTCTTCCCTACACCGGACTCTCAGATATATCTACGATTTCAGTAAAGCTCTTGCAGGAGAAGTCCGTAACCTCCTTGCTGAAGTTGGACAATTGAGGGACGAGAGGAGACAGTTACAATAGTGAGTAATATAGTAATACAGTAATACTATTCTGGTTGTTTCCTCATCCTTCTCCGCTTTTGACCGGATACTTAACCTTTTACTTTTCACTTTCCCTTACCCTTCATATTATAGCGAAATCGCTGAAATAATGTCCATGAAATCCAACGGAGGAGGAGGAGGAGGAATGCCTAATGGGACTGGGTTAGCTTTGATGGTGAGTCAAGCGAGTTTATCCTCTTATTCTCTGTTTTCAAATCTCCGAATGTATCTGCTTACCTTTACCCTTCCCCATTATAGGGTTATGATCATCCAGATGCATTAGCCTACGCTCTCACTCATCATTTAGACCGTTCATTATCAGCACCTCCAGACCCACACAACCCTCTAGACCCATCGGCACCTCCAGACTCGGCACCTACACCACCAGCATGGCGAACTGTACATAAACATAATCGTGCAGAAAGGAAACCTCGAGGAGGGAAGAAAGGCGTTGCTATTGGGAGTGGTGTTGGTGGTCCTGGCGGTGGACCAAATCAAACCCCATCATTTCCGCCATTAGAAGTATCCAAAACGAATATCCCAGCGTGGACACAGTGGAGACGTAAGTTTCACTCTTTCTTTCCTTTTTTTCTTTTTTTCTTTCCGTAGTTGATCTCGGATGAGATCGTCGGTCTTTCGTGGATGTTTTCTTCTTCCGTCTGTCACCATCACGTTCACACTTCGTTCTACATCCTACATCCTACATCTCTTTACTTATCTCCCGTATCCGATAATCCGCAATCCTTATTCCTCAATTCAATACCGTTACCAAGCTAAGCTTACGCTCACGCTTGCTCTCTTCCCCTTCTTTTATCTCCCAGCCAACCCACTTCTTTCACCAACCCCACAACATGGTTTGTTTCCTGGCGTAGGCTCAGATTCTACACCTCCACCACAGGCTAGAGCTGGTCTTTTTGGTAAGTACTTCAAAAACCATAAATCTTTTTCTTCTCGTGTCTTCTTTGAACATGCTACCATGATAATGCTTACGTCTATATATACAGGCTCACCCTCACCACCACCGCCACCGCCAGCAAAGTAAATCTGTTTATAACATTGAATTGTAACGCTGTCGTTGTACTTTACCCATATTCATATATGTAACAGCGCCAGTATACCTATACGTGTAGTTCAACTGTACATCCTACCCAATTCACATCTTACTTTCCAAATGGGAAATTATCTCCTCTCTCTTCATATGGAACGGACCTAAAACTTGAAGAATTAACATTTGGCCCCATTGACTGCTTCCGCGCATACTGAATTGCATGCCGGGAGAAGGCTGGGTCAGACCGTTCAACGCTGGATCAAAGAAAAACAATAACCAGTTCCAATGCAGGGCTGTCTCAGGCCTTGAGGGGAGATGGTCACCCGAAGAAAGAATTCAATTGATGACTGACAACTGAATTGCAGATATAGGTTTAAGGCTTCTGTTACGTTCTCTATCCCGGCTGTTCATCAGAGTCCAGAAGCTGGTCTGAGCGCATTGTCTTCATGGCTTCCAGGGGCATAGAGTAATAGAAGAAATAATTCCAGATTGGGTCTACCTGTATTACAAAGTGTCCGGCTCGGCAGATTTCCAAGTTAGCACCTTTGGTCCTAGTCAAGTCTTGGTTGAGTAAGATTTCGAAGCAAATCGGCCTTGTCAGGAAGATGAATAGTATTTCTCTCGATATCAAACACGGGGGAGATCGAAAGTAGGAGGTGGGAGAAAGATTACTCGGTTTGGACCTTCTACAGGATTATGTAACCTATCAAAAACCTTATTGAAAAGACTTATAAAAGCTCACACCAGGTGCGCGACACCCATCATTTTGTTTCACTTGTTTCATCATCATCTAATAATCATCCTGTGTAAGAGCTACGACAGTTCAGATTTCTGAGTGGACAATGAACAGCAGGTATGGCTGAAATTCTTGATTACTGTCAGATGAAGCAATTGAGACTTGGGCTATCTTAGTACCATGTTCACAAATGCAAATCATTTTGTTATCAATGGTGGCCAATTTAATGTAATTTGTGAGCAATGATTGAAATTGTTCCAACAAACTGATAATGATAAATTTCTATAGCAAGTGATGAACACACTAAAATCTTGAATTGGCTCAATGCCCCTGACTGTTCTTGCAATTATGTGCAGGCTGCAGGCAAGAAGACAGCAGGCACTGGGCAATGGATCTATTATCTTGCAGAATATAGACAATGGAGATTACAACCAAGTGTGTTGTGGATTCAAGGCCCAGGTTGGATTCTATTGAATGAAATATTAAAAAATGATCACTGATTTATTATATTAGTAGGAACAGGAAAAACTGTGTTAACGTAAGTTATTGTTGTCAATCTCTCAAAATTTTGGATGAACTTTCTGTAAATAGGACAACAATCATTGAGGACTTACCTTTTCATGCTAAATGGTATCATTATTTTGATTCCAGGGACAACACAGAAAGGCAATCAACATATCGTGGATTTCTATTATCTCTTGTTAAACAAATGGGATTAGATGGTAGCAGAGTTAACCCAGCTCTACACAGCCTATATCATTTGAATGGAGTCAACCAACCCACAGATGAAGAGCTGAAAAAAGTTCTGGGAACCCTCATCCAAGAAAGAAATGCAGGATACCTTGTGGTTGATGCTATGGATGAATGTCAAGAACCCACAAAAGTTATAAATTGGCTGTCACAATTTTCTTCAAAGCTCTGGATTCTTGTAACAAGTCGTAATCCTCCACAGTCCAAGATTGGAGCCAATGTGTGGGAGGTTGCTCTTGATACCAAAGAGTCAAAGGTTGATGAAGACATAGCAATGTATCTCACACATGAAATCCAAAGCCTTTCAAGTTTCTCTGGGGAGTTCAGGTCAATTATAATGGAAGCTTTGAAAAAAGGTGCCCATGGACAGTGGGTAATTTATGTTCTAAATAAGGTAATTTTCTGACAGAAAAACCTAATATTTCAGATTCCGCTGGGTTGAGTGCCAATTGAGGGAGGTGGCTAAATGTGGTACACCAAAGATGGCAAAGATAATTCTGAAAAATTTGCCAAAAGACTTGAGTGAGACATATGAGCAAAGTTTAAACAAAACACTGCAAAAAGGAGAGGCCTATACAGAAGATGCTAGAAATTTGCTCCTTTGGCTCCTCTATGCATATAAGCCTATCTCATTGAAGCAAGCCAAGGAGATCCTTGCAATTGACATACATGATCAGACTTATGATCATGACAATGGAGGCACACTACAGCTGGATTTAATTATCAGCTCCACACTAGTAACTCAGGGATCAGATGGTGTTGTTCAGTTGGCACATGCATCAGTGAAAGAATTTCTAATTGCAAATTATGGTGCAAATCAAACCATGAATTTATTCAATTTGAATGAATTGTTGGCACATGATATCATAACTCAATCAACCATTGTTTATTTGATGAATATGGAAGATATCTTACATGCTGGGTTGAGTAAAACAGATATTCTGTCAATGGCTGATGCTGAGGGAGAAAAGCAATTTTATCTGGCCAATTATGCTGTTGAATATTGGCCAGCCCATGCAAAATGGGTGGAAGACCATAAATTAGAAGGAAAAGCTCAATCCTTGGTACACAAAATATTAAGCAATTCAGCATTTTTTTTGAAATGGGCTGATATGTATGAGAATAGAAATTATGGTAGGCAAAGGAATCTGGGAACACCTTTATATTATGCAGCCATGAATGGCTTAACCAGAAGTGTGGAAGCACTGATTAAAACCATGAAAAGGTCCCTAGCTACAGATGACATTGGAACTAATGGTGAGGGTGGTGAATATGGGAATGCACTTCAAGCTGCATCTCAGCATGAGCATGAAGCTATTGTCAAATTTCCAGTTGAAAATGGTGCTGAAATCAATGCCAAGGGAGGTCAATACGGGAATGCACTCCAAGCAGCATCATACAAAGGGAATGAAGCCATTGTCAAATTTCTGGTTCAAAATGGTGCTCAAATCAATACCCAGGGAGGTCAATATGGGAATGCACTCCAAGCAGCATCATCTAAAGGGAATGAAGCTATTGTCAAATTTCTGGTTGACAATGATGCTGAAATCAATACCCAGGGAGGTCCTTTTGGGAATGCACTCCAAGCAGCATCATCTGGAGGGAATGAAGCTATTGTCAAATTTCTGGTTCAAAATGGTGCTGAAATCAATACTCAGGGAGGTCATTTTGGGAATACACTCCAAGCAGCATCATACAAAGGAAATGAAGCCATTGTCAAATTTCTAGTCAAAAATGGTGCTGAAATCAATATGCAGGGAGGTCAATATGGTGATGCACTCCAAGCAGCATCATCTGGAGGGAATGAAGCCATTGTTAAATTTCTGGTTCAAAATGGTGCTGAAACCAATACCCAGGGAGGTCCTTTTGGGAATGCACTCCAAGCAGCATCATTTGGAGTGAATGAAGCCATTGTCAAATTTCTAGTTGAAAATGGTGCTGAAACCAATACCCAGGGAGGTCATTATGGGAATGCACTTCAAGCAGCATCATACAAAGGGAATGAAGCCATTGTCAAATTTCTGGTTGAAAATAGTGCTGAAATCAATACCCAGGGAGGTCAATATGGGAATGCACTCCAAGCTGCATCATCTGGAGGGAATGAAGTCATTGTCAAATTTTTGGTTGAAAATGGTGCTCAGACCAATACCCAGGGAGGTCAATATGGGAATGCACTCCAAGCAGCATCATCTGGAGAGAATGAAGCCATTGTCAAATTTCTGGTTGAAAATGGTGCTAGAATCAATACCCAGGGAGGTCAATATGGGAATGCACTCCAAGCAGCATCATCTGGAGGGAATGAAGCCATTGTCAAATTTCTGGTTAAAAATGGTGCTGAAAGCAATACCCAGGGAGGTCCTTTTGGGAATGCACTTCAAGCAGCATCATTTGGAGGGAATGAAGCCATTGTCAAAGTTCTGGTTCAAAATGGTGCTGAAATCAATATGCAGGGAGGTATTTTTGGGAATGCACTCCAAGCAGCATCATACAAAGAGAATGAAGCCATTGTCAAATTTCTGGTTGAGAATGGTGCTGAAACCAATACCCAGGGAGGTCCTTTTGGAATTGCACTCCAAGCAGCATCATTTGGAGGGAATGAAGCTATTGTCAAATTTCTGGTTCAAAATGGTGCTCAGATCAATACCCAGGGAGGTCAATATGGGAATGCACTCCAAGCAGCATTATCTGGAGGGAATGATACTATTGTCAAATTTCTGGTTGAAAATGGTGCTCAGACCAATACCCAGGGAGGTCAATATGGGAATGCCCTCCAAGCTGCATCATTTGGAGGGAATGAAGCCATTGTCAAATTTCTGGTTGAAAATGATGCTGAAATCAATACCCAGGGAGGTCCTTTTGGGAATGCACTCCAAGCAGCATCATTTGGAGGGAATGAAGCCATTGTCAAATTTCTAGTTGGAAATAGTGCTGAAATCAATACCCAGGGAGGTCATTATGGGAATGCACTCCAGGCAGCATCATATAGAGGGAATGAAACCATTGTGAAATTTCTGGTTGAAAATGGTGCTAGAATCAATACCCAGGGAGGTCATTATGGGAATGCACTACAAGCAGCATCATACAAAGGGAATAAGGCCATTGTCAAATTTCTGGTTGAAAATGGTGCTAAAATCAATAACCAGGGAGGTCAATTTGGGAATGCACTCTAGGCAGCATCTTTGCATGGGGATGAAGCCATTATCAGATTTCTGGTTCATAATGGTGCCATTGACAATGTTCAGGTTTTGTAGTTCCCTGAGTACATTCTGTAAATTTCTATTCTCCTTGGTAACTAGACTTGTATCTGGGTTACTTCCCACTTTATTTCATTTTTCCCTGTTTAATCTTCAGTATCTGTGTGATGCCTGGTCACCCTTGTGAGAGCTAGTGAGTCATTGATATATGTGGTATGTTATTTTGCACCAGTATTTCCTGCTTTGGTCTACTATGTACTCTTCTGCACTAGCATCTCCAGTTTCACTCAGATCTACCTGATGTCACTCAACAAACAAGAGGAATTAGATCAATTTCTACTGGAAATTTTGCATAAGAGGGTCCAAATCATCATTAGCATCTCCACTTTTCTTTGTGAAGAAGAAGGATGGCAAGCTTTGTTTTGTACAGGATTACCAACACCTTGTCACGAAACACTCTTTTCTATTATTCTTTTCTTTTATTATTCTTTTCCTTTTTCTTTTATTTACTTACCTAATCACTGAAGCGCTTACACCAGTGCTCATTATATTCTCATTATCATTGTTATGATCGTGCACTAAGAGATCATCGGAAAGGGTCACGGGGTAATCATGGGAAATAGCAAAGAGAATTGCTTTGCAAGGTAAGACAATCCTAAACTATGTAGTCAGACCTTGACTCCACTATTAGTAGAGTCCTCAACACTTTGTGTGTCTGCAAGAGAATGAAAGTAAATGTGTTCCATTTGCAATGACCGTCGTGGACATACTGACAGTAGGGATGTTAAAATGATGATGTGGATAAGTGATTAATTGGTATCACTATCAAAGTGCTATCAAGGTTGATATTTAAACTAAGGAACTACCTATTCGATACCATAGCTTTATACTAAAGGTAAGTCAGGATCGCAAAGTGATGTCATGCCCAAATGGGTTAGCTTGTAAGTAAAGAACAAAGGAGGGGATATAAAAGGAATAGTGTAAGTCCGATAAGGATGATAAGAGATAACAAGTAATTACTTCGCGTCGGAATCCTTCACAAAGTAATTGCATAGTGGTAACAGGATATAAATGATATCTCTAAGTAGCAGAATAAATTGCAAAGCTCCGTAAAGCCTTAGCTTGCATAGATATAACAATCATCTAGATTACATGTGTCAACCTTATTGTTCTCGCATTGTCATTTCATCCATGCGCGGCTCTCTCATGCCTGTCAGCTCATTGACAGGACAACATCATTATTGTTCTGCCTCCATGCTTTCTTTTATATTGCCTTATTGTTTACTCACCGGATACCTACAGCCTTACTTATGGATACGAGCGACTCTTATTGTAGATCCTCATGGTTACGGTGCAAGACATCTCTCATGGCTTCATATCCCATTTAGTATATAAGACTTAGTATTTTGTAGTTATAGTCCTTAGCTCTATTCTCGTCTATACTCCTCAATAGCTAGACTTGTAGTTGGGTTATTCATCCTCATCACTTTTTTGTCCTCTTGCTCATCAACTATTGTGTGATGCCTGGTTGTCTCTTGTGAGAGCTAGCAAGTTGCTGACACACCTGAATGAATACACCATCAAAACCAATACCTCCTTCCTCTAGTTGCCAACATCATTGGTGTTACAAAAGCACTGATATGCTAACTTGGGGGTGAATGCAAAATACAGGAGCAGTAATACTAACACCAACACACCCACACACAATACTAAGTCAAACACTAAGTTCAGAGGGGCACAGGAAAGATATTAAAATTCAAAGTCTAAATATAGCTTTTGTACACAGATGGGTAATAGATTTTCTTTCACAAGTTCTATAAAACTTGGGCTGGATAATGCTCTACTCTGTTCTGCTTGCTCTGACTTTGACTGAATAACTTTTCTCTCTGGCTGAGTTATTTGTACAATCTTCCTGAGTGAATACAATGTCTGGCTGTTCTCTCTCTGCTCTATTAAGTCTAACTCTGATTTCTCTCTCTTTACTCTGGGTTTATCTCATTCCAACTAAGTGTCTAAATCAGACTTTTTTATGCTAGAAGCAAACTCCCTTCAAGTAGGACTAGCAATCACTTCTGAAGTTGGGGTCTGGTTGAGCCCTGTAACATTATGAATTCGGGTAATTTGCCGAAAATTTACAAGATACCACTAGAAACGCGCTTCTACGGCATTGACGCAGAAGACATCGAGTTCTTCCAGAAAGAAACGAAAGCACAAGACAAAGAAGAGCTCAGAAAACATATCATCGCTGTTCAAGCCAAAGCATACTCGGTATGTTCTTACTATTTACTTATAGTACTTGGCTGACAATATGACCCCCATCTACATTTGACCATGAACTATTTCTCCAAATAGATATACCGTTATCCTTGTATCCGAATGTGCGAATTCATGAGGTAAAATGGATTCTCAAGACTCGGGAGTGCTGATGATTCGACAAGCAGAGGTCACATCAAGATTGAAGATGGCGCGTCTTCCTGCGTACCCACATCTCTTAAAGCTCAGCAGGGACAGAACGAGAGCCCTATTTCCAGATCTCACATGTTATTATCAGTCTTACGATGATGATCATAATGTTTCAACCTTCTCAAATTTCTTGGATATTCAGTCGGGAATGATGCTCGGAAGGCCATTCAAGCTGACTGTCCCATTCAAAATGACATTACATCCGACCTTCACAAAGGCAAAATTTTATACTCTCAGCAGAGAACGCTGCCGCGTTAACTCATGTCTATACGTTGTAGATTTTTGGGACCTCGGTCACAAAATGTCTAAATCAGCACCGGAGTCGTTTCCTGTACCGTTCATTCAAGGAGATGTATTCGACCAGGATATCCTCGAAGTTATAACGCCGTTCACATTGGAAAATCCCCCTTTAACACCCTCACATCACTGAATCCCCTTCGTGGCCACTCCTGGGCTTGCTTCTGTGGAGCCTTCTTTCATTTGTTCAAGATAAGATGGCTAGAAGCAGATTGCATCAGCACTGGCAGGCCTTCTTTCTCCTGAGCCAGGTCCAATGATTCTTGGGGTACATGGTTCAAGGGCAGAGAAAGGCTTCTGGCATCCAACGGAAAGTGAGCGACACATGCTCTGTCACTCACCGAAAAGCTGGAAGGATCTATGGGAGGGTTTATTTGGACAGGGTGATGTCGAAGTCAAGGCCCAATCAAGAAAGGAGATTGGTGGAGACGATCTGTTCGGGACGTATCCAGGAAACAAAGACCTGTATCATATCATGGAGTGGTCTATATTGCGTATCTAGTTTCAGCGATGTTTAGTGGGAAAGGGTAGTACAAATAGGCATGAATTGAGTTGCATATTTTTCAGTGCGATGGACTGCAGAGGTCAATCGGAAGTTGCCATCTAGGATCATAGATCCACACGGACCCAAGGCGCACTCTACTATCAGATTTCGCACATAGGACATCGTAGAGAGTAGTGGGGGAATGTCATAACTCAGTGGCATTGGCCAGTACGTCTGTACTCAGTCTCCACATTCTGCGAAGAATTCCGCTTCCCTTCGACTAGAATCAAGAAAAGTGTCGGAGAAGTACTATAGAGCATTTCAAGAGGTTCAAAGTAAGCCAATGTATTTAGAGCTTCGTGTCGCTACACAGCAATCAATCGTATTAATGAGGTTCTATGACCGCCATTAGGAGGCTAGAAATCGGATAGAAGTATCAATATTGAACACTGTTTTCAAGCTATAAAACAAAATGCATTTTTCACAGAGCTGACTCATAGGAATAGTGCCACAAAGTTGGTACAGCGAAAACTTCTCGGGTAAGATAACATCCTCCGAGCTCGGGGTTGAGAACATATATCAGATATCTTCTATGTATTACTTTTGATCATGACTCGACATCGACCAATGAGTATACAAACGGTCAAGTAATTACAAAAAACCAGTCCATCAATGCCGAATTATGTACATCCCAAGTTGTCGTGATATGCATTAATTTCCGTGAAATCGTCACTGGCGCGAACACCTAAATAACGAAATCAAACTGACATTAGATAGTATCGAGAACAAATACTTGAATCACTTGCTAGATCTTCGCCACCTCTCTCCCCCCCCGCGGCTAGGCCAAGCCAGGAAAAAACCACCACGCCACATTCTCTGCATACCGTTCCCACTCTCCAGGGAACATTTTTTGCATCTGCTTATCCTCTGCTTCTGCCCGGCTTACGCCCACTGCCAGCGTCCAGACCCACCAGGCAGCCCAGACAATCAGAGCGCTTCCGTTGCTCCTTAGAGGTCCACACTCGGTCAACCAGCTTCCCTCGGTTAGGTGCGAAAAAGCGATACCAGCGACAAGGAGCATGCTCCCTGTGTAAGCTGGGTGTCGCACGTACCCATAAAACGACGTCGTCACGAGACGATGTTCGGGGTGAACAGTAAGGTCGAACGTAAATAGCTTCCCAAGAGTTTTAAAGCAATCCAGGCGGATGTAGGACCCCAAAACGACTGCAATGATTCCAATAATGAAGAAGGGCGAAACTCTGATGTGAGGGCTCGATGTCGCGGGACAGACAAAAGTTTTCAAAACAGGCACGGCGAAAGGTGATACTGAGGATATCATTGGCGACGAGCCAAATACGGATAAAGTGCTGAGGTAGAAAATGACTTCGAAGAAAGCACATATCCATATGATAACCATATGTAACTGTAAAGGCAAGAACTTGTCACTTTCAGTTGCCAGAATGGATTGTACAGAGACTCACTTTGAACACCAAAGGAGCGATCTGAAGAATGTACAATTCCTCGGTGTGGTAACGACTTTTCTGTTGTGTGGGATTTGGAGGGGTACAGGCCCAGTGATTCGTAAGGGCTTGGACAATGACAAGGGTAACTCGTGCTAAAGACATCGTGAAAGTGAAGTTTTCGTGAGCGGAAGGGTCCAAAACTGGGAGTAAAAGGCGAAGAGTGAAAACCTGGGTTGGGGATCAGCTAACCTATGAGCAGTATTTTATACCTTTCCATCCAGAACGGCGACCAGTTCAAGCTTCGATTCATGCTATGAACTGACAGAATCAAATCAGGAATTGTGAGTTTGATCATGATCCCGGAATCGTTCCATCTCGAATCCGGGAATCTAAAGCTGAAGTTGCAACGTGTTCCGCGGGGGGACGAACGCAGAAGGCCAGCCACAGATACGTACTCTATGAATTTTGGCCTGGCCTTACTCCCAAACCCGGAAGCTTCCACGACGAATTCTTGCCTATTACATACCTTGGAGTACACTTCAGTCTCTCATCGTGCGTATTCCCGATGGATGATTTATAGCCGTGGGGGTCTGGTCCCTGAGCTCGATTTGAACGGAAATGAATGGTCGACGACCAGAAAGGGGCATATTCTAAGAAAAACTGAACTTGAGATACTTGCATAACCTGTTGAACCGTACGTCTTAGAGGCTATCGCCACATACAAACAGACGGACGATCGATAGTCGACAATGCGAATGAAACAGATCTGGAAAGTTTGAACAAGGTTTGCCGGTAATAAAAGCCATGGATTCGAAATTTCACTGCCAGCGCAGCCCACGCTTGCACGAATTGAGCACGAAGGTTTTCCAATACTCAAACTGGCTACAATGAGAATCCATTATTCTTCCATCGGATCTGATACTCATACACTCTCCCTCGGAAATTGGATACGAGCCCCTCCGTATGAGCTTAAAACTTAAAGTCGAAGTGGTTCCACTGAAGAACATAGAACGAGGAAGGCGTCGAGGGAAAGAGCGGGTTTCAAGCAAAGAAGGAATTTTTGGGTTACGTAAAGTCAGAAACAACGAGTGCGTAACAATACAGGTAGTGTTCTAATGGAGGTATGCTAGGGTATGCTACGGATACAAAAACAGAATGATCAACGGCGGCGAGTAACCACCAGATAGTTTGTACTGAGATGTGGCTTGATTCATGCGATATCTATGATGGGTCATGGCAAAGCATAAAGTATAAAGTCGTGATACACAAGGATATATGGCTTGACAGGGAGACAGGTATGAGAGATTCCACAATATGCAAGCTGCCGCTACAGGTACGAGCAAAGCGCGTAAACGGCTAAGAAAACATAACGGTCAATGTCTTCGACTCGATGATCACTCTGAGACCTTACATTGGACCATCACGCAGACGTGCTGCCATTGACGAGAACGTGGTCTTTGCCATATGCAACCGGGTGCCCGTTTCTCAATTCAGCTTCGCTGACCATCGCGTCTTCCGGGTGTGGAGGAGCAAAATGCTTTGACTGATGCTCGATCTGCTCTTGTAATACGCTGGAGCCCGAGGCGGCAGCGACGAACCCGAGGAACGGAGGAGAAGGGTTAAGAGGGCGGGTGCAGAACTCCGGATGAGCTTGCAGGCCCATGAAGAAGGGATGATCTGAATTAAGTAAAGAGCAGGAAATGATTCAGTAACGGCAGGCAAGGGCGAGAGAGAGAAGAGCACAAGGGGATCAGAAACGCACCACGCAGCTCTAGCACTTGCATCCGCTCCCCCTTTTCATCTTTTCCTACGAACGGTAATCCACTGGCTGACAATTTCTCCACCCAATCAGGGTTAACTTCGTATCTATGACGATGCCTCTCCCAAATTTTTCCTGCACCCCCGTAAAGCTTCCTAGCCTTCGACCACGTTTCCGTGCCTTCTTGGAATACCGTTGGCCTTAGACCTAAACGCATCGTTCCTCCCATATGTGTTTTAGAAATCTCCGGCATGAAAATAATTGCAGGGCTTTTGGCGTCTTGGTCAAATTCCGTAGAGGTTGCGTTGGTAATGTTCAAGACGTTTCGAGACCATTCGATAACAGCGAGTTGAAAGCCGAGACAGATCCCTAGATAAGGTATGCCTTGTTCGCGAGCGTATTTTATGGCGAGGAGCATGCCTTCGGTCCCTCTATTACCAAAACCACCGGGCACGAGAATCCCGCTAAGAAGGCGCAAAGTATGAGCTTCAGCTAGGGAGGTTCGATGGGGACCTTACCCAGCACCTACGACTGCTCGCCATGCATCGTGATATTTGGCAGGAGCGCTGTCTTGCATTCCCGGTTCCAGGTCGGACGATTCGACCCACTACAAAGCTGAGTTAAGGTGTGACTATGAAAAATCGGCAACTAGAACGTACATGTACAGTTAATTTGCGGTTCACTCGAAAAGCAGAATGCTCTAATGATTTTGTGACAGACATATAGGAATCTTGAAGGTCGGTATACTTTCCCACTAACACAATGTTCACTGTGTCGAAGGCTCGCTCCGATCTGTAAGCAAAAGACTAAGGCATTGATGTAGACCAGACTCGGGAGAGAATAACTTACAGCGAAGTCATACTGCGCCAACGTTTCGCAAGTGACAGCCCTGCATCTGCCATTTCTTCCGTGACCTCTACACTTTTCAGGTTCAATCGTTTTGTGAGATATTCAACGATTCCTTGAGATTGTAGAAGTAACGGGACATGATAGACCGACGAGACATCATGAACACCGAATACTTGCTCAGCGGCGACATGACAAAACATAGATATTTTGCTTTTTGTGTCTGGACGTAATGGCTGAGGGACAAGAAGACGGCACGCAATGAGGTCAGGAAGTAAACCCAATCCTCGAAGAGAGTGAACCGTCGTCTGAGTCGGTTTTGTCTTTTGTTCGCCGTGCATGTCTGGTACAAGAGATACGTGGATGAGCGCAAAGTTTTCATGACCGACGCGGAACTGGAATTGACGCATAGCTTCGACAAATGGCGCTGATTCAATGTCTCCCACTGTACCACCCAGCTAAACGAATGGTTGGGTTCGGTAAGGCATAAATACTCAAGCAGACATACCTCAACTATACATATATCGGGTTCTTCTCCAGTTTCATCCACTGGTATTTTAGATACGCGTTCAATCCAATCTTGGATTTCGTTTGTGACATGAGGGACAATCTTGATTCTGGTCAGAACCAGGAGAAAAATGATAGACTCCTTCTCACCTGAACAGTTTTTCCAAGATAATCTCCTTTGCGCTATAAGACATTAACATTGATCAGCATCGATATTAATTTGACTGACCTCTTTCTCTATGACTTCCTTGTAAATTTTCCCAGTGGTGATGTTATTGTCTCGTGACAGCGTAACATTAAGGTATCGTTCATAATTTCCAAGGTCAAGGTCAACTTCTCCACCATCATTCAGGACATATACTTCTCCTGCGCTGGTAGTCAGTTGATGGACTCAACGACGCTGGACAATTCCTCACCGTGTTCCTGCGGCCTCATAGTTCCAGCATCGATGTTCATATACGGATCGATCTTAATTGCAGTGACTTTCAAGCCGAGAGTTTTGAGTAGCAAGCCGGTTGAAGAAGCTGGTTATCGAACTGAAAGTCAGGATCCATATCATTAAAAAAATCATTCTCATACCAATAACACCTTTGCCAATACCACTAACGACACCACCCGATACAACAATATATTTGGTCATCTTGTGCTGGATGAGGCAGAACAAATCGATGTCGAGACAACGCGTCGAGGGATGAACGCAAAGAAAAAATAATTAGCGCTGGTATTTCATGTGCTCCGGATGTCGCTCCGGTCATCCGAATTGATCTCGCTCGGAAAGCGGGCCGCTGTGTACCTCTCTTATTATTTCGAAGGCAGAACTTTATTTCATTTCCACTGCTCCCAGATTCTTAGATTCTGGAGTATCAAACATGCTGTCTGATGGGTCAATATCTCAAGCTGTATACAATGCACAGACCCGTCTGACTGCTATCTCATCCCATCTCAGAATCAGTAAACCGAAAGTCGTGGTGTGCAGGGATCTTGGGCCGGATGTAATGCCTTTATTGACCAAGAGAGACGATATCGAGGTAATTCAAGATATTAGCACTGGTCCTCATTATCTTACAAAGTGCCACAGGTCGTTCTCTGGACTGAAGATCGTGTCTCTGACCGTCAATGGTTACTAGAGAACGTAAAGGGTGCTGTCGGTATTGTGATAGTTTTCTCAGAACTGGTAACTCTGATATCAACAAAAACCCAAGTCCTTTCTAACGTCGCTTCAGGTTAACGCAGAACTTTTGGACGCTGGTGAGCCTATTGGGGTGCTAGTCATTCTTTACTGGATCCCACATTGCCAATCTTCTAGCTGGCCCTAATTTGAAAGTCGTGTCTACAATGTCAGTGGGTTATGGTAATTTGCTCTTCTTTTCGCGTGCTGGCTCTTTGTTAAATCTCCAACATCAGAGCACATCCACGTATCGGAGCTTGCGAAAAGAAATATCCGATTGGGCTACACCCCGGATGTACTCACCGATGCTGGTAATTCGAGTCGCTTGTTGTAATCATTGTTCCCAATCACTCTTGAGTCCTCTAGTTGCTGATATCTCAGTGATGCTCGCATTAATGGCCGGTCGGAACGCAAATGAAACGATGGGAATTGTTAGGGAAGGATTGGTAGGCTGTCAACAAATACCTTCTTCCTACGCACTGATTGTTCCAATACAGTGGCCAAAATTCATCTGGGCACCTTTTTCACTATGTGGTCCTCAACTCAGCACTTCTGGAATATCTCCTTCGCGCACAGTTGGTTTCCTCGGATTTGGTCGCATCTCACAGGCCACCCTCGCGCGCTTGATTCCCTTTGGTGTCACTGATTGCATATATTCCTCAAATCCGAATTCCTCGGCTTCATCTAAGAAGAAACGCAACGAGAAATTGCTGGAACAACATCCCCAGCTCAAGTCCGTGCGGGCTGTCGACGTGGACACTCTTGCACAAGAATCCGACGTGTTGTTCGTCCTAGTCCCCGGAGGACCATCAACGCGGCACTTGATCAACGAAGAATTCCTCCGCAAGATGAAGAAGCATAGTGTACTTGTGAATGCAGGGCGAGGAACGGTGGTTGACTCGGACGCGTTAGCAAAAGCGCTAAGAGAAAAGTGGATATGGGGCGCGGGGATTGACGTAGTCGAAGGTGAACCCGATGTTGGAAAGGATCATCCGTTGGTCAAGGAACCGAGGTGAGCGTATCCTTCTCGTGCGATTTTCACAGCGCTTGGTTCAAATGGGATTTTAGATGCAATATCCTTCCTCATATCGGGAGTGCCTCGTTCGAAACGCGATTGGCTATGGCTACCTTAGCTGTCGACAACTGTCTTGCAGGTATCGTCGGACAGGACATGCCTGCTGAATTGGATGTCAAGGCATTATGATCTCACAGAAAGACATAGATTTCTCATTTCGATACTGCGGTATGCTTAATACCGATGGCTCGTTCCTCCGATTCAAGTATTGCTCTCACTCCAGTATGTCGACTGTACGTCCAAAGGTTCCCTAACGTTCCAAAGAATCGTGTCATCTCATAATGAAGATCTATCACGAGATGGGTGCATTTTCTTCTAACGCCGCTAACTGTCTAGCCGCGAGGTAAGTTCGGTGTTGAGTTGGTACAAAATTCCAATGGCCTCAAGTGACGATGGACATTGTGATCATCCAAGGGACGATACGAATAGAAATTGCATGAAATCGGCTAGGCGAGACTGAGAGACAATATATATCAACGAGGACCGACTCTCCGAGGATAAAATAATTGCACGAATCACATTTCGACTAAATACTCATGTCCCAACACTCAGTTAGGTTGCCTCTATCTGCTCATGTGAAAATGGGATCGAAAAGGGATAACGTTGGGAAAACTATTCTTCATTCTCTGATTTTCATTGAATTATCGAGTGGGAATTTCCAGACCCTCGGCCTTCAGACGAATCCGACGTCTGCATTGCTCTCCTAAGATCTGTGGTATAGATTACATATAGTTAGTAACTATATCGCCAGTCTTGCGATACGAGACTTATTATGAATCTTCGATTGACCTGGAATCTTAGCCATCATTGCTTAAATCATGTAGTGGACCAGCTCTGTGGCTTGTGACACACAATATCCCCCGTCGAGACCAAGTATCCCTTGACTTTGGTGGAAGTAGTTCACCAAGTCTACAAAATGATATTGATCGATGTCCTAATGGGGTACCTTTCTAGTGACTATGGCTTCTCCTCAACAGGTTCTTCGCACGATAAGAGTTTTGAATACTAAGCGCTCATTGCCACTTGCCCCCTCCCGTCCGCCAGATAACATCGCATCACACTAGTACAAATTAGCAGACGGATAATCACTAGTCCATACCAGAACTAGTCTCTTAGCTTAAAGATGTCGTTGTTTGCATACCGTACAAGTTGCAACGATTCGGATTTCCGAGTCCTTGAACGTCGCTTTTATTTCTTGCTTCTTCAATTCGAATCCGGTCCCGCGCCGATAACGGTGGAATGTACTCTCTGTTGAAGTCCCAGCTGTGCTCCCGGAGCTCCCGACGCGTAATCTGTAAAATTCTTTGTGGCGTCCTTATCACGTTCTTAACTATCAAGCATAAAAATCCTCGTGTTCTCAACATCCTTTGACTATTCTTCACCCCCCTTTGTGACCAGTAAATCGGCGTTCCCTGTACGCTTCTTTTCATTGGTTTGCAGGTGGCACTACTGACCTTTATGAACTTTCAGATAATCAACCAGCCAGTACTAAAACGTCAACCTACCCACCTTTACCTGCCACCGACAACGTACGCCTGCATCGTCCCCAAACTTTGACTCGTTCATATTATGCTTCCCGCGGAAATTTTTGATGCTATTGGAGACTTCCTCTATAACGATGAACATTCGTTGTTAGCCTGCAGCCTGTGCCGACCCCTTTTGCCTTCTACTCGCTACCATCTGTTCTCAGAGCTCTTTATGCAGCTTCGTACGAAGAAAATGGCCTCGCTTGCCAATATTCTGCGATCGACCTGTAACACCATCTCTCCTTACGTCCAACGAGTGGTGTTCGACGATTTGACAAGATGGGTTTTCGTTGCAGGCGTTTCAGATATTGAAAACGCCATTCGAAAAATGCCGAGGATATTGTCCATGTTGCCGCACGCGGAGTATGTGCGCATATCCAATACGGATTTCGAGCATGTGCCGCAAGAGATCATTCGATGCCTCGTGTCATACTTTCATTCCTTTGCCAATGTAGAGCTGCACACGCTGCATTTCTATCGCTTCTCGGAATTTGCAGATCTAGTTTGTTCGTTTCCTACGCTTGAACGGGTCGAACTGAAACAACTCACCTGGACGCATAGTGGGCGGGGAGTCTCGAACCTAGGTCGCGTTTCCTCGCATGTTGAGTGGCATGTCTTGGAGCTAAAGCGTGGTGAAAACTTAAGAGAGTTGGCAGAATGGCTGGGTGTCCACAATCCTACTCCGATTATCCGTAGCTTCTGCTACAGTGCAGCTTCTCAGTCAGAGGTCTATCAGTTGGGCAACCTGTTACGAAGGATCGCTCCTTCCCTGCGCTATCTGCAGATCTCCTTTCCGGTATCTGCTGACTACGAGCGTGGTGAGCGTGTTTTCCTTTCATGATCCACGGGACGCTCACCCTGCTTCTTTAGATACTCTGCATAACTTTATCGACCTCCAGGAATGCACCGCCTTGCGCTCGCTTCAATACAAGCACATACTATTAGTTCCCGACCATGCAATGAATACGATGATCAGCCTTTGGGTCTCCCAGATATTGTCGCAAATACCGTCTGACTCGCTGGAAGATGTTGTATTCGAGCTCATGCTCCCTTCTGGCGATGAAACGTGCTTGAAAGAGCTGGACTGGAGCGGGATTTCTTCAGTCTTTTCGAGAAAAGAGTTCCGATACCTACGATCCATCCATTTCAACATGAATGCGGGGACAACTTTCAGCTGCGCTCATGCAGCTAATTACATTTTTGATCGGATGCCCAGCTTCAGACACGCATTGAGGGTACAGATGGTCTGAACATGAAATGAATGTTCCGCTCCGGTGAGACCAGATATTTTGCACGAAATCATGTTCAGACCCATGTCATCGCTTCAAAATTTCTACCAGACGTTGGCAAACATGATTGCTGGAGAGCGACATGTGGGGTCAAGAAGACTATTGGACTCAACACACGTCAGAACACAAGAAGAGAAGAGCCGATGGTTATTTTTGTAGATTAGATGTATAGTACATCCTGAGATACACCATGAAAATAAATGAATGGCTGTTAAAGACAGAGACAGTAGAAAACACATCGAAGAAAGGCCTATACGGACTGCCGGCTCTGTTCCTCAACCTCGGAAGAAGACGAACGCGATACGGGATCAAGCACTAAGACATCCAAGTCCTTTTACGCACTACTTTGGCACAAACCAATCGTGAGTGTGGTACGAGTCCTCAGTCGAAGGTCTGCAATTTGACATGAGTGCGAGAAAGAAAGAACGATTTGGCGCCGGAGCTTAAAAACCAACATGATCACATGATCATCTCGGTCTGGTCTGTGCGCACCGCACTCTCCCATCTTGGCACTGGGTGCAAAAGTGAATAAATCATACTACTTGTAGATAACTTTTAGTAAACATTTCTAAAAACTTACAGGAATATATACACAAGTTTATACTATGTTACTATTTCCTACATAAGTTTTAAGTAAATCTCCTGTAAGTTTACCAGAAGGGATAAAATATATGTACTTTTGCATCCAGTGAGGCCACCACACAATTTGAGATAGAACGTAAATGTTCTCTGATACTAACTGGTATCCTATGTGACCTTTTACTCGATATATGTCTGGGTATACTTATCCTTTCTATGCTTCTGTTCGTCCTACGATCGAAAATTTCTTCTGGTCCATCCGAATTGAAACCGCTTGAACACATGCGCTGTTGAGAGGAAACCTGGACTTCGGCCCCGTCGTGAAGAAATCCTGTGAAGGGATGAATATGTTTCATGGCTCAATAGAAACGAGCGCGCTTGATCATCGCGGTTGATTGATGCTGCAAGAATAGATACTATATTGACACGGCGAATGGGAGAGAAGTGCCCTTCGCCATTCTCATTTCTTCTTCCGTTCCTTCACCGTTTCACCTTTCTTTTGTCCGACTTCTTAGACTTAGAGCTGGCTGGTACCCGCATGTCTTTGACTACTACGGAGCTAATCGAACTAGGAGAGACGTTGTTCTTCAATACTAGTCATGTTATTGGAATCCTACCCGAGATGGTAGTTTACGGTCAGTTCGCTTTCCTCGGTACTTGCTCTGGATATTGACTCCAATGCGATAGGCATTTACACCACGCTCTTTTCTATTTCTACCTATATCATGATGTGTGTATGCTCTCGAAGTCACTGATCACGACAAAGGACCTATCATCCTTTTATTTAGTAAACAAGGGCTTAATAGTCCCTCTCGCAAACTTCTTCTTGCGCTAACAACGCTCATGTATACCATCACTACCCTATATACGGCTGCCTCGATAGCCAACATAATCCAACTCATCCAAATTTTATTCTTTGGTTTGCCAACAAGCAGTACAATCAACCTTCAATTTCCAATTTTCAATGCGTTGTTTCTTGTCAATGTGAGTTCTCTACCCCTGGCAATCTTGTGATCCCTGTTCATTGACCAGATTTCAGTATAGTCTCACAGACTGCGTAGTGGTGTGGCGTGCATGGGTTCTTTGCCAGAGAGACCATCGTATCGTTTTATTCACATGCGTTTTCTTCCTTTGTTGTGCGTTCCGTAAGTCCTTGCTATGTCAAATTTCAAGACTTTCCATGAGACATATACTCCTTGGGTTATTCAGTGAGCGAAATGAGCACAATTGGCATTAGAATCGTGTTGTTCGTCCTTCCACCCACCAGCGAAAGCATCATTGCATCCCTCAGTCGATCTATTGATATAACACAAGTTTCGAATCTGGGCTTGTCATTGATAACGAACTTAATAGCCACAGGGACTGTTTCTTTCAAAGCTTGGTCAGTGGTAATCACGTCTCAACACTGATTTATATTCATGTAAATTATCGAAGGCGTCTTCGGAAGATGTTCTATCCAGGACCGCATCAACCAAAGACAGGAAAGATTCTGGTTCTCATCGTGGAATCTGGAGTTCTCTACTCCATATCCCTTGTGGGTAATCAAAGAAGCCTTCTCTGCACCCATCTGTAACAAATTTGTTTTCGTCCAGATAACTGTGCTTGTAGCAACATTGATTCCTCTCACTAAAGGAACACTAGGAGATTTATACACTCCCGTCAATCTTCAGCTCGCAGTGAGTCCCGTAATAATGAGACAAGTGAATATTGAATTCACCACGTTTTAGGGTATCTATCCACTAATTGTACTCATCATGGTAAACAAAAATCGAACGTTGGATAAGGCCGTAATCGCGTTCAGCGATAACCGCACGGACCATGCCATGGGCAGCTTTACGACCTTTCTCAACCCAGAGTGGTCGGAATCGGGCACAGTTGTTAGCTTTACCCCGGGAAGATCTTTTCCAAGAGAATGAAGGGGTTTGAACACTCATACGAGGGTGTATCTTTGTGGCAAAGTGTATTCATAAAGAATTTGTGTTCACCTCTCAGACCGGAAGGACACCGCGTGAGCCTCGGTTGTTAAATAAGGGATTGCGGCTTTTTCAATTAGGCCTTGGCTTCGTCAATTCTCCCTTCCTGAACTTTAATTCTTCCAATATAACAGAACAGATAGATTACTCACTCACGCTAATGTGATCTGTTGTCAGCCATCTTCCCCATCCTTATACTTGTGGGAGGCCAGGCGAAAACAGGCTGGGGATATATACCTCCACACTTGTCAATCACAATGTTACTAGTTGGGTGTGTCTTAAAGAGAAGGAAATGTATCGAGAGTTCATTGCAGTTCTATTAACATTGATGACCGACCAGGTCCCGCAACAATGAAGCACCACTGAGTAATGATAAACAGTCTTTTTAGCTAATCGAGAGTTAGGATATGCACATGAAGCAATAACTTGTTTTGAACAGCCTTCCGAGCATTGTGACCGAGAAATAAAGAGGTTTAAACCTAGCTTCTCCAACAAACAATTAAATGCACGCAGTCCTGCAGGACCTTCAGGCAAATACGACGTGGCCAGCGCTATGATACAACTAGCAGTGGGCCATAATTTCTGTTTACCATAACTTCACCATCTATGGATCAAGAGCAATTGTTGGAGACACTGAACATAGCTTTCTCCCGAATATCTCAGGCAGGATTTCAAGCAAAGAAGCCCGTACACGAGGATAAGACTGTGTTCTTCGAGTCACCATTGGGATTGATTGTTGCGCTCTTCGATGGTAGGAGTGCCTTCGATATCCTCACCAGATTTCTGAATAACTATTTATTGATTCAAAGGTCATCATTCGGACCAGTTGTCGGATTATGCATTGAAGACACTTCCCTCACTTCTGTCCGAACACATCCAGAAAACTTTATCGGCAAAATGCTCTTGAGGAAACTGTGGTGTCATCTTTTATTCAGGGCATCGAGGAGTATGACCGCTGGTTGATCCAAGGTGTTATTGATGAATTTCCACAAAAAACATGAGACAGATTGGGCTGATCCTTTCTAGGAAGATTAAAGTGAGGTGTAGAGTGCTAGGATGGCTGAAGGAACATACCAAATTCCAAAGGGCTCGGTATGCTGTGGTAGGAACCACAGCATTGATTTCTTTTGTCGATAGAGCTAAGGAGAATGTATGGGTTGCATCTCTTGGAGACTCGGATGCTTGTTAGTTGGCTTCCTCTTTACATGGTGTGCTAGTTTCTAAGAAGTGATATAGTTCTAGGTCAGAAAAGTTCTGAAGACGGAACAGATTGGGCAGTGACGTGCTTCAGTGATTCAGATAATAGTCAAAACCCAAAGAAAGTGGAACGAGTCCAAAACGAACATCCAAATGAGCCTGAGGTCAATCAATATGGGCGTGTTCTAGCCTGCCTTGCTGTTACACAAGGTGGGTTTCAGGATCGGCATTTGGTTTGCACACCATATTCATTCATTTCATTGATGTCAGCATTGAGAAATCATTGGCTCATTTAGCAAAGAATATTCTTCGCTACATGTGGCCTTCTCCTTTTCCACTAGAAGTATTGGAAAACTGTGTCAGTCCACCTTATTTATCAACAACTCCTGTTGTCCGTCATCATCCCCTCGAACCAAGTGATATTCTGGTCCTTTCTTCTGATGGGCTTGCATATGAATTGAGGGATTTTGACGAGGATAACAAGGAGAGATTGGTAGTCTCTTTTTCAATGGCTTCACATCTAATATCTGCATCAAAAACTGTGGCATGGTCAGAGAAACTTGGCCATGAGCTTATTCTGGCTGAGGACAGTAATAATCCAGCAGAAATGTTAATTAAGAATGTCTGTTTCGGGATGGACTTAGCGAAGATGGCAGAGGCTGTTAATCCATCTCAGGAATGGGATGATATATCTGCATTGGTGCTTCAATTATAATCCATTTGTGTATGTTATTGTGACTCATTTCATTGTACAAAAGGTCTATCAACTGGGAGCTAGGATGAGTATGACTGTATCCATTTAGGTAGTCCACTGTGAACATGATCAAGCGTAAGATACAATATATATCAAAAGGGATGCAACTACTCACTGTCCATTCATCACACCAGCACACAATTTGCGCTAGTATCAATTGCACAAGCCGCCCCCGAACTCTCCGCATCTCCCGCATAACACGCTGGACAAAAGATGCTTACAGCCTGGCCATTTACCACACACACATCCTGACATACTGCTGGCCCTCCACCGGAGGAGACGGGTGCACAAGTGCCAGTACATCCGGAGGCCGCTATACAGGCGTTAGAGGCATTGCAGGTGTCAGTGGATTGACGAGCGACAAGGAGGGAGGCAGAGGAGGATGAAAGGCTAATGGCAGCAAGGAGGATGAATTTGAGACCGTGCATCGTTTGATTAGTAGACTTAGTGAGCAGTCGAACTGGAGTGGGCGCTGAACTTCTGCAGGCTGGAGCTTGTGTCCACCTTTATCTAGGGTGAACGCGATGTTTATCCCACCGGAACCTGTCATATATATGTATTGTGGACTTCCCGTTGTTTATATGGGACGCGGTTGCTGAAACGCTATATAGTCTTCATATGTTACCAAGGGTCTAGTAAACATCAAAAAACTCACATAGGCTTGATAAACGTTTCGCGCGGACAAGTACTATGGTGGCTCGGGAATAGATATGCAACGGGATTTGCAACTTTTCAGAAACTTCGATGTAGTATCATGTAACTTCAATGAAGACCTTTGATGAATTTTTTGAAGCTTGCCCTACTGGATATCTTTCATCTGAATCACTTTTATGTAGCATATTATATGGATGTTGAGCACAACGAAAGAAATTTCAACGGTCAGTGGTGTGACTCCTACATCAAACCTCCAGGAACACATCAACAATGTATAGAAGTATCACAGTAAGAACCTGCAACATGATAAGTATCTTCCTAAGGCATATGACATGAAATTTGGACATACTTGATTGAGGATGAATTTGGTGAACAAGAAACAAGACAATATCCAGAGAGGTGTCAGAGGTGACAAAGAGCAGCCGATGCTCTCGGCAGCAAATGGCATAGCACAGCATCATATACGCCCCCTGAGTTTGTCTCCTACGCGACTCCAAGATGCGACACATTCTCCATGATCAAACCAAAATCCTTCCACAAAAAAAAATCCTGAAAGGTTCCTGAACCATTGACAAAGCAACCAAAGAGCGAATTGAAGAGGCACAATATAAGTTCCTGAATACTACAAGGTTCAAAAGTCATCTGCTCATAGAGCTGCTTCATCATGCTCCTGAACCAAACATTGACTAAATTCTCGTCGCTTCACCTAGAAGCGTCTTGACCAATACGCGTTTGTTCTTGTTGTGTCTACAGTACTTTCGACGCTATCCTCTGGCCGATCCTCTACCAACGCGCGCTCCCTTGTTTCTCCAACTAGCACTGTCACTGGAATGCCCTCCCATTCTGGACAACATCTCCTGGGTGCTTCATAGTTTGGAGATATTAATGCGAAATCCAACTGCAAGTTGCTTCTGTGGAACATATCTTGGCTTGAATGGAGTGTAGACATCGGTGCTCATATTCTTCTAATGAGTTGTGAGAGGGTGAAGTGTTCGTTTGAGCTTCCCCGAATTTAGACTGAACCCATTCGTGTCTAGTGCCTGTCATTAAAATATTCCTTGTGTACTCTCGGGTCTTGCTCGGTCCCATTCCGCATTCCCCATTTCAACGCTATGATTGCTCCTCAAGATGAGTACGCGATCAAGTTTACCGGACCATGTCCGGACCTTTGCTTCTTCACGGTACAATGGTCAATTGACCGTAAAGACTGAAAATTGAACTGCTTCGGCTTTCGCAATTAGCGTTTTACCGTTCCCTGGCCCAGAAATCCTATTTCGGTCTCAAGAGCCAAGATGCCAATTTTTACATGTTCTCCTGTACAACTCTAACTCTACATATCGGTCTGTGGCACAGTTGCTTGCCAACTCGGGTGTGGTCCTTCTCAAGATACATTTCAAGGTCTTTCGTTTGGTTATAAGGAATGGCCCTCCGAGGTATCCTATAGTCGTTGACGAAGGGATGGTAATTATGTTTTCTTTTTGCGAGCTTAATGCGTGGCAGGTGAATATCGATGTTGCATGTTTTCCATTTTCGATGCTCTTCCTGCGTTTTTCACCTGTTAGCGACTTCATTAGGCAGACATCCAATCCGAGGTGGCCTATCCAGGTCCTTTTGGTCTCGACCTACGTTTGTCACATGTACGAGACTCATATGTTGAATGAATGGATATATCATTATTTTCGTTCAACCATCTTTCAAGCATATGGTTGAATATCAGTCGAATTCCACACTGGGTTAGCCACGTCGATTCACTGACGTTCGAGTGACGCGATGTTCGCGATTTGTGTCCCATGTCTAAAAGGTGGAAGATAACTCGGTGCGTTGAGTTGTATTGCTTGCGAGCAATGGCGCTCCTCCTCAGGCTCACTATAACAGCACTACAAACGCTCCCTCTGCTGTTCTCTCTGGGTCATGCTATCCCTCTTGAACCAACTCGAAACGGGACCCTCAGTTCTCGCGCAACTGTCGGTCCTAAATCAGTCATCGTTCAAATGTTCGAGTGGACCTGGGATAGGTATGTTCTTGCCACCGAGTTCAATCATCTCATCCCTTGCTTACGTTCACTGTCCTAGTATTGCTGCAGAATGTACTGCTTTTCTTGGGCCGGCAGGATATGGATACGTTCAAAGTTCGTTGCCGTTTGCTTCCATGGAGTGACGCGTGCGTGTTGACTCTTCATCTAGCAAGTCCCCCGCAAGAACACATCACCGGCACACAGTGGTGGACTGATTACCAGCCCGTGTCCTACATTTTGACCTCTAAGCGTGGGGATCGAGCCCAGTTTCAAAGGTCAATCACGATCCAATGATAACCGTCTGAGCCGGGAGTTTAAAAAAAATTTCAGCATGATTGAGACTTGTCATGCCGCGGGAGTCCTAGTTATTGCAGGTTTGTGGATCCATGCTCACATCCTGTATACGTCTTTCACCAACATCTCCCTTTTTCTAGACACAATCTTCAACCATATGACGGGAAACGCAGAGGGTTCCGGAGTTGCTGGATCTACATATACACAATTCGTGTATCCCGGGATTTACCAGGCTCAAGTGAGTACCCTATACGAGATATTATCAGAATAACAATAATGGAATGTCTCGAAAGGACTTTCACTACTGTGGTTTAGAGCCCGGAAATACCATTGTGAACTACGACAATGAAGTTGAGGTGTGGACTTGTGAGTTGGAAGGACTCGCCGAGTGAGTATCAAGAAGCAAGCTTTCGGTCTCCAATAATTTCCCTTTAAACTTTGTTTTCGTAGTCTTGCAACCGATACGACCTACGTTCAAGGCCGTCTCGCGGAATACGGGAATGACTTAATTTCCTTAGGCGTTGACGGTATGCGGTTGGATGCCGCAAAGAGTAAGTGACGACTAACATTGGGTGTGTCGCGATGCATTGTTTCTTTTCAGATATAGCACCAGCTGATATAGAAGCCATTGTTGCACAATTTGATGCATCTCCCTACCTCACTCAAGAAGTTATATGGGGAGCAGGGCAACCTGTGACTCCCGAACTCTACACCGGTATAGGTCGGTCGCATAACTGTCTTGGGTATGTCCCAGTTCTTTGATATCTATTATTCAGGAAATGTGCAAGAGTAAGATCGATGGAGATTCCCAATCCCCTACCACGTTTTTGACTTATCTGGGTAGGTTTCGGTACACGACCGCTCTGCAAAGTGCGTTTCTAGGCGGCGGAATTTCGAATCTTGAGAACTTGTCCGACCAAGGCGAGTTGTCTTTGATCATTCCTTGCATTATTGCCACCACTGACATGATTTGTCTGCAGGTTGGATTGACTCTTCTGACGCTGATGTTTTCGTCACTAATCATGATACCGAACGAGTACGCCGCTGATAACATATGGAATCCGCCTAACGTGATAATTTTTTCCGCAGAACGGGGGTTCGCTCAACTACGAATCTCCTAGCAATACGTATGCTACTGCGATGATTTTTTCTCTTGCGTACTCGTTTGGAAACACTGGTAAGACCCTTTCTACATGTTCTCTGAACTCGATCGCTTTAACTCTAGTCATTGTCAGTCTCAATTCTGTCGAGTTACGAATTTGCCACAACTGATGATGGGGCACCAAATGGCGGTAAGGACTGTTCATGGACGTTGAATGTCATCAAGAATTGACCGGTGGCTGTAGGTGCTGGTGAATGTAGCAGTACCGGAGGAACCGACGGGTGGATTTGCCAGCATCGTTGGGCAGCCGTCTCCGGTATGGTCGGATTCAAGAACAACGTCGGCTCAGCAGCACTCAATGACTGGATTTCTCCTCAATCTGAGCAAATTGCATTCGGGAGAGGTAGGTGGTCTTCACCACAGGCTCGCCTGGATATTGAAATCTTCATTCATTACTAGGTGCCCTCGGATTCGTGGCAATTAACAATGCGGATTCACCGTGGAGTGCAACGTTTTCGACCTCTTTGCCAGATGATAGCTATTGTGATGTTATAAGCGGAACTAGCTCTTCTGGGAACTGTACTGGGACAGGGTGAACTTGTTTTACCTCAATTCAGAGCATAAATTTGTGCTGAGTGGCATGTAAACAGAATTACCATATCTGGAGGATCATTCACTGCGTCTGTCCCAGCCAGGAGTGCGATTGCTATTCACACTGGAGCCTTGGGTACCGGTGGTATAAGTGAATCAAATAGCATCTCCTCAAAAACCTGTTGAATCTAATACTGCCCAGCAGGTACAGGTTCCGGAAGCTCTGGATCCGGAACCGTATCTGTGACAATCGAGGAGACTGCCACTACAACATTCGGAGAGGTAGGTAACTTGTCGGATCCTTCTACCGTCCTCGTGTGACCTGGTTTCAAACCCAGAATATCTTCATTTCCGGAAGCATCCCTGAGCTAGGGTCTTGGGATACTGACGATTCGGTAGGTGTTTACAGAAAGCAAGCGTTAGCATATCTAATTGCTGATATACCTAATTTGAAGATTGCGCTCTCCTCTGCCGACTATCCAGTTTGGACCTTGACCATTGACCTACCTGCAAACACGCTCTTTGACTATAAATTCATTCGAAAGGAAACCGACGGAAGTGTATGTCTTTTTGGCCTTTTCCTAGCTTGGTAGTGATTGATGCTGGTATGTGACAGATCGTATGGGAATCGGACCCCAACCGAGAGACGACAACTGTGTGGTCAGGATCCGAGAGTCTTACTTCAACATGGAGGTGAGCGGGAGTCAAGCCATGAAATAGGATCAATCTGTGTGTATACTATATAATACCTGACCAAAATGATTCGTTCCTCCTTCGAGATCCAAAGACAACGATTTACAACATTCAGTTGACCCCCAGTGAGCATAACGGAGGGTTGGATGAAGTTGCAAACATAATACCTAGTACCGAGAAAACAAAACCTTGCTTGCAATGGCCCTTTACTGCCGTAGTTCTAAGCACGCGTGCAGGTACAATCCTTTTCGGCGGCCAAAATGGCCCTTCTTCGTTGACACTCATTTTTTAATTCTCCGTGATCCTCGTCTCATTCGTTTAAGCTACTTCGTTTTTGCACTCATCACTACATTCGCAACTTCAATAGCCTCTCCTTGCTATATCCCTGTCTCCCAGTCACTCCTTCAAAAGTGGCTAAGACAGCAATTCCCATATATCCTCTCTTCATTGGCTTTTACCACTATTATTCTATCAGCAGCGATGTTTGATAACCATAAAAAGTTGGTTGATAGTATGTCTTTCATTCCTTCTCCATCCTCTTCCCTATCTATCTAATCTTGTGTTCCACTTCCCAGTCACTGGAAACCGTATTCCCTCACTTACTGCACTCGTATGCTCATTGACCTCTTCCCTTCTCTCCCCCTTCACCTCCTTGTCTTCTCGACGACCACAAACATCGACGATTACGGACGAAGGACGCCCACCATCCTCTCTCCTTGGAATGATCTTTTCAAACCCATACATAGTCTTCCCACTTGCGATGTGTGTAGCTATCTCATGGGGCGGACTTGGATTAGATGCGCAAGTTTGTTTTTTCTTTATTCCATTTTTAAAATATATCATTTCATCGAGTTGATTGTTTTTTTTCTTCTTCACATTGATATATAGATCCCACCACAGAACATTCGACCTCTCCCTCGCAGGCATAATTACATTTGTCACATTCCGCGTATCGTATAGCGCCTCAGTCGTGCTCGGGTCCGTTTTATTGCAAACCGCACCCCGTCGGAGAGTTGGCACTCAAAAGGGCGGTATAGGCAGTATACGTGGGATAGCGAAAAACAGTGATGGAAAGATGGAAGCGTTTTTGAGAGTTATGAAAGATGTATGTCACATTCTTTTCTAGTCCCCCTTTCCCCCTCAGCACTAATTTTCTCCACAGGTCGAACACAACCCCCAAGTCCTCCACCTCCCTGCTCCTCATATATGGCAATTTACTCCAACACCTGCTGTACCTGTCTCGACTCCCTTATCTTTCAACCCCCCTTCCTTCCGTCAGCTGCCAATGGCCGAACATCTAGTCGTAACACTCGAGATACACGTTAGACGTGACTTACCGGATGAGGATGTTTTAAGGCCCACGAGATGGGCTTGGGAGAAGTGTGTTGGGGCGTTGACGGGGGGTGTAAATAAACATGCGGTCAATGGTGTGAAGAGAGATATAGGAGGTGGTGAGACGGTGAAAGCGGATGTTACAGTTGGCGTTGTGAGAGGATGACAGTGACCTTGATGTTAGCCTGTAGGACTTTTTTCTTTTTTTTGTTCTGCTATCGTTTATCTGCTTCGATGAGCAATCCGTTAGCTACTTCTTTTTTGCTAGCCAGCTTGAAATTTCCTTGACTTCGTTCGACCTTCTTTGTCGGTTTGACGGACCCTCCATGTCAAAAATCCGGCGTCAAAGGTACATAATTTATGCATGTTTAAGCCGGATCTTATGTTGGAGTTTTGTAAACGGGGGTATCTTTTTCAATCATCCATTTCTCTCGATGATTCTTAATGTTCAGGCGCTCAAGTGACTACTACAGCTATACAACCCAAGATTTCAAATGTCCAGGTTTCTTTCAGTGAGCGAGTTTGTCTTCTGTGTATATATATCCTTGAGCGAAGCCACAAATGAAGGCTTCAGAAGATTTTTTTACGCAGGTTATGAGGTCTGAATGCACATATACTAGATTTATGCAAATGATATTTGTAAAGGCAGATTTCGTGCAAGAATCCTGAACTTACTCGGATCAAGTTTGCTGATTGATCTTGATTGTTTCCTACTGCAGGGAGGTAGATAAGTTATGAAACAAATAAATATATATTTCGAAACTGGAGTACCATACGGTGAGCATAAGAACAAATACTGATAAAGAGCATCGGATGTAGACCATCCGCAGGTGAGATCCAACGCAGGCTGTGGTCCCGAGCCTACGGTGCGTACTGCCAGCAGAGTAGGTTTGTCAAGATTCGTGCACGAACACGTACGAAGTGCGACAGCTGAGAGTCGAATGACCACTGGGGGGGAGGGGACTGATTATAGTCAAAAATACAATCAGCGGGAGTCGTTATTGGAATGGACTTTGATGACAGCCGCCTGCGCAAAGGACCGCGATATGCGGGGACGTTTAAGAGCCGGCTTTCCCTCTCCTACATTCCAATCCGGCTCTGCTGAGCGTTTCTGAGCTGCGACTGACGACGACAACGTTGTCGGCACGGGAGGTGTTGGTTCCCTCTAGGGGAGGTGACGATGATCCGGAAAGTTGTCCTGGCAGTGCACGCTGAATTTCCCAGTAAATAGCCGGACTATTCACCTTCCATGTCTCATTGAGCGTGAAGTCTTCCTTTAAAAGCAAGGATTTCATCGCTCTAACAACCCAATTAAAGTTTGACTTTCCTTCAACTTCCACCAGATCCTGATATAGCTTGGTTGTGTTGAACGTCATAATTTTCCCCACAATTGCAAGCATTTCATCTGAAGAGCGCGATGGTGTACTCTTGTTCCCTTCCATGCAACGTCCATCAAGTCTTGCTTCTCCCCAAATGGCAACAGTCGAGTTGAATATGAGAGCCCAACGAAACAGTTGAGGTAAGTATTGGAGCTGAACCTGCAAGCCTGATTTGTTTCAATATCAGCGTAGATAGAGATAAAGCAAAATGAAAATGGCAAACCGGGATATTTCGAACGCAATGGTGGCAATAATTGTTTAAAAATTTCTGTACCCTTTGTCCATTCAAATCGAGTGAAATCGGGCATCTCGTACAGCTTCAGTATCGCATTGACAACCCAGTCAAGCTGACTTGTTCCCTTGACGGCTTCAAGACGAGTGTATAATAAATCTAGCTCGGGGCGGGTCATGGCAAGTTGCCCAAACTTTGTAATATGTGGACTGTTCAACAATGATTTTTTGTTTGACGACCTCTTTCCCCTCATTAATTCTTCTTGAGGATTCGAGACGCCCTCGAATGCGATGGTGTTACCAACTAGAAGAAGCCAACGTTTGTTTCGAGGTCGAAGGACCACTCGAACTTTATGAAGCGATTTGTATCAACAAGCGAAGATGGAACAATAATTTCGAAATGTAAGCATACCCTGATATGTAGTCTGCTTGGGGGCTGTCTGCGCCGCCAAAGGAGCAGCCATGGTTGCGAGAAGACTTGCAAAAAAGGACACTGCAACCAACAGACGCAACGGAGACGGAACCATGACCATATCGATGAAGAGAGCACGTTCCGGAATATTGATGTGAATGAACAGAGCCAAAGGGAACTAGGGGGAAAATCATTAGATTGCTTGAATAAACGACTCGAAAAAATTAATCAGATACTACTTGTACGAGAGAAAGGGATAGATTTGAACCAGCAAGTTTTCTTCTGATGCGGCGAGGATGATCACGTATACTGAAGGGATAGTCAGAACAAAGAGGTCCTGAAGTCAGATAATGGATATTGGCGTACCGAACCAGCGTTGAACGTTGATGATAGAAGAGAGATAAAAACAGCATGAGATATTTATTGCTCGGAGACTGTGAACAATTACATAAGGTTGACTCTAGATAGGCCCCCGAAAACTCCCAAATCCTGTTGTCCAGTAGTTCTCTTTCAATACACACTGCATACAAATTCCTATAACTTACCTCACCTTATGTTAAAATCATGATAAAGCAACAGGAATTTTTTTTTCCACAATAATCTTGAGTTATTTTAATCCAATTATAAAATTATGCTAAACCAAAAAAAAATCTACAATCCATTTACTTAGCATAGTACATGGTAATTTATGATAAACATGTTCTGAATATATTTAATCATTGCTTTGAAGATATTTTATACACTTTGATGTAAACAAAAAACTAACTTATTGCAACTATGATTAATTATGGAAAAATACATGTTAAATGATTGTGTTGTTATTGAAAGCTCCAAATAAACTTGATTAAAATATTCTCTAGTTATTCATAAGAGATAGTATTTCAAAGTATAAATTCAGAATAACATGGAATCATTAAACTTGACCTGAGATAATTAATTAGTTATTTTACTTTTGTGCTTTGTGTCAGCAACTCGTTAGCTCTCACAAGAGACAACCAGGCATCACACAATAGACGATGAGCAAGAGGGCGGAAAAGCAAAAAGAGGATGAATAAGACAACCCAATACTAGTCTAGCTACTGAGGAGAATAGACGAGAATAGAGCTAAGGAATATAACTACAAAATACCTAGTCTTATATACGAAATGGGATATGAAACCGTGAGAGATGTCTCGCACCGTAACCGTGAGGATCTACAATAAGAATCGCTCGTATCCATAAGTAAAGCTGTAGGTATTCATTGAGTAAACAATAAGGCAATATAAAAAGAAGCATGGAGGCGGAACAATAATGACGTCATCCTGTCAATGAGTTGACAGGCATGAGAGAGTCGCGACTAAGTGAAACGACAATGCGAGAACAATAAGGTTGATGCATGTAACCTAAACGGAAATGAAAATATAATAGGCGCTAGTGTAAGCGCTTTGGTGATTAGGTAAGTAAAATAAAAGAAAAGGAAAAGAATAATAAAAAAAGATCATTTCATGACACTTTGGGTGCTGTATAACTTTTATGAAAATACTGTATTCAATCAATATAAAAAAACTTATATACAGTAAAACTTCTGTCAATTAATATATAAGTGCAATAGAATAAGTATTTCAAAATCTTGGTTCAGTTATATTGAAGAAGGTGTAAATTTGTATTAAATTTATTGTATTTGTATAGTTTGATTTGAATATATCAGTATGGCCAATGAAGATACTATAACAAAAATTACATTATAAAGTATGTGTAGTTGAAGGAATTTATGCTATAAATATAATAAAGTTATCTTGAATTTATCATAGAAAAATTATAATAACCACAATGTTATTGCACTTCTTTATATTGAAAATATGCAGATATAATTATAATACTATAAGTAATATAGATTAGTACATCTCAACATAACTTCACAGCAATCTGAATCTGGGTATTGTCAGCGACTCGCTAGCTCTCACAAGAGACAACCAGGCGTCACACAATAGACGATGAGCAAGAGGACAAAAAAGCAAAAGAGGATAGATAAAACAACCCAACTACAAGTCTAGCTACCGAGGAGAATAGACGAGAATAGAGCTAAGGAATATAACTACAAAATACTAAGTCTTATATACTAATGGGATATGAAGCCGTGAGGATCTACAATAAGAGTTGCTCGTATCCATAAGTAAAGCTGTAGGTATTAGGTGAGTAAACAATAAGGCAATATGAAAAGAAGCATGGAGGCAGAACAATAATGACGTCGTCCTGTCAATGAGCTGACAGGCACGAGAGAGTCGCACCTAAGTGAAACGACAACGCGAGAACAATAAGGTTGACGCGTGTAACCTAAATGATAATGAAAATATAACAAGCGCTAGTGTAAGCGCTTTGATGATTAGGTAAGTAAATAAAAGAAAAGGAAAAGAATAATAAAAGAAAAGAATAATGAAAAAGATTGTTTCATGACATTACCCCCTCCCTAGAGCGCGAGTTCCACAAAGCGCTTGTTGTCTAACAAAATTTTCGGAGGGTAACTGTGATGGCGTGTTTTCGGTGTCTGGCGGAGGCATAGGGCGGAATAATTCGGTAGGGAATAAGGAAATAGGGATTTCAAGTCGATTAAGGGTGGCGGGTTTGGGTTTGGTTGGGTTCTTGTCATGGAATTCCTTCAATAACTCGGAGGAATGTGTAATGTTGGACCAAGGTTCCCAAGTGTCTTCATGTGGTCCGTACCCTCGCCACCTGACCTTGTACTTGATTCCTTTTCCTACTTTTCGTGAGTCGAGAATCTCCTCGACTTCAAATTCTTCTTCTTCTCCTACGACGACAGGAGGTGGGCGAGTGTTTTGTGGTTGAGAGGGGAATTGCGGTTCTCTATAGGGAGTGAGAAGGACTTCGTTGAAAACGTTATGGATACGTTTCCACGTAGAGGGGATGTCTAGTTTATAGGAACTAGCACCTATCTTCTTCTGAACTGTAAACGGTCCAAACCGTTTATCTCCTAACTTTTTCATTGGCTGGTCTGTCGATAAGTTAGTTCCCTCAAGCCAGACCTTATCGCCTGGCTTGTACTCTACTCCAACTCTTCGCTTATGGTCATAAAACTTCTTCATATCCTCGTTGGCCTTTCCTAAGGCCGCTCCTACTTCATCTCGAACCTTCCTCATTCCATCTGCAAACGCCTGTGCTGTGGGGTTGTCCGAAGTCATTTGAGGTGCCGTACCTTTATAGGGATGTCTACCGTTGTCAGCATAGAAGGGGGAAACTTTCGTCGCAGAGTGTACTCGATCGTTATAGGCAAACTCTGCAAGTGGTAACCACTCATGCCAGTCGTTTTGATGATAACTAATGAACAAATGGAGATAATGTTCTATCTCCTGATTTGTTCATTCTGTCTGGCCGTTGGTCTGTGGGTGATACGCCGTGGTGTAGTTTGCTTCTATTCCTAAAAGACGGTAGAGTTCTTTCATGAAATGAGAATGATACTGAGGTCCTCGATCATGTATGATTTTTCGTGGAATGCCATGGATAGAAAAAATACGATCCCGATAGATTTTTGCCATTCCCTCTGATGTGACTGTAGTGTGCGACGGAACAAGTCATAATCTTTTGGAAAAATGATTGATAAACACCGATATGGTGTTATATCCTCCCGATTCCAGTAGTTCCCCTATCATATCAGTGCCGATTATCTGCCATGGTTCAGTTGGTACCACATGTGGATGAAGTTGTCCGACTGGCTTGGTACAATGTGATTTTGTTGCCTGGCATTTCTCGCAACCTTCGACGTATTTCCCTGCATCTCATGTCACCCCTGGCCACCAGTAGTCCCGAGTAATCAACTCCGTGGTTTTGTACTGTCCTGGATGTCCCGCTAGCGGTGTATCGTGGTACTGAGTGATTATTTTAGATCGGAGTAGGCGGTTTTTAGGTACATAAACACCCCTTTCCATGTAATGACTTTGTCGGTTTCAGTCCACTCTGGGTTTTTTGCAGTGAGGGCATCTTGTACGGTTCGGTCTACTTGATTTCTACTCTTTCGGATCTCTGATAGCAGGAGATCTTCAGGAGCCAATAGGTCAAGAGCTTGGATGAAAAGTTCCGGTTTCAGGAGAACGATGTTCTCGTTGTCCTTGTCCCCGGTCTCAAGACCTGTCATCCTCGACAGGGCGTCAGCTTTTGTCATCGATTTACCAGGCTTATGAACAAGATCGAAATTATACTCCGCTAATTCCAGTACCCAGCGCGCTTGTCGTCGGTTGAGCTTCTGCGGCTTCTTGAAGTACTGGAGGTTTGCGTGATCCGTAAAAATTTCGATCTGTTCCTCCGCACCTAGTAAATACTGTCGCCAGTCATCAAGTGAGTCCATAATCACCATGAGTTCTTTATCATAGATTTCGTAATTACGCTCAACCTCATTGAGGGAACGTGAATGAAAAGCGATTGGATACCACCTATTGTCGACAAACTGTGATAAAACTGCGCCATTGGCGTAATCAGATGAATCAGCCTCGACTCGGAATTGTCCCTGGTTATGAGGAATCAACAAAACAACCTCCTCACAAATACGGCATTTCAACTCCTCGAACGCATCTTCTTGTACTTTCTCCCACTTCCAAGTTCCATTCCCAGTAAGCTGTGTCAGCGGCTTTGTGATAAGACTAAATCCACGAATAAAGCACCTGAAGAAGTTGCAAAATCCTAAGAATTGCTGAATGTCGCACTTCTTTTGTGGAGTAGTCCATTCTCTAACGGCTTGTACTTTCTTGGGATCCATGCGAATAGTTCCGGTACCAATGATGATACCGAGGTAGTCAATAACCGGTTTTTCGAAAGAGCATTTTTCGGGTTTAAGAAACAATTTGTGCTCCCATAGAATATTGAGTACTTGCTTTACAATTCGTCGATGCTCTTCTATACCGTCGGTAAAAATCAGTATGTCATCCATGTAAACGATAACATGACCTCTATTGATGAGGTCTCGCAAGATATGGTTCATAAAACCTTGGAATGTCGCAGGAGAGTTAGTGAGTCCGAAGAACATAACAGTTGGTTCGAATAACCCCTGGTTAGTTCGAAAGGCCGCTTTCCATTTGTCACCTTCCTTTATGCGGATGTTGTTAAATCCCCATCTGATATCCATCTTCGTGAAGATTTTAGCACCTTTTAAATGATCGATTAGCTCCTGAATGAGAGGAAGTGGGTACCGGTTTTTAACCGTCATCTCGTTCAGTTTGCAATAATCTTGTACCGGTCGTAAGGTGCCATCTTTCTTTTTGACGAAGAAGAAAGGGGATGCCATCTGCGAGGTCGAAGGTCGGATTCGTCCAGTTCGAAGGTTTTCTTCAAGGAACTTGTCAAGTGCCTCTTGTTCCTTTGGGTTTAGCGGGTATACTTTACAATCTAAAGGTTTGGAACCTGGCGTTAGATCGATAGCGTGATCCCAAGGACGTCGTTGTGGCAACTGGTCGAATTCCTTCTGGCTGAAGACATCAGGGTATTGTTCGACGTAGGGTTTGGAAGTGTCGAATTCTTCGGCTGTTTCCTTCTTAGCTTGTTCCTTCGTCCACTTCCTCGACTGTACCTGCTCGTGAACATACCTGTCCCAGTCGAATAGGAAAAGCTGTTCGCCTTCCTGTAACGCCGCTCTAGAATGGATATCCTCTGGTGTCCAAAAATGTGGGTTGTAACCGCATCTTGTTGGGCACCTGTCGAATGTCAGTTCAGACGTTTTCCAATCAATACTCGGGTTGTGGTGTTGCAGCCAGTCTAGTCCTAGAAAGATATTATTCTTTCCTAGACTTACTACTCCGAACTGGATGATCTCTGAATGATCACCGATGGTCATCCGGATCTCGACATACTTCTCTATTGATCCGGAGTCGTTGAGTGTACCGTCGGCATTGTAGACAGGTGTTTTGATTGGTAAGTTTTCCGTGATAAGGTTATGCCGTTTGACGAAATCTGAATCAATACATGAACCAGTAGCTCCGTGTTATATCTATGCAAGCTAAGTCTTTACGAAGCTTCGCGATCCATTCCGAGACTTAGATATTACTTATAACCTTTCACCACTACGCAATTACTTAGCGAAGGAATTCCGACGCGAAGCATTTACTCTTATCTCTTATCATCCTTATCGGATTTACACTATTCCTTTTATATCCCTTCCTTTGTTCTTTACTTACGAGCTAGCCAATTGGGGTGTAGCATCACTTCGCGATCCTGACTTACCTTTAGTATAAAGCTACGGTATCGAATAGGTAGTTCTTCAGTTTAAATATCAACCTTGATAGCACTTCGATAGTGATACCAATTAATCAACTATCCCTATCATCATTTTAACATCCCCTCACTGTCAGTACGTTCCGCGATAGTCATCGCGAACGGAACACATTTATCGTCTTCTCTTGCGGACATGCGAAGTGTCGAGGGCTCTACTAATAGTGGAGTCAAGGTCCGACTAACTAGTTTAGGATCGTTTTACCTCGCGAAGTATTTACTTCGTATTTTCCCGCGATCATTCCCGACGATCCATTTGTGCACGATCATAACAGTATATTTAAACTGACACTCGGCACATTCGTCCTCATTACCCTTCACATTCCACTCAACAATTTCCTTTATTTTCAACAATGGTCTATACAAGGAGCAGACGAAACCGTACCAACACTGGAGAGTCCGACGAGTCGGTAAGAGAGGAACCGGAAACGGTTAATCCTTTTGCATCGAACACGACAGGCTTCGCACCCTTCGCGGAATCAATCTCAGGAGCAGGACACTCTCGACGTCGATCTAACGTATTCGGTCCAGCCCCAGGACAGCCTGCTAGTGCGCGGGTTTCAAGTCATCACGCCCTTGGTCAACCTGACCATTCCGAATTCGAGTACCAAGTACTCTATACAGAAAACGGTGATCCCGTTACTGTACAAATGCCGTGAAGAAATCACACTGCGATACCAACAACAGAGATGGAAATCCCACCATCTCCTACCACCTTTACACTTGCTGACAGAATGCGTCAGCAGCTAGCAAACACTCCCGGCCCTTCGCGAGGTCGGATACCAATTACCACAATGGAGATTCCGGAGAACATCGAAGAAGCAGAGATCGACAAAGAGGTAGGTCCTGAAGAGTCAGGAAATCCCGGTGACCCAGGGGGATTTGATCCCGATAGTCCTGGAGGTCCCGGGGCACCTCGAGGTTCCCGCGTTCCTAGTCGTTCTAGGAGTCCAGTGGAAAGGGTAGGTAGTGTCCATCCGGACCCTACTGAACAACACATCTTAGATGTGTTTCACGCGTTTAAGGGTTCTCTCGATACCCTCAGAACAGTCCTCGCGGGCATGAATGCTAGCAGCCCCGCGGAGTCCGGAAGATTGAAAGTTAAGGATCCTGAAGTATTCGATGGATCTGACTCACGGAAACTGAAAGGTTTCCTCGTTTCTTTATCTTTGGTGTTCATTGATCGTCCCTCGTATTTTACTGATCAAAAGAAGATCAATTATACTTTGTCGTACCTTGGTGGTTCCGCGAAGGAATGGTTCGAACCAGATATTCTGGATCCGAATCTCTCCGCTATGCCAGCGTGGACGAGTTCCTTCACGGCATTGGTGAAGGAACTGCAGGACAATTTTGGTATGTACGATGCACAGGGGGAAGCCGAGGATAAGATCGGCACGTTAAGGATGAAGGAATCCGATAACGTATGGAAGTATAACATCCGTTTCAATACCCTCGCGGCATCTACTAACTGGGACTCGCACGCCCTTAAGTGGGCTTATCAACGCGGCTTGGCAAGTCGTATCAAAGATGAGATGGCTCACCTTCCGGAACCGAAGACGCTCACAGAATACCGTTATGAGGTACTTCGCGTAGATAACAGGTACTGGAGACGAGAAGAAGAGCGGAAAAGAGATGCCGCTAGATCGACAGGTGTTTCCTCGGGAGGGAAAGCATCGAACACGTCGAAGAAGACCACGCCAGGATCTTCACAAACTCCTACCACCACCACCACGACATCGACCTCGACGAATAACTCGGGGAAGAAAGGTAAGTCGAGTGGAGGTGGAAATTCCACGTCATCGACGAGTTCTGCGGTGACCAAACCTGCATACGTGAGCAATCTCGGCTCGGACGGAAAGCTACTCGCGAAGGAGTCGGAACGTCGAAAGAAGTTGGGGTTGTGCGGATTTTTTGGGGGAAGTCATAAGTTCGACAACTGCGAGAAACGAAAGGCTCGCGAAGCTCGTGGACGTGCTGTGGAAACACAGGAAGGAACGGCAAGTACCTCTTCGGTATCGGAAAAATAGTCCGCAACTCCTGTACCCCAGTACGAAGCGGGAGTTGCGTTGACCAGGTTCGTACTACCGGGGAAGTTAAATTAAACGCATCCACTCTTTCTTATGATGAACGATCTTTTAAAATACCTCTTACTATAGATTTTCCACTTTGCGATGTCTCCGCGAAGCTTTCTTTTGTTTCTTTTGTTTCTTTACTCGATTCAGGTTCTACCGATTGTTTTATTGATTCTCGATTTGTACATAAACATTCTCTTCCTACTTCTTTTATTTCTCCAATCAATCTCCGACTCTTTGATGGTTCTTTATCTCCGAAACCAATTTCCGAGACTACGTCTCTTAATGTTCGGTTTCCCTCTGGCGAGCTACTACTACTGACATTTTATGTCACTTTACTAGATTCCTCTTGCGAGGCAGTTTTAGGTTACAGTTTCTTGACCCGCTACAATCCATTGATTGACTGGGCATCGAGAAACATTACATTCCACTCCACCAAGCAAGTTGAGTTTTCCTCGACGTCCTCACTTCCGCGAACAGTCGTTCCGGAAGAAACTGTCCCCTCGCGGGGTCAGCCTACCATCAGTTCCGAAGAGGTTTCCTCGCGATCCTCGTCATTCACCTCATCCTTTATCGGACTCTTTCCCCTACAAACCCATCTATTCCTATCCTTCGGTGGCTCAATTGGCCGCTTCGCGACTCGAAAACCCAGAGATCGATATTGCTCTTGTCAACGCGGAACTCTTCAACCGTGCTTGCAAGAATGCCAAGTGTGAACCACTGATCTTACGAGCAGTTCACAGCGAAGTCACAGCGCGAGCTGTTTCGACAACTTCAGCAAACACCAGCAATACTTCCTCGTTACCGAAGCATTACGCGGACTTCGCGGATGTCTTCGACGAAGTCGAATCCGAAGTGCTGCCTGAGCATCAACCTTACGACCTAAAGATTGAATTGGAGGAAGGCGCCGAACCACCTATCGGTCGTCTTTACCCTCTTTCTGCCAAGGAATTGGAGGCTCTACGCGATTTCATCGACAAGCACCTCGAATCCGGTGCCATTCAACCATCGTCCTCTCCTCACGGAGCTCCGGTATTATTCGTACCGAAAAAGGATGGAAAACTTCGACTTTGCGTAGACTTTCGTGGTCTTAACAACATCACAAAGAAGGATCGCTATCCTTTGCCTCTTATTTCTGATTTACTAGACACTCCGAAAAAAGCTAAGGTTTATACCAAACTCGATCTTGCTCACGCGTATCATTTAGTTCGAATCGCGGAAGGCGACGAATGGAAAACGACATTCAGAACCCGTTGGGGTTCTTACGAATGGAAGGTTATGCCATTCGGAATCACTAACGCTCCTGCAGCTTTCCAAAGGTTTGTGAACGACATATTCGCTGATCTTTTAGATGTTTATGTTATCGTCTACCTCGACGATATCCTTATTTACTCCGACGACGAGACACTACATCGCGAGGTTCTCCGTCGACTTCGAAAACATCAACTTTACGCAAACATCGCGAAATGCGAATGGGAGATCGATATGGTAGAGTATCTTGGTTATATTCTTTCTCCGGAGGGCTTAACGATGTCAAAAGACAAAGTGAAGGCTATCATTGACTGGCCGGTACCTCGGAAAGTCAAAGACGTCCAGTCTTTTCTCGGATTTGCTAATTTCTATCAACGTTTTATTTATAATTATAGCGATATCGTAGTTCCAATGATGCGACTTACATGAAAGGATGTACCTTGGAACTGGAACACCAATTGCCAGGAAGCCTTCGAGAAGATCAAATATAGCTTCACTCACGCTCCTATTCTGGCACATTGGGAACCAAACCGACATCTAATCGTGGAAACGGACGCCTCGGATTACACATTAGCCGCGATCCTCTCGATCATACTACCTGACGGAGAAATTCACCCCATTGCATTCCTCTTGAGGACTTTTCAGGCTGCGGAACTCAATTACGACACTCACGATAAGGAACTTCTCACGATCTTCGAAGCATTCAAAGGCTGGCGACATTACCTCGAGGGATCGGGAGATCCTATTGACGTCGTTACCGACCACAAGAATCTGGAATATTTCTCGACAACGAAAATCCTTATGCGACGACAAGTTCGTTGGTCCGAGTACCTGCACCAATTTAACATGGTGATCCGATTCAGACCAGGTAAGTTAGGTGAAAAACCTGATTCAATGACTAGACGCTGGGACGTCTACCCAAAAGAGGGGGATATCGGTTACGCGCAAATTAACCCACATAATTTCAGACCCATTTTCACTAATGAGCAACTAACTACTTCCCTTCGAGCTACGTTCCTAGAAGGACCGGCACTTCGCGCCTCCATTGTTATGGATTTAGAGGCACTTCATTCCGCTATTTGCGATTCAATCGAACTGGATCCGGAATCAATCGCGGGACTGAAGTTCGCAAAGGACAGTACGAACACTCGTTGGACATTAGGGTCTGATGGACTGTTACGACTTGACGATCGCATTTACGTTCCTAACATTTCTAATTTACGACTTCAAATTCTACGCTACTTTCACGACCACCCACTCTCAGGTCATTTTGGTCAAAATCGGACTCTGGAAGCCATTCGACGACAATACACTTGGCCAAAGGTTCGCGAATTCGTTCGCGATTATATTAATTCGTGTACAGTTTGCGGACGCAATAAACCTCGTCGACATAGGCCTTACGGTCTACTCAAACCACTTCCGGTCCCTGTCCGACCTTGGGATTCAATATCGATGGACTTCATCGAACAATTACCGGATTCGAAAGGACATACGGCTATTTTAGTAATCGTGGATCGAGCCTCGAAACAAGGCATTTTCATCGCGACACACGACAAAATAACGTCCGAAGAGCTCGCGGAATTATTCGTCCATCACGTTTTCTCGAAACACGGAGTTCCTAGTCACGTCACCTCTGACCGAGGCTCGGAATTCGTTTCGGCTTTCTTTCGCGCTCTAGGGGAAGCTCTCTCGATCAAGCTACACTTCACCTCGGGATACCATCCTGAGGGGGATGGACAAACTGAACGAGTTAATCAGACTCTGGAACAATACATTCGAATGTATTGTGCGTATCAACAGGATGATTGGGCAAAGCTTCTGCCTATCACGGAATTTGCATACAACAATGCTCCTAACACATCCACTGGTATTACTCCGTTCTTCACGAATAAAGGTTATCACCCTAACATTACAGTGAAACCTGAAATCGATATCCGTTCCGATCGCGCGATTGACTTCGCGACGAATTTAGATGAGATTCATTCTTTCCTTTGCGAAGAAATTACTAATGCGCAAACTCGATACAAAGAGCAAGCGGACAGAAAACGTATTACTCACCCTGATTTTCCCATTAATTCACAGGTATTCGTACTAGCAAAGCACATAAAAACCACTCGACCTACCGCGAAGTTCTCCAAGAAGTATCTCGGACCTTTCAAAGTTCTTGAGCGCGTAGGAACTCTTTCGTATAAGTTACAACTCCCTTCCTACCTCAGTCGTATTCACCCAGTCTTCCATGTATCCCAACTCGAGCCACATACTCCTAACTCGATCCCTCATCGCGAACAAACTCCTCCACCTCCGGTGGAAGTTGAAGGCGAAGAGGAATACAACGTCGCGGAAGTATTAGACTCGAAATTGGATCGTCGATACAAAAGATGCCCACTACGGTATTACATCCGGTGGGCAGGATACGAAGGTACAGACGAAGAGTTTTCCTGGGTCGCCGCGAACGAAATTCACGCGGATGAGCTGGTTCCAGCTTTCCATCTTCGTTACCCTCACAAACCTGGACCATTATGATCAACGACCACTTAATTTCTTTTATTCATGAATTGAAATACTAAATTTTAATTTTTATCAAGTTAAAAAACTCATCGCGAAACCTTCGCGATCCATCACCATTACATTCCGTACTATCTACTAAATTACTTACTAAATTCCAAACCTTCACTCGTTCGCGATCTATCCTTCGCGAAACATCCTTCTAACTTCTCACATTTCCTTCCTCCTAAACCATCGCGATTCTTCCTCGCGGAACGAATTTTTACTTCTTACTTATTCATAAATCGAAACCCCTTACATATCCAAAAAACACCAAAAAAGGAAAAAATGTATAAATTAACCAAAAAACAAAACAAAACAAAACCAACAAAAAATAAAAGACAACTACTAAACTATATAAAATTAATTACAAAGTCCTACTACTACTACTATCCTTCGCGACAATTACATCGCGCGTCGTTTTCCTTCGCGAACCTCTCTTCTACTTCTTTCCTCTTCATTTTCTTCTACTTCCTCTTCCAATTCTTCTTGTCCTTCATCGTCCTCTTTGTCTTCATCATTCTGCGTACTAGGTTGTACTACCCAGACCAATTCCTCCATCGCGAGAGCGGATCAACTCGCGAAACCCAGAAGCAACTCCATTTGTTTTTTGAGTTGGTCGTTCTGCTCCGCGAGCAGATCTAACTTCTTTCCAAATTCCACCCCAACCCAATTTCTTTCCGCGACGTGCTTCGTGAGACCTTGATATACATCATCTTCATCAACCCTTAGCTTCTTCTTCCTCGATCTTTGGGCTGCATTGTCCCCTGCCCAGCTACACCTCTGTTGTTGGAGGTGACAGGCCAGGCAGGCCTGAGTCCGGGGCTTCCCGGGTTGCGCGATGCAGTTTGAAGTGTTTCCTTGGGAAACACAACAAACACATCCTTCGCGGTTACGCAAAGGCGTGGGGGGAGGAACGCCGTCGGGTTCATCATCGTCATCATCTTTGTCGTTGTCGTTGTTGTTGTTGTCGTTGTTGTTGTTGTCGTCGTCGTCGCCTCCATCATCGGGGTCCGAATCTGAACCCACCTGTGTTGTATTAAGCAGTAAAAAACATCGCAAAGAGAACAACTTACTTACCTGAGGAATCGACCTTTTTCTTTTCAAAGTCGGTAGTTCAACGTCCGGGGTATCACGAACCACGGAGGACGACTTGTAAATCTTTTGTTTGGAGCCCGAAGGCTCCCGCGAGCTTCTCGCAGTCCCAGTCCTTCGCGATGCAGCACGAGCTGCACGCTCTCGACGTTCTTGCAATTCACTCAGGGCTTGAGCCCTATGACGATCTCGGTTGGCTTCATCTTCAGCCAACTTCTTCAAAGCGTCGGCTTTCGCCTTCGCGATGGTCTCCTCGACGATTCTCTCTTCTTCCCGCTTCTTCGCGGCCTGCTTCTCTTCCTCGATCTTTCTCTCTTCCTCTAGTCTCTTCTCCTCTGCCTCGCGCTCAGCTTCACGAGCAGCTTCCTCCTCCAATCGCACCATCTCCTCATTGAAGGCAGCCTCCTGTGCAGCGATCTCAATTTGACGAAGACGAGCATGCTCTGCCTGTTCACGAACAAGGCGCACTCTTCGTTCTTGCACGGTCTCGGTGGCGGTGACAGTAAAAGACATCGTATAAGTGATGAGGACTTAGGAAAAAACAGAGAAAACCCTCGCGTTTTATATGCATTCGTTCGTTGAGGGCAGGTTCGACTCTAAATTTTTCGTTTACCTCGATCATAACTCGCATGGCACTTTGAAAATTTATTTTACTTTTTTACTTTTCCATTTTTTCTAATTTTAGATTCATCAATCATTAACAATTGCGTAGGCTTTCGAGGGCGAAAGCCTAAGAGGGGGATACTGTTATATCTATGCAAGCTAAGTCTTTACAAAGCTTCGCGATCCATTCCGAGACTTAGATATTACTTATAACCTTTCACCACTACGCAATTACTTCGCGAAGGAATTCCGACGCAAAGCATTTACTCTTATCTCTTATCATCCTTATCGGATTTACACTATTCCTTTTATATCCCTTCCTTTGTTCTTTACTTACAAGCTAGCCAATTCGGGCGTAGCATCGCTTCGCGATCCTGACTTACCTTTAGTATAAAGCTACGGTATCGAATAGGTAGTTCTTCAGTTTAAATATCAACCTTGATAGCACTTCGATAGTGATACCAATTAATCAACTATCCCTATCATCGTTTTAACATCCCCTCACTGTCAGTACGTTCCGCGATAGTCATCGCGAACGGAACACGTTTATCTTCTTCTCTTGTGGACACGCGAAGTGTCGAGGGCTCTACTAATAGTGGAGTCAAGGTCCGACTAACTAGTTTAGGATCGTTTTACCTCGCGAAGTATTTACTTCGTATTTTCCCGCGATCATTCCCGACGATCCATTTGTGCACGATCATAACACTCCGCTGTCAAGAAGTCCTTCTGTGACGATCTGTTGACTATCTTCCAGTGTTTCGAGTATTGCCGGAAGTTTCAGACTTTTGCCACGTGTCCCGCAAACATAACTTCTTTTGTTCTTGAGACTCCAAATGGCGTTGACTGCTGTTTTCCAGTTCCGTTTTCATATGTCCATGACGGTTTCTTCAGAGGCTTCTTTTTCCCGGGAAAAGGGCATCCAAGTTCGTAATAATCCCACTGCTCTCGGGACTTGATCTTCTCTAACTCTCTGAGTTAGCCATTCAGCAGTGTCGGGTTCGTACCGTATAGGTTTTTCGGTTTTTTCGGTTTTGTGTATGAATGTGGACGCGTTTTTCTGTTTAGTACCTGTACTGATTACAGAATCAACGCCATTATCAACAAATTCCGAAATGTCCGTGTGCGAAGGCTCCTGCAGACCTATATCTACTGCGGAGCCTTTGGAAAACCCAAATCGTTAATGAAGTCCGTACGTTCCTGCTCACTCATGTTCAACATAATACCTCTGACCACCACCTTTCTCTTGTGCGGGCAGTTCCTGCTCATGTGGCCTGGCTCGCCACAGTTGAAGCACAAATGCTTCTCCCTTGACTGGTCGATGTCCATCGGCCTGCCCGTTCCTCCGAACGTGGTGCCGGTAGCATCTCTTCTTGGCGCCGCAGAATACTCTGCCTTCGGAGCTACTTTCGGCTCCTGCCGGTTCTGCTGAGTGGACAACTGTCCATGACTCTGTCCCTGTGGGTTAGCGTTCCACCACCCCGCATACCTGTATCCTCTCTTCTGTTTGGCCCACTGCCGCCTTACGTTATCAGCCCCTGTGACTACCTTCTTCAACTCCTTGTAGTCTTCAAAGGGCTCCGTCCGTCCCTTAATGATGTCGTATAGGAGTGTGTGATCAACCGCTCTCTCCGCTAGGGTAAGGACATGCGACTCATCCTTCTTGTATCCGGCATCCTTCAGTAACAATTCAAATTCTTTGAAAAAGTCACCAGCCGAAGACTTCCCCTGTCAGATATAAGTTAGTTTGTCGCAGGCTTCCTTCTCCTTCGCGATGTTCATGAACTCCCTGTCCATATCGTCAATGAGCTGCTTCCCAGTGATGTCCCATGTCCCTCTGTCGATATCGAAGTGGTCATCAGAATAGACTTGGGCCCATTTGTCAGCTTTTCCTCCGACCAGGAAGGACATAATGATGGTCGTGACACGATGGGAGTTGTCGACCTGTTTAGTCTCTGTTAACTCAGAGACGTAAGCCATCATTTGTCGTCGCCATGGTCGGTAGGTGGCGGGATCACCATTGTAGTTCCCTGGTGTATTGACAAACACCCGGCGTGGACTAGAAGTGACGGTAGCGACTTCTGCTGGGTTGGGCGCATGTATCGACCGATCAGTCATGTTGAGTTATAGTAGGGGAGGGGATGAGCGTGTTTGGTAAGAATGAAAATATGTAACGTATTGAGAAAACTAGTTTCCAATGGCGTGTTGAATCCTAGGCAAGTTTGTAAAAGTTTGTTTGTGACGGGTGGTGTGTGGTAGAAGCTCTATTCTTCTGTCAGCGACTCGCTAGCTCTCACAAGAGACAACCAGGCATCACACAATAGATGATGAGCAAGAGGACGAAAAAGCAAAAGAGGATAGATAAAACAACCCAACTACAAGTCTAGCTACCGAGGAGAATAGACGAGAATAGAGCTAAGGAATATACCTACAAAATACTAAGTCTTATATACTAAGGGATATGAAGCCGTGAGAGACATCTCGCGCCGTAACCGTGAGGATCTACAATAAGAGTTGCTCGTATCCATAAGTAAAGCTGTAGGTATTAGGTGAGTAAACAATAAGGCAATATGAAAAGAAGCATGGAGGCGGAACAATAATGACGTCGTCCTGTCAATGAGCTGACAGGCACAAGAGAGTCGCACCTAAGTGAAACGACAACACGAGAACAATAAGGTTGACGCGTGTAACCTAAATGATAATGAAAATATAACAAGCGCTAGTGTAAGCGCTTTGACGATTAGGTAAGTAAATAAAAGAAAAGGAAAAGAATAATAAAAGAAAAGAATAATGAAAAAGATTGTTTCATGACAGGTATAGTAAATATACATTTAGTATAAGTTCAGAGTAAGGTTGCATCAATTGGTTTAATATGAGAGATTCTTGGTATCTATATCTTATCAAGCTGTTATACACATTGATATTCCTATTTAAAAAACTTAAACATTACATCAATATTTGCAATTTTTAGTATACTATAATCCTAACACAAGTATAGTAAAGCTATGCTAAAATGTACAAAGACTATGATACACTTATAGTAAATCACAAATAACTCTTTTGATTTGAAGATTTGAGAGCTTCCTAGAGAATCTAGCAATTCAGAGCTTCTTTGAATTCTTAGAGTTCTGAGATATCATGAAGTTCCCTGAGTTCCAGAGGTTCATGGTGTTAGAGGTAGGATACTAGGGGAGACGCATACGTCATCCCCGACTGCTCCTCCGGAGTAACCAAGGTCCCTTTCTATGTTCTGGACTGATCTCGTCTTCATGATCATGTTAGTGTTCCTGCTCCTTTCATATTTTAAATTTCTTGGATTCGATTTACAAATCAACTGTGCCCGTCCGATCATATTCAGACTTGTAACGCTTATATACAGCTCGTAGATTACTTTGGTACTCTCAGATATTACACCCCGTTCAGTGTGTTCTGAGAGTAAGTACTTTATATTCTCTACTCTACCTGTAAGATGGCTAATCACATATAGTTATAGTACTTACTACTGTCTACAGGTAATTACTTTAATATAGAAGGAGATATTACACCCCGTTCGGTGTGTTCTGAGATACTTACTACTGTCTACACATGGATTTCACTCATTCACACTAATGTGATCTGTTGTCAGCCATCTTCCCCATCCTTATACTTATGGGAGGCCAGGCGAAAACAGGCTGGGGATATATACCTTTACACTTGTCAATCACAATGTTACTAGTTGGGTGTGTCTTCAAGAGAAGGAAATGTATTGAGAGTTCATTGCAGTTCTATCAACATTGATGACCGACAAGGTCCCGCAACAATGAAGCACCACTGAGTAATGATAAACAGTCTTTTTAGCTAATCGAGAGTTAGGATATGCACATGAAGCAATAACTTGTTTTGAACAGCCTTCCGAGCATTGTGACCGAGAAATAAAGAGGTTTAAACCTAGCTTCTCCAACAAACAATTAAATGCACGCAGTCCTGCAGGACCTTCAGGCAAATACGACGTGGCCAGCGCTATGATACAACTAGCAGTGGGCCATAATTTCTGTTTACCATAACTTCACCATCTATGGATCAAGAGTAATTGTTGGAAACGCTGAACATAGCTTTCTCCCGACAATGTACTAAATCTGTCCGCATCTGCTTCGACAACTCGCGGATATCTCAGACAGGATTTCAAGCAAAGAAGCCCGTAAACGAGGATAAGACTGTGTTCCTTGAGTCACCATTGGGATTGATTGTTGCGCTCTTCAATGGTAGGAGTGCCTTCGATATCCCTCACCAGATTTCTGAATAACTAATTATTGATTCAAAGGTTATCATGACGAGTTGTCGGATTATGCATTGCATCGAAGACACTTCCCTCACTTCTGTCCGAACACATCCAGAAAACTTTATCTGCAAAATGCTATACCCTTGATGAAACTGTGGTGTCATCTTTTATTCAGGGCATCGAGGAGTATGACCGCTGGTTGATCCAAGTGTTATTGATGAATTTCCACAAAAAACATGAGACAGATTGGGCTGATCCTTTCTAGGAAGATTAAAGTGAGGTGTAGAGTGCTAGGATGGCTGAAGTGACATACCAAATTCCAAAGGTTTCTCTTGCGTACCCGTTTGGAAACACTGGTAAGACCCTTTCTACATGTTTTCTGAACTCGATCGCTTAAACTCTAGTCATTGTCATTCTTAATTCTGTCGAGTTACGAATTTGCCACAACTGATGATGGGGCACCAAATGGCGGTAAGGACTGTTCATGGACGTTGAATGTCATCAAGAATTGACCGGTGGCTGTAGGTGCTGGTGAATGTAGCAGTACCGGAGGAACCGACGGGTGGATTTGCCAGCATCGTTGGGCAGCCGTCTCCGGTATGGTCGGATTCAAGAACAACGTCGGCTCAGCAGCACTCAATGACTGGATTTCTCCTCAATCTGAGCAAATTGCATTCGGGAGAGGTAGGTGGTCTTCACCACAGGCTCGCCTGGATATTGAAATCTTCATTCATTACTAGGTGCCCTCGGATTCGTGGCAATTAACAATGCGGATTCACCGTGGAGTGCAACGTTTTCGACCTCTTTGCCAGATGATAGCTATTGTGATGTTATAAGCGGAACTAGCTCTTCTGGGAACTGTACTGGGACAGGGTGAACTTGTTTTACCTCAATTCAGAGCATAAATTTGTGCTGAGTGGCATGTAAACAGAATTACCATATCTGGAGGATCATTCACTGCGTCTGTCCCAGCCAGGAGTGCGATTGCTATTCACACTGGAGCCTTGGGTACCGGTGGTATAAGTGAATCAAATAGCATCTCCTCAAAAACCTGTTGAATCTAATACTGCCCAGCAGGTACAGGTTCCGGAAGCTCTGGATCCGGAACCGTATCTGTGACAATCGAGGAGACTGCCACTACAACATTCGGAGAGGTAGGTAACTTGTCGGATCCTTCTACCGTCCTCGTGTGACCTGGTTTCAAACCCAGAATATCTTCATTTCCGGAAGCATCCCTGAGCTAGGGTCTTGGGATACTGACGATTCGGTAGGTGTTTACAGAAAGCAAGCGTTAGCACATCCAATTGCTGATATACCTAATTTGAAGATTGCGCTCTCCTCTGCCGACTATCCAGTTTGGACCTTGACCATTGACCTACCTGCAAACACGCTCTTTGACTATAAATTCATTCGAAAGGAAACCGACGGAAGTGTATGTCTTTTTGGCCTTTTCCTAGCTTGGTAGTGATTGATGCTGGTATGTGACAGATCGTATGGGAATCGGACCCCAACCGAGAGACGACAACTGTGTGGTCAGGATCCGAGAGTCTTACTTCAACATGGAGGTGAGCGGGAGTCAAGCCATGAAATAGGATCAATCTGTGTGTATACTATATAGTACCTGACCAAAATGATTCGTTCCTCCTTCGAGATCCAAAGACAACGATTTACAACATTCAGTTGACCCCCAGTGAGCATAACGGAGGGTTGGATGAAGTTGCAAACATGATACCTAGTACCGAGAAAACAAAACCTTGCTTGCAATGGCCCTTTACTGCCGTAGTTCTAAGCACGCGTGCAGGTACAATCCTTTTCGGCGGCCAAAATGGCCCTTCTTCGTTGACACTCATATTTTCATTCTCTGTGATCCTCGTCTCATTCGTTTAAGCTACTTCGTTTTTGCACTCATCACTACATTCGCAACTTCAATAGCCTCTCCTTGCTGTATCCCTGTCTCCCAGTCACTCCTTCAAAAGTGGCTAAGACAGCATCGATGTCTAAAGACGTCGATTGGATAGAGTAATGCATGCATCCCCCTTTCATTCTTCTCTTATTTTGATATCATACGTACGAGCTAAATTTCTTGTATGCACAGGATCAACAGAAATTATCTAAGACGTTGTTTAGTCTCTGTTATGATATGATAACGCAAGTAAGGTTTGGTCACCGAAGGGGGCAGCTGGTTTGTAAGGATGGCTCGCGAAATCCTTCGGCCACTTACGTACAGTGTACACATGATCCACCTACAGCTTTATTCTGGTGTTTATCCTATATCTTGACTTGCGCTGCATGTTGCTTCAGTACTTTGAAGATATCATGTTCTTGATCATTGTAGGCGCAGAAAACAATGCGAACCTTTGTGTTTAAAAGATCTCTTCACCCTCGTATTTAGGTTATCGGAGATGGTACAATATTTCTGCTATCTGTGCGTCGTACACCTAATGTTCCTCATATTTCCCTGGGCCACGAATTCAATCTTGTGGCCTCGGAGTTCAGTAAACTTATCATCGTTCTCTCCAGTGGACTTGAGGACTGCAAGCTCAGGCGTCCGATGTCGTCCGATGTCGTTGTGAGGGGCATTGCCTGGCCTCTACCACGGGAGCGCTTTGGGAGCTCAGGTCATTGCACTTTCCGTATACAACTGCTGCTCAGAAAACACAGACTGGTATGTTGCACAGCTAATTCAAGTCGTTCCTATGCTCGTTGAAAGTGGGCTCCCGCCGATCGACAATCACAAGATCGCAACTCCGCCCGCTGATGAACACAGACCGAGTACGAATCCCCTGAAATACAATACGAGAACACTGTAGCAATAAGACAGTAGTCAAGTAATGATCTACTCGCGCCTACAGGCACTGCCTCAGTGTTGATAGTACGAGGATTCCTCAGTTCCTCTGCGATTCCTGGCACTATATCCGCGAAATGCATCAACTGATCCACGATTAACTAGCCTCTCCAACAAGCGGCCCCAATTCCAAACAAACTCATCTCACCGAGCGAATACAACCATTCGAAACTGGAGCACGAGATACAGAAATTGTAACGGTTAAAAGACATATCCGCGTCATGTTGGTCCAGACCATGTCATTGCCTGAGGTACGTGAATACCTGCTAAAAACTCTGCAAGTTTTGTCTTCGCAGCACGGAGGGTGTTAACGTTTGTTGAACAGCTGTTGGCTCTTTCTACTCAAGAGAGTTAACCATAGCCGGACTTGCTCGAACGCTGCGATCTGTTCTATATACGTGTCAATTTTGCTGTGGCATCAATGCGCGAACGTTCTTTTGATCTGAAATGAGAGCTCTCAAAGGTCAATTCAGAAGGTTTGAATTTGTAGAGAAATCTGGTGCTCCAAATCCTATACCCCTTGACGCCAGCAGGATGTAAAACTGAGGTGGGTGTCTAATCCCTTCCTGTCAGTGTCTTGAGCCTAAAGCTTTGATCTGTCAAAGGTTGAGCGATTTGGCTCGGACACTTACTGTGTAGGAGCTTTCTGGAATCTGACGTTTTCCTGTTTGACAATCGCTATCATATATGTCCATGTAAGTACATAATTCTCCCCCACAATATCGTACTTGGGACCTGAAAACTTGTACACCAGTGCGGTATAAACTGGTACAAGAGGGTACAATTTTGCTTGTCGCAAAATCACATTACGTTCTCCACGGAACACGGACGTCGGAACAAAATTTTCATAGTTTATGCAATAGAAATCCAGGAACATCAACCATCCCTTGAAGTCTAAATGCAAACTCATTTATCAACGTCCGAATCAAGAAAGTGCACAGGTTTGGGTGCATTAGATGGCGGAATGAAGGAAGGAAGACAAGATAAAGGCCACCTTTCTAAAAATATATGCATTATCTGTACCTTTGATCTGTCACTTCCTCCTCCCGCAGGCTCGTCCAAATCCTGAGTCCGAACCTCAAATCGACGTATATTTTCCTTATTTATCACAACTCGGAATGAGGCGGTGCAGGTATGTATAGTATTAATTCGGTCTTGTCCGCTTTTTCGGAGCGGTAAGGGCTCTTTTGGGCGGTGCGCCTGCGCGCTTAATGGCCTCTTTGGTTCGTTGTCGTCGTGTCGCGTTCCCATTTGAATTATTCTGTATATAAACAGCACTGCCAGCGAGGCGGGACACTGCACGCCTTCTCGGTGATTTTCCAAGAGAAATCCTTCCGATCACAAGCCTGTGTTCCGTCAAGTCCTTCAGCTTGAGACCGTGTACGTGCTCGTTGCTACCTACATAGTTCTCAAAACTATGCATTGCTCATTTGACGTTAGTGCGTTAGGGTCGTCTGCTCGAGCAATGGAGTGTCTCGTCCTGTGGTACCAGCATCTCGGAATCTTCCACTCGTTTTTCCTTCATTTCTTGAAATATTCCCCCGTTCCAGTGTTTACGTTTAACAAAAGAAGCCTTCAATTCATGCTTCGTGAACGATAAAAGAACCCATGGATTACTTGCTGGTGGTACGGGACACTGGACTACCTACCTACAGCTAGGCGTCGCGATTGACATAGCTCAACCTTTCACCTAACATCGTACCGATGCCTTCAGGTCACTATTCCCACGAACCAATAGAGTCGTTGACACAGCCTCCTAGCCTCTCCTAGAGGCAGTGGCATGAAGAATAGTCCAGTGCTTTTTTTGTGGTATAAAGGGCGACGTCCTTTTCAATGCAACTCACTCATACTCATCTTCACTCGGACTACCCACCTCGGAGTACCATCCGAGTCTCCTGAGCGCCCTTTCCCTTTTTCACAGCGAAATCGATAGCTCTTTCACTCAAAAGACTCAACAGATCTCTTCACGCATACCTCCAACGCGACATGGATAGCAACATGTACTCATATGCACGGCACTATAACTCTGCGGACCTACACGACGTACCCGTCGCGTCGAGTTCATACCATCCACAAACTGCTTATCTGCAGAGCCAGTCTACTCGAATGTCTTTTTCCGGCCCCAGCCATAGCTCATACATTCCTGAACCACAACAGGATGTTCAGAACTCGTATATTAGCTCAGAGTCTTTATCAGCTTCACACCACATCTTGATGGACCCTTCCAGTGTACCTCATATGCGACATCAGACTACATCCTCTACTTCTTCTGCCTCTTCGACTAGCCACGGTACCATCAGCATGAGGCGCGGGTCTCCCAGCTCTCCACTTAGCCCAGACCTTCCCTTGCCGCAAGGCCCTCGCCCTCGTCGTTCACCAGCCTCGCGGCACCTTGCGCTTCCGGACGACATTGACGACGACTCGGACGACGAGCCTCTTCCACCAAATGCGTCAGAGAGAGAACGATCAGAGTGGAAGAAGAGAAGGAACACTAAGGCTGCCAGACGGAGCAGGAAACGAAAAATGATATACACTGAGCGGTTGGAGGCTAATGTGGAGAAGTTGAGGCTTGAGAAGGAGATGTGGAGGACTAGAGCGCTGACACTGAGGCAGCTGCTTAAAAGTCATAACCTTCCTTGCCCAGATTTCGAAGATTGAATACGTTGATTGGCCATTGAACGTTTGGCTCTTTGATCGTCCGTCTTTCTACGCGGTCTTGCTTAACTCACATATTGGATACAATCTTTACGACTGTCATGATACCTTTTCTTATCCATCACAATTGCAACTGCATTCCGCTATCAACATTGTACAAACTATGGGATTATTTATCAGTTATCTATAAGGCTGTATTCATTCTACTACTGTTAGTATGCATCATGCCTATCTGCCCTCTTTTTTTTCGTTCCATTTTGCATTCCATCTCGTTCAACCTGTACTATATGTATGTATGTAGTACATTATGTACTACTACTAGGTCAAATTACACTCGTTTTGCTTATTTCTAGCCGGGGGATCGACGCGTCAAGGCAAGCTTGGTCTCTCAGTCGCAGAACACATTCACGTCCGACTTTATGGAAGTTGGACTGACGGCGAGGCATATCGCTAATTGAGAGAACGCGCTAGAGCGCGCGCGCGCGTCGCCCAAGCGGTCTGGTCGGCCCGAGTTGCACGTGCACCTAGCCAAATTTTCAAAATATCCCTCCTCGTTTCCGACTTTGACGTGAACCTTTCGAAAGGGTAATATTTGCCCAACATGTCCTCGTCACTTTTGACGAGAGCCCTCGCGGCCTCGTCTATTGTGACAGCTGCTTCAAAGACACCCGTTCTCCGAGCTGGCTTCAGTATGTGATACTTTTGGTTTTAGAAAAGTATTAATGTCTTCCTATTTCCAGGTGCCTCTCGTCTTCGCGCTTCTACTGCTGCGCAGATAGCGTCTGGTACCTCAGAAAACGAAACTATACCCTCTAGTTCTTTTCAAACTTTGAAGGGTCTCCTTTCGCACAATACGTACCAGGCTCTCGTCGGGGAACCCATGAAGCTGCGAAACATGACATCCGTACAAAGAGAAGTTTTATCTCACCTTCCTGAAATATCCGAGCCATACAATTCCAAATCACCAGCTGCAGTCAGAGATCTTCTCGTCCGTGCAAAGACTGGGACAGGCAAAACTCTTGCCTTCCTTATTCCTGCTGTTGAAGCCCGTGAAAAGGCTGTTAAGCAGGCAGGAAAGCAAGCGCTAATCGATTCTGGGCTTATGTCTGACGACTCCCTGGAGCGTAGGGCAAGAAAAAAGTATTCGAGGGAAACCGTTGGTGTGCTTATCCTCAGTCCTACTCGCGAACTTGCTACACAGATTGCGAATGAGGCTATGAGACTGCTTCATCATCATCATGGGATGGAGGTCCGCTCGTTCACTGGTGGTATCAACAAACGATTACAAATGCGGGAATGGATGAAAGGCAGCCGGGATGTCGTTGTTGCGACCACCGGGAGGCTCAGGGATTTAATGGCATCTGAGCCAGAAGTTCTCAAAAGTATTAAAACAGCACAGACCGTACGTCCCTGAACTTTAATTGGCTCACTGCTTTTCTGACTCTCAATCTAGTTTATACTGGACGAAGCCGATACCATGTTGGACATGGGCTTCCGGGATGATATTCACGCTATTCAAAGGGAGCTTCCTCGTTCACCAACTCGTCAGACCTTGCTTTTCTCTGCCACAGTCTCTCCTGTAATCCGTCAAGTCGCTACAAATGTGCTGGCTAAAGATTACAAGTTCATTGATTGTGTCAAGTCTGACGACTCCCCCGTTCACGCCCACGTCCCACAATACCACACAGTTCTCCCTAACGCTTCCTCGCAAATCCCGCATATCCTGAAGCTCATCGCTCACGACCAGCTCACAAACCCGATATCCAAGATTATATTATTCCTACCTACAACGAGGATGACCCAGCTTTTTGCTGTCATTATCAAACGACTTGCGATGGACTTGTTCCCCGTTAAGACGAATGTCCACGAGATACACTCAAAACGCACAATGGAGGGGCGTGTCCGTACATCTGCTGACTTCAGGAAGGAGCGATCTCCAGCGTCTATTCTCGTCACTTCAGATGTCTCTGCCAGGGGAGTGGACTATCCCGGCGTGACCCGCGTGATCCAAGTCGGTGTGCCAGGTTCGGCAGACCAGTATATTCACCGTATCGGAAGGACCGGTCGTACAGGTGGTCTGGTCGGGCGTGGAGACCTTGTTCTGCTACCTTGGGAAATCGGGTTCATTACATGGCAATTGACAGATGTACCAATCAAGCCTGTTACAGCAAGGGAAATCACGCTTCAGCTTGAAGAACTTTCCAAGCAAGCCGACTCTGAACCCAACTCTCACCCTAATGTCCGTACCCCATATACTCCACGTCTATCCGATTTAGACTCTGCTCCCGGTGAGATCGTGTCGCGCTTCGATGAAGAAGCCATCCGGGAAACCTTTATGTCCATGCTTGGATACTACGTTACTAAATCTGGCGAACTACGGGTGCAGAGAGGTGTAATCCTCGAAGGGTGTAAAGACTGGAGTACACAAGCGTGTGGATTACAAACGGCGCCGTTCGTTAGCGATGATTTTTTGAACAAGTTAGGAGTTGGAAATTCATCCAAATCAAACTCTGCCTCAAGGTATGCAAGGCCGGGTCAGTTCCATTGGCAGATGAGAGGAAATTCATCGAGGAACAAAGAGAGATCCCAGAGAGACCCCGGACGCTCTTGGAACGATAATGGTCGCGGTGGCCGGGCATGGTCTAGAGATTCAAATCAAGGTCGTAGCAGCAGTTGGCTTAAGGGTGCAGATGAGAGTAACAGTAATTGGAGTCGGTCGCGCGATACTGATGAAAGTCACGGCAATTGGTCGAGAGATAGAGATAACAGTCGCGGAAGTAGGAGTGGGTCTTACGGCGGCGAGTATGACGGAAATACGAGGTCAAATGCTGGTTCCCGCGAATTTAGACCACGCAGCTTCAACAGGCAAGGTGGATCCGGATCCTCCTGGCAGAGGTAGTGTTGACTGAATTTGCATTCTTTTCCATCTTTATTCCATCGGTACTTTATCTTCTCCACAAGTATGGCACACACATTCATAGATATAACCTGTATTATACATCGTATCACTGCGCAAAATAATTCTCCTTTCGAAGGATCTCTTATGACCACAGCGGTCTTTCTGCAGATCTTGCCGGAGGAACTGTACTAGCTTCCAGATGAACTATTACCCGCTGTACGTCCTTTGCTAAAAACGTCCCAAAAGTATGTTTTTGCTTTTGTGTGGCCAGTACTTCCGTCTTCGTGTATTTGAGGAGAAATCAATGAAGTCCTGCGTGATACATACAATATTTGGATATGGATTCAAAGGCAGTGGAACTTTGCGCCCAGGAAAAACAAGAATATGGGGCTGAAGCTGGATTTCCTCATTTTCACGTATATATCGATGAAAAGTCTTCAGAATTTCTTCCTCGCAACTCATTGATTTTACATTTTGGTTTGTATCGATTGTGATTCAGAAAACTGATTTCTAGAAGACCCCCATCGATAGGTACCGATCTGGTACCCGTTAGAGGGTGCGTGTATAACACACAGTATACATACGCCTATTGACAGTGCACGAGCACGACTTAGAGGTCCTGAGCATCACAGTTTCGAGGTGGAGGACAAACATCGATAGAAGAGATGAAATCGTTGTGAACAGGTTCCCTAAGATCTATTTACAGTAGAGATACTGGGACCGGACCGGATGACTGAATGGACTCGAACTTCGAGGAGAGCTGATAAGCTTCGATACCCACTGCAAGGTATCTCACCATCAGGAATCCGAGACTGACGGAAATTTGTTCTGAACAGAAGAGGGTATATATTAGATGAAGGATGGATGGACGTTGCGATGTAGCATGTTGTAAACCGTGTGTCGCGGAGGTGATAATTCCCCAAAGATTTGAAGATACGACGATGGGGAGATATAATCATCTATTATACAGCTTAGGGGGAGTGAGCAAGACTCGAATCAATACGAATCAATATGGTATTTTGGAACAGTATGGAAGGATATCGAAGGCGGGAAGCTCTAACGACATCAAAAATATGTCAGCCGAAATTATTTACGCGGCTCTCGGCGAGACTGATCGTGAGAACTCTGGGCTTTTGGGCGGTTGGCGCCAGGGTGCCGTTCTTTCAACACCACCTAGACTCTCTCTTCTTCCACTTCGAAAACCTACCATTATCAGCGATATCACATCTACACAATCTTGTATATTCCAAAGCTTCACCGTACAGATCTCACCGATACAGAGCTATAGACGTCCAGTTCTAATCAACTGCCGTTTGTCATGCTCGTCGACCCAGTCAACAGCACCAATAATCCTTGCACTTCTACACCGACAAACATGGACCTTGAAGAATACCTCAACACTGAGCTTTTTGGTCCGTCGTCGGTAGCAGCAATGTCTCCTGGACATCCAGGCTCCTCACGTGCTTCTTCGCCTTCCTCTCATTCAGACTCTTTGTCCCAAATCCTCTCAACTCCCCCGCAACCTGTCGAAAACTCTTTTCCTGCTGTCGACCCTTATTCCTTTCTGACTGGCTTAAGTGGTGTTGAGGGTAACCACAATTTCGGTTTTGAATTCGGCAGCGGGAGTGGTGCTCCTTCATTCTTCAACTTTTTGGACGAAGAGATGAAGGTCGATCCGTCGTCTAATCCAATGTCTTTCGAAGCTGGCACACCTTTCGATTTCATGAGTGCCTTGGGTATTGGTGGCGTGAGCGGTTTGACGATCGATCCTTCTGCGTCTTCTTCCTCTCCGTCTGGGTCCGGCTCGGGCTCAGTAGCCATGGCTATCGACCCTCAGCTCGTTGACTCACCTTCGACTCGTGCCCAATCTGATTTCGGTGATGAGGAGGACAAAGAGGAAAAGACGGAACATTCCGTTGTTTCTATTATAGATGACGAGAAGAAGACCAGGTCCCATTTTAAATCCATATCCTCAAAGACATCGGAAGACACTGTTGATGTTACGAAAGAAGCAAAGGAGAAGTTGACCGTAACAATCACTCCCGTCAAAGTTGGCGGACACGGTAAAGCCCGTAAAGGAACAGTGCAGAGTGGTGGTGTCACTAAAAAGGTTACCATATCGTCCTCCGCATTTGTTCCTGCTGCTGTACCTGTACCTTTACCGACCATCGCAGCACCATTGACTACACCGTATTTCCCCTCTAATTCCGCCACGTCCCTTCTGTCCCGCAACAAAGAGAATGTCTCTGCTGCTTCTCCTTCGTCTTCGACAACTTCGAATGCGAAAGGAGCTGATGACAAAGACGATGATGACGATTTGCCGGCAGACTGGCACCCACCACCGGAGGTTTTCGCCAAAATGTCGAGTAAAGAGAAACGTCAGTTGAGAAATAAGATCAGTGCAAGGAATTTCAGGGTCAGAAGAAAAGGTGAGAGCAAATGTTGTCAATCCTAATATTCCACTTCATTGTTTTCGTCAGAGTATATTTCCACCCTTGAAATGGATATCGCCGAGCGCGACCGTCTTTTGCAAGCTATTCGATCCGAACTTGGGTCGACCCAGTCCGAGAATTCGGCACTCAGACAGGAGGTTGCAGCTTTGAAGAAAGCGCTTCTTGAAGGTCGTGGCACAACTGGAATCTCGCCAATCTCTCCCTCATCATCACTGACATCTATCATTCGTTCTGCCTCGCCTACCCTCAGCATACGTGGCGCAGATGTGAATTTGAACAGCGCTGCACTTACAACAGGTTTGACTATCGATGATCTGAACCTGCCTCCTCCTGCGCCACTCCCTGAGAGGAGTGCAGCCGAGGAGCTGGCTTTACGTGCTGCCGCTGCCGGCGCATCACCTTCAGCGTCCACGTCCAATGCTAGTACTAGTAATCTCATTATCCCTAACACCCAGAAAGATCTTCCTACGTCTCCTCGTCTTAACAACAATGCTGGTTTTTGGGGTGGCGTTTCCCAAGCTGGCTTTGGCTTTGGTGGTATGGGTGGTGGATTCACGCCAGTTCACACCGTGCTCATGCCAGATCTCAATACCAACATGAACGTCGATGGAACCAATATCAGTATCGGACAGTGGGTCAGGGATGTGTTAGCGGCGAATGCTGCAAATTCGAGAGACGATCCGAGCTCACCTGAAGGTTCCCCAAGACCTTTGCAAGAGAATATAAACCCTGTGATGAACGTATCTGGTGCTCACCAGGAAGATAATACTCCGAATGCTACAGCACATAATGGATTCGAAGGATTTGTCGATACCAATCCGTTCACCATGAAAACTCTAGATGCGTTAGTATTCTTCCACTTTTTTCTGCTACCGTCACCTGACTCATCTGTCATACTAGATATCGCATGCAACTCTGGACAAAGATGGCTGCTTCATCATCCCAAGCTTCTCACTCGAACCAATTCTCACCGTCTTCCCCTCCTCAACAATCTCCGCAACCTAATATTCAATCTTCCAGCTATGCTCAACAGCGCAAGGCTCTCGAACGTGAACTATCTTCATCATCTCCGTTCACGCTTCCTTCGCATCAACCAAGTGCAAAGCACCCTCATTCGCGTCCTCCTCACAACTTGACCACGTCGCTCAAACCAGCATACTTCGTGAACTCGAACAAGCCCAATCTCCCCTCGCAGCCGCCTCCAAGGATGGGCAACACCCTCAGTGCATTGCTCGCCGGAAAACATTCTCCTCCGAGCGTATTTGGAACCTCGTTTGCTGCTTTATCCGCCTATTCATCCCCGGCAACGTCTTCCAACCCTGGTAGAGCTGCATCGTCAAAGCAGCAGCAACAACAGCAAATGCAACAAGCTCAAAATGCTATGTACGCGGCACTCGCCAGCACGGCTTCTCAAACCTTGATGCGCAGACTAGGAAGTGCCTTCTGGGATGCGTTTTCTGGGAGCTCTCCTGGAACTTCCTCGTCTGGACTTGGTATGAAGCCTTGGGATGCGGATAAGGTTATGAAAGTCCTCGAAGGCAAAGCTGTGATTAAGGTCGTTGATGTTGACGAACCTGCTCATCATATGGTGAAGAGGGAACCTCTAACGCCTAAGCTAACCCCTTCTTCGTTGGTCTTGACGTCGTCGTCCTCGGATTGTGACAAGAATTGCAGTGTGACAGCGTTATTGGAGGAAAGTATGAGGAGTCTGACGCTGTCAAAGAAGTAAGATGAAAGAAACAACGCAGAAGCAAGTTGTGTTGTACGGAGTAGATGGAGATAAGAAGCGAACGATCGGGTCATAGAAAATATTCATTTTCTGCTATGACTATATTTCTCTCATTACTCGTTAGAAATTTTGCGGACACAGTTCAGCATCAGTAACCTGTGGTCCTTGCCCTTCCCCTCGTTTAAATTTCCTCATTGCTTGTTCTCTTTCCCCTGATCTCACCCCCAACTCGTTCATTCCTCAGTTTTTTGTTGTTGATCTCTTGGATTTACCTTACTCTGTAGTCCTAAATTTCTTGGTGTTTGTTATTTTTTTTCCGTATTCTTGAATGCTTCAATTCTGAATGTCCAGTCCAAGTTTACATACATACTTCCCTTTTGCCGTTCTTGTACATAGTCGCCTTTCCTTGTATCTATCTTAACAAAAGAATCAATAGCATTTCCATACCTCAGTCCAGTAGAGGTTCGTGAATGCGCCTGGCAAATTCACCTATTCGACGAAACGGTTTGAATAAAATCCCTTCACACTTTTTTCGGCCCGTATCTAATCTGGGACATCTACACATGCACCATTTGCACATCGCTCTCGTCTCGACTGTTGTTGTCTTCAGCCTGTCATCTAATATCATCACTTTCGACCTGTCTTCGTCGTTCTTCTACCATCCTAACCCATTGACGACCTCGTTGCTTTCATCTCATCATTGAATCCTCAGGGTTCATTTCCTTTCCTCAACGCATTTGAATTTGCCATTACTGTCCATAACAACTTTCATTGCATACTGTAGCCTCTGATGAGAAATCGTGACTTCTCCCCCCTGCTTCAGTCCTTTACCCAACCATATGCATCGACGTCAGGATGGTCAGGTTGATATTCCAAACGCGCAACGGATTTGAGTTATGAAGGTACGGCAAAGCTGGAGCCGACGGGAGTGCTCTTGCAATGAAAACGTTTCATCCATCGGACTGAGACGAAAAAAAAAAACACCGGTCAAATATATGTGCAAAGATTTTGAAAGATAGTAGCAACATCCACATAATTCGTCTCTATCACGTGTGTTATTCTTTCTACAACCTGAATGGGACCGCGTCAGTTGTCTTTCCTTCCTTTGATTCCCTACATGACAGTAATCATTGGGGGTTTCGTATTGGTTATATTCAAACCCTCGATCCCTTCCAGACCGGCAAAATCATCGAGGTCCTTGGTAGGCACTGGTACGAGGTCATCAACTGAAGATAGTGTTCGTTTAGAGGTCTCCAGTACGGCAACTTCACCCAGTTGCAATCCTAAATCCTCTGCAATCAAGACTGCAGCTTTCTCTCCAACAGTCAAGGCAGAACTGTAAGTGTTTGCACCAACATTTGCCGGTGCAATTGAGAGCTATGGATCAACGATCAGTTGTCAGATTTTTCGATTTACACGAAAAGACTTACATCTAGAGGAGGCAAAGACCGGCGGATATACAGAGAGATAAGTAGTTAGATGAGTTCATGAGGCAGATAAAGCAAAATAACAACAATCACCTGCTACCTTCAGATTTGTGGTACCGTAAACGTTGAGCCGTGGGTCCACAACTAAAACAAGGTTAGAGAATTGTTTACTGCACGCTCTGATGGGCTCACCTCCCCCTTCTTCACGAGGCTTCATCGCACATGTTCCTAGCTGTAAGTACGAGAGTCAAGGAAGCAGTCTAAAACAGAATCAGAAATGCTAACAGAGTGCCATGACGTTTGGACTGAAGCAGAATCAAATGAGCGAAGATCTAAGTATCATAGAAGAACAAAACGTACTGAATTGCCGGTGGAAATCATCTATGACTCTGTCATCCTCTTCTGTGTATCTCAATCTCGGCGCATCGAGCGCTACCGGACCTCTTGAGTCCTTTTTACAGATGGCTTCGCTGTCTGCAGTAAATTTGGGGTGGATGGGAAGATGTTCTCCGCGAAAGTATTTCATTCGTCGGGCAATCTCGCGTGTCTTCTTGTATCCCCATCTCAAAGTAGCAAGGTCGGCTGGGCTGTTTGAAACCAAGTTATCAAAGCTTTGTCGTTCGAGGAAGAAGTAGAAGACCTACTGATTCAGAAATGCTGGATTGAAATCGCTGCTCGCGTGGGGATCTTCACCTGAAGATATGTGCACGCTTCCCATGGATACAGGGTATTCCTGAGGGGGGTTTCAACAATAGATCTCTAGGCAGGCTGATTCTACTAACATTCACATACGCCATGCTGAAGTATTTGCGGACTGGTGCCGTTGTATGATCTCCCAATAGGCTGAAACCGAAATCATTATGGGAAAGGTCAAGTCTAATATCAATAACTTACAAGGATGACGGCCCAAACCATATCACTGGCTTGTCAGGAGCGTTTACAAAATATTCGTTCCAACGTTTCTCAAAATCTGGACCTAGGTCTTCGAAATCCTCGTCCCCGATTGGTCGGATTTTTATCCCAGCGTCCATACCACTGAGAACGACATCAGTATACTCCACCCAACAGATGATTTATTGGATTGACTTGGCAGCTAAAAGACCTTTGCCTTCGGTCCACATGTCATACTGCTCTAGGATAAAACAATGTCATGCTGGGCAAAGAAGCAGGTAGATATCAATCCTACTCGTTGTCTCAGCTATGTCTCCCCGTATGAGTGAGTCAAATGTATCCGCTTCGTCGCTAGCTTGGTATGGGACAAAGCAGATGTTGTGATCTGTGACAACTCATACCATGAAATAAATCACCCGACGTTGCAACGAATACAAGCTTGCCTTGGAAGCTCTCTCCTACACCAGGAAGATTGACTTTCAGGGGGACATCGTGTTTCGCAAGCAGATCAGCTGCGCCTATACCTGATCTATATAGAATTCCGGCCATGATTATAGAGAGAGAAAAGGAACAAAACATCATTGTCTTACCGTTCGAGTATGGCCGGAGATCCAAAAGCACCACCACAAAGCACGACTAAACAGGCAGCATATACTTGATGGGGAGTTTGATCTGCATCCGGACGGTGGACTACATCGGCAACATATTCTAATCCAACAGCTCTCTCTCCCCTAGAAAGTATCGAAAAAGGTCACAGAATTGGGAATCAAGACAGAAATACATACTCAAAAAGCACACGCTTGACCCGCTGTCCAGTCCATATGACCAAGTTCTCATTAGCTTCCTGATTGTAAATGTAATAGTGAGCTGGATCTGAGCGTTTTCCAGTCTCCCCGTCAATCCATCTGATATTTATTTCTTGTTTTCAAAGGTCAAAAGATAAAAAAAGAATTAACATACTTTGGCCATTTCTATCATCGCGTAATGAAGATTTACTTAGGCACAGAGTTTCAAGAAGCGACTGTTAACATACCCCGTATCTATTGCATTCATAGAAATTATTTGTATCCTCAGTGTATTTCCGGTCGGTGTCCGTTGCGGCTGCGACTTGGAGGAATTGGTCTGCAATGTTGGTTACATATCCACCCCAGGACACTTTTAGTGGTCCAGAATATCCATGAGTTGGTAAATTTGGGTGAACTTGATAGGTTTCTGTCTGTCTCGACAACATAGGTTCATATGGAACAGCGAAAGACAGCATAGCTTAGTAGCTGACCTTCCGTAACAATGGCAAAAGGTCCTTGGATCCCCAGCCTGGGTTGTGGTATTGAGTTTCCCAGTCATCATAGTCAGAAGCAGAAGCACGGGTGTACATGGTGACTGAAGGTAGTAGCAGATACAAGTTCTTGTATCAGCCGCAGGGATGAGATGATATCGCCGTTAGCTTACAGTTGACAGAAGATCCACCGCCAATACAACGACCTGAAGGGATTACCAGAGAACGGCCAGCAAGTGACTTGGAGGGTTTTCCGACATGGAAGTCAAGAGTAGTGCTCGTTGGAGAGAGATGACCAAAGTAACGACCAGGTTGTACATGAGACTCTTCGTCCTTCGTGTGTTCGCCTGCTTCGAGAATCTGCGCACAAAGATTGCGTTAACACATTGCCCTCGAATGATACGAGTCCTGTTCACAAGGATCCGTAAAGTTGGGTTAGCAGCAGCCAATCTACCTGCAGCAACGCATGCGGCAGTCCCTCCTATGTGATTTTCACGTTGAATATGTGCAAGTACATAGGATGCGGTGGAAGGAACGTACCTCCACCGAAGACAATGTCGAATTCGGCTCGAGTACTGTCCATGATTCCGGAGCGATAGAAATCAAGTCAGTGAATGAGATGTGCCAGCTTTAAAAGCTGAGCCATGCCACCAAAACAAGACTTCGTTCAGCTCTCCACGGATATTTCCTTCTGAGATCAACTGTGAGATATAGATAAAGGCGATAGGTGGATAGGATCGACGGATGAAACTGTTACCCTGGCCCGCTTTCGCGGGAGAAGCTGGCAACAGAAGAAAACATGAAGACAAGAAGAACTGAGAAGACTGAGTGCGATGAGCTGAGTGCGGTGACCCAGAGTAAGGCTTGACAAGTTCCTATCGGAACGACGGCCTGAATGGCGTCTTACAGCCGTCGTCGTAGGATCTTCAGAAACAAAACGCAGGTTCGCGAGTGTTTATCATAGGAACAATCGCAGGTCGTTTGTATCCTAGAAATCCATTGAGAATCCAAGATACACGGAGAGCAGCCTAATAAGTCGACCCCCGAGTCCGATGGTCAATCATAGATAGGATAAAAACATATTGAAATTCACCGGTCAGGCTCAATAGCTAAAGGTTGAGAGACGACATACGACCGACTGATAGAGTTAATGAGCGATTCTCAGCCTTTGCGGTCTGACTATGACCTATATGATTTCCAGACTGACATGGTGGATAAACTCAGCTGTCTACGGCCGTGTGTCAGACCATGCATACAGTACTTGGCATCTCTCGAAGAGGAACAGAAGATGAAGATTCGCACGAGTTAATGAACTTCGGGTCATTCTACCTCGTGATATGTACACCTTTATTTGGAGAGCGTGTTAACCAACTTGCGCATGAACGTTGACTGATATATAGATGCCTCAAGCAACAGACAGCAAGCTTGTACATGGCACACTTTGTAAGGAAGAGAAAGTCATCAAAACCCGTTATCAAGTCGTGAATTCATGTACCCCTCCTCCCCCAATCTCAAGGAACCGAAGGGAGTGACCGAACGACTTTAGGAGAACGTGCTTGTGAAGTTGTATAATTTAGAGGGGCCGCCAGAAGGGTGTCGCTCGGTTGACCATGGTCAACACGTTTAGGATATCTGGCACCAAAGAAAGTGGGAATATCCGCTCTAGTCACACCATCAGCGGTGTCGTATGGATTGAACGATAATCTCGTTCCACCCTTTCCTGAAGATACGACGGTAGTGGTGGGGTACAGAGTCGGAATGGCAAAATTATTGTCGTATGAATCTGTATTAGACGTTGCCGCACCGGCCTTTTCACGATTGGGACGGGTGCTACTAGCTGGAGCGTCTCCGTTGTGCGAGAATGTGCTCAGCAGTGTGCCTGAGTTGATCTCTTCATAGGAATTGGTATGCTGTTGCTCAATACTGATTCCTAGTACAGTGCGCACTACAATGAGGGTCGGGGCGATTGCCTTGAAAAAGTATTGACATTAGGTCAGATAGAATCAGAATGTGATTAACTCACAGCAATTTGGATTAGAAACGGATACAGGCTTGGCGTGGTAGGATTTTGAAGTGCCGCTCCTACCGATCCTACTAAAGCGACGGGATAGAGAATCCCAGACTCGAGACTGAACAGGAAACTTGAATATGAGGCACTTAAATGTAGATGATGAATGATAAGGGCTCACGTTATAGCGACCGCCGAATTATACTTTCTTCTCAAAGGGTGGGCTCCGAGTACTATTGCTGCCTTTCTACCTATCCACCAGACCCTCCCAGCTAAATAAGCACCAACTTAATCAGTACTAATTTTGCGTTGTAAGGAGAGTATCTTACCGAGACAGCCTGTCAGGAAGAAATTTAAACAAGCATTCATCAGAAGGTACGCAAGGACCACTTTGTCCCCATTGGTATACTGGTCGAATGAGACAGAGAGAGATGGATATAGGGATATGTTGGATGCTTGGAAACTTATGCCTATGATACCGAGCGCTAAGGATGTGGACGGAGGTAGTTAAACATATACAACATCTAGGTATCAGCCTGGTATGTAAGCATGGAATCGTACGCACCGTTGTTCAAAATAGATACAGTGAACGGCAACCATAACATTGCTCGCCAACTCGAACTCTCCCATATCATTGAATTTCGGTGAATCTAACGGTACGCCAAGTAAATTAGCTCCAGAGACTGGGTTGACCTGTCCTCGAATTGAACGTACTAGCATAAGGTCCGCAATGAAACTAGGAAAGTGTGAGTAGAAGAATTTCCTGGCTGGAAAGGCAGGCAACCGCACTTAGATACAACATAGAGCACAAAAATGAGAGTACTGATGATGATGAAAATTGGAAGAGGTCAGGTAGAGGTCGGCAAACATTCTAGTCAACCTGAACAACTTACCCGCAGATGATATCCAAGTTTACCGTCATACTGGAAATTGTGTCCGCATCCAGGGAGCTCTGACCACCCCAATATTGGCCCAGGTACAAATACATCTGCCTCATTGTGGCGGTAGTATCCAGAATTGTAGTGGTGGTAGCCAAGAGAAACAACACCGCTAATCCAATCCTTTGAAGAGGCCTCCGTGCTGAGTAGCATTGTTGATTGTGGATACCCATGCAGACGCAGAATAGAACAAAGTAGACGCCTATAAAATTAGGACTAAGAATATCCGAATTACGATCCAGTAGAAGTAAATCTTACCATAGAACAAAATCTCCAACTGCACCCAAGTTAGACGACACAATCATACCTGCATAGAGAGGTGCTAAACTCACGATGATTTTAACAACCAGAGGAGAGATCAACTGGGTATAAAAGGTCGAAAAATCCATAGCCATGGAATTGCGACTTGGATTAGAGGAGCTAAACGATTTGGGTTCCGATTTCTGAAAAGCTGGAATGAGAATTAGACTGGAGGGCGGGGGGGACCTTGTTTATTATTTAATTCCAGCGCTAGAATTTGATCGTATTAGCGTGCGGCGCGTATGATATGTAAATGCTGATGTGATCTTCCTCCCTCGTCGTAGCGACTTGCGAGCAACTCTGCAAAAGCTCTCAAGTGACACAAGGCAACTGAATTTCTTCTCTTAAGCGACGATTAGAAATGATCCAAATGGAGCAAGACCTAGAAAAAACATGCGAACAACATGTTGGTTCAATTTGGACCAAGATCAAAGGCTAGCAAAGGACATACACTGGACGTACACTTATCAGGAATCTCGCAATGGTAAATCATTTTATCCTGCACTCCGACCTACTCCGATTATGGAGGACTGGGGTAATCAATTGTTAATTCGCTAAAGATTCAAGACTTCAGCTATGGTGATTACCTTCCAACCTTCACAATTGACTAAGAATCATCTTTATGCGCCTCCGTTTCGGTCCATCTATACTTAGAATGATTGATATTCTAGTATGGAAAGCGACGAGGAACTCTTATCCCAAGATGAAGGCTGGAAATAGCAAGGTGTAAGGATATTTCGAGCTCATCTTCATCGACGACGATCGTCGTTCCCAAATCTTCCTGCTCCTCTTTAGCTGTGGCTGGACGCCTGATCCACGTATAGACGTGCAACCAGTGTGCAACCAGACCGTTGTTCCCGGCGCATGAAGACGCTACGGCCCCGGAAAGATGAACACCGGTTGTTTCTATTAGTCCAGGTCTCTATCCCACAAGGTAGGAGCCCTGCGCTTCGATCTACTTACAATCCATCTGTGGAGGAGGCTAGAGCCTAATTGGTATTGAATGTTGAAACGCTCATTGATCTCTTGATTTTCAGAGTCTTTATATGAAACAGTTCTCTTGCATTTTAGTTTCTACCCCTGCTCTTCTCCGTTCCGTGTTCCACCAGGTACTCACCAGATTGGTAGCGATAACGCATCTGATATTGGCTGCAGAGCATGTACTCGTACCTTTTCATCATCTTTGCGTAGAATCGAGTGATCCGGAAAATCGAACAACCTGGATTTAACCGTCGTATAAGGTCGCAGAGAATCTACTGAGGTAACGATTTGATTTCAGCGACACGTAGATAGGTAGCCCAAAACCTGCAAGTCGTCAGCGAATAACCGTCATGAAGATAAGAAAAACGACGCACCACTTTGATTTGTTATGACAAGCGCTGAAAAGGTAGGATACAATACATGACCGGGGCTAGATACTGTTGAGCGCTCGGTGAATGCAAGATAAAGAATCAAATCGAATGGTAGATAAGTACACTGTGTGATTTCCTACTGCGATTTTTGAGCAAATAATCCGCAGTACAGCCCTGTAGGGTGGCCGTTGTAAATCGGTTTTGAGCTGTCAGCCGCTGTCCGGCACATCTTCGCTTGAGCGCCCTTGCGTTCATTTTGTCCATTCATTCTAGATCTGCTGGCCAGAGATACTCTTTCAATTGATTGTGATTCGACATGTTCAAAACGCATCCAAAATTTTTTGCTGCTCTCTATACTTTGTTTGGTCTCTCTATATGCTCTTTTTTCTTCCAGCTGCATGTGCTGCTCTGACTAGCAACTTTTTTCCAAGAGATACTGATACTGTTGCGGGCAGTCTTCAGCTTGGTGGCAACTATTCATAGGGCCCTCAGCTTGCACCTCATCTTGTGGCAAGAACAATGCCATCTGGTAAATATGTGAATCAGAAGCTGAAATTATATGTGAGTCATGGCTGTTGTGACATGTGACACATGATATGGGTACCTACTTCATTTTTCCTACATTTCCTCCTTTCTTTCTCTTTGCTACTTTCCATATCTTTCTATATCCTTTTGTATCCTTCTACTCCTTTCTATCATCCTTCAGAGCCTTTTATTATGTTCCAGATACTTCTATTGGTTTCCCGCGCTGTCACTTACTCATCCAGACACTCATATATATGGTACAGTAGTTGACACCTAGTTCCCCATCTTGACCTCTTGGTCTTTGGAACTAGGTTAGCACTTGTATCTTTGTTTACACTCAAATATACTTACTTGGTCTTTGGAACTAGTTTTCCTTGTGCGATCCTAGTGATTGGCCCTTGCACTATCACTGTTGTTTAAGATCCTTATTTCTTTCAGCCTTTGTGTGTGGTGCTAGCCCCACCCCTCACCTTGGTTTGTGCTTTGAGCATGTGCCTCCTCTGTGCTTTCTCCCTTCGTCACCACACTATACTTGTCTATTCTCCTTGGTAGCTAGACTAGTATTGAGTTGTTTATTCATCCTCACTGCTTTTTCATCCTCTTGCTCATCGACTATCATGTGACAACCAGGCATCACATGATAGTCAATGAGCAAGAGGTTGAAAAAGACAATGAGGATGAATAACCCAACTACAAGTCTAGCTACCGGGGAGTACAGATGAGAATAGAGCTAAAGAATATAACTACAAAATACTAGGTCTTATATATGTATGGGATATGAAGTCATGAGAAGCATCTCACACTGTAACTGTGAGGATATACAATAAAAGTTGCCCATATCCATAAGTAAAGCTGTAAGTATTTGGTGAGTAAACAATAAGGCAATATAAAAAGAAGCATGGAGGTGGGACAATAGTGAGGTCATCTTGTAAATGAGCTGACAGGCATGAGAGATTTGCACCTAGGTGAAATGACAATGTGAGAACAATAAGGTTGACATGTGTAATCTAGATGGAGATGAAAATATAATAAGTGCTAGTGTAAGTGCTTTAGTAATTAGGAATAAAAGAAAAGAATGATAAAAAGATTGTTTTGTGACACTAAGTGTCTTAAGTAAATGCATGGTGTTAAGATATGTGAGATGTATGTTGAATGTGTAAAATATGTCAATGTAGTCCAGAATAGTTTGATGAGATATATTAGTGATATTCAGGCTTTGAGGTGTTTAACCTACACATTGCTCTTTTAACAGCATTGGGAGAGATAAGCCTGAAAGGAAAATTTCATGTGCCTTTTTCATCTCTGATTCCTGTTGACTTGCTGAACCCTTATTCATTTAGACATATTCCATTCTTTGGTCTTCATGCACCTTCTCTCTGGGGTGCTTCTTCAATGTGTATGGTCTGTTCTGTCATCATCATCATTCTCAGGGCTGTTAGGAATTGGAGGCATGCTCTCTTGCAACTCTCATTGCTGGTAGAGGTCTTGTATGTACGTAGCAGTATATAACATAGTGAAATGTACTGTATGTAGTACCAATGATTCAATAATATCATTTCAGATTTCAAGCATAGACTCCAGGACTGATGCACACAAAGTTTTGAAAAGCTATATATGTTATGACCAAACCAGATTTTTTACATATCTACTTGCATGTGAAAAGGACATCTTTTGGACCTCCCAAACATCTGTGCTCCTGAAAGGCAATTAATTGTAACTCATGTTTCCAGGTTTCAGCAGCATCATCAGGATCTTAATGGCAGATTCCATATATTATATCAGGCAATCATTTTTGGAATGTGTCAGTGATGTTACTTTATAGTGGTGGTGTAGTAGTAACCTGGGTCATTGCCATATGCATACAGCAATCAGCTTGAGTTCATATTGACCCACCAAGGGTTCGTTTCTTTATTAATGCATTTTAGGCTTCTTTTGAACTTACTGATCACTTTCAATTGTCTTAGTTTTTCTTTTTGCACTGCATGCAAATTCCTATAACTTACCTCACCTTATGTTAAAATTATGATAAATCAACAGGATTTTTTTTTTCCACAACAATTGTGAGTTATTTTAATTTGATTATAAGATTATGCTAAACTAAAAAAAATCTACAATCCATTTACTTAGCATAGTACATGGTAATTTATGATAAACATGTTTTGAAGATATTTTATACACTTTAATGTAAACAAAAAACTAACTTATTGCAACTATGATTAATTATGGAAAAATACATGTTAGATGATTGTGTTGTTATTGAAAGCTCCAAAATAAACTTGATTGAAATATTCTCTAGTTATTCATAAGAGATAGTATTTCCAAGTATAAATTCAGAATAACATGGAATCATTACTCTAAACTCGACCTGAGATAATTAATTAATTATTTTACTTTTGTGCTTTGGGTGCTGTATAACTTTTATGAAAACACTGTATTCAATCAATATAAACAAACTTATATACAGTAAAACTTCTGTCAATTAATATATAAGTGCAACAGAATAAGTATTTCAAAATCTTGGTTCAGTTATGTTGAAGAAGGTGTAAATTTGTATCAAATTTATTGTATTTGTATAGTTTGATTTGAATATATCAGTATGGCCAATGAGGATACTATAACAAAAATTACATTATAAAGTATGTGTAGTTGAAGGAATTTATGCTATAAATATAATAAAGTTATCTTGAATTTATCGTAGAAAAATTATAATAACCACAATGTTATTGCACTTCTTTATATTGAAAATATGCAGATATAATTATAATACTATAAGTAATATAGATTAGTACATCTCAACATAACTTCACAGTAATCTAAAACTGGGTATAGTAAATATACATTTAGTATAAGTTCAGAGTAAGGTTGTGTCAATTGGTTCAATGTGATAGATTCTTGGTATCTATATCTTATCAAGCTGTTTGTGGTGACAAATGGGGAAAGCACAGAGAAAGCACAGGCTCGAAGCACAAACCGAAGTGAGGGGTGGGGCTAGCACCACACATGAAGGCTGAAAGATAAAATGATCAAGACGGCAGTGATAGCGCAGGGGCCAATCACTAGGGTTGCACAAGGAAAACTAGTTCCAAAGACCAAGTAAGTATATTGAAGGTAAACGATGATACAGGTACTAACCTAGTTCCAAAGACCAAGAGGTCAAGATGGGGAACTAGGTGTCAGCTACTGTACTATATATACAAGGGTTCGGATGAGTAAGCGACAGCGTGGGAAGCCGATAGAAGTGTCTGGAATGTGATGGAAATAAAAGGATATGGAAACATGGAGAAGGGTTCAGGTAGTCACAAAGGTAAAGGAAAGAGGGAATGTAGGAGAAAACGAAGTAAGTACCGTATCCTGTATGGCATGTCACGACACTGTTATAGACATTGATATTTCTATTCAGAAAACTTAAACATTACATCAATATTTGCAATTTTTAGTATACTATAATCCTAACACAAGTATAGTAAAGTTATGCTAAAATGTACAAAAACTATGATACACTTATAGTAAATAACTCTTTTGATTTGAAGATCTGAGAGCTTCCTAGAGAATCTAGCAATTCAGAGTTTCTTTGAATTCTTAGAGTTCTGAGATATCATGAAGTTCCCTGAGTTCCAGAGGTTCATGGAGTTCTCAAAGCTCAAGGATTTCCAGGGAGTTCCTGAGAACTCCATGAACCTCTGGAACTCAGGGAACTTCATGATATCTCAGAACTCTAAGAATTCAAAGAAGCTCTGAATTGCTAGATTCTCTAGGAAGCTCTCAGATCTTCAAATCAAAAGAGTTATTTACTATAAGTGTATCATAGTTTTTGTACATTTTAGCATAACTTTACTATACTTGTGTTAGGATTATAGTATACTAAAAATTGCAAATATTGATGTAATGTTTAAGTTTTCTGAATAGAAATATCAATGTCTATAACAGTGTCGTGACATGCCATACAGGATACGGTACTTACTTCGTTTTCTCCTACATTCCCTCTTTCCTTTACCTTTGTGACTACCTGAACCCTTCTCCATGTTTCCATATCCTTTTATTTCCATCACATTCCAGACACTTCTATCGGCTTCCCACGCTGTCGCTTACTCATCCGAACCCTTGTATATATAGTACAGTAGCTGACACCTAGTTCCCCATCTTGACCTCTTGGTCTTTGGAACTAGGTTAGTACCTGTATCATCGTTTACCTTCAATATACTTACTTGGTCTTTGGAACTAGTTTTCCTTGTGCAACCCTAGTGATTGGCCCCTGCGCTATCACTGCCGTCTTGATCATTTTATCTTTCAGCCTTCATGTGTGGTGCTAGCCCCACCCCTCACTTCGGTTTGTGCTTCGAGCCTGTGCTTTCTCTGTGCTTTCCCCATTTGTCACCACAAACAGCTTGATAAGATATAGATACCAAGAATCTATCACATTGAACCAATTGACACAACCTTACTCTGAACTTATACTAAATGTATATTTACTATACCCAGTTTTAGATTACTGTGAAGTTATGTTGAGATGTACTAATCTATATTACTTATAGTATTATAATTATATCTGCATATTTTCAATATAAAGAAGTGCAATAACATTGTGGTTATTATAATTTTTCTACGATAAATTCAAGATAACTTTATTATATTTATAGCATAAATTCCTTCAACTACACATACTTTATAATGTAATTTTTGTTATAGTATCCTCATTGGCCATACTGATATATTCAAATCAAACTATACAAATACAATAAATTTGATACAAATTTACACCTTCTTCAACATAACTGAATCAAGATTTTGAAATACTTATTCTGTTGCACTTATATATTAATTGACAGAAGTTTTACTGTATATAAGTTTGTTTATATTGATTGAATACAGTGTTTTCATAAAAGTTATACAGCACCCAAAGCACAAAAGTAAAATAATTAATTAATTATCTCAGGTCGAGTTTAGAGTAATGATTCCATGTTATTCTGAATTTATACTTGGAAATACTATCTCTTATGAATAACTAGAGAATATTTCAATCAAGTTTATTTTGGAGCTTTCAATAACAACACAATCATCTAACATGTATTTTTCCATAATTAATCATAGTTGCAATAAGTTAGTTTTTTGTTTACATTAAAGTGTATAAAATATCTTCAAAACATGTTTATCATAAATTACCATGTACTATGCTAAGTAAATGGATTGTAGATTTTTTAAAAGTTTAGCATAATCTTATAATCGAATTAAAATAACTCAAGATTATTGTGGAAAAAAAAAATCCTGTTGATTTATCATGATTTTAACATAAGGCGAGGTAAGTTATAGGAATTTGCATGCAGTGTTGTGCGGTTGTTGCATTGATGATATGTAGGTAGTTCTAGGAATATGTGTTTGCCTATATTGATTCGTCAGCACTATCATTATCGGCGGTGGGGTAGCGGGCAACCGTTGGTTCTTGCTTCCTCATAGTCGTCTATGGTTGTTGGCCTGTGATGAATTGCGACTATACCTCCCCCAACCATCCTCGCCTAATCTTCAAGGTCTCTACGTTTGAAGTTCAACGCTAGGTAGCACTGACGCTCATTCGTCAGAACCCCAAGGCGGCTTTCACTAACTGTTGTTATTCCATCTAGTATATTCTGACAATAATCGTATATATACGTAAAACAAAAACCTGAGATGTCATTGTATTGAATATATTGTATTGCATGTGTTTATTTTTCAAACGGAGAATTCATTCCATTCTACTTCCGTGTTTATCGGGTTCTTCGAAACGAAAAGGTATATATCTTTAAAAACCCGTTGTTCCGTGGCCCATATTCCCCCTCTCCTTCCGACATTTGAATTCATGGACATACCCAACGTTAATCACCGCACGTCAAAGGTGGGAACTGAAGCGGAGGTTCAGGCTGAAGAGCCACTTCCGGTTCCTGCTCCAGTTCTACTTAGTCCTCGTAGGTTTTTCTCTTAAAATCTAAAATTCCAACCGTTACTTATTATATAATATCGGTTGGGTTGTCTCATCTAAATTACAGTTTCTGTTGCTAGACAAAGCTCTGCGGATATACTGGAGAAAGTTGGGAATCTTGTTAAGGTTGAGTCTTTGAGTGAGTGTATATATTTTTGTTATATAACATGTATACTTGAATCGTTTCGGTATCGGTGTTCGTAATCCCTATCCGTCCTATTTATCCCAATCCGTATCTTCTTCCGTATCTGATACTCACTGAGGCTCGTCATTCAGAATCTAGTATAGACAAAACAGACAAAACGAAGAACACACGGAGAATTTTAGAATATTTACGTGATGGGTTGAAGTATGCAGAGATAATAGCCCAGGCGAATGATATAGCACAGGTTAGTTTTCTTTAGTTTCCTGAAAGGAAGAACTGACTAGACTTGAGTACAAAGGGAGTTGTATCTATCTTGCAGGTCTGTGTTTTCTCCAGTGTTTTCTCAGTGTCACTAGTGGCCTGGTTGAAAGTTCTCTCATGGAACTCTAGGCAATTCTTGAACAAGAGCTAAATAGAAGACGAAACAATGACCAGATCACAGTTGTTTATTATACGCTAGTAAGTGTTTCATGGAATATACAAAAACTTGGCTTATTTGACATGAAACATAATACCATACCTATTCATCCGGGTTTTCTTTCCTTCTTTTCCTCTCTCCCTCTCTCCCTCTTTCTTTCTTTCTTTTTCTTTTTATGACTAGTCTTCTACCGTCCTCACCATCCGTCATATCAAAGAGAATGGGTTCGATGATCAGATAAGAAATGAGTTGAGGAATAAGTATGAAGGGGTTTATGATCTTGTTAAGGAATTTGGTGAATAAAATCTTTATATGTGTGAGATTGACTCTCATTGTTGGAATCTCCGTTTTTGTGGTCCACGTTATCGTCATTTATCAGGTGGTGTTGCAAGGCTCGTAGAGTTTTGGTTGAGATAGATACATGTAACTTCCGAACTCATGTTATCCAATTGACAGTGCATATTACAAAACATATAGGCGGGTATTTGGTGAGTCCTAATCAGCTCCTAAAGTTTTATCATCCCCCACCCATAATTTCCATTTTCCTCTTCCCTTTCCCCTCCCTCAAGTCGGATTTCTCAGAGCCAGTGAATTCAAACCAAAACTGGAATCGCTAATAAACGACTGTAAAACCTATCAAGAAGATATTCTTTACCTTCTTCAGATCCATATTGCCTCCAGCGTTGAGAGTACTCGGGAGTCTTTGGTGAATTTGGGTAGGAATGTTGATAGTGCTTTAAAGCTATTATCAAAACTTGATGAGGCTGAAACTCGGAAAGAGGTTGAGGCGAAAGAGTTCATGAGTGTTCGGGGTGTTGATATGCAATCAATTATTCAGGTGAATTGATTTATCTGTTTCTACAATCTACACATCCTTGCTCATGAATTGTCTTAGGATGAAAACACTCTGGCGGAGCTTGCAGCAATCTTCAATGAACGGGTTACCTTGGAAACAAAGGAGATTCTGCATAAAGATATGAAAGATATACTTGAGGAATCCATGTTAGTTCTTTTTCATCTATCATCTTCTTCTTCTTCCTCTTCTTCCTCATAGTCTACAACTGACTTCCAATGAATCATTAATTAACCTAGGGATGATTTCGGTTCAAAGATTGAACAAGTGAGAAAGGACATCAATGTCAATGTACAAATGTCTCAAGCTGAGATCCTAGCCAAGGTTTGTGAATACTGTTTGTTATTGATTGCCGTTGATATTACAGTTTGTCACCTTCTGAACCCACTCAAAAAACTTACTTGATGTATAACGTATGATGCATGCTATCTGACTTGTTTGATTTTTCCCTTCAGTTGAATGCAGGCCCTCATAATCTCATTGAGGATAATGTGTTTAGAGAACTCTGGGCTGGTATGTTCCAGTTTTTTGATCATCTCATCCTAAAACTAATGATAATTTTCTTTGATTCTGGTAGACCATGTAAGTATGCGGATGCGTATGAAGTTGAACTGTGAAAGAAGTAGTTGAACATAATTCTTGCCAGGGCTGGAGAGCAAGTGTCAAAAGCCGAATCTTTGTTGATGGTGAGTGATTTTATAGAGGGTTGTTACATAAAACTTACTCACAACTTTCCTCTTCACAGAAATATGCTCCTGGGTCAGGATCGAATTCGAGAAATATTCGATTTCGGAAGGACACATGCGGAGTGATAATTGGACACTACCGATTTTGACTCAAGTTATGTGTAAGTACAATGAAAAATAATATGTTCAGATTTGACCTAATGAATAAATATTCGGTGCACAGTTCATCCTGCTATCAGTGATGCGATTGATGATGATGGGAGTGGATATGTTTCTATCCATGAATTTAATATGTTCTTAAAGCGAAAACCTATGGGATGGACATTTCCTATGTGGCTTATATTGTAAGTATCCCTTATTGATACCTTACTTAATACCGAATTTAACCTTTGCTTAGTTGGGCTATTGGATGGCAGGGAATAATATTCACGTAAGTCAAAGCAGATAGAGACCTCACTATGCTTACTAACATATTCTCTTATGGTAGATCCTCAGAACGGATCAACAAGATTGTGGATAGGCTTCTGGCTGTATGCGAAGATGCAAAAGCAAAAGCAGACACGACCACTACCACCACTGGCACCAACAAACTGACAACAAAAATCAACAAATACACACAGTCCTTGAGAATGGTATCAAAGCTGACTAGCTGGTATACTACTACTGGTTATCAAAATGATTTCATCTCAGATGTGATGCAAGTTCAGTTCTATGATGAATTAACACCGCTTGGTGTGGAATACGAAAAGTTGCACAAGGATTTAGCTAGGCGAGTGGTGAATCGCGATGGGGTTTTGGTTGAGATATCAGATACTGTGATTCTGAAGAAACAATTCGGAGAACGTGTTGAATCTGTGAGTGTTGACATTTGGAAAAGCTTTTCTCATCGTGATGAAGCGCCATTGAAAACATTTGTCTTCTTTTTTTCTGGATAGTGGCTTTTACCTTTCCTGGAAAATATACTTGCGCAGCAGTTGGATGTTTTAGGGGAAAAGCAGTTGATTGAAAAGGAAAAAAATGACGAACCAAGCCCAGCCTTACTAGGTTTGGACAATACAGATGAGCTGACAGACAGAGTACCCAAGACAGCAAGTGTCACTTATGAAAACTGGGTAGATATGGATTGGACTCTAGCCATTTTGTTGTATGAGTTCCATTTACGGCTGCAATCCTTAATTCGAGGATGGAGGAGACAGAAGATAGATTATCAGACGATGGTCCATAGTTTCTCCGGCGGTATTTTCGCTGGATGGCATGCAGCAGTATGTTGTCCTCTCCAGCTTCCGCTTCTTTTTTTAACCCTAACTGTTGGATATTGATTTGTTTTCTCCCCCTTTGACAGTGTTTCGACAGGACAAATTATGAGTTCCACCAACAACTCAAGGTATTGGAAAGTATTTACAACAGGGATTCTGAGGAAGGAGAAGAAGAAGAAGAAGGAACTCAAAATCCAAATACTGCTATTGCACTCCAAGACTCTGTTGCTTCTCTGAGTGCTTCAGTTTCTCAACTTCATAGCTCAATGGGAGAACTGACAAGAATGGTTGAGACTCAAAAGGATCTATTGATATCCCGAAGAGATTCTTCACCTTATGCTGTGAGTTTCTTTTGATGTTGATACCTCAATGTTTATCATGTTTTGATCAATGATAGGGACCCCAGTTTCATCCAGAATTGAGCCCGCCTTTCAATCCACAAAAGGAGTCTCCATTTATTCCTAATTTTCCACCCCATGTAAGTGGTTGACATGTGAAAAAATGCCAAGTAATTGTGTTGACCCGTCAGTCACAGACATCTTATCCTCAAAGACCTACTGATATTCACACTCAAGCTCGAGCTCAGCAACAACAACGTTCGGATTCGGGTGTTTCATTTGAGCCCCGGATGTATGGTCATGATTTTCCACATGACCTTCAATGGGATCCTTCTCGTCCTCCTCGCCCAGCTCGTTATTATGTTCCCAAACAATCCGATGACTTTGATTCTCAAAGCTCCAATCCTCTTCCTTCTATCGTGAGCCTTGGCCCCAAAACGAGCTGTAAATTTAATTTACCATGCCCTTTCTGAATTTAGCGTAGTGGTTATCATTTCCAGCGGCAACACCAGGATGCTGGTTATCCCACTCAACAGCAATATACCAGTTATCCTTTTCAACAGCAGCATGCAGCATATCCTCCCCAGTCTAGTCATTTTCTACATCAACAAATCACTAGTGACTACTCACCATATGTCAGATATCCTCATTGGCAGAATGTAGGGTATCCTCTACAACAACAGCAACAAAAGCATGCCACTGGTAGTAGTGATGTGGCTACTCAGGTTAGGCCTATGAACTCTGGCTTTGGCTTTGGATATGGATATGGAAAATCCGAAATGGATCCTGATGGTGATGGTGATATTTTGGTTCGGGCGTGGCCTGGTATGGGTTCTTGATGGATTTTTTGTGTTCAGACTGAGAAGGAGGGAGATATGAGAGGAAGGGAAAAGAGCAGAGGCTTGGAGAAGGAAGAAGAAAGGAATACCAGACTTGAAGGTGAGAAATTGAGGAACGGAGGAAAAGCTTTATTGTGATAGAGGTAAACTTGTGGTCATTGTCATTTGTTAGTGTGAGAAAAGTGCTATATATTTACAGCTTGGCTAAACTTTATCACACCTTTATTGACCCCAATCATTATTTAGGATTTGTAGCAAGGTAGAAATGAGAACTGCAGCGGAGAGCTGTGAGCATTCTGAATTCTGAACTTTTGAGTTGTGACATTTCATAAATGTCAGTCAAATGTACATGCAGCTCCCTTCCACCAAGGCTTAGGTATCACCCAATTTTGGCTGATAGAATTTAGCTCTACTTAGTGGGCCAAATGTCCTCCCCCCTCCTGCCCCACAAAATAGATGTGATGTGTTGCTCTCTATTATGCCCTCCAGGTTTACAACCATCTCTGTTGATATTTTGCTGCCATCTTTGCAATATTTGCATCATCTTGTTGTTATTGGATGTCATCCTAGAGCTGAACTTACAAGATGGCTGTAAAGTTAAACACAAGGGTGAAAGGTTATGTGTAAGGATAATTTCCTCATGTTAAAATTGTGCTAAGCCAGGGTTGAGAAACAATGAAGATGTAGTTAATCACATAAGAAATCAGATACACATAGGAGATATGTCTTACATAAAGGGAAAGGGATCCACAGAGTTGGTTGATGTAATGGATGTTGACTCACTACATCAAGGTATCCAATAGAGAAGACAGGTAGTAGCAGCCTTAGTTTGCAAAGAATGTTATGCAAACATTGGAGCAAGTGCAAAGATGAACAGATAGATTGAGTAGTTATCAAAGTTAATATTTAGACTGGGATTAAGTATTCAGTATTGTATCTTTCATACTTCACACTACACAAGGTTTCACAAGGCAACTACTAGCCCAGAAAGAACAATAGTAACATTACTAAAATACAATAAACAATAGAAACAAATAAAACAATGAACATTTGATGGATGTCAGTGGCTCGCTAGCTCTCACAAGAGATAACCAGGCGTCACACAATGAATGATGAGCAAGAGGATGAGAAAAGCGATGAGGATAAAACAACCCAACTACAAGTCTAGCTACCAAGGAGTATAGACAAGAATAGAGCTAAGGACTATAACTACAAAATACCTAGTGTTATATACTAAATGGGATATGAAGCCGTGAGAGATGTCTCGCACCATAACCATAAGGATCTACAATAAGAGTCGCTCATATCCATAAGTAAGGCTGTAGGTATTCGGTGAGTAAACAATAAGGCAATATAAAAGGAAGCATGGATGCGGAACAATAATGTCGTCATCCTGTCAATGAGCTGACAGGCATGAGAGAGTCGTGCCTAAGTGAAACGACAACGTGAGAACAATAAGGTTGACGCATGTAATCTAAACGGAAATGAAAATATAATAAGGGCTAGTGTAAGCGCTTTGATAATTAGGTAAATAAATAAAAGAAAAGGAAAAGAATAATAAAAAGATTGTTTCGTGACATTACCCCCTCCCTAGAGTGCGAGTTCCACGAAGTGCCTGTCATCTGACGAAATTTTCGGAAGGTAATTGTGGTGGTATGTTTTCAGTATCTGGCTGAGGCATAGGTCGGAATAATTCAGTAGGAAATAAGGAGATAGGGATCTCAAGTCAATTTAGGGGGGCAGATTTGGGTTTGGTCGGGTTCTTGTCATGGAATTCCTTCAACAAATCGGAGGAATGTGTGATATTGGACTGAGGTTCCCAAGTGTCCTCATGTGGTCCATATCCTCGCCATCTAACTTTGTATTTGATCCCTCTTCCTACCTTCTGGGAATCAAGGATTTCTTCAACTTCGAACTCTTCTTCTTCTCCTATGACAACAGGAGGTGGCTGAGTGTTTCTTGGTTGAGAGGGGAATTGTGGTTCTCTGTAAGGAGTGAGGAGTACTTCATTGAAAATGTTATGAATACGTTTCCACGTCAAGGGAATATCTAGTTTATAAGAACTAGCGCCTACTTTCTTTTGAACCATAAATGGTCCAAACCATTTATCTCCTAACTTTTTCATCGGCTGGTTTGTCAACAAGTTAGTTCCTTCAAGCCAGACCTTATCGCCTGACTTGTACTCTACCCCAACTCTTTGCTTCTGATCATAAAACTTCTTCATATCCTCATTTGCCTTTCCTAAGGCCGCTCCTACCTCCTCTCGAACCTTCCTCATTCCATCTGCAAATGCCTGTGCTGTGGGGTTGTCCAAAGTCATTTGAGGTGCCATACCTTTATAGGGATGTCTACGGTTGTCAGCATAGAAGGGGGAGACCTTTGTCGCAGAATGTACTTGATCGTTATAGGCAAACTCTGCAAGTGGTAACCACTCATGCCAGTCGTTTTGATGATAACTAATGAACAAACGGAGATAATGTTCTATCTCCTGGTTTGTTTGTTCTGTCTGGCCATTGGTTTGTGGATGATACGCCGTAGTGTAATTCGCTTCTATTCCCAATAGATGATAAAGTTCTTTCATAAATCGGGAATGGTACTGAGGTCCACAATCATGTATGATCTTTCGTGGAATGCCGTGGATAGAGAAAATCCAATCGCGATATATCTTTGCCATTCCTTCCAATGTGACTGTTGTGTGTGATGGAACCAGTCGCAGTCTTTTGGAAAAATGATCAATAAACACTGAAATAGCATTATACCCTCCTGATTCTGGCAATTCCCCCATCATATCAGTGCCAATTATCTGCCACCATTCAGTTGGTACTGCATGTGGATGAAGTTGTCCGACTGGTTTGGTATGATGTGATTTTGTCGCCTGGCATTTCTCGCAACCTTTGACGTACTTCCCTGCATCTTGTGTCACCCCTGGCCACCAGTAGTCCCAAGTGATCAACTCCGTGGCTTTATACTGTCCAGGATGTCCCGCTAATGGTGTGTCGTGGTACTGAGTGATTATTTTGGATCGGAGTATGTGGTTTTTTGGTACATAAACACGCCCTTTCCATGTAATAACTTTGTCGGTTTCAGTCCACTCCGGGTTTTTGGCAGCTAGAGCATCCTGTACAATTCAATCTACTTGGTTTCTACTCTTTCAGATCTCTGATAGCAGGAGATCTTCAGGAGCCGATAGGTCAAGAGCATGGATGAAAAGTTCCGGTTTCAGGAGAACGATGTTCTCGTTGTCCTTGTCCCCCATCTCAAGACCTGTCATCCTCGACAGGGTGTCAGCTTTCGTCATTGATTTACCAGGTTTATGGATGAGATTGAAATTATACTCCACTAACTCCAATACCCAGCGCACTTGTCGACAATTAAGCTTCTGCGGCTTCTTGAAGTATTGGAGGTTTGCGTGATCCGTATAAATCTCGATCTGTTCCTCCGCACCTAGTAAATATTGCCGCCAATTGGCAAGAGAGTCCATGATCACCATTAACTCTTTGTCATAAATTTCATAATTCTGATCGACCTCATTGAGGGAACGAGAGCGAAAGGCAATAGGATACCATCTACCATAAACAAACTGGGACAAGATGGCGCCATTAGCATAGTCAGACAAATCAGCTTCCACCCTGAATTTCCTGTGGTTACAAGGAATCAAAAGAACTACTTCATCACAAATACGGCGCTTCAACTCCTGAAATGCCTTCTCTTGGTTTTTCTCCCACTTCCAAGTCCCATTTCCTGTGAGCTGCGTTAGTGGTTTTGCTACAAGACTGAACCCACGAATGAATCGTTGGAAGAAGTTGCAGAATCCTAGAAACTGCTGGACATCGCGCTTTTTTTGTGGAGTGATCCATTCTCGAACAGCTTGTACTTTCTTGGGATCCATGCGAATAGTTCCATTACCAATGATAATGCTGAGGTAGTTGATAACTGGTTTTTCGAAAGAACATTTTTCGGGTTTAAGAAACAGTTTGTGCTCTCGTAGAATATCGAGTACTTGCTTTACAATTTGTTGATGTTCTTCTATACTGTCGGTAAAAATCAGTATGTCATCCATGTAAACGATAACATGACCTCTATTGATGAGGTCTCACAGGATATGGTTCATAAAATCTTGGAATGTTGCAGGAGAATTGGTAAGTCCAAAGAACATAATGGTCGGTTAAAATAAACCCTGATTCGTTCGGAAAGCTGCTTTCCATTTGTCACCTTCCTTTATGCGGATATTGTTGAATCCCCATCTGATGTCCATTTTCGTGAAGATTTTAGCGCCTTTTAAACGATCGATTAGTTCCTGAATGAGAGGAAGTGGATACCGGTTTTTAACCGTCATCTCATTCAGTTTGCAATAATCTTGTACCAGTCATAAGGTGCCATCTTTCTTTTTGACGAAGAAGAAAGGGGATGCCATTTGCAAGGTGGAAGGTCGAATTCGTCCAGTTCGAAGGTTCTCTTCAAGAAACTTGTCGAGTGCCTCTTGTTCTTTTGGGTTTAGTGGATATACCTTGCAATCTAAAGGTTTGGAACCTGGCGTTAGATCAATAGCATGGTCCCAAGGGTGTCATTGTGGTAACTGGTCGAATTCCTTCTGGCTGAAAACATCGGGGTACTCCTTGACATAGGATTTGGAAGTGTCAAACTCTTCGGCTGTTTCTTTCTTGACCTGTTCCTCTGTCCACTTCCTTGACTGTACCTGCTCATGAACATACCTGTCCCAGTCGAACAGGAAAAGCTGTTCACCTTCCTGTAATGCTGCTCTAGAATGAGTATCTTCAGGTGTCCAAAAGTGTGGATTATAGCTGCATCATGTCGGACACCTGTCAAAGGTTAATTCAGATGTCTCCCAGTCAATACTTGGATTGTGATGTCGTAGCCAGTCTAGTCCTAGAAAGATATTATTCTTTCCTAGACCTACTACTCCAAACTGTATGATTTCTGAGTGATCGCCGATAGTCATTCGTGCTTCGATATACTTATCTATGGAGCTGGCATCATTGAGTGTGCCGTCAGCATTATAGACTATCATTTTGACTGGTAAATCCTTGGTGACAAGATTGTGCCATTTGACGAATTCTGAGTCAATACAAGAACCGGTTGCTCCGCTGTCAAGAAGACCTTGTGTGACGATCTGTCGACTATCCTCCAGTGTCTCTAGTATTGCTGGAAGCTTTAGGCTTTTGCTGCATGTCCCACAGACATAGCTCCTCTTGTTTTTGAGACTTCTGATGGCGGTGACTGCTGTTTTCCAATTCCATTTTCGTATATCCATGACAGTTTCTTCCGAGGCTTCCTTCTCTCGGGAGGAGGGCATCCAAGTTCGTAATAATCCTACCGCTCTCGGGATCTGATCTTCCCTAACTCTCTGAGTTAGCCATTCAGCAGTGTCGGGTTCGTACCATATAGGTTTTTCGGTTTTTTCGGTTTTGTGTGTGAAGGTGGATGCGTTTTTCTGTCTAGTACCTGTACTAATTATATAATCAACGCTGTTATCAACAAAACTCGAAATGTCTGTGTTTGAAGGCTCCTGCAGACCTATATCTACTGCGGAGCCTTTGGAAAACCCAAATTGTTAATAAAGTCCACTCATTCCTGCTCACTCATATTCAGCATAATACCTCGGACTACTGCCTTTCTCTTATGCGGGCAATTCCTGCTCATGTGGCCTGGTTCACCACAGTTGAAGCACAGTTGCTTCTCCCTCACCTGGTCGATGTCCATTGGCCTGCCTGTTCCTCCAAACATGGTGCTGGTGACATCTCTCCTCTGTGCCGCAGGGTACTCTGCCCTCAGAGCTGCTTTCGGCTCCTGCCAGTTCTGCTGAGTGGATGACTGTCCACAACTCTGTCCCTGTGGGTTAGCATTCCACCACCCCGCATACCCGTAGCCTCTCTTCTGTTCGGCCCACTGCCGCCTTACATTATCAGCTCCTGTAACTACCTTCTTCAATTCCTTGTAGTCTTCAAAGGGCTCTGTCCGTCCCTTAATAATGTCGTACAGAAGGGTGTGATCAACAGCCCTCTCCACCAGGGTAAGGACATGCAACTCGTCCTTCTTTTACCCGGCATCTTTCAGCAATAATTCAAACTCTTTGAAAAAGTCGCCAGCCGAAGACTTCCCCTGTCAGATATAGGTTAGTTTGTCACGGGCTTCCTTCTCCTTTGCGACGTTAGTGAACTCCTTGTCCATATTGTCAATGAGCTGCTTCCCCATAATGTCCCATATCCCCTTGTCAATGTCAAAGTGGTCGTCAGTGTATACCTGGGCCCATTTGTCGGCCTTTCCTCCAACCAGGAAGGACATGATGGGAGTTGTTGACCTGCTTCATCTCCGTTAACTCGGAAACGTAGGCCATCATCCTTTGTCGCCATGGTCGATAGGTGGCAGGATCTCCATCGTAGTTCCCTGGTGTATTGACAAACACCTAGCATGGACTAGAGGTAACATTGGTGACTTCTGGTAGGTCAGGCGCATGTATCGACCGGTCAGTCATGTTGGATTATAGTAGGGAGGGATGAGTTTGGTGTAAATGAAAAATTTGTAACGTATCGAAAGGAACTAGTTTCCAACAGAGTGTTGAATCCTAGGCAAGCTTGTAAAAATGTTTTTGTGATGGGTGGTGTGTGGTAGAAGCTCTATTCTTCTGTCAGCGACTCGCTAGCTCTCACAAGAGATAACCAGGCATCACACGATGAACGATGAACAAGAGGATGAGAAAAGCGATGAGGATAAAACAACCCAACTACAAGTCTAGCTACCAAGGAGTATAGACGAGAATAGAGCTAAAGACCATAACTACAAAATACCTAGTCTTGTATACTAAATGGGATATGAAGCCGTGAGAGATGTCTTGCACCGTAACCATAAGGATCTACAATAAGAGTCGCTCGTATCCATAAGTAAGGCTGTAGGTATTCAGTGAGTAAACAATAAGGCAATATAAAAGGAAGCATGGATGCGGAACAATAATGTCGTCATCCTGTCAATGAGCTGACAGGCACGAGAGAGTCGTGCCTAAGTGAAATGACAACGCAAGAACAATAAGGTTGATGCGTGTAATCTAAACGGAAATGAAAATATAATAAGCGCTAGTGTAAGCGCTTTAATAATTAGGTAAGTAAATAAAAGAAAAGGAAAAGAATAATAAAAAGATTGTTTCGTGACAATGGAGATCCAATGCAATAACATGAAGTATATTCTCTGCAAAGGGAATGAAGTAAGGATAAGATGTGGTAGAAAGGGAAGAGTATTGTTGTGAAACGGTATGGGAAGATGTAGAAGGCACATACATCGACCTCGTGTGTCGTACGGATTGATGTTATCTCAGGTACTGATGTCTACGTGCCTGGTTTCTTTCCACTACTCCTCTTTGATCTCTTTAGTCTCGATTTCTTGTCTTTCTTTCGATTACTTTACTTACAAATGGACTGCGCCCGCTCGATCACTTACAGACACGCACTCCTTATATACGAAGCTGTATTCTAAGTTGACTCTCAGACGTTACACATTCAGTGTGCTCTGAGAGTAAGTACTTATTATTTCCCTATGCCTGTAGGATAGCTAATCATATTTCACTTAGATACAATACTTACGATTGTCTTACAGGTAGATATCTTACTGAGACGTTACACATTCAGTGTGCTCTGAGAATACAATACTTACGATTGTCTTACAATTGTGAGGTATTGTAGTGATTTAGCTCACATGAATATAACAGTTATTCAGTCAAAGTCAGAGCAAGCAGAGCAGATCATTATCCAGTCCAAATTTTGTAGAATTCGTGAAAGAAAATCTGTTGCACCTATTTATGTGCAGATTTATATTTAGATTTAGAATTTATATCTTCTCTGCACCCCTCTCAACTTAGTGTTTGACTTAGTAGTTTGTGTGTATGTATGTATGTGTGTGTTGGTGTTAACATTATTACACCTGCATTTTGCATTCACCCCCAAGTCAGCATATCACCATACACAACGGGTACGACGACGGGTATGTGAGGAGGTTGAGGGATTGGAGGAGGCATGAAAGGTATAAGAAGAGCTAAGAAGATAAATTGAGGCTATTTCTTCACGGAGCTGGCTTGTATTGTGTGGTTTCGGCATCTATTGAATGTTGATCCTAATAACCAAAACAGATAGCAGATGCTACACCATTACGAGCTCATATGGCCTGCATAAATCACAGACCCAGTTCGAGTCCTGCATGATTGGATGTGATGATCACACGACTCTATCGTGGATCGCTGTTCTGCACGTATTAGGATCCTGCTCGAGGTTTCCCCCACTACATTGGATATCTTCCACTTTGCTAAGCTCATCGAACATAGTCCCGCTGCAGAACCCAGGAGGATGAAGTTGATAATCCTCAGCTGCTTTTATCCTCTGGCTGGCATGAAAAGCACGGTCAGTCTGGAATGGAAGACATAAATGACGCAAGAGTTGTTGATGAGAAAAAGCTGTCAAGTTTTGGATTGATATATGATAACGGTCACCAATGAATTCTTGACACTGAAATCTGGATGAGAATGCAAATGGTGAGCAGCAATTTTTTCGTCGTTATTGCATGTCATATTGTTCTTCTCTATTCGCTCTTTGTTTATAGTACTTGCTCACGTTTTTGGTCATACAGCGTCAAGCTATACTGCTCACAGTGTTATTCCCGCCTGCAAGAGCTTTATTACATGTCGTCCAGTCAGCCTACATACATCGTTGTGGTTTTCCAGGATTCGTCAGTCATTTAGCGGTGTAGTTTACTCAAAACTTCCCCCACCGGCTCATTTGAATGTTGTCGATTTTCACGTAGTCACCAATATCACCACCCCTCCTTCTAACACTCTCGTCAATAACACCTCAATCAATCGATCACTACTCATCTGTGATGTTTCGAACGCTCTATCATATCCGGTGTCGTTTTCTATGGCGTCCTTCGTCAACCGGCACCATTAGTTTGGCTATAGTCCGGGTCATTGCTGGCGATTCAAACTGATCCAAGGATGTGCATCAGCTCGGGTTTGTCTAGATTCGGTCATTTATATCGCAGTTAGTTGTGTATGAAAGTAGTACCGGTTGAGCATAGGTTGGAGACAGGTCGTCTGGGTCTTCCTGATTTGGAAGAGCATTTCTTGTGACTGCAAGGATAAGAATGAATATTATTCTAGTAGAATGGTTGGGATGGACGTGGATATCCTTGGTGGTCGATAGTTCCAGATACAGGCTTGTGGCTCATTCATTCCCTTGATTTCCACGTAGTTAACTGACAAGCTTATCGTTGTCCTCATCCCACAATGTTGTTTTTCTGCGCCTTTCCACAAATTCTATCTGCGGCTCTAGCGCCTTCAACGAGCTTTGGCTCTTTGCGATTCTAATATATTCTATGTGTCAGGTACCTATCTCATGGCTGTCCTGATGGACTGTAGCTTTTCATGTACCTCTGCCAAGCAAATGGACAAACTCTGGGATCCTATTATACTGGCCACCTACTATAATCCTCTTCCATTCCGACCCCCCCTTGGAATGTTCTACTCTCTGCATTCACGGGACCCTCTTCTTATTTCGTCCGAGATGATACAGGGTATGTGAATATCCTGTAATTCGCTGCACCTACTCACGACGTCAACAACGCAAACCCGAAAATAGAATATAGAGACTAAGCCTACAACAAATGATGGGTTGTTTGATGATTTGGTGCTGCTGACGCGGACACTGGTCACTGAAAACTACGTAACCTGGGCTTGGAAATACTGAGAAGGAAGGGAAGAAGAGATGTAATGGGTCTGAACCTAGAGCTTCCTCAGGGATGAGTGAGTCACTTCATTCTTTTCTTGTCTTTGCTGTTAATTCACGCCTTTCTCAGCTGTTCGTCAGGTTTACAGCCTTGTGTATATGGTATCAATTAAGCTACGGATCACCATCACCTTACTTGTACAATGTTCAAAGGATCGAGTAGTCCATCGACATTCCTTCTGATGAGTTTTTCGTGGCAGATCTGATCATAATTGGTCTCGCTTTGAAGGGATCACCCACATTCTTCGCTACCTTTGCAGCACAGAGAGCAGAAGAGGAGTAAGTCGTTCGTCATCGCGTACATCGCGATTCTTTGAACAAAGAAAGAAGGAAAAGTATAAAATATGAGCAAAAACAACCTGAGTATCCCTCACTCAAACAGGCTGCACCCCATCAATCAAGTAGTATCAGTATCATCGCGCCACGCAGCCCGAGCTCGTTGCTTTCGTCTTCACAGCTCTCGTTACCCTTACCATTGTCACAATTAGCTCTTCGCAATGAGTTCACAGGCGGATGGGCCCCTTATCCTTGAAATATTCATTGATTTATTGTTCTGTTGTTTGGTTTGTTTGGTATTTATGATTTCACCAGCCACCAACTCATAAACAAGAGACGAAAAATTATTGGCTGTACTCCTTGTCTCTTCTTAAGCAACAGGGAGGCCAACTACAAGATTCCCTGAGCAGAGGCATTGGGAGTGGGCTCGCTTTTTGTGTTCCAGTCGATGTGACAATGTTGAGCAGTGCGGAAGGCGACAGAAGGTGAATAGGCAAGTGTCTTTTCACAGATATGAGTAGAAGATTGCTTGAAGGCTCCCCATTCATGCATCAATTATACGAACTTGTTTTTAGGCTCGTTACCGCGGACTATTTGAATCATAATGCACTCCAACCATTCTGCGGTTGATCATAGACTGAGGAATTGAGACCCTCAAGCAGCGAGCCGCGTGTTCGAACTTCATTCAACAACCATGAATCCACCACTCTAATAACCCCACAATGAACCATTAGCATCAATCGTGGATACTATATCGCCTCACGATCCTGACTCTCGATTTCGTCTTTTTTCTATCTATTCTCAATGTTCGCTGCTAGGTCCATCGAGGATTGGATCTGTGATTCACTTGCTGAGTGAAAGTTCACATACTAACGAGATGCCTGCCAACCAAGATACCAGAGGGGAGCGAAAAAACAGCTAGGCAATGAAATCAGAATCTGCACTTTGTTTCCTTTCAATGAGCCTTGCGTTATTATGGCTGTTTGATGTCTGTACTCATACTCCTTTCCAATCAGAGAGCCCAGCTCGTTCACTCCATCATTATCATTATCATACTCACTGTTCTTGCAAGAAACCTGTGTTAGTCGGAAAGAACTGTACATTTCGTGCGGTTGGTCTATGTCATTTTGGTCTAGTTGCTCAGAACGGTGAAATTGCTCCAATTCTATGTCAGTGCGGCTTGTTCAAGTTTCAACAGTCATTTCGGTGACTGCGCCATGAACATTCAGATTCACTGTCAAGTATCGGAATGAGACCTATTTCAGAACAATGAGTACACGAGGGTCAACCGCCAAAACACGGGACGTGGTAGGAGTTGGCCGAGACCCTGAGTGAGCTATCCGGTCCTTCACCCCCCTTTTCTGCAGTTGACTCACGTCCTATCATCCCTAGTAAGTCAACATTTCTATCATAGGAGCTATGGAGGGTCCTTCGCTCAGTATTCCCACTCAGGTCACATTCATGGGTCTCAAAAATCGGGGTTGTTACGGTGGATCAGGAAGAGTTCTGTAGCGGAGTCAGTGTGGCAATCAGCCTAGGATAATCTGGGATATTGATGATGTCTTTATTTCATGCTCTTTTTTCCCTTCAGCAATCGTCTTTGAACAAGTACATCTTTACTATATAGAATCGCGAATGCAAAAGGACATTAAGAACATCCATTTTCTCAAGTTATGCTAATCCGCGCACATTTTCATCCTGCGCATTTGACCGCTGTCTTTTCGACGAAAAGTCTGGTAATTAGGCTAAGGCTAGAATTACGACAAGGTGCTAGCGTATGGCTTCATATATTTTCACAAGGTGCATCTGGCTGTGTTCAAGAGTCAAAAGGCTCGCCACTAATACAAAAGCCATATCTGATGCCTTTGTTTTTTTCTCTCTTGAAATTCACTCAACTGCGGCAAGACTTAGGGGCTTTGCCACAATATGTCTGACACTCCGTTCTCAGCAAATCTTGAGCCTGTCCAAACTTGACGGAATACTCCCTGTACATGGGGCTCTCCCATTTCGCCACATCGGACAAGTTCTTCCAAAGGATCTGGCAGCGGGTTGATCTTTTTTCGGTTCAATCGAGGTCTGACGCTCGTCGCCAGTTCCAAGTCGGTCAATGTGGGTACTTCTGTATGAACCAAGTCTTGAACACGATTTGACCTATCTTGGGAAGAGCGAGAAACGGTATATAATCTGGGCAAAGCACCTGGATATTCTTCACTCGAACAGTTGTTCAAGTACTCTCTCGATCCTCATGCAGTTCAAACTCGCTTTTGTTCTCACTGCTCTTGCTACTCTGGCAGCTGCTACACCAGCTTCTACACCAGCTTCTCGTGACGAGCTGGCAAGTAGTAGCTGCGCCACTGGCACTGAGCTATGTTGTTCGTCGTTGACAGCTGTTGATGAGCTCTCAGCCAGCGTTGTAGAAACGATCAATACCATTCTTAGCATGTTAGGCCTCCCCACAGTTTCCAACAATACTGATATCGGCCTCGGATGCTCTTCTGTTACTGCTAGTAGTGCATGGTAAGCTCTGTCTCCTGTGTGTCCGAGCGTTCTACTAATAATGTATGTCCCATGTATACAGCTCCGCCTTGGACGCGGACGTTTGCTGTGAGACTATTTCCTCAGGCACCATCCTTGGTACCGGTAGGATCATTACATCTTTGTTCTCAAAATGGTTTTCATGGTTTCAATTTTTGCAGTCGGCATTGGTTGTGTTACTGCCTCTTGAGCACTAGCTTCTAAACGCTCATCAGAGTTCAGCCAGAGTCTGTACGGCTTTCCTTTCCCGGTTGATGGCTAGTTTCCAATGATGTTGAGCAGTGGAGTAGAAACTCGGGTCGATTACGCTCATTGAAAGATGTTTCTGTGTTATAAAACTTTAAATTGCCAACGATGTTTATACTTGTCGAGTCGTCCTTCATCATCCTGACAATTTCATATGCTACCGACTTCCGGCTCGATAGATAGAAGACCAAGAGCACTGAGAGGAATTTTCTTGTCAAGAAATTTGAACACTGTGAGCCAAAGGTGTAGTTTAAGGAGCTTCAGGCCGAATCTAATCGTCCGTTGTGGAATCTGTTTGCGACACTCGATGTCAATAGTGATCCGTTTCTTCGTTGTCTTCTGGCTGGCCAGAGATACATTTCGTGATTTCTACATATTGCGATTCGACAACACTGTTTTCTTTCTCCCTGTCCATTATTAGAGTTCTTTACACTCCTCCTATCTCAATTGCAAGTGCCGCCTTGAGCAAACTCGTTCCGGAAAACTTAAAGTACACTACTGTAGGCAGTTTCGACTTTCGCGGGCCTTCCATCTCTTAACCGTTCTCTCCGTTTCGTTGATTCTGCGTCCCTTATTACAAGAGTACCTCCTAACGACAAGCCACCCTTTCTTGCTTCACTATGTCCAGAATCCCGATAGAGAGCATGATGTGTACTTTTATGCATCTATAATCGCGTTCCTTCCCTACTGGCTTGCTGATGCACATGCTTCTGGGACACGGGTACTCGTGAATAAGATCAAACCCAAGCAATGCAAAGGCAGACAAAGAGAATTTCGAGAGAGGGAATTATCCCGACCGTCCTGCTATCGTCATGAAGGAAGTCAAGGCAGTACCGTTGAAGAAAACTTCCCAAACGCGATTCCAATGCGGATGAAAGATAGAATGATGGGACGACACTAAACATTGTATCAAAATTCAGGTAATGAAACTGGTTCGTCGAGAACTAGTCCTTCGTACAGGCATTTCACTTCTTACTCACTTTCGCTGAACATTCACCCACATATTGTGGATGGAGTTCGCTTCTCTGTATGATTTTACAGTTTTCCTGGGATGATTCGTCGTGAACTTGAAACTTGGATAAAGTTGCAAGTTTGTTGGTCTAAGTGCCCTTTACGACCTTCCCATAATTTATGGCTCGCGAGATTACATCTCCAAGTGTAATTCGAGGTCCTTTTAGTTAAAATCGCTTAAATACTCATGTACACATTACATACAACCCCTTGCCGGGTTCTTGTTTCGTGTCATCATACCGAATGCCGGGATCAAAAATAGCTTCAGCGAGCGATTCTCCAACCAATTTTCCTACACGCCAGACGATTGAATATTGTTTTAAGTATGTATAAGATTACCAGCATATGGACGTAAACTCAACCGAGATCATACTGGTTCTAAGCTCACGGTCGAGCGCCACAGAGAAAAATCGCGGGAGACGACAGTAAGACTGTGGTAAACTCAGTTGGTTGTATGCATCTATCAATCAAACATTGCTTTTATGTTCAAGTTCATATTGGGAGAATCGAAGGACGGGATGAGTATACATGGGTCGGTGGGGGGAAGCAGTGCTCCTGGGGACTTGAGGAATTCTGGAAAGTTTCTCATCTTGTACGAAGTCTAGGGGTTCTCAGTTGAATTCATCCATTCGAACAACTTCAAGGCTAGGAAATAAGACAATCGCCATTAAAAGAAGTGAAGAAGAAGAGGGAGGGGCTTGGGCGGTGAAAGGGTATATACATTATTATTGTCTTGGTTAGTGATCGTCGGCCTTATTGTCCAAGAGCCCAAGTACAAATATATCACGCACTAATGAATACCTGTATGGTTAGCGAGTCTAAGTGAGCCTACAGGCCTATAGGGAAGCTCTAGACAAGAACACACTGGCAACACCACCCCGGCAGAACGCAAAGATAGGATTATTAGGATAGGATAGGATGATAAATGACGCCCGAAAATGCCCTGAAAGAAGCACCAAACCCTACCCACAAATCCAACAAATCTCCCCATAAGAAGATTTTTTCTCTCTCGAGCAGCTCCATTGTCATGCGTAACCAGGCACCTAGGTTTTTTTTTTTTTTTTTGCTCTCGGATGCGCAACTTTGATATATAATATAATATATAGACCCTCAGACGCGTACGCAATGTGAGAGGATTAAGGCTCAAAAATCCCAACACGTCTGAGTTAGTGAACGAGGAACGACCAGGAGTGGCTCTATTCCGCAAGTTCCGTATTGCGAAGTACCGTTTCTCGAAGTACCTCCCCGGTACCGAGGGGTCTCCCAGTCAGTTTCATAGTCGTTAGTGGCTTCCCAGGGGTTCCCAAGTCCCATATGCAATAGCGCACAATCCGGATAAAGGGCGCAGAGATTAGGTACTGACTCGGAGAGAAGAGGGAGAAGAGCAAAGAATGAGAGAAGGAGAGAATGGAGAAATCAAAAAAGAGAGATAGTTATGGGAAATGTGTAGTAGTGGTAGTAGTTAGGCTGAATTGTCGGAGGGGTGAATATTGTAATTCTGAAAGCTCAGAATGCATTTATTTTCGGGTTTTCATTTGTAATTGATTGATAATGATTTTCGAACATTTACTGAGGACGGAAATGAAAAGACTATCGTAATGAGAGGTTCTGAGGAAGCGGGAAGAATGGAAGTTGATGTTTCTGAAAGAAGCCTGAGAAAAGTTGACCTATGGGATGAATCGTTTCAGCGTTGAAAGCAGAAGCTTCATAGAAAGTTCACCTCCATACCTTTTTTTCTTTTTCTTTTTTCTTTTCAATTTGAGTCATCGATATTGTTATTCCACGAATCAAACAGAATACGACGAAGAAAAGGACTTTTGATCATTCCGGAGCAGCAACGTGGTGGTTGGTTACTGAAGAGTTGGGCGGTTCCCCGGTTGTTTACTGTAACCCGGAGTAGTTATGTATGTACAAACACAGAATTGTGAGCGCCCAATTTAATATTAAAATCAACCTCTTTGCTGCACTTGGACGTTTAGAGATACATATGATACATACCATAGACTTGCCCCCTTTCCAAGGTGTTTCTCAAGGTAACCCAAGGCGTTTATCCAAATTACCATGAACGTTAGGGGGTTGACGGTTTTGGTTCTTTTTTGGGCCGTCTTCACACCTTGATTTCGACTGTCATCCACTGGGTAGCGGCGCCTGTTTTTTTTTCATTCCGAGTTGCTGTCTTGATCAACTTTTCAAAACATGCTGCAAAGGCGTTTTCATCAAAGCGGAATAGACACAAACGACCAAACTCAAGCGCTGATACATATATATCCTTCGATATTTCGATCGGATACGGGTTTTTTCCATTGATATGATATTTGAGAGAAACAAATTGCGAGTATTGATACATGTGCATGTTTCTGTAATAGTAGTGCTTGGTGAGAGTATAGATAGCATATTTGTGATATTTATTTAGTATATTTCTAGATACATTATACGCTTTATACACCTTTTGAACCAGATTCTACAATACCTTTGAGGCTCTTGTTATACACCTATATAGTATACTACAGTATATACATAGTACTAGTACAGGGTTATAGTTAGTACATTATGTTATGTTATTGTATGCTCATTACGCTTTTTGAATTCCTTCCGAGTCCCTTCCGAAGTCACTTTCCAGTCCCTATCCTTACTATCCTTCTGGATTCTTCCTTCAAGCGTTCAACACATCACGCTTCAAGCCCAAAATTTCAAGCCCAAAAACTCCAAGCTCTAAGCTCGTCCTTCTAAACTCTTCCAAGCCCTTTCCCTTCCTTACAAACTCACCGACTCCCCATTTCATAATTCAAGTAAGGTTCTTTAGTTTATGATTCGGGTTCTTATGATTCTGAACGTTATTGTAATACATTTATATAAACATATACATATATATATATATAATACAATACAATACATTATTATGAGTTCCTTATGAGTTCCGTTCCTTATGCGTTATGCCTTATGAGTGTTCTGATTAACAATTCTCGAAAGCTTCCCAAATCCTTGTGAATACTTCCAGATATAACTAAATACAGCTGATATAACCAAATCCTTCGAGATGTGACTGAATCCTTCGAGATATGACTAAAATCCTTCTAGATACAACCAAAACCAAACGATCCAACCCACCCTCGCAATCACTTCCAAAATCCTTCCGAAATCCTTCTATATTCCTCCCAATTCTCTTCCAATTCCCTTCCAATTTCTCTTCCAATTTCTCTTCCAATTAGTTTTAGAGTAATTCCACGCCCAAAAAACACGGCCATGCGCATTGCGGTATTGCACCCTATTCGACCGGGATGACCATATGGATTTGGATTTGGATTTGGATTTGGATATGGATTTGGTATTGTATGTATTGTATGTAATGAATGAACATGGATATAGATAGATATAGATATAGAGATATGCTGATAATGGCTATGCTATTTTATGTTTATGATATGTTGTAGTGTGGGGATGTAATGGTAATGAACATGAATATGTGTATGGACGGGACACCGACAATGAGGTAGACGCTGAGGAAATTCAGAGAAGGAATTTTTCGTAATTGTACTGACATTCGGGTTGAAAGAGTTGATTAGTTGATTGGTTGATTGATGTGAGACCAATAACGAACCCCAATAATAAGAACCCCGCCCAGACCCCGCCCCGGGGTGACGAGAAAACGAGAAAAGAATTGATCTATCTATCTATCTATTAGGAATTCTCTCTAATCCGGATCCTCCTTTCGCCCCGCAAACCCTGTAAAACCATAATCCCGTTAAACCCCCCACCCAGTAAAAAGCCGTGAGTCCGTAAAGTTCCGGGATTGAATTGGATTTGGGATCCGGAATTGATGTGTTCCGGTTCTTCCTTCATCATCCATCAAATTTCCCACCCTTGCAAACTTTTTAAATTTTCCCTCTTTTTCCCCGCGTCTCTCCGCATTTCTCCAGATTTCCCCAAATCATCTTGGAATAATGCATCAGTGAATCTTCTCCACATATACAGTATCTTGAGATTTCGAAGAATTCGAAGATTCTGAAGAATTTTCCCCTTGTTTTCTTTTTATTTTATTTTAATTTACTTTTTTTTTGTTTTTGAAAATACTTTTTTACCCTCTCTTCTTTTTCCCACACATCACACAATTCACAACAATCACTACACAATCAATATCCTTTCTGATTTTCTCGTTCTTCGTTTATCTCGATTTTCAAAGTGGTTATTACTCCGTGCTCCCTTGTTTTCTTGTTTTTGACCTTGGAACCTTGGAACCTTTGCTCTACGCTGTTTACGCTGTTTACGTTGTTGTTGTTGTTGTTGTTGGACTGCAGTGCACGACGTACAACGCATCCATCGTACAACGCATCCATCGTACCACCGCACGACGGACGACGGGACGGTCCATCGGGCATCAGAGAGCAGATATCGGTTCGGTACAGTCTGTTCATTGCAGAACGAAAGAAACAGGGCTTGAGAATACAAGCGAAAACAACGAAAGGATATATAAACCATTGACACCCTCCCTATTGGTTAAATAAAACCATTCATCCTATCCTCTTTCCCTCCTTCCCACAAAAACCAACGAATCAACCCAACTAGACGAAAAGAAAAGAATGTCCTCATCATCGTCCTCGTTGTCGTTGTCGTCCTCGTCTTCGTCGAAAGGACTTGTACGTCAAGAAGGGTTTCATCCAGATAGTACGAATAATAACAATAACAGCACCCATAACACCCACACACCTACACCGATTCCGATTCGTACACCGACTCCTTCGAATACAACGGCTGGGAATACGACGAGTTCTGGGGGTGCGGGTTCTACGGCTACGGCTACGACTCCAACGACGACGTTATCGTCGGAAATAGGGTGGAGACCATCTTCTGCGATGAGCGGGATAGGGTCTCCGCATGATATAGGTGTCGGTGGACTTGGTGGTGGACTTGGAATTGGAGAAGATTATGATGTTGTAGAGTTTGCTACGTTGATGAGCTCTGAAAGGAGTACAGCCGTCGGTGGTAATTCGAGTTGTTCGCCTACTGGTGGTATAGGTGGTGATTATGTGCAACGAACGCATAATATATTCGATATGGGAATTCGACCGGCGTTGTCCCATTCTCCGTCACAACAACCACAACAACAGTCACATCATCGTCAGCATCAACAGCAGCAGTCACAGCAACAACAGTCACAGCAACAGCATGCCCACATGCACGCCCACATTGCAACTCGTGCTGACTCACCCCCTCATCCTACTTCACTTCCAGCTCATTTCAACTCCACTTTGCCTGCCCTTAATTCGAGTATGCGGTATGAACCGTTACCTGATACGCCCATGTCGATGTCTGGTGGTGGTGACTCACCTGGGTTAGGTGCAGGGTGGAATACACCTTCTCCGCATAATAACCATAATCACAACAACTCCGTCTCATCCAGTCATCCATACGCTCTTCCTAGATCTCGTTCACGTTCTAGACCACCACCACCTTCTGCGTATAATGCAGGAACAACAGCAGGAGGAGGAGGAGGACCAGGATCAAGTGCATCACCTAGTATGTTATCTACGTCGAATTCGAATTCTTCTTCAGTTGGGATTGGAATCGGACCGCAGAGAACGATTACGGGTACGAGGTCCAGGAGAGGGAATAGTGTGAGTAGTATGAGTAGTATGAGTAGTTTGACTAGTGTTAGCCCGCCTCCACCTCAACCGCCTTCGTCTGCTCAGGCGATTGTTATTCCGAGGAATCATCATAGTGGTGGTGCTGGAACGGGAGGTGATGGATGGTATGGACCTGGAAGTCAAGGAAGTACTGGGTCAGTGTTTTCTTCAGCTTTTTTTCTTTAGCTTTTCACACATTCATTCATAGTGAATATACTCTCCCTACCCCCGAATCACTTACCAACCACAACTCTCATCCCCTTACCCATCCGCATTCCCATTCCCCCGCATCTTTCCACGGAGGAGGACACGGATTTGCCAATCTCTCATTAAACGTATCAAACCTTAACCCAATGGCTCAATATTCTTCGATGGGATTTAACGGTGGTATCGGTATGAACGGGATTAGTATTTCTGGGGGTATTGGGAATGTTAATGGTTCTCCGCATTCGCATTCGTTTAGTACGAATGGTCATTGGCCTTCTTCGCCGAGTGCGGAACAACAGCATCAGCAGCACCACCAGCAGTATGGATCACCATTCGAAACACATCATTTACATTCTACTCAACATCAAGATCAGAGCGCACAAATGCATTTCGGAATAGGAGGAGGAGGAGGAGGAGGAACAGGAACAGGAACACATACACCTACACCTGCTTCTTTCAATTCTTCTTCCTCTTTCGATCGATTTGACGGATGGGCGTTTCCTGATTCTCGTGGGCATTCGTCTAATGGTGGAGGAATGACACCGCTTTCGTCTTCGTTACCTACTATATCTCCTCCACCTCCGATTCCTCTGCCGTCTCTTCCTGCATCTGCGTCTGCGAATAGGACTGGGACTGGGACTGGATCATCAGGAAGAGGACATACACATAGTATAAGTACCGGAGGTGGACCAACAACACGGAGATCTACTACTAAATCCGAAAAAGGGATATCCTCCTCCTCCTCCTCCATCACCGCATCCCATTCCACATCAAACTCACTAGACCCCACAACAACAACAACAGCGAAACACCTCTCACCTTCTGAAAAACAAGCGTTACTAGCTAATGAAAAAAGGAGGAGGAGGAGAGAATCACATAATGCTGTTGAGAGGAGGAGGAGGGATAATATTAATGAGAAGATTGGGGAATTGGCTACGCTTATTCCGGATGTTATGTTTGGTGGTTCTGGTGGGGATGCGGGGGCTTCGCCTCCTCCTCCTTCGTCGACGACCACGTCGACTACGATGGGTACAGGGACGGGGACGGGTTCTGGTTCGACAGTTATGGATGGGTTGAACAATAACCCGTTATCACCTATATCACCTACTTCACCTACTTCACCTTTATTATCACCACCACCACCACATGCACATCCTTCCTCGACTTCTGCAGGCCACTCGTATGGATTCAATCTTGATATAATGGGTCTTCCTGTTCCAGATGAGTATTTTCATAATAATCCTGGTGTGAATGCAGGAGGAGCAATAGTAGGAGTGGGAGCAGGAGTAGGAGGAACAACAGCAGGAGTGGGAGGAGTAGGAGGAGTGGGAGGAATGGGAGTAGCGTTAAAAACTGAACCTATGGAAAGTGATCATCTTGCGGGGACGACGACGACGGCGACGGCGACGATGATGATGATGATGAGAGAGGATGGGAAAGAATGGAGAGAATCGACGAAAGAAGGAAAAGATGGTAGTAGGGATAGAAGAGATTTAAAAGACGCAAGGGACGGAGGAAGAGATGGAAGAGATGGAAAAGAAGCGAGAGATGGAAGAGAAGCGAGAGATGGAAGAGAAGCGAGAGATGGAAGAGACACACGAGACGGAAGAGACGGAGATAAAGACGGAGGAGGAGATGATTCTGCAGGTGTAGTCAAAGCTAATAAAGGAATGATTTTGAGAAAGAGTGTGGAGTATATTAGGTTAGTTAGACTGGTTTCTTTTCTTTTTCTTTTTTTTAATTTAATTTTTAATTTTGGGTTTTTCTATCTATTCTTTTCTTCGAATTTCTTTCGTGATTACTTTTCGGTTTGTTTGTTTTTCTCTTTTCTCTTGTGTCTCTAAACTTTTTGCGTTACGTAACAACTAACCCTTTTTTTTTTTTTTTTCCTTCTCCCTCTCCCTCTCCCTCCCACCCGTCCCTTACTACCCAGATACCTCCAACAACTTGTAACAGCCCAAGGCGCTCGTAACAGAGAGCTGGAAAGGGAGTTGAGGGCGTATAGGGAGAGTTCGGGTTCTGGATCGAGTGGATTAGATTCTGGATCGGGTTTAGGTGGTTCTGGTATTTCGGGTGGTGCGAATCAGAATCAGAATTCTATGGGAGGTATAGGAGGTATAGGAGGTATAGGAAGTATGGATCAGGGTATGGATATGGATATGGGGTTTAACGATGAGATGAACGAGATGAATGGGATAAACGACGGGTTGAATGGGATGAACGATGGGATAAACGATGGCATGAATGGCATGAATGGCATGAACGGGTTGAACGATGGTGGTAACGGTGGTGGTAGTGGTGGTATATCAAGTTTTAACAATCATCATAGTGGGAATTTTGGTACGTAGTGTTTTCTTTTCTTTTTTTTTCGTGTTTTTTTTTTTTTTTGTTTTCTTTCTATATCATTCTTCATCTCTTTTTTTCTTTCCCAACAAAAACCAAAAAACGAAAACAAAACAAAAAAAAAAAAAGTTGTATCATATCATATCATATCATATCATACTCTCTTTATCATATCAAATCTCAAGTTTAGCTATCTATCAATTCAAGTTATCAATTCTCTCTATCAACCTCTACCGAATAAAATCTTATTAAATCTTAAACTCACATTGCCTTTAACCTTTTCTCCCTCTCTTCCGTTCCCTTACTCCATTCCCCTTCCCCTACTCCCTCAATCTCACTCACTCCCTCTGTCCTTCCTACCCCATGTCCTATCTCCTATCGTTCCCTCTCCCCATACTCCTCCATTTTCCCATACTCCTCCATTTCCCCTTCTCTCTAGGTGGTTCGTTCAGCGGAATGATGTCCTTGGGACCTGCTATGAACACGATGAATGGGATGAATGGGATAAACGGTATAAACGGGTTTATGAACACGATGAACTCGATGGGTGCTATGAACCAGATGAATCAGATCGGTGCGATGGGGTCTATGGGGTCTGTGGGCACGATGGGCACTGTGGGCACGATGGGCACTGTGGGTTCAATAGGTTCAATGAACTCGATGGGTGCTTTGGGTTCGATTGGTTCGATTGGTTCTATGGGTATAGGTCTATCGATGGGCTCACCGTTAAGCGATGTCGACGAGGATGAGGATGAGCCGAAGGAAGTTACAGAAGTTGAAGAGGTTAGAGAAGTTAAAGAAGAAGAAGAAGAAGACCAAGGGGAACGAGAAAAAGACAGAGACAGAGACAGAGACAGAGATCAAGATAAAGAAAAAGATAAAGATAAAGATAAACACAAACACAAACACAAAGAACATCTCCAAAATCCGAAAACCAAGAACCGAAAAACTCTGCCGAGTTTGAACGCTTCTGATAAGGATAGGGAGAAGGTTAAGGTTAAGGTCAAGGAGAAGAAGGAGAAGGAGGAGAAGGAGAAGGTTAAGGAGAAAAACAACACAATTGTAGCTTCTCTTCCATCACCTGATATTTCCGAATCCTCTTCTGCTTCGTCTTTGTCTCCCTATTCCCCTCATTCCCCTCAATCTGCACATTCTGCATACTCTGCACACTCTGCACACTCTGCGAATTCCGTGCATGCCGCACACTCGGTATCAGCGTCAATCCCAACAACACTCCCGATAGGCAAATCCACACGTACTTTGAGGTTACGAGCTAATTCTACATCTACGTTTATAGCCGACCCCACTGCTCCCGCCTCCTCTAGTACTCCTCTTTCCTCCAACACCCTTTCCTCTAACACGCCTTCCTCTAACACCACAACCACCACCACTACCACTACACGTGGTCGAACTCGTCGCGCACGTCGAGGTTCTGATGTCGGAGGTGGGAAAGCGGAGGTATTGGGGTTAGGTTTAGGTTCGGGTTTGAGATTAGGTTCGAGTTCGGGAATGGGAATGGGATTAGGAAATGGAGGTAGTACTAGCCCTGTTGCGAGACGTAGACGAGCGGTGGTGGCTGCTGCTGCGGTTAAATCAGGCAAGTTGAAGTTGAGGTCTGGAGAAGTAGGGGAGGTAGGGGATGTGGATGTTGATGTGGATATGGATATGGACACTGTGTCTGTTGCTGTTGTTGATTCTGCTTTGGTGGACGACGAAGATGACGAGGATGATGATGATGATGCCAATATCACCAACGTCAACGCCGACGAAGGCGAGGATAACACCGACGACGACGACAAAGACGAAGATTATCACGATGATGATGATGATGATAATGATAATAATAATACCGGCAGTAGAAGTGGAAGTGGAAGTGGAAGTACACCTCTTTCCCGAATCGCGTCTGGGTCTGGGTCTGGGTTTCCGAGGAACAATAACAATAATGGTGATATGAATATGGAGGAAGATTCGATTGGGGGAGTTGGGAGTTCCAAGAGTTCGAGGAGTGGGAGGAGTTCGAGGGATGCGGGGATCTCGAGGGATGCCGGGAGTGTACGAAACGGGGGGAATACGAAGAATGGGAGGTACACGAGGAGTGTGAAGAATGTGAGGAATACCAGGAGGAGGAGGAGGAGTGATAATGATAGTAGTAGCGTTGGAGGAGGAGAGGGTATGGAATATTGAAGTTCGAGTTGAAGTTCGAGTTGTTGTTTGTTTGTCCCTTCGTCTCTTTCTTTCTTTCTTGATGAACGATTTATATGTCCTCCTCCCCTTCCTGTTCCTATTGCGCTGTTGCTGTTTCTCATCATCTTAACCATCATCCCTCATCAACCTCGTACTCATCCCCTCATCATATTCTTCATCCTTTTTACCACTCCAAATTCACGATCTCTTTCCATCTCATGTCATGCCATATTCTCTCTTCTCTTTCTCTCTTGTACATTATCCGCAGACCGCAAAACCGCTAAATATCTTTTTTTTTCCCCCTTTCCTTCCCCCATCCTTCTCGATTTCCTATCTTGCTTTGCTTCGCTTCCCGTTGTGTTGGGTTGTGTTGAGGTTTTGTGTTGTGCTGTGTTGTGTTGTGTTGTGCTGTGCTGCGTTGCTGTTGCTGTTGCTGTTGCGTGGGTTGCTGTTGTCAATGTCGTCGTTGTCGTTGTTACAAACGAAGCGGAAGAAGAATCTCAATCATCAACCCTTTTCTCTACTTGAAAAAAAAAAAAAGTCGTACTTTTATATCTTTTTTCATTTTCCACTTTTGATCCTTGTGTTATGTATATATATGTACGTATGTAATCGATATTGGTATCAAAGTGTCCAAAGTTTCTTCTAGTCAGAGTCTAGTTAGTGTTCTAGTAAATGTATAACCATATATCATGGGGTTGTGGACACGAGGTTGGAAGGGCGGTGGAGGTACGAGGTCATGCGGGTGGACGGGGAATGTCATGTAGGTCATGCGGGGTCATACGGGTCATACGGTGGAAAGGGGAAGTTAGGTAGGGTAGGGTAGGTAAGTTAGGTGAGATACTTGGATAAGTAAGATAGGATAGTAGACTAGTAGAGACCAGGATAGATTAGGTAGACTATAGCAGACTTGTGACCCTTATCAAACACCCCTTGTCATCATCTGCATCCTGTCACCTGGCACAGGAAGGACAAATAAAATATGGACCGAGGGAAACGAGCACATAATCACAACGATTTTCATATTGAAAACTGGAGAACTAGACCAAAATGGCTAGAGTCTGAATTCAGGTCTCGAAGAAGCGCGCCTCCCCATAAAGTATTATCTCGCAATGGTATTATTGTATTGTATTGTTATAAATATATTCGCAAAAACATAGCGAAATGGATTTTCCTCTAGTTAATAGAGACCGATAGCTGCTCTGTATTCCAAGGTGGGGATATCGAATATTAATACATTCCTTCAACAGCTCGGGCCTCCTTCTGATTACAGCCCGTTGACTTATCCAAGTCTCGGCCATTCCCAAAGGATACTTCGACGTTGGATAAAGTTCATCGTAGTGTCTCGAACGATTGGAGGTTATGAGAGAAAGAGAGAAGTGATGGCCTGAAATGTAGCATTCCACACGGACCATGAGCCATGTGAGCCGCCACGCATGCAGGATGGTTGCATGGTCAATTGGGTCCTCAACGGTTACCAGTGAAAAAGTACTTCCGTGATTGGCTTGGATATACTAGTGGTGATGATTATGGTTCACAATGCCGTCCCGGATGGATGAATGAGGGTTTGAGAGAGAGACAAAAGGCTCGATGGGACGCTGTTGATCTACCTTGGGGACCGGGCGCTGCTGGCCTTCACGCACTACCATTCAGAAACTTGAGGTTCATATATATTACGTGGTATGTGTTCAGTTGGACACCGCCTTCAGAACATGGCCTCACAAATTCATATAATTGGCCGAGTTATCAGCTAGCAATGCTCATCAAATCCAACGCCGATACTCTGGACCATGTTTACATCGATGAGTATCCTGGATTCCAGTTAGAGAAATATGGTTCCCGTTCGATTGGAGATGCGTTATTAGATCTCCTTGCTCAAAATGCTCCCAAACTTCGATCATTGTCCCTCGGAGGTTTACGCGAACCATTCTATCCCCATCTTCATATCAGTAAACCTCAAGGTTCGGATGATTTTCTCTCAGGCAGTCCTGCGCTGTATCCTTCGGGTGAGATAATACCACATGTAATGACGGATGACAACCGCCTGCTGGAAAACTCGTCCAAATCCTCCCTCGAGCGTCTCTTTATCCAAGGCTTTGACTCTGAATCTACTATCCTGATTGAAGATGCATTTCTCAATCGTGATGTATTCTCTCTGGGGAGCTTACGCTATCTGGCACTGTCCCTGATGCCAGTGAATTATAATTATGCGTTCATTCTCTCCAAAGTACAAGGGTCATTGACTCATCTGACTTTGAATTTGGATAAATCAAGTCAAAACACCCTTGCTTCTCTCTACAGTACAGATTCTGATCGTTTTTTTTTGAATAGCTCTCCATCTCAACCTCAAATTCTCTATGTTTCCCCAGTTGGAATGTTTACAACTCAGAATATATTCCATCTACCATACCTGGACCAACCTCTTCAACATAGTCAGATCTTTGTCTGATGATATGTATAGTTTAGATGAACCTGGATTGATCCCACCAGTGCAACAAGTCAAACTGTTACATGTTTCATTGGGACCTAGTATCTTTGTTGATGTATTGCTTAATTATCTGATTGAAGCATCAATTGATGATATGCTGAAGGATTTGGTATCTCCACCTTCTGTGTTGTCAGGATCAATGGGAAGGCCCCAGGTGGATATGATCACAATGGAGATTCCAGAGACTGTTCTTGCAAAAGGTTTACCATTGACTTTCCAGACAGGACATTTGAAGTATGGAAAGACAGATCAATGGTGGTTATGGCCTGTGTATTTACAATAGTTTTAGAAGTCTACAATCACAATTTTAGTTTTACAAATGTTTTTTTTTTTCAGATATATCATTGCTCATTGTTGTGAATCATGATGATGACTTGCTATCTTCATACTTGACAGAAGGTTTTGAAAGAAACGCTCTCCCACTGGCAAGTCTCAACTTCATACTTGACATGATCATAGCCTTGAGATATGTTCAGAGAATGATATGCAACACAGTACTTATGGCTAGCATTATGTACTATAGTACTAGCGGAGACTTCTTGGGATCTATCTAGACATTGAGCTTGTAATTTCAAAGGTACCTTCCTGAATCATGTGTAAGAACATGAAGTATCTACTTCCACTACTTATGGTTTTCCTTTGGGCTTGAAAATGCTGTTGCAAGTGCATCAGATAAACAGTCAGTGCACAGTTCTATGGTGACCATCACCACAGCTTTCACACTGACCAACAGTGACTCTGGTGTTCGAGATATTGATCTACCATTGATGATGGTGGATAACCTGTGATGGAAGGCAAAGCCCTCAAGATATAGCTGAACCCAGTGTGGAGGGATAAAATGGTGAGCATAGGGGTTGTTATTGATTGTGCTCAAGAATGTTGTTGTTTTTGTGGTTGTCATGTGTAGATCTTTGAAGAGAATGGTGATATGCTGACTTGGGGGTGAATGCAAAATGCAAGTGCAGTAATGCTAACACCAACACACAAAGTCCAAATTTAACTCTGTACACATATAGTGCAATAGATTTTCTTTCACAAGTTCTATAAAACTTGGGCTTGCTAATTCTAAGTTCTTTGTCTGATTTCAACTGAAATAACTTTAATGAACTGACACTTGATTAACTTCTGCTTTCTCTTCTTTTCCAAGTCAACAAGTACAATCTTTCTGAGTTATCAATGCTATCTGACTTCTGTTTTTATTCTGTGCTTTGTCTGATTCTGGCTAAGTGCCCAAATCTAACTACTGTGCTTTTATAAGTCTGTCGTGACATGCTACACAGGATATGGTACTTACTTTATTTCCCCTACATCCCCTTATTTCTTTATCCTTGTTATGGTTTGGATCTGTCCACACTCTGCCATATCTTTCTACATCATTCCATATCCTTCCATCAACTTCCCGCACTGTCGCTTACTCATTGAGACTCTTGTATATATAGTACTGTAGCTGACATCTAGTTCCCCATCTTGACCTCTTGGTCTTTGGAACTAGGTTAGTACTTGTATCTTCGTTTACACTCAATATACTAAACTTGGTCTTTGGAACTAGTTTTCCTTGTGTGACCCTAGTGATTGGCCCCTGCGCTATCACTGCTGTCTTGATCACTATATCTTTCAGCCTTCGTGTGTGGTGCTAGCCCCACCCCTCACTTCGGCTTGTGCTTGAGCCTGTGCCTCCTCTGTGCTTTCTCCCTTCGTCACCACAAAGTCTTTGTCTAACCCTGACTAACTGTCAAAGTCTGAGTTCTATTCTTTCTATTCTGTGCATTGTCTGATTCCGACTAAGTGTCTAAATCTGACTCCTCTATTCTGGAAGCAAACTCCCTTCAAAAGTAGGACTAGTAATCACTACTGAAGTTGGAGGGGGGAGGAAGAAAGCTTCTCTTTTTTCTCTATTCTGGGCCCTTCTTATCTGCTGGGGCCCTGATGCAAATCTCAGGCTGTACTAGGTGCTGTGCACCAATACACATGATTTATCATTCTTTTGGGTTGTGCCCCATGTGCAGTTAGGGTAGGTACCATATAGTCTAGTAGTGCCTATCAGTATCCCCATGCTTTCTGAGATCCCTATTCTGAGCTCTTTCTATATGCCTGGGCACAGATACAAATCTTGGGCTGTACTAAGGGCTGTGAACCGGTACACATGGTCACTATTCCTTTGGTTTGGATACCATGTGCTCTTGGAATAGGTACCCATATGGCTTGACAGTTTTGTCAAAGTCATTATGCTTTCTGAACTGTTACAATCAGGAATTTATTGGGATTCTCTGTTCTCTATTCTGCAATACTAAGTTCTCTTATATACACCACTGCACATATATAGTACTTCCAGTCTTTGTAGGACACTAGAGACCAGGAACTTTGGCACTAAGAATGGGTATTACTATGCCTGAGTAAATTATGTAACTGTCCCTGACTACTGAGAGCTCTCATAGTTTGACATCTATGCAAAGTACCTAGTATACAATTTATTGTAGACTGTTATATTTATGCAAAGCTAATGTTACGGGTATGCTTCCGCTACCTCGTACAGAACATCCGGAAGTTACGGAACCAACAATTATAATTTGTTCCTATCCTTTCCTTATCGGTTTGGGACCGGACTGTACGATGACATCCAATGTTAACAGATATGATTACTTTTAATTCCCACCCTATTATCTTTTAATTATATTATCGGGAACTTTTTACAATACTTATTGTTTTATTCCAGATACTCATTGTTCTTCTTTTAACAATTAGGATTACTGGTATATAAGCATTAGTGTCCAGTAGATAGTTCTCCAGTTTAAATATCAACTTAGATCATTCCGATCTAGAGAGATTATCACTATAACTCCGTCTGGGCATTCCAGTCTTACCTTCTAGTTGTCTGAACTTATCCAGTCAACTTCCAGACATCCGAAATCTACAAACATCCACGGAACCACTATGACATAGTGGGAGCACTACTGAAAGTGGTGCTAAGGTTCTTGTTTGACTTCACCATTCTACTTTTCTACTGATTGGTAGTTACCGTACAAACCCAGAAACTATTGGAACACTTTATACTATCATATTCACCCTAGACCTCATGGACTCTCACCGGAACAGTCTTAACAGTATATTTAAACTATCACTCACTATTGTCATGACTCATACTCATTTATATTCATGGCGCCTCCTATAACTCGACAAGCCCAAAGGAACCGGACAAGAACTCTCACTGGAACCACTAACAATTTGGATGTACCGAATCAGGCTGAAGAGTCAAATCCTTTTCTCGCTAACACACAATCCTTCGCACCATACTCCGAATCTATATCGGCCTTAGGAGGGCGAAGGAGAGCAAATGTTTTCGGACCAACAATGTCAACTGCACATTCCATTATGGAGGTGAATCCGGAGTTCACGATCGGCGGAAATACTGAAACATTAGACTATGAAATTCAAACACTTTACACTGCAACTGGAATACCGGTTCAGGTAAGAACACCATGGATGGTAACTTGAATAGCTACCACTTCATCTGCAATCATACCTCTGTCCTCAACAGCAGCAGCCATTTTTGGACAGCTCTTGGCCTGTAATGCACCGAACAACACTCAAATTCCTGAAGGACAGGAAGAAGATCATCCCGAAGAAGATAACTGGGAGGATCAAGATGGTGAGGAAGATCCAGTAAGGGCCAAAGAAAATCCAGCTGATCCAGATGGATCAGATGATGATGAAGGACCAGGTGGTGGTGGAGCTGGAGGACTGGGTGGTGGAGGATCCGGTGGGCCAGGAAGTCCCAGGAGACCAATCTTCCCACCGAACAACAACTCTGAACAGGAGTTTCTTGAAACATTCCAAGCTTTCCGAGGAACACTCAAAGGATTGGGTAATTCAATCGCAAATTTGCGATCGGAGCCATCCAAATTGAGTAAAGTGAAAGTTTGAGAACCAGACATTTTCGATGGTCTTGAGCCTCGAAAACTTAAATCCTTCCTAGTTTCCTTATCCCTCGTCTTCCTAGACCGACTGAACTATTTCACCAATGAAAGGAAGATCACCTACACCTTGTCCTATCTGAGTGGATCCGCTCGCAAATGGTTCGAGCCAGATATCCTTGACCCCAATGTGGTCACACTTCCTATGTGGACCAGTTCTTTTTTGGCGCTCATGAAGGATTTACAAGATAATTTCGGTCTTTACGACACGCAGGGGGATGCCGAGGATAAACTCGGAAACTTGAAGATGAAGGAAAATGAATCGGTTCGTAAATTTAACATCCAATTCAATACACTTGCTGCTCTCACCGATTGGAATTCGAGTTCCTTGAAGTGGGCTTATCAGCATGCTCTAGCATCCCGAATTAAGGACGAAATGGCCCATGTTCCGGAGCCTTGAAACCTTGCCAAATATCGGGCAGAGGTTCTTCAGATTGACAACCAGTACTGGTGAAGAGAAGAAACGAGAGTCTGCTTGTTATGGCAGATCAGGTTCGGGTAGTAAAACCTCGAATCCTGGTAAGAAGGGTAATCCAAATCTGTTATATCTATGCAAGCTAAGTCCTTACAAAGCTTTGTGATTCATTCCGCTACTTAGATATATTACTTATATCCTTTTACCACTATGCAATTACTTCGCGAAGGAATTCCGATGCAAAGCAATTACTCATTATCTCTTTTATCCTTATCGGATTCACATTCACAATATTCCTTTTATATCCCTTCCTTTGTTCTTTACTTACAAGCTAACCCATTCGGGCATGGCATTGCTTCGCAATCCTGACTTACCTTTAGTATAAAGCTACACTATTGAATAGGTAGTTCCTCAGTTTAAATATCAACCTTGATAACACTTCGATAGTGATACCAATTAATCATCTATCTTTATCATCATTTTAACATCCTCACTGTCAGTATGTTCCACGACGGTCATCGCGCACAGAACACATTTACTTTTCTTCTCTTGCGGACACGCAAAGTGTCGAGGACTCTACTAATAGTGGAGTCAAGGTCTGACTACCTTGTCTAGGATCGTTTTACCTCGCGAAGTATTTTCCTTTGTATTTTCCCGCGATCATTTCCGACGATCACTTTGTGCATGATCATAACAAAATCCTTTGAACAAATCTGCTTCTTCTTCGGAAAATCAGTCTAAAGGTACTAATAGCCCACAGACTACTGGTCAGAATCAAGGGAAGAAGCCTTGGTTCAACAATAAGAACTAATCGGCCGGAACCAGACCTTCGGGTCAATCTTCTTCGAACTCTTCGACTTCTCAACAGGCAAAGCTGTACCAGAAACATCTCGGACCGGATGGTAAAGTCAAGCCGGAAGAGAAGGAGAGACACAGGAAATTCAATCTGTGTATGTTCTGTGGTGGTAAGCATAAGCTAGAAGATTGTCCTAATCGGAAATCGAGCCAACCTCGCAGTGGAGTGGCAGAGGTTGAGGATGCTACCACGTGTCACAAAGAGGTGACGATGGTGGCGGAGCGGAGGCAGACAGCTGGTCCCAACGACAAAGTTATATTGATAATAAATACAAGTAAGTAAGTAAAAGGCATACCTGGTCCCAACAACAAAGAGGTCAAGATAAGGGACCGGGTTGTGAGGGCTGGCTTATATATACAAGGTGGAGTGTGGGAACTATGAGGTAATACTGTATAGCTCAGGCACAAGGAATGGAACGGAACTAATAGAATGGAATGGAAGGTTCCAGAATGATTATTGTAGGTAGGAGGGCTTGGATGGTGTATCGTAAAGAAAGGAAAATGATAGGGGGGGCTCACTTCATGACACCACGAATGTCCAATCATCTTTGGATGATTCGGAAAAATGATCCGCAGCTCTTGTACCCTGGTACAAAGTGAGAGTTGCATTGATCTGGTTTGTGCCTACCCAGGGGAAGTAATTGTTAAGATCATGCAACTCCGGAATCGCGGAATTGGTTGGGAATGTGAGGGGATAATTCCCTCGCAAAGGGAGGAACAATTCGCGGAGTTATGGAAAGGTAGTTGGACATCGACACTACTATCAGTAGTGCCCTCAACACGTCGATGGTCCAATATAAAGGTAGTAGCAGCATCAGTTGGCGAAGGTTGCTTTGCAGAACATCAGAGCTGTGTTGAGAATGTATCACAGATAGTGAACATCTGTAATACGGAGAGAGAGCAGATCTAAGTCGATATTAAAACTACAGAACTACCTATTCGATGTTGTAGCTATATACTATGCATTACATAAGCGTCGCGAAGCGATACTAACTCCGAATAGACTAGCTTGTGGAGTAAAGAACAAAGGAAGGGATATAATAGGTATAGTACTCATCCAATAATGATTAGGAAAGATAACGAAGGATTCCTGGGCTTAGGAACTCTTCGCGAAGTAATTAATTAAAGAGTCCTAGCTTAGGAACTCTTCGCGAAGTAGGTAAATGGATCGCGGAATCGCAGAATAACTCGATTCGCATACATATGACAGTAATACTTAACACATCCACTCTTTCTGAATATGAACAATCTCTCCGATTTACACTTACTACTGAATTTCAATCACTGGATGAACCGGCTGGTACATTATCTTTACTACAATTTCCATGTTTACTTGATTCTGGTTCTACAGACTCTTTTCTTGATTCTTCCTATGTACAAAAACATTCTATTCCAACAACACCTATACCTCCGATCAATCTCCGTTTATTTGATGGTTCTCTTACCACAAATTCTATTTTGGAAACAGTCAAACTTTCGATCCATTTTCCGACTGGCAAGTCTTTTATGATTAACTTCTATGTTACTTCATTGGATTCATCTTGCAAAGCCATATTAGGATATAGTTTCTTGTCCCGCTACAATCCGTTGATTGACTGGGTTACAAAAACAATTTCTTTCCGAAACACTGACTGAGATGTTTTCAAACAGATGTCTACACTTCCAGATACTCTAAATTCAAGTTCCGAAGTGTCCACTCCACCTCAGGAGCTATTAGCGAAACCAGATGCATCATGCTCTAAACCTTGCTCTTGCCTTTCACCTCGTCCACTCACAGACAAATTTCCATATGAACCCATCTACTCATACCCAACAGTATCACAAATGGAATCTCGTACCAAATCTGCGGAAAAACCGGATGTCGACATTGCACTTCTGGGAGCAGTGGCTTTCAACCGGGTCTGCAAGGACACTGGTATCGAGCCGATTCTATTTCGTTACATTCCTTCCGAAATTACTGCTAAAGGCTCTAGTACTGAAGAATTTGAATCTCAGGAATGAGGATCCACCCTTCTGGATCGATATGCGGAATTTGCTGATGTATTTGACAAAAGCTCATCCGAAGAGCTTCCAGAACACTGATCTTACGATCTAAAGATTGATTTAGAGGAAGGTGCCGAGTGACCTCTCAGAAGACTGTATCCATTATCTCCAAAGGAACTGGGGGCCCTTCGCGATTTCCTGGATAAGCAACTAGCTACAGGTATAATTCAAACCTCATCTTCACCATATGGTGCACTGGTTCTATTTGCACTGAAGAAGGATGGATCTCTCCGACTATGCGTTGACTTCCGAGGAATTAATCACATCACGAAAAAGGACCGATACCCATTACCCTTAATATCCAACCTGCTGGATGCACCCAAAAAGGCAGCCATATACACTAAGCTCGATTTAGCTCATGCTTACCATCTTGTATGAATTGCTGAAGGCGACGAATGGAAGACTGCTTTCCGGACTCACTATGGGTCTTACGAGTGGAAAGTAATACTGGAAGGACTCACCAACACCCCAGCTGCGTTTCAAAGATTTGTTAACTCTATCTTTGCGGATTTACTGGATGTTTATGTGATCGTTTACATTGACAATATTCTAGTATATTCCGATAATCCGGAAGATCACAAGGAACATGTCCGAGAAGTTCTCCGAAGACTCCAACAAGCTCAACTCTACTGCAATCTCACGAAATGCTTCTTCGGGGTTGATATGGTCAAGTATCTCAGATACATCTTATCTCCCACCGGCCTTACCATGTCTTCGGATAAGGTCAAAGCTATCATCAAATGGCCAGTGCCTCGAAAGGTCAAAGATATTCAGTCTTTTCTTGGATTTGCCAATTTCTATAGGCATTTCATTTACAATTATAGCGACATTGTGATTCCATTAACCCGACTCACCTGAAAAACAATGGATTGGGTTTGGACTGCAGAATGCCAGTCAGCTTTCGGGGGTCTCAAGCAAGTGTTCACCAGTGCTCCTATTCTAGCTCACTGGGAACCTAATTGACCGCTCATCATGGAAACCGATGCTTCGGACTATGTGATCGCAGCTATCCTTTCAATTCGGCTTTCAGATGGGGAAGTACATCTAATCGCTTTTCTTTCACGCACGCTTCACGCAGCAGAATTAAATTATAATGTACACAACAAGGAACTTCTAGCTATTTTCGAAGCTTTTAAAGCTTGGCAGCACTACCTCAAAGGCTCCAGCGACCCAATTGACGTGGTCACCGACCATAAAAATCTTGAGCACTTTTCTACAATGAAAGTTCTGACTCAGCGACAGGTCCGATGGTCCGAATACCTTCACCAATTCAATTTGGTTATCCGGTTCCAACCGGGCAAATTAGGGGAAAAGCCGGACTCCATCACTAGACAATGGGATGTCTACCCAAAAGAGGGGGATATCGGCTATGCCCAAGTCAATCCACAGAACTTCCGACCCATATTCACTAATGAACAGCTAACAGCTTCACTTCGGGCTACTTTCCTTGAAGGACCGGTCCTCCGGGCATCAATCATTATGGACATCAATGCTTTACATGAAGCAATTCGACAATTGTTACCAATTGATCTGGAGTCTGCACTAGGTCTCACATATGCTCAAGATGCTACTAAACCTCGATGGACTATGGGCGAAGATGATCTACTATGCCTTGATAACTGGATATATGTTCCGAATCACTCAGATCTACGATTACAAGTTCTATGATATTTCCATGATCACCCTCTTTCAGGCCACTTCAGTCAAAACCGGACTCTAGAATCCATTCGTCAGCAATATACCTGGCCTAAGGTCTGAGATTTCATACAAGACTACATTGCCTCCTGCACTACTTGTGGTAGGAACAAGTCCCGTTGACATCAGCCTTATGGATTGCTAAAGCCTCTTCCTGTACTGACATGCCCTTGGGATTCCATATCCATGGACTTTATTGAAGAACTACCAATGTCAGATGGTTACAATTCTATCCTAGTCATTGCGGATCGATCATCAAAACAATCCATTTTCATTAAGTGTCATACTACAATCACATCCGAGCAATTAGCTGAACTTTTTGTCATTCATGTCTTCTCAAAACATGGAGTACCAAGGTTCCGAATTCATGTCCGCATTCTTCTGGGCCCTCGGCCAATCATTAAATATGGAACTTCACTATACTTCCAGATAACACCCTGAAGCTGATGGTCAAACCGAATGAGTCAACCAAACCCTGGAGCCATACATCCGCATTTATTGCAATTACCAAAAGGACAATTGGTCCGGCCTTCTACCAATGGCCAAGTTCGCTTACAATAATGCACCAAATGCATCTACAGGTATTACCCCTTTCTTTGCTAACAAGGGTTACCATCCGAATGTATCCATTCAACCGGAAGTTGATATCCGATCCAATTGGGCTTGTGATTTTGTTGTCAACTTGGATGAAGTCCATTCTTTCCTTTGCGATGAAATTACTAATGCTCAGAAATGGTATAAAGAACAGGCTGACCGGAAATGTATTTCCGCTCCTGAATTCCAGATCAGATCCGAAGTCTTTGTATTAGCCAAACACATCCGATTGACCCAACCCACTCCGAAGTTCTTGGAAAAGTATCTTGGGCCATTCAAGGTTACCGAATGCATCGGAACATTAGCCTACAAGATACAACTACCAGATTACCTCTCCAGAATACACCCCGTATTTCATGTTTCACAATTGGAACCGTACACTCCCAATCCAATACCGAACCACATGCAAGCTCCGCCACCTCCAATTGAGGTAGATGGTGAACAGGAGTTTGAAGTTGCTGAGATCCTAGATTCGAAAATGTGTCGTGACATGCTACACAGTATACGGTACCTACTTTATTTCCCCTACATCCCCTTGTTTCTTTATCCTTGTTACAGTTTGGATCTGTCCACACTCTGCCATATCTTTCTACATCATTCCATATCCTTCTATCAACTTCCTGCGCTGTCGCTTACTCATCGAGACTCTTGTATATATAGTACTGTAGCTGACATCTAGTTCCCCATCTTGACCTCTTGGTCTTTGGAACTAGGTTAGTACTTGTATCTTTGTTTACACTCAATATACTCACTTGGTCTTTGGAACTAGTTTTCCTTGTGTGATCCTAGTGATTGGCCCCTGTGCTATCACTGTTGTCTTGATCATTATATCTTTCAACCTTCGTGTGTGGTGCTAGCCCCACCCCTCACTTCGGCTTGTGCTTTGAGCCTGAGCCTTCTCCGTGCTTTCTCCCCTCGTCACCAGAAAATGGATTGTAGGTACCAACAGTGTCCATTATGGTACTTCATCCATTGGAAAGGTTGTGAAGGTACCGAAGAGGAATTCTCATGGATCGGAGCTGATGAAATGCATGCTGATGAACTTCTCGGAGAATTCCATAACCGATACCCATCTAAACCTGGACCCTTACCAGACATCAACTAATATTGTCATATGATTCTACTTATCTTTTTCTATAGTTTATATTTTTTCATTTCCGAATGGTTGAAATCAACCAAAGGGATTACCGCCATGATAGTTCCTTAAGCAATAATCCGTTACCGGAATTTTGTATGACTACTCTTTCACACTTCTGCTATCCGGACATTTCCGTCCGAAATTTAAACTCATTTCTTACAAGTATTATTGGCCAACATTCATATGGCATCTTCCTTACTTTTCTGTTTCATTTTCAACTATGAAACAATTTTTTCGGACACAATATAAAAACCAAGTTTTTATTCAAAGTCCAAAATACTACTAGGCCTATTCTCGGCCTTTTCCCTTTCTATCCACCATTTGCTTTTCCCTTTCTTCCTCTGTCTCTGCTTCATCCCCTTGGATCCTTACAAGGAACCGAACCATGTCCTCCAATAATCCTAACTGACGGGTTAGGTCCTTTACATCTCCTTGGAGATCCTCTATTGTCCTATTGCTGGATGATGCAACCAATTCCTCTCGTTTTACTCGCTTACTTTCCCTGGGATGTCCGGCCGTTACCAACAAGCAGCGGACTTTGGCGCTGCGGCAAGCCTGACAAGAGGAGGACTGGACTCCTACCAAATCACAGACAATGCCTTTTGAAAGGCATTGGTTGCACTTTGAAGTTTTTTGAGGAGAAGGAGTAGGGTCCGGCTCCGGTGCCCCATCATTGTCGTTGTCAGCATTCTCAGGTTCCGAGGATGAGGAGTCATCATTTTGCAGAGTAGGATCTACCGACGCAGTGACCTGAGGGAAACATTAGAACAAACTGGAAGAAAAATTGAGTTGTGATGCACCTTAACAAGAATACGCTTTTGCTTCTTGGGTACAGAAGTCTCTGGGTTCTCCTCATCCTTCCCCTCCTTTGCTAACTTAGCCTTCTCGGCTTCTTTCTGCTTGGCCACTTCCTCGGCCATGACCTTTTCTTTGGCTAATTTATGAGCTGCCTCCATTCCAATCCTGTTATATCTATGCAAGCTAAGTCTTTACGAAGCTTCGCAATCCATTCCGCTACTTAGATATTACTTATATCCTTTTACTACTATGCAATTACTTTGTGAAGGACTTCCGACGCGAAGCAATTACTCTTTATCTCTTATCATTCTTATCGGATTTACACTATCCCTTTTATATCCCTTCCTTTGTTCTTTACTTATGAGCTAGCCAATTCAGGCATGGCATCACTTCGCGATCCTGATTTACCTTTAGTATAAAGCTACGGTATCGAATAGGTAGTTCCTTAGTTTAAATATCAACCTTGATAGCACTTCAATAGTGATACCAATTAATCAACTATCTGTATCGTCATTTTAACATCCTCATTGTCAGTACATTCCGCAATAGTCATTGCAAATGGAACACATTTATCTTTCTTCTCTTGCGGACACACGAAGTGTCGAGGACTCTACTAATAGTGGAGTCAAGGTCTGACTACATTGTCTAGGATTGTATTACCTCGCGAAGTATTTCACTTTGTATTTCCTCGCGATCATCCCACGATCATTCCCGACAATCCCTTTGTGCATGATCATAACAAATCCACCATTGTTCTTCTTCAGCTTCCCTTCTCTTCTCTTCCTTGCATTGACAGATTTCAGCAAGGTGGGCCTCTGCAGCAGCTTCTTCCTTTTCCTCCTCGGCCTTGCATTTGGTACGTTCCTCTTTCCGTTTCTGGAGGCGGGAGATTTTGGCCTCTTCCTCATTGTCTGAGGGTAGGGAGGAGTTGGTACGGGAGATGGGGGGTGACATGGTGGAAAGGAAGAGAAAGTGGGGACTTGGAAAATTTTATTCCAACAGGTATTTATACCCTACAAACCGTAACGTGGCTGACCGATCAAATTCCGAACCTTTCTGATTAGCATTTTCTTTGCCGATCACAGATCAGATCAATACTTTTCAAATGAACGGCTGTTGTACGAGGCTTTTGAGGGCAAAAGCCCAATAGGGGGATACTGTTACGGGTATGCTTCCACTACCTGATATGGAACATCTGGAAGTTACGGAACCAACAATTATAATTCATTCCTATCCTTTCCTTATTGGTTCGGGGCCGGACTGTACACCGACATCCAATGTTAATGGATATGATTACTTTTAATTCCCACCCTATTATCTTTTAATTATATTATCGGGAACTTTTTACAATACTTATTGTTTTATTCCAGATACTCATTGTTCTTCTTTTAACAATTAGGATTATGTTATATCTATGCAAGCTAAGTCGTTACAAAGCTTCATGATCTATTCCGCTACTTAGATATATTACTTATATCCTTTTACCACTATGCAATTACTTTGCAAAGGAATTCCAACGCAAAGCAATTACTCATTATCTCTTTTATCCTTATTGGATTCACACTATTCCTTTTATATCCCTTCCTTTGTTCTTTACTTACAAGCTAACCCATTCGGGCATGGCATTGCTTCGCAATCCTGACTTACCTTTAGTATAAAGCTACGGTATTGAATATGTAGTTCCTCAGTTTAAATATCAACCTTGATAGCACTTTGATAGTGATACCAATTAATCACCTAGCTATATCATCATTTTAACATCCTCACGGTCAGTACATTCCACGACAGTCATCGCGAATGGAACACGTTTACTTTTCTTCTCTTGCAGACACACGAAGTGTCGAGGACTCTACTAATAGTGGAGTCAAGGTCTGACTACATTGTATAGGATTGTTTTACCTCGCGAAGTATTTTCCTTTGTATTTTCCCACGATCATCCCGCGATCATTTCCGACGATCCCTTTGTGCATGATCATAACAGTATATTTAAACTGACACTCAGCACATTCATCCTCATTACCCTTCACATCCTACTCAACAATTTTTCTTCTTTCAACAATGGTCTATACAAGGAGCAAAAGAAACCACACCAACACTGGAGGGTCCAACGAGTCGGTAACAGAGGAACCGGAAGCGGTTAATCCTTTCGCATCAAGCACAACAGCCTTCGCGCCATTCGCGGAATTAATATCAGGAGCCGGACACTCTCAACGTCGAGCTAATGTCTTCAGTCCTGCCCCAGGACAGCCTGTTACTGCGCAGGTTTCTAGTCATCACACCCTTGGTCAACCAGACCACTCCGAATTCGAGTACCAAGTACTCTACACAGAAAACAGTGACCCCATTACTGTTTGAATGCCACGAAGAAATCACACAGCAATACCAACAACAGAGATGGAAATCCCACCATCTCCTACCACATTTACACTTGCTGACAGAATGTGTCAGCAGCTAGCAAATGCTCCTGGCCCTTGGCGAGGTCAGATACCAGTTACCACGATAGAAATTCCAGAAAACATTGAGGAAGCGGAAATTGACGAAGAGGTAGGTCCTGACGAGTCAGGAAATCCCGGAGACCCAGGGGGATCTGATCCCGATAGTCCTGGGGGTCCTGGAGCACCTCGAGGTTCTCGGGTTCCTAGTCGTTCTAGGAGTCCAGTGGAATGGGTAGGTAGTGTCCATCCGGACCCTACTGAACAACACTTTTAGATGTGTTTCACACATTCAAGGGTTCACTCGATACCCTCGGAACAGTTCTCGTGGGCATGAATGCTAGCAGCCCCGCGGAATCCGGAAGAACGAAAGTTAAAGATCCTGAAGTATTCGATGGATCTGACTCATGGAAACTGAAAGGTTTCCTAGTTTCCTTATCTTTGGTGTTTATTGATTGTCCGTCATATTTTACTGATCAAAAGAAGATCAACTATACGCTATCGTATCTCGGCGGTTCTGTGAAGGAATGGTTCAAACCAGATATTCTGGATCTGAATCTCTCCATGATGCTGGCGTGGACGAGTTCCTTCACGGCATTGGTGAAGGAACTGCAGGATAATTTCGGTATGTATGATGCACAGGGGGAAGCCGAAGATAAGATCGGCACATTAAGCATGAAAGAATCCAATAACATACAGAAGTATAACATCCATTTCAATACCCTCGTGGCATCTACTAACTGGGACTTGCATGCCCTTAAGTGGGCTTATCAACGCGGCTTGGCAAGCCATATCAAAGTTGAGATGTCTCGTCTTCCAGAGCCGAAGATGCTCATGGAATACTGTTACAAGGTACTTCACATAGATAATAGGTACTGGGGACGAGAAGAAGAGTGGAAAAGAGAAGCTGCTAGATCGACAGGTGTGGCCTTGGGAGGGAAAGCATTGAACACATCGAAGAAGAACGCGCCAGGTTCTTCACAAACTCCTACATCCACCACCACCACCACCACCACAACCTTGACAAATAATTTGGGAAAGAAAGGTAAGGCAAGTGGAGGTGGAAATTCCTCGTCATTGACGAGTCCTGCAGTGTCTCGACCTGCATATGCAAGCAACCTCAGCTCAGACGGAAAACTCCTCGCAAAGGAGTCAGAACATCGAAAGAAGTTGGGGTTGTGCAGATTTTGCGGTGGGAATCATAAGTTCAATGACTGCGAGAAACAAAAGGCTCGTGAAGCTCATGGACGTGCCACAGAAACACAGGAAGTAGTGGCAAGTACCTCTTCGGTATCGGAAAAATAGTCCGCAACTCCTGTACCCCAGTACAAAGCAGGAGTTGCGTTGACCAGGTTTGTACTACTGGGGAAGTTAAATTAAATGCATCCACTCTTTCTTATGATGAACTATCTTTTACAATACCTCTTACTATAGATTTTTCACTTCGCGACATTTCCGTGAAGCTTTCCTTTGTCTCCTTACTCGATTCTCGTTCTACCAATTGCTTTATTGATACTCATTTTGTATATAAACATTCACTTCCTACTTCTTTGATCCCTTCAATCAATCTCCGACTTTGCAATGGTTCTTTATCTCTGAAACCAATTTCCAAGACTCTGTCTCTTAATGTTCGGTTTCCCTCTGGTGAGCTACTACTACTGAAATTTTATGTCACTTTACTAGATTCCTCTTGCAAGGCAGTTTTAGGTTACAGTTTCTTGACCCGCTACAATCTGTTGATTGACTGGGCATCGAGAAACATTACATTCCATTCCACCAAGCAAGTTGAGTTTCTCTCGACGTCCTCACTTCCGTGAACACTTGTTCCAGAAGAGACTGTCCCCTCACGGGGTCAGCCTACCATTGGTTCCAAAGAGGTCCCTTCGCGATCCTCTTCGCGAACCCGTTCTCGCCATTCACCTCGTCCCTTATGAACCCATCTATTCCTATCCTTCGGTGGCTCAATTGGCCACTTCGCGACTTGAAAACCCAGAGATCAATATTGCTCTTGTCAACACGGAACTCTTCAACTGTGCTTGCAAGAATGCCAAGTGTGAACCATTAATTCTATGTGCAGTTCACAGTGAGGTTACAGTGCGAGCTGCTTCTACAACTTCAGCAAACAATCCCTCATCATTACCAAAGCATTACGCGGACTTCGCGATTGTCTTTGATGAAGTTGAATCCGAAGTGCTGCCTAAGCTCCGACCCTACGACCTAAAGATTGAATTGGAGGAAGGCGCTAATATGCTGACTTGGGGGTGAATGCAAAATGCAAGTGTAGAAATACCAACACCAACACCAACACACACACACACAAAACTAAGTCAAACACTAAGTTCAGAGGGGTGTGTCAGCGACTCGCTAGCTCTTACAAGAGACAACCAGGCGTCACACGATAGATGATGAGCAAGAGGACGAAAAAGCAAAAGAGGATGGATAAAACAACCCAACTACAAGTCTAGCTACTGAGGAGAATAGACGAGAATAGAGCTAAGGAATATAACCACAAAATACTAAGTCTTATATACTATTGGGATATGAAGCCGTGAGAGATATCTCGCGCCGTAACCGTGAGGATCTACAATAAGAGTCGCTCGTATCCATAAGTAAAGCTGTAGGTATTAGGTGAGTAAACAATAAGGCAATATAAAAAGAAGCATGGAAGCGGAACGATAATGACGTAGTCCTGTCAATGAACTGACAGGCACGAGAGAGTCGCGCCTAAGTGAAACGACAACGCAAGAACAATAAGGTTGACGCGTGTAACCTAAATGATAATGAAAATATAATAAGCGCTAGTGTAAGCGCTTTGGTGATTAGGTAAGTAAATAAAAGAAAAGGAAAACAATAATAAAAGAAAACAATAATGAAAAAAGATCGTTTCCTGACAGGGTGCAGAAAAGATATAAAATTTATTGTTTGAATCTAACTCTGTCTAGTAGAGTATGAGTTTTGTAATAGATTTTCTTTCACAAGTTCTATAAAACTTGGGCTTGCTATGGCTAACAGGTTCCTTAATCTGACTTTGACTGAATAACTTTACTAAACTGCACTTTGAATAACTTTACTTTCTTTCTAAGTTAAAAGTACAATCTTTCTTTGTTATACAAGTCTGTCTGAATCTCAGAACTGTTTCTCTCTCTCTATGCTGAAACTCTCTCCCTTTCTGTAGGATTAGCAGTCACTACAAAAGTGGGGGGGGGGGAAGAAAGCTCCCATTCATTCTTGGGATTGAGCTCTTTTTATGTCCTGGGCAGAGATCTAGATCTAGGGACCTAAATTACTCCGCAGTTCTAGAATGCTCAATAGCTCCACAGTTCTAGAACATTACTATGACAACTGTCAGAATTCTGGTCTGGAACCTTTCTAAACAGAACCTCATATATTCCTGTTGTGCCTATCATGTTGTCAAGTAGCAACTGATATATGATAATTTGAACAGTCTTGGACTTTCTCTACACTCCTCAGCAATCCTAGGTTAGGTTGCAGTTTTCTATAATATACATAATGTTTCTTTGAACAACAGGAAAAGCAAGATATGTACAAAGAACTGGTTTTAGTACATTTATCTACTGCCTGTGACTGGGCCTTGCCACTGAGAACCCTCCCAGTTCATCTGTGGTTAACATCTGCACAGGGCAGGTCTTGCACAAGGTACTGTAGACATGGTACAAAGACTCCCTGCTGGCATGTGCAAAGTTTTGGAAATTAAGGGTTTTTATGCATAGCCTGTTTTCAGGTGTATCAGCGCTGAACCACCTATCGGTCATCTTTACCCTCTTTCTGCCAAGGAATTAGAGGCTCTATGTAATTTCATCGATAAGCACCTCGAATCAGGTGCTATTCAACCTTCGTCCTCTCCTCATGGAGCTCCGGTATTGTTTGTATCAAAAAAGGATGGAAAACTTCGACTTTGCATAGACTTTTGCGGTCTTAATAACATCACAAAGAAGGATCACTATCCTTTGCAGATGCTCCGAAGAAAGCTAAGTTGTATATCAAACTCGATCTTGCTCATGCATATCATTTAGTTCGAATCGCGGAAGGCAATGAATGGAAAACGACATTCAGGACTCGTTGGGGTTCTTACGAATGGAAGGTTATGCCATTCGGACTCACTAATGCTCCAGCAGCTTTCCAAAGGTTCATGAACGACATATTCGCTGATCTTTTAGATGTTTATGTTATTGTCTACCTCGACGATATACTTATTTACTCCGATGACAAGACATTACATCGCGAACACATTCGTGAGGTTCTCAGTCATCTTCGTAAACATAGACTCTACGCAAACATTGCGAAATGCGAATGGGAGATTGATATGGTAGAGTATCTTGGGTATATTCTTTCTCCGGAAGGCTTAACAATGTCAAAAGACAAAGTAAAAGCTATCATTGACTGGCCAGTACCTCAGAAAGTCAAAGAAGTCCAGTCTTTTCTCGGATTTGCTAACTTCTATTGACGTTTTATTTATAATTATAATGATATTGTAGTTCCAATGATGTGACTTATGCGAAAGGATACACCTTCGAATTGGAATACCGATTGCCATAAAGCATTCGAGAAGCTCAAATACAGCTTCACTCACCCTCCTATTCTGGCACATTGGGAACCAAGAAGACATGTAATTGTGGAAACAGACACCTCGGATTATGCATTAGCCACGATCCTCTCGATCCTACTACCTGATGGAGAAATTCACCCCATCGTGTTCCTCTCGAGGACTTTTCAAGCTGTGGAACTCAACTACGACACTCACGATAAGGAGCTTCTCGTGATCTTCGAGGCATTCAAAGGCTGACAACATTACCTCGAGGGATCGGGAGATCCTATCGACATCATCACCAATCACAAGAATCTTGAGTACTTCTTGATGACGAAAATCCTTATGCAATGACAAGTTCATTGGTTGGAGTACCTGCATCAATTTAACATGGTGATCTGATTCAGACCAGGTAAGTTGGGTGAAAAACCTGACTCAATGACTAGACGCTGGGACATCTATCCAAAAGAGGGGGATATCGGCTATGCGCAAGTTAACCCACAGAATTTCAGACCTATTTTCACTAATGAACAACTAACTACTTCCCTTCGAGCTACATTCTTAGAAGGACCCGCACTTTGCGCCTCCATTGTTATGGATATAGAGGCACTTCATTCCACTATTCGCAATTCAATCAAACTGGATCCGGAATCAATCGTGGGATTGAAGTTCATGAAGGACGGTACAAACACTCGTTGGACAATAGGGTCTGATAGACTATTACGACTTGACAATCGCATTTATGTTCCTAACACTTCCAATTTACAACTTCAAATTCTACAATATTACACGATCACCCACTCTCGGGTCATTTCAGTGAATATCGGACTCTGGAAGCCATTTGACGACAGTACACTTGGCCAAAGGTTCGCAAATTCATTTGTGATTACATTAATTTGTGTATGGTTTGCGGATGCAATAAACCTCATCAACATAGGCCTTATGGGCTACTTAAACCACTTCCAGTTCCCGTCCGACCTTGGGATTCTATATTGATGGACTTCATTGAACAATTACTGGACTCTAAAGGATATACAGCTATTTTAGTAATTGTGGATCAAGCCTCGAAACAAGGCATTTTCATTGTGACACATGACAAAATCACGTCCAAAGAGCTCACGGAATTGTTCATCCATCACGTTTTCTCGAAACACGGAGTTCCTAGCCACGTCACTTCTGACCGAGGCTCGGAATTTGTCTCGGCTTTCTTTCGTGCACTAGGAGAAGCTCTCTCGATCAAATTACACTTTACCTCAGGATACCATCCTGAGGGGGATGGACAAACGGAACGAGTTAACCAAGCTCTGGAACAATACATCCATATGTATTGTGCATATCAACAGGATGATTGGGCAAAACTTCTGCCTATCACGGAATTTGCGTACAACAATGCTCCTAATGCATCCACTGGTATTACTCCGTTCTTTGCAAATAAAGGTTACCACCCTAACATTACAGTGAAACCTGAAATCGACATCTGTTCCAATCGCGCAATTGACTTTGCGACGAATTTAGATGAGATTCATTCTTTTCTCCGTGAAGAAATTACTAATGCACAAGCTTGATACAAAGAGCAAGCGGACAGAAAATGTACTAATCAACCAGATTTTCCCATTGATTCACAGGTATTCATATTGGCGAAGCACATTAAAACCACTTGACCTACCGCGAAGTTCTCCGAGAAGTATCTTGGACCATTCAAAGTTCTTGAGTGCATAGGGACTCTCTCGTACAAGTTACAATTCTCTTCCTATCTCAGTCGTATCCACCCAGTTTTCCATGTATCCCAACTCGAACCATATACTCCGAACTCAATTCCACATCGTGAACAAACTCCTCCACCTCTGGTGGAAGTCGATGGTGAAGAGGAATACAATGTTGCGGAGGTATTAGATTCGAAATTGGATCGTCGATACAAAAAATGTCCACTGCGGTATTACATATGGTGGGCAGGATACGAAGGTACAGACGAAGAGTTTTCCTGGGTTGCTGCAAACGAAATTCACACAGACGAGCTGGTCCCAGCTTTCCATCTTCATTACCCTCATAAACCTGGACCATTATGATCAATGACCACTTATTTTTACTATTTCATTCATTGGAAATACTAATTTTTATTTTACTAGTTAAACAACTCCTCGCAAAACCTTCGTGATTCATCACCATTACATTCTGTACTACCTACTGCATTACCTACTAAATTCCAACTCTTTACGCCAAGAAGTTCCGTGATCCATTCTGCGCAGAACTAACTTCGAACTCTCACATTTCCTTACTTCCAAAACCATCGCGATTCCTTCCTCGCGGAACGAATCCTAACTCCTCACACCATTAACACTTATTATCAACGAAACCTTACGAAACTAAATTCACCAAAAAGTAAAAAGTAAAAAACTTATAAAATTAAACAAAACAAAACAAACAAAAAATAAAACAAAAAGCAACCAAAACAATACGAGACAACTACTTATAATTAATTACAAGTCCCACAAGTCTACTACAACCCTTGGTGGGAATCACGTCACACGACATTTTCCTTTGCGAACCCTTCTTCTCTTCCTTTCCTCCTCATCTTCTTCATTATCCTCTTCTTCTTCTTTCTCTTCTTCGTCCTTATCTTCCTCAAGTACTTCGTCAACGGATTTTTGCTGCACAAGGTGAACAAGTTCCTCCATCGCAAAGGCTGTTCAACTCGCGAACCTGAGCAGAGCACTCATTTGCCTCGACAGGGCTTCATTTTGCCCTGCGAGCAAATCTAACATTTCCCCTACATCAACCCCTCCAATTCTCCTCTCTGCGACGTGCCTCGCGGGACCTTGATATAACCCGTCTTCATCTACTGATGTGAAGGGTGAATGAAAACAAACACCCAAACACTAAGTTCAGGGGGCTTGGTAGCAGTTGTAAGTAGAGTACTGTAAAAACCTGATAAAATCAAGTATAACACCAATAATCACAAGTCAATAAACCTAATAATAAACCTAATAAACAACCTAATAACAGAGGCTTGTAGCAATGGGGGTGCTGCAACCTGTCCTTTCTCTAAATCCACCCCCTCCTTTTATGCCCAAAAATCTCGGAATATCTTCGCACCTTCCTACTGCGGCTGCAGACCATTATTGTCTGTCGATCCTCTGGCTCCATATTCCCACTCCTGCGAAGTCTCCGATCACTTCTACAGCTTTTCCTTACTAAAAATCCGCATTTTTCCCTTTTTGGTAGTTCCACTTCAAATAAATGGTTCCCCTTGATCCACTAATCCCAAATTGAGTGGTTAGCGGAGTCTAAACCTCCCCGCGTCTATTTGTCTCTTTACTTATTGTATAATATTGTCTTTAGCACGCATATATCCAGCATTCTCGCTGGAGCCACTAGTTTTGATAGGCCATCAATCCCATCAATATATACTGCTTTGACCGCCGAACTTAGATATTCTGCTCGTTTCTCTTAATATAGCTGTGAAATAAGTTGCCAAACAAGTCATAAAATATATTTAGACCTGTTCTGAACATTATTTCAATTTAGCCTGTTCATTTTACTGAGACAAGTCTAAACCTATGTAAACTTCAACTGTTTTCTATTTCTCAGTCCGAGAAAATGGTTATCAATTATCCCAGACTGTAAATTTGTCTTCTAGACCTTCACTGACATCAACTGGACCATCTCTTACTCATCCAGTATTTTCTCTGCTACCTTAAACATGCACCTATGACTTTTATTGGTGGTGGTCAAAGTTGTTTTGATTGCATCAGCAATACTGCTAACTTTGACCTTCTCGATTAAGGACTTTAAGTATTTTAAGTGTTGTGAGTGTGCATTGCAAAGAGTAGTAATATTTTATAGACTTTTTAATTGTCTTTTAATAAGGAAAAACACTTTAGATTTAAAGTATTTGAGTGATATCAACTGCAATTTGGCAGTCATATCACTACCCTCGGTTTCTTCTTCCTGGACCTACAAGCTGCATTATCTCCTGCCCAGCTACACCTCTGTCATTGGAGGTGACAGGCCAGGCAGGCCTGAGTCCGGGGCTTTCCAGGTTGTGTGATACAGTTCGAAGTGTTCCCTTGGGAAACACAATGAATGCATCCTTTGCGTAACCGCAAAGGAGTGGGTGGAGGAATGTCGTTGTCGTCATCATTGTCATCGCCATCTCCATCATCTGGGTCAGGAGCCGAACCAACCTAGATGTCGTCAACCAACTATTCCATTGCGAAGAAAATTTCAACTCACCTGTGAAGCCACTCATTTTCATTTCAAAGTCAAAATATCCACTTCCGGGGAATCGCAAATGACAGAGGCAGACTTATATGTTTTCGATTTGGAGCCCGAAGGCTCCCGCAATACCAAACCACTTGAACATCGTGATGCAGCTCGAGCTGCACAATCACAATGCTCCTGTAATTCCTGCAGAGCCTGTGCCCTGTGTTGACCCCATTCTGGCTCTTCCTCCATGAGCTTCTTCAAGGTGTTGGCTTTTGCCTTTGCGATACTCTCCTTGACAAGCCTATCTTCTTCTTTCTTCCTTGCAGCTCGTTGCTCTTCCTTGAGCTTCTTCTCCTCCTCGAGTCTCTTTCTTTCCACCTCGCGCTCAGCCTCACAAGCAGCCTCCTCCTCCAACCTCATCATCTCCTCCTCGAATGCTTTCTCCTGCACATCAATTTCGACCTGACGAAGGCAGGCGCGTTCCGCCTGTTCTCAAACGAGGCGCACTCATTGTTCCTGTACAGTTTTGGTCGCGGTGATGGTGAGAGACATTGTAAATTGATGAGGACTTCGGGAAAAAACAGAGAAAACTCTCACATTTTATACGCATTCGTCGTTGAGGACAGGTTCAACTTCAAATTTTTCATTTACCTCAATCATAACTCGCGTGGCACTTTGAAAATTTACTTTACTTTTTTATTTTTCCATTCTACCTAATTTTAGATTCGTCAATCGTTAACAATCACATAGGCTTTTGAGGGCAAAGGCCTAAGAGGGGGATACTGTTATATCTATGCAAGCTAAGTCCTTACGAAGCTTCATGATTCATTCTGCTACTTAGATATATTACTTATATCCTTTTACCACTATGCAATTACTTTGCGAAGGAATTCCGAGGCAAAGCAATTACTCGTTATCTCTTTTATCCTTATCGGATTCACACTATTCCTTTTATATCCCTTCCTTTGTTCTTTACTTACAAGCTAACCCATTCAGGCATGGCATTGCTTCATGATCCTGACTTACCTTTAGTATAAAGCTACAGTATTGAATAGGTAGTTCCTCAGTTTAAATATCAACCTTGATAGCACTTTGATAGTGATACCAATTAATCACCTAGCTATATCATCATTTTAACATCCTCGCTGTCAGTATGTTCCACGATGGTCATTGCAAACGGAACACGTTTACCTTTCTTCTCTTGCAGACACATGAAGTGTCGAGGACTCTACTAATAGTGGAGTCAAGGTCTGACTACATTGTATAGGATTGTTTTACCTTGCAAAGTATTTTCCTTCATATTTTCCCACAATCATCCCGCAATCATTTCTGATGATCCCTTTGTGCACGATCATAACAGATTACTGGTATATAAGCATTAGTGTCCAGTAGATAGTTCTCCAGTTTAAATATCAACTTAGATCATTCCGATCTAGAGAGATTATCACTATAACTCCATCCGGGCTTTCCAGTCTTACCTTCTAGTTGTCCAAACTTATCCGGTCAACTTCCAGACGTCTGAAATCTATGAACATCCACAGAACCACTATGACATAGTGGGAGCACTACTGAAAGTGGTGCTAAGGTTCTTGTTTGACTTCACCATTCTACTTTTCTACTGATTGGTAGTTACCATACAAACCCGGAAACTATCGGAACACTTTATACTATCATATTCACCCTAGACCTCACAGACTCCCACTGGAACAGTCTTAACAGCTAAGTCTTTACGAAGCTTTACAATCCTTTCCACACTTTAGATATATCTCTTATATCCTCTATCACTACATTTTTACTTTGTGAAGGATTTCTGATGCAAAGTATCCCTTTATTATCTTTTCTCATCCTTATCAGATTTGGACTATCCCTTTCATATCCTTTCCTTTGTTCTTCACTTATGAGCTAACCCATTCAGGCCTAGTATTGCTTCGCAATCCTGACTTACCTATAGTATAAAGCTACAGTATTGGATAGGTAGTTCCTCAGTTTAAATATCAACTTTGATAGCACTTTGATAGTGATACCAATTAATCAACTATCCATATCATCGTTTTAACATCTCTACTGTCAGTACATTCAGCGAAGGTCCTCACGAATGGAACACATTTATCTTTCTTCTCTATTGGACATGTGAAGTGTCAAGTACTCTACTAATAGTGGAGTCAGGGCCCAACTACAAGTCTTAGGATCATTTAACCTTGTGAAGTAATTCCCTTTGCCATTTCCCGTGATTAACCCTGTGACCCCTTTCCGATGATCCATTAGTGCATGATCATAACAGTTATACCTAAACACCACCAACATATAACCTTAAATCTGTACTAATTGTTTAGGTGTACTTCAACACAAGGAGTTATTCACACTCACTGTGTGGCTGCTGAGGATCTGTGCTTACTTATTGCTTAGCATTAACAGGTTATAGGCCTCACATCTCTGAAATTCTTGAAATGAATGATTCACCATTATTCGTGAAATTTAAAGAGATCCTGGATACTGCAAAATGTCTAACAATGACACTATGCCTACCTCCGTAACCGAGATCCCTGGAGACCAGAAAGCTCAATGAGGAATCAACCTTGGCTGGATCCTGGTTGAAAGAAATATAAAGAATGCATTGAAGGCTAGAGACTCTTCTACTCATATACATGAGGGTTATACCCCAGGTGAATTACCTGGATTAGTGACACCGGGGGCATTTGCCGGGGCATGCGATATTTAACTGCTTTAAAGGCAGTGGGATGGGCAGTGGGATGGGCATGTGAAGGGGCATGTGAAGGGGCAGGTAAATGGGCGCTGCCATTGTAATTTAATATTGGATGCCTTTTCGGGTTCTGACCGTACCATGTCTTTCCGGGTTGAACCGAGAACATATAATTTGCAAGTGACTTGAGATGGTAATCATCACTGGACAAATTTGACTTTTATCCATCATCATCGACATCTATTACTGTAGTCTGTGATTTGCTATGGGCAGAACTCTCTGTTGCTGTTCATTATGCATCAAATATACAACATTGTGGAATGGAGAAAGGGTTCATGGCAGGATGCTCAGCAATACTATCAAATCTGCTCATGCACAAGCTGATATAATGAGGATGGAGGAAGAAAGGGAAAATGTCACTGCCACAGTAACTTCCAGCTCCAACCCGCTTCCTCCTCAATCCCAGGTCAATCTCAATCAAGAGTCTGGTTCTACTTCAAGCTCTACTTTTCAAGTTTCTCCTGTTATTCCTGATCTAGTTGCAGGTATGTTAAACAGATTCAAAATCTACAACTTGAACAACTAACCAAGTAAATTAGCCATATCACCTATTTATAATATATACTGCCTTTTAGCAGCTTGGCTAATATTACGGGCTGGTGTTAGCTGTAACACAGCTAATACTGTGTTGAAAGCTCTTCATCTTATTATAGCTACAGCCTTGGAACTTCTTTATGCTGCACTGCAGTCATCTGGTTTCAAGATTGCAAAATCATCTACTAACATAGTTGTCCCCTTGGATATATGTACAGTATACTCAAAGCTAAATCTGGAGCCTGATATTCAAAGGTTATTTTGCTGTCCTACATGTTTCGGGGTCTATCCTGCAAACACTGCTTTGAAAAAGTGCAATTATAAAAGAACAGCTAGAGCTCATACCTGTGATACAGCTCTGTGGACCTACAGACCTACCAAGAAAGGTACAATCAAAATACCAAGATGCTTATATACAACAACTTCCTTCAAATCCTGGCTTCAATCTTTTCTCTCCAGGCCTTCAATTGATAAATGTCTTCATAAAACTTTTTCCACTAAAACTCAGCATCCAGTTCCACAGGGGAGGATGTACAATGTTCAAGACAGTCCTTTCTGGAATAGCACCAGACCTAATTTGAACTCTCCATATGACTTGGTATTTTCAGTCTATGTAGACTGGTTTAATCCTCTTGGAAATAAACAAGCTGGTAAGTCAAATAAAGTATTGTATATATATCTTGTCACACAACTTATTCCACAGGAAAACAAATTTCCTGTCGTGCTATTGTTCTATACTGTCTCAACCTTCCATTGGACATAAGATTTCTTCCTGAGAATATCTTTGTGGTGGGAATGATACCTGCTCCTCATGGGCCAACTCTCTGGACTATACATCATATTCTGGATCACTACTGTGATAGTATCATGGAATTTGATTTACCTGGTAAAATCATGCAAACTTCTGTTAACCCTGATGGTACAAGGATTTCTGCAAGAGTTTTTCCTAATATTGCAGATCTTCTGGCCAGCAAGAAATTTACAGGCTTTGGATCACCCAGTGCAAAATACTTTTGTACATGGTGTACTCTCCCAAAAGAAGATGTAGAAAGTCTAGATTATAATTCCTGGGAACTGAGAAATGGAGATACTGTTAGAGCTCAAGCTCAATCATGGAAAAATGCAAGTACTTTATCTGAAAAAGAGAAATTGTTCAAACAGAATGGAGTTAGGTGGATCCCTCAGTATAATATTCCATATTTTGACCCAGTACTCCATGTTATTCTTGGGATGATGCATAATGTATTGGAAGGTCATCTGGGATTTCATCTCAGAGAACTTTGGGGACTGGGATACACAGAGAAAAAAGAAAAACAACTCAACAAAGAAGAAACAGAACTAGAAGAGGATGAGGAATTCTCTGAAATGGATACTGAGGAAGCTCTATCTGAACTGGAAGATTTAGCATAGGAATTGGAAGAGTGGAGCCAGAATTCAACCTCAGGTTTGACAGATGAGATGCAGGATATTACAATGAGTAGTGATGATAACAACAGTACACCAACTGCTACCCCTAGGCTCAGCAGGGATTCTCAACAGTTAGGGTCCTTTTTATCACTAGCATCTCAAGCTGCTGAATGGGATATCCCAGATAATCCACAAGATGATCAAGAAAATGATCCAGATTTTGTGATTACTGATATAGAAGACTTGTTTAAGTTTACAGATCACCAGGTTGCTCAAATCAGACAGTGTATCAGTGAAGTATTGTTGCCCACTTGGATAGAAAGACCACCACAGAATAGGAGAAAAGTCACATGGAAAATTGAAAGCTCATCAACTGCTTAATCTGTTCACAGTCATATTCCCACTTATTATGCCCGAGCTGTGGGCCAATGGTAGTGACAGAGAAAAAAAGTTGTTAAAGAATTTTGTGATCTGGTAGCTGCTACCAATATCATTGCATCTTATTCAACCACTTCAGAGGAGGCAGATAATTATGGAAACTACTTTGTGAGCTATAGAAAATCAATGACAGAGTTATTTCCTCAGTATCACTCATTGCCTAATCACCACTATGGCATGCATAACACAGAGCACTTGAAATTTTGGGGTCCATTGGTTGCCTCTCTGAATTTCCTGGAGAAAGGCTAAATGGTGAATTTGGGAAGATATCCACTAATAATCATTTCAATGAAATGGAGTTGACTATGACAAGACAGTTTGGAAGAAGAGCTAAACTCAATGTTATACTCAATGAAAATCCCTCCAAAGATAAAGTTATAGAAGACCTCATTGGAATTTTGGCACCTGTAGATGTCTATGAGTTTGCCCTTGAACCCTCAATCATGACCAGCTATGAAGTTGCACAATTCTACAAAAAACATGATGAGTTTACAAGAGAAGAGTATAATACACTTCTTCATTACTTGATCTCTACAGGAAGGAGTTATTTCACTGCATATCCAGAAGGTCTTCTTTATCAGAATCCTGCTACAATGTCCATATTGCAACCAGTTGTTCAGCATGTTAGCAATTTCAAATATCAGCAAAAATCTTATAGCAAGTTAACATCCCATGAAGCTGGTAGTCATATACATTATTATATCCCAGGTGGAAATGGAGCAAAGACAACAGGATGTATTGTAGATATTTGGCAACTTCCCTTGGAGAGTAAATTAGCTACTTTCCTGCTAGTAAAGGAGCATTTGCCAGTTCCTCCTAGTCAGAAGCTGAAAAACCCATACATCTCTGATCCCTGTTCAACTCTCTGCAGTGAGTTAGTGCAAAGAAATCTTGCCAGCTTTACCTATCTCATTGAGCCAGAACATATCATTAGCCATGTTGCTGTTTATAAAAGACCAACAGGTACCTTCAACATCCCATTAAGACAATGGTAATTGTTTGGTCATTAAATCAAGGACATAATTAGTACTAGTATTACATGTAGAGACTTCCAAGTCTACTATTGAATTTCGTACAACTAGATATGATGTTCAACCATCATTTTTGTAGCAGGGCTAAAGGCTTACAGTAGCTGGATAATTGAATCCACTGTCCGCAATTCTAATTTTTGTAAAGTAATTAAGACTGGAAAGAATCTATTTACTATCCTTATGGCTTTTTCTAAGGGTACAGTGGGTTTTACAAGAGACCTTACACAGAAAAAAGGAAAGAACAGAACAGTTTGAATTGACTTCTCTATCATACAAACATTGTCTTCACAACTACTGATATGCTGACTTGGGGGTGAATGCAAAATGCAGGTTTAGCAATACTAACACCAACACCAACACACACACACACCAAACTAAGTCAAACACAAAGTTCAGAGGGTGTAGAAAATGTCAGCGACTCGCTAGCTCTCACAAGAGACAACCAGGCATCACACGATAGGTGATGAGCAAGAGGGTGAAAAAGCGAAAGAGGATGGATAAAACAACCCAACTACAAGTCTAGCTACCGAGGAGAATAGACGAGAATAGAGCTAAGGAATATAACTACAAAATACTAAGTCTTATATACTAATGGGATATGAAGCCGTGAGAGATATCTCGCGCCATAACCGTGAGGATCTACAATAAGAGTCGCTCGTATCCACAAGTAAAGCTGTAGGTATTAGGTGAGTAAACAATAAGGCAATATAAAAAGAAGCATGGAAGCGGAACAATAATGACGTCGTCCTGTCAATGAGCTGACAGGCACGAGAGAGTCGCGCCTAAGTGAAACGACAATGCGAGAACAATAAGGTTGACGCGTGTAACCTAAATGGAAATGAAAATATAATAAGCACTAGTGTAAGCGCTTTGGTGATTAGGTAAGTAAATAAAAGAAAAGGAAAAGAATAATGAAAAAGATCGTTTCATGACAGAAAAGATATATAATTTAATGGGAGAATCTAACTCTGTCTAGTAGAGTAGGGGTTTTTGTAATAGATTTTTCTTTCAGAAGTTCTATAAAACTTGGGCTTGCTATGGCTAAACTGGTTCTTCAATCTGACTTTGACTGAATAACTTTACTAAGCTGTACTGTGATTAACTTCTGTTTTCTTTTCTTTTCTAAGTCAACAAATACAATCTTTCTGAGTTATCAATTTTATCTGACTTCTGTCTCTATTCTGTGCTTTGTCTGATTCTGACTAAGTGTCTAAATCAGACTTCTCTATGCTGGAAGCAAGCTCCCTTCAAGTAGGACTAGCAATCACTACTGAAGTGGGGGGGGAAGAAAGCTTCCTGCTTCTGGCTCTGGCCTGTCCTATTTATGTCTTAGGGGTTACCAAAGCGCTTACACTAGCGCTTATTATATTTTCATTTCCATTTAGGTTACACGCGTCAACCTTATTGTTCTTGCGTTGTCATTTCATCTATGCACAACTCTCTCATGCCTGTCAGCTCATTGACAGGACATCATCACTATTGTTCCACTTCCATGCTTGTTTCTATATTGCCTTATTGTTTACTCACTGAATACCTGCAGCCTTACTTATGGATACGAGTGACTCTTATTGTAGATCCTCATGGTTATGGCATGAGATAGTTCTCATGGTTTCATATCACATTAGTATATAAGACTTAGTATTTTGTAGTTATATTCCTTAGCTCTATTTGTCACAAAGAGGTGACGACGGTGGCGGAGCGGAGCGGAGACTTAGGCGGGAGCGGACAACTGGTCCCAACGACAAAGTTATATTGATAATAAATACAAGTAAGTAAGTTAAAGACATACCTGGTCCCAACGACAAAGAGGTCAAGATAAGGGACCAGGTTGTGGGGGCTGGCTTATATATACAAGGTGGAGCGTGGGAACTATGAGGTAATACTGTATAGCTCAGGCACAAGGAATGGAATGGAACTAATAGACTGGAATGGAATGTTCCGGAATGATTATTGTAGGTAAGAGGGCTTGGATGGTGTATCGTAAAGAAAGGAAAATGATAGGGGGTGGGCTCACTTCATGACATTACCCCCCTCCTTATGACCATTGCCCTCAATGGTCAAGCTTTTGCCGCCTGAGGGTGCTTTTTGTGGAATTTTCGGATAGTTGCTGGGGCGTGTTCAAGATTTGGTGCAGGTTCCCATGAGTTGTGTCCTGCATCGTAGCCTTTCCACTTTACCAAATACTCTAACTTCTTCCACCTAATCCGACTATCCAAGATGTCCTCGACCTCATACTCCGGCTCATCCTCATCCTCTAGATATACTGGTTCCGGTGGTGTTGCAATTTCGCCATTTATGGTGTTCCCTCTCCAAGGGTACAATTTATCGACGTGGAACACAGGATGGATGCGGTCCAGGGATAGTGGGAGGTCTAAACGGTAGTCCAGGGGCCCAACCTTCTCCAAAATGGTGTAAGGTCCTAGCTGTCGATCCCCAAGTTTCTCACTGGAAAGTTGGAGCTTGATGTCTTCTGCGCTTAGCCAGACCTGATCTCCCGCTTGGAATTGATGTGCCTTTCGTTTTCCTCGTTCATAGTTTTCCTTTTGCCATCTTTTTCCCAGGTGTAGAGCTGCCCCGGCATCCTGTCGCACCTCTCGAAGGATCTGAATGCGATCATCCACTGCTGGAATCCCACTTCGCTGACCAACGGGAATGTTAAATAGGGGGAGGTAGCCGTAAGTGAGCTCGAATGGGGAGATTCCAAGTGCGGAGTGGGTACGTGAGTTAATCACAAACTCCGCCATTGGCAAATGCTCTGCCCAGTCATCCTGACGACGTCCCACATACAGCCGGAGATACTTTTCGACTTCTTGGTTTGCCCGCTCGGTTTGCCCATTCGCTTGGGGGTGGTATCCCGATGTGAGATTGGATTTGATTCCCAGGCGGGAGAGTAGTGATCGCATGAGCTTTGCTGCAAACTGGGGTCCTCGGTCTGATACAAAGCGGAGGGGGAGGCCATGGAGGCGGAAAATTTCGCGGTAGTAGATGTCAGCGACACCTGCTGCTGTGATTGATGTGGTACAAGGGATTGCATGGATTTGTTTCCCGTAGAGGTCGGTGCAGACAAGGATGGCATCGTATCCTTGTGAATTGGGCAGCTGTGTGATCAGGTCAACTCCCACTTCTTCCCACAGACCTGCTGGGACATCTAGGGGTAGTGTTACTGCTCGTGGGTGTCTCTGTATCTTTTTCCTAGCACAAGTTTCGCATCCTTCCACATACTTTTCTACAAAGGATCGCAGGGTGGGCCACCAAAAGTGGGTGCTAACGAGATCGAGGGTGTTGTGAAGTCCGGGGTGACCAGCGGAGGGGTTGTCGTGGCATTGTTTGAGTACTTCTGTCCGTAGGTCATCCTCTGGTGGGACATATACCCTACCTCGGTGGTACACCAGTCCGTTATCCTCCTCCCATTCTGCTATCCCATTGGCCAAGCGTTGGAGGCCGCTCCTCCTGAGCTCTTCCAGTCCTTCGAGTACTTGGGCCTCTCTTTGCGAGGCCTTCTGGATGCGGTCCTCCAACGGGTTCTGTAGTGAGGCTGCTGCCACTTGCATAAAGTGGGCTGGTTTCAGAACGGTCTGTTGTCGGTTGTCTTCACTGTCCAACACCTGATGCGTTGCCATGCGAGACAGAGCATCTGCCTGTGTGTTTGCCTTGCCTGGGCGGTGAGTCAGCCGGAAGTCGAATCGGGATAACCATAGTGCCCAACGCGCTTGTCGTCGGCTAAGGTCCTGTGCAGAGCGCCAGAATTCCAGGTTTGCATGGTCGGTGATGATCTCGAAGGTCTGCGGTGATCCTTCCAGGAAGCTTCTCCAGTCCTTTAGTGCTTCAATGATTGCCAGCATCTCCCGGTCATAGATTTCGTAGTTTCGTTCGGCTGGTTGCATGGAGGCTGATCGAAATGCTACTGGGTGCCACTGACCATCGTCTTGTTTCTGCATTAGAGCTCCTCCTGTGGCAAAGCCTGATGCATCTACCTCGAGTTGTGTGAGCCTGTTGGGGTCCCAGAGTGCCAGTACCGGAGCTGTGACAAAAGCTTCCCTTAGGGTGTCGAATGCTTGCTGCTGATGTGTTCCCCAGTTGAAGCCTGAGTCTTTCTTGGTTAGGTCATTCAGAGGGCGTGCTATGCGGGCAAAGTTCTGTATGAATCGACGGTAAAAGTTGGCAAAACCTAAGAATCCTCGCAGCTCTCGCAGGTTCTTTGGAGTAGGCCAGTCACGAACTGCAGTCACTTTTACCGGATCCATGCGCACTTCCCCTTCTGATATCACTAGTCCCAAGTACTCGATCTGAAGCTCCTCGAACTCACATTTTTCGGGTCGTAGATAGAGGTCATGTTTCTCTAGCCGTTTTAGTACATCCCGCACTATCTGCCGGTGTTGTTGTAGCTCGTTACTGAAGATAAGGATGTCATCTAGGTACACTGCTACTTTCCCCGCTGCCACTAGGTCTGAAAAGATGGAATTCATGAGTGCTTGGAAGGTCGCTGGGGAGTTGGTGAGACCAAAGAACATTACACTGGGTTCGAATAACCCTCGGTTGGTTGCGAAAGCAGCCTTCCATTCATCACCCTCCTTAATTCGGACATTGTTGTAGCCCCATCTGACATCAAATTTGGTGAAGTACCGTGCCCCCTGCAGACGGCTGACGATGTCAGCAACCAGTGGGAGAGGATAGCGGTTCTTTAGGGTTACTTGATTTAGTTTCCTGTAATCCTGTACAAAATGGAGCTTCCCGTCCTTCTTCTTCACAAAGAAGACAGGTGAAGACAGTGGCGATTTTGAGGGGCGAATGTAGCCTTTTCGGAGGTTGTCATCCAGAAAACGGTCGAGTTCGCCTTGTTCGTTCAATGACATTGGGTAGACTTTCGTACGCATGGTTTCGGGTGCTCCTGGGATCAGTTCAATGGCGTGATCCCAGGGTTTGTGTTCAGGGAGACGTTCTGAGGCCATTTCAGAGAATACCTTTTTGAAATCCCTATAGGGCTCTGGGATCATTTCTTTGAAGGTTTTCACGGGTTTTGCTTTGTAGGCCTGCTCCGCTAGCTGTTGGGAATATGTGAATCCTGCTGCGCACCAGACCTCTTCTGTTTGTTCGTGTAGGATGCCTGACTTCACCCATGCACGCCGGGTTTGTCGGTTGGCTCGAATGCGGTGTATCGGCGACTCATCTGCCTCCTCTTCCTCTGCTAAGTTCAGTGGGGTTTCGGGAGTGATGACTGTTTCAATTTCCTCCACAGTGTCTTGTTCTTCTACCTCCTCTATCGTTGTCCGTTGTGGTCTAACCGAGAGTCGTCCCTTCTCCCAGTCAATATCTGGATTGGCTTTACGTAGCCAGGGGAGTCCCAGGATTAGGTCTTCACTTCCCAGATTGGTTATCAGCAAATCTGTCCACCGTTCTTGATTATCGACAGTCAGGGCTAGACGTGCAAAATGCGTAATCTGCCCTGCTCGGTTAGCAGATCCATCGATGTTAAAGACCCCAATGGGTTTCCTGAGTGGGAAGATCCTTACTTGGTGGCGGGTGACAAACTCCTGATTCAGGAATAGAGCCGTGGCTCCAGAATCAACCATGGCCGCAGTTGCTATACTGTGATTTCTTCCTCTTAATTTCGCGTTAATTCGGAAGTGTGACGAATTGGAGTTCAATTCCGAAATATTAGATATGGTACATGAGGGTAGAGAATCATATGTGGACGTAGCATGTATAGCAAATTGGTTTACGGGTACTCTCGGTGCGGCCGAGACGGGTACCCGCTTTAAAAACCCTCCTGCGAGCCTGAAGCGGGGGCCATGGCATTGGCTCTGTTCAGGAGTTCTTGGAGCTGGGCAATTTGGATGGAGAGGTCGGGGGTAGCTGGGGACTGGGCAATAGGGGCAGGAGCAGGGGCCGGAGTGGAAGCCGCAATTTGGACAGGTTCATTGGGAAAGAGAGTGAAAGGCGTTGAAGAGGAGGCTGCGACTTGTTGACGGCGGGGTTGTTGACGCTTACCCCGGCCGCGTTCTAGACCCATGAATTTATCCTGGCAGACTGACTCTAAATGACCTCGTCGCCCACAGTAGCGGCATACTGTGTCCTTGTACGAGCAGTTCCTCTTCTCATGACTCTGTGAACCACAACCGTAACACCTGCCTCTCATCTGGGCCACGAAGCTTTCTCTACTGTTGCCATTGGTATGCGTGGCATCAACGTCCATAGCATGGGAGTTGGCAGGGGGAGAGGAGATGTGAGAGGTACCCTGATTACGGCCTGTCATGGTGGGGTCATGCAGGAATACGTCTACCGAGATTGCTCGCCTGATTGCCTCCTCTAGTGTAGGGGCTAATCCCTGAGCTATGTTGACCACGATGAGATTTTGTCGAATCTCTGGGTTGAGGCCACTGTGAAAGCGTTCTCGTAGGTCGATATCTGAGAGCCCAGTTCGATCGCCGATGTCTTTGAAGTTCTGTGCAAATTCTGCTACCGTTTGACCTTTTGCTTGCCTGAGATGCTGGATTGCATTCCGGGCTTCCATGCCTGCGTCAATGGATTCGAATCGGAGGGTGAAGGCTGTTTTAAAGTCTTCCCATCGTCCATTAAACGGTTGTTGGTGATGACTGAATTCCAAGAGGTATGGGGTGGCCCAATCAGCAGCCTTTCCCGAGAAGAATCCTAGAGCCGCCTTAATCAGTTTCCCTTCGTTGTCCTTCAAATCCGGTTGTTCCACTGCCCAGCTCTGATACTGAGCAATGAAGCGACGGGCTTCCGCACTACTCGAGCCTTTGAAGAGCTCGGGTTTATTCATGCTCGACTTGGCTGCAGCTCTGTGAAGGTTGGCTGTGAGCTGAGTCACCTGCTCGATAAGCTGTGCCATGAGCTGATTTGTGTTGACTTCAGAGGTCGACATAATGGATGGGGGTGCAGTGGGAGTAGGGATAAGGATGGGTGTGATCACGGTACCGTCGGAAAGGTTCTCCTCTTCACTGATGGAGTTGGCAGCAGCGTTCGGACAGGGTTGAGAACTGCAATCAGCCCAGGAGCTGCTTTTGCTGCGGTGGATGTGGGTTTGGTCTTTAGTATCAAAAGCGTGTGGGTAGGCAGAGCAGTCGATAGCTTGGGCGGGCAGGCTTGGTGCGGAGGTGTCTGTAGACGTGGTGGAAGCGGAGCCTGCAAGGATAACCTAATCGGTAGGCTATCAGTGCAGTAAGGGATCTTGACCTAATGTCACAAAGAGGTGACGACGGTGGCGGAGCGGAGCGGAGACTTAGGCGGGAGCGGACAACTGGTCCCAACGACAAAGTTATATTGATAATAAATACAAGTAAGTAAGTTAAAGACATACCTGGTCCCAACGACAAAGAGGTCAAGATAAGGGACCAGGTTGTGGGGGCTGGCTTATATATACAAGGTGGAGCGTGGGAACTATGAGGTAATACTGTATAGCTCAGGCACAAGGAATGGAATGGAACTAATAGACTGGAATGGAATGTTCCGGAATGATTATTGTAGGTAAGAGGGCTTGGATGGTGTATCGTAAAGAAAGGAAAATGATAGGGGGTGGGCTCACTTCATGACACTATTCTCGTCTATTCTCCTCAGTAGCTAGACTTGTAGTTGGGTTGTCTTATCCATCCTCCTTTTGCTTTTTCGCCCTCTTGCTCATCATCTATCATGTGACGCCTGGTTGTCTCTTGTGAGAGCTAGCGAGTTGCTGACAGAAGAATAGAGCTTCTACCACACACCACCCATCACAACAAACTTTTACAAACTTGCCTAGGATTCAACACGCCATTGAAAACTAGTTTTCTCGATACATTACATATTTTCATTCTTACCAAACACGCTTATCCCCCTTCCTATAACCCAACATGACTGATCAGTTGATACATGCGCCCAACCTGCCAGAAGCTGATAATGTCACCTCTAGTCCACGCCGGGTGTTTGTCAATACACCAGGGAACTACGATGGTGACCCCACCACCTATTGACCATGGCGACGAAGAATGATGGCCTACGTTTCCGAGTTAATGGAGATGAAACAAGTCGACAACTCCCATCGTATTACCACCATTATCATGTCCTTCCTGGTTGGAGGAAAGGCCGGTGAATGGGCCCAGGTCTACACAGATGACCACTTTGATATCGACAAGGGGTTATGGGACATCACTGGGAAGCAGCTCATTGATGATATGGATAAGGAGTTCATGAATGTTGCGAAAGAGAAGGAGGCTCACGATAAACTAACTTATATCCGACAGGGGAAGTCTTCGGCTGGCGACTTTTTCAAAGAGTTTGAATTGTTGCTGAAAGATGCCGGATACAAGAAGGACGAGTCACATGTCCTTACCCTAGCGGAGAGGGCAGTTGATCACACCCTTTTATATGACATCATTAAGGGACGAACGGAGCCCTTTGAAGACTATAAGGAATTGAAGAAGATAGTTACAGGAGCTGATAACGTAAGGCGGCAATGGGCCGAACAGAAGAGAGGTTACGGATATGCGGGGTGGTGGAACGCTAATCCACAGGGGCAGAGTTGGGGACAGTCATCCACTCAGCAGAATCGACAGGAGCCGAAAACAGCTCCAAGGGCAGAGTACCCTGCGGCACCAAGAAGAGATGCTATCGGCACCACATTCAGAGGAACGGGTAGGCCGATGGACATCGACCAGGCCAGAGAGAAGCGGCTGTGCTTCAACTGTGGCGAACCAGGCCACATGAGTAGGAATTGCCTGCATAAGAGAAAGGTGGTAGTCCGAGGTATCATGCTGAATATGAGTGAACAGGAGCATACGGATTTCATTAACGATTTGGGTTTTCCCAAGGCTCCTCAGTAGATATAGGTCTGCAGGAGCCTTCGAACATGGACGTTTCGGGTTTTGTTGATAACAGTGTTGATTATATAATTAGTACAGGTACTAAACAGAAAAACGCATCCGCCTTCACACACAAAACCGAAAAATCCGAAAAACCTATATGGTACGAACCCAACACCGCTGAATGGCTAGCTCAGAGAGTTAGAGAAGATCAAATCCCGAGAGCAGTGGGATTGTTACGAACTTGGATACCCTCTTCCCGGGAGAAGGAAGCCTTGGAAGAAACCGTCGTGGACATACGAAAACGGAACTGGAAAATGGCAGTCACCGCTATCCGAAGTCTCAAGAACAAAAGGAGTTATGTTCGCGGGACACATGGCAAAAGTCTGAAACTTCTGGCAATACTCGAGACACTGGAGGATGCTTGACAAATCATCACAGAAGGACTCCTCGACAGTGGAGCTACCAGTTCATGCATTGACTCAGAATTCGTCAAATGGCACAACCTCGTCACAAAGGACTTACCAATCAAGACACCCGTCTATAATGCCAACAGTACACTCAACGACTCCGGATCAATAGACAAGTACATCGAGATCCGGATGACTATTGGTGATCATTCAGAAATTGTACAATTCGGAGTGGTAAGTCTAGGAAAGAATAATATCTTTCTAGGACTAGACTGGCTACGACATCATAACCCTAGCATTGATTGGAAAACGTCTGAACTAACTTTCGACAGGTGTCCAACAAGATGTGGTTATAACCCACACTTTTGGACACCAGAGGATACTCATTCTAGAGTGGCGTTGCAGGAGGGCAAACAGCTTTTCTTGTTCGACTGGGATAGATATGTTCATGAGCAGGTACAGTCACGGAAGTGGACGGAGGAACAGGCCAAGAAGGAAACAGCTGAAGAATTCGACACTTCCAAATCCTACATCAAGGAGTATCCCGATGTTTTCAGCCAGAAGGAGTTCGACCAGTTACCACAATGACGCCCTTGGGACCATGCTATTGATCTAATGCCAGGTTCCAAACCTTTGGACTGCAAAGTATATCCACTAAACCCGAAAGAACAGGAGGCTCTCGATGAATTCCTCGAAGAGAACCTCCGAACCGGATGAATTCAACCTTCCACTTCCCAGATGGCTTCACCTTTTTTCTTTGTTAAGAAGAAAGATGGCACTCTACGACCAGTACAAGATTATCGCAAACTGAATGAGATGACGGTTAAAAACCGGTATCCACTTCCTCTCATTCAGGAGCTAATTGATCATTTAAAAGGCGCTAAAATCTTCACGAAGATGGACATCTGATGGGGCTTTAATAACATCCAGATAAAAGGTGACAAGTGGAAGGCAGCTTTTCAAACTAACCAGGGGTTATTCGAACCGACTGTTATGTTCTTCGGACTCACTAACTCTCCTGCAACATTCCAAGGTTTTATGAACCATATCCTGTGAGACCTCATCAATAGAGGTCATATTATCGTTTATATGGATGACATACTGATTTTTACCGATGGTATAGAAGAGCATCGACGAATCGTAAAGCAAGTACTCAACATTTTACGGGAGCACAAGTTATTCCTTAAACCCGAAAAATGCTCATTCGAAAAACCAGTAATCGACTACCTCGGTATTATCATTGGTAACGGAACTATTCGCATGGATTCCAAGAAAGTACAAGCTGTCCGCGAATGGATTACTCCCCATAAGAAGCGTGATGTTCAGCAATTCTTAGGGTTTTGCAACTTCTTCAGACGCTTTATTCGTGGGTTTAGTCTTGTAGCGAAACCACTGACACAGCTTACTGGGAATGGAACTTGGAAATGGGAGAAAGTGCAGGAAGATGCGTTCGAAGAGTTGAAACGCCGAATCTGTGAGGAAGTAGTTTTGCTCATTCCTCGTAACCATGGGAAATTCAGGGTGGAAGCTGACTCGTCTGATTATGCTAATGGCGCCGTCTTGTCCCAGTTCATTGATGGTAGATGGTATCCTATTGCCTTTCACTCACATTCCCTCAATGAGGTTGAGCGTAATTACGAAATCTATGACAAAGAACTCATGGCAATCATGGATTCACTTGACGATTGGCAACAATATTTACTTGGTGCGGAGGAACAGATCGAAATTTTTACGGATCATGCAAACCTCCAGTACTTCAAGAAGCCACAGAAGCTCAACCGATGACAAGCGTGCTGGGTACTGGAGTTAGCGGAGTATAATTTCGATCTTGTTCACAAACCTGGTAAATTGATGATGAAAGCTGACGCCCTGTCGAGGATGACAGGTCTTGAGATGGGGGACAAGGACAACGAGAACATTGTTCTCCTGAAACCGGAAGTCTTCATCCATGCTCTTGACCTATCGGCTCCTGAAGATCTCCTGCTATCAGAGATCCGAAAGAGTAGAAACCAAGTAGATCGAATTGTACAAGATGCCCTAGCTGCCAAAAACCCGGAGTGGACTGAAAATGACAAAGTTATTACATGGAAAGGGCGTGTTTATGTACCGAAAAACCATCTACTCCGATCCAAAGTAATCACTCAGTACCACGACACGCCATTAGCAGGACATCCTGGACAGTATAAAACCACAGAGTTAATCACTCGGGACTACTGGTGGCCAGGGGTGACACGAGATGCAGGGAAGTATGTCGAAGGTTGCGAGAAATGCCAGGTGACAAAATCACATCATACCAAACCAGTCGGACAACTTCATCCACATGCGGTACCAACTGAACCATGGCAGATAATCGGCACTGATATGATAGGGGAACTACTGGAATCGGGAGGATATAATGCCATATCGGTGTTTATCGATCATTTTTCCAAAAGATTGTGACTTGTTCCGTCGCATACTACAGTCACATCAGAGGGAATGGCAAAAATCTATCGCGACCATATCTTTTCTATACATGGGATTCCACGAAAAATTATACATGATCGAGGACCTCAGTATCATTCCCGTTTCATGAAGGAACTCTACCGTCTCTTAGGAATAGAAGCAAACTACACCACGGCATATCACCCACAAACTAATGGCCAGACAGAACGGATGAATCAGGAGATCGAACACTATCTCCGTCTGTTTATCAACTACCATCAAAACGACTGGCACCAGTGGTTACTGCTTGCAGAGTTCACTTATAATGATCGAGTACACTCTGTGACGAAAGTATCCCCTTTTTATGCTGACAACGGTAGAAGCCCCTACAAAGGCACAGCACCCCAGATGACTTTGGACAACCCCACAGCACAGGCGTTCGCAGACGGTATGAAGAAAGTTCGAGAGGAAGTAGGAGCGGCCTTAGGTAAGGCCAACGACGATATGAAAAAGTTCTATGACCGGAAGCGGAAAGTTGGAGTAGAGTACAAGCCAGGCGATAAAGTCTGGCTTGAGGGAACTAACTTGTCGACAGACCAGCCGATGAAAAAGTTAGGAGACAAATGGTTTGGACTGTTTACAACTCAAAAGAAGATAGGTGCTAGTTCATATAAACTAGACATTCCCTCGACATGGAAACATATTCACAACGTTTTCAACGAAGTTCTCCTTTCCCCTTACAGGGAACCGCAATTCCCTTCTCAACCACGGAACACTCGACCACCTCCTGTCGTCATAGGAGAAGAAGAAGAATTCGAAGTCGAGGAGATTCTCGACTCACGAAAGGTAGGAAGAGGAATCAAGTACAAGGTCAGGTGGCGAGGGTATGGACCACATGAAGACACTTGGGAACCTCGGTCCAACATCACACATCCCTCCAATTTGTTGAAGGAATTCCATGACAAGAACCCGACCAAACCCAAACCCGCCACCCTGAATCGACTTGAAATCCCTATTTCCTTATTCCCTACCGAATTATTCCGCCCTATGCCCCAGGCAAACACCGAAAACATGCCACCACAATTACCCTCCGAAAATTTCGTTAGACGACAGGTGCTTCGTGGAACTCATGCCCTAGGGAGGGGGTAATGTCATGAAACATCCTTTTTCATTATTCTTTTCTTTTATTATATTTACTTACCTAATCACCAAAGCGCTTACACTAGTGCTTATTATATTTTCATTTCCATTTAGGTTACACGTGTCAACCTTATTGTTCTCGCATTGTTGTTTCACTTAGGCGCGACTCTCTCGTGCCTGTCAGCTCATTGACAGGACGAAGTCATTATGGTTCTGCTTCCATGCTTCTTTTTATATTGCCTTATTGTTTACTCACCTAATACCTACAGCTTTACTTGTGGATACGAGCGACTCTTATTGTAGATCCTCATGGTTACAGTGCGAGACATCTCTCACGGCTTCATATCCCATTAGTATATAAGACTTAGTATTTTGTAGTTATATTCCTTAGCTCTATTCTCATCTATTCTCCTCGGTAGCTAGACTTGTAGTTGGGTTGTCTTATCCATCCTCCTTTTGCTTTTTCGCCCTCTTGCTCATTGTCTATCGTGTGATGCCTGGTTGTCTCTTGTGAGAGCTAGCAAGTCGCTGACACAAGGGCCATGCATCTTCTCTTCTAGAGGCAATACAACTAGTGATTCTATATATTTTGCCCAGATATGCATAGGAAGCTTGTTGAACTCATGTGGGTCAAACCAGTCAATAGGAACAGAAGGTTTTGGGAGGCCTATGAAGTTGGTCTCCTTCTGCTGTGGATGAGGAACTCTGGGAACTCTCAGACTGTCATGAAGTGAGCCCCCCCCCCCTATCATTTTCCTTTCTTTACGATACACCATCCAAGCCCTCCTACCTACAATAATCACTCCGGAGCATTCCATTCCATTCTATTAGTTCCGTTCCATTCCTTGTGCCTGAGCTATACAGTATTATCTCATAGTTCCCACGCTCCACCTTGTATATATAAGCCAGCCCCCACAACCTGGTCCCTTATCTTGACCTCTTTGTCGTTGGGACCAGGTATGTCTTTAACTTACTTACTTGTATTTATTATCAATATAACTTTGTCGTTGGGACCAGTATCTGTCCGCTTCCGCTCAAGTCTCCGCTCCGCTCCGCCACCGTCGTCACCTCTTTGTGACATTAGGTCAAGATCCCTTACTGCACTGATAGCCTACCGATTAGGTTATCCTTGCAGGCTCCGCTTCCACCACGTCTACAGACACCTCCGCACCAAGCCTGCCCGCCCAAGCTATCGACTGCTCTGCCTACCCACACGCTTTTGATACTAAAGACCAAACCCACATCCACCGCAGCAAAAGCAGCTCCTGGGCTGATTGCAGTTCTCAACCCTGTCCGAACGCTGCTGCCAACTCCATCAGTGAAGAGGAGAACCTTTCCGACGGTACCGTGATCACACCCATCCTTATCCCTACTCCCACTGCACCCCCATCCATTATGTCGACCTCTGAAGTCAACACAAATCAGCTCATGGCACAGCTTATCGAGCAGGTGACTCAGCTCACAGCCAACCTTCACAGAGCTGCAGCCAAGTCGAGCATGAATAAACCCGAGCTCTTCAAAGGCTCGAGTAGTGCGGAAGCCCGTCGCTTCATTGCCCAGTATCAGAGCTGGGCAGTGGAACAACCGGATTTGAAGGACAACGAAGGGAAACTGATTAAGGCGGCTCTAGGATTCTTCTCGGGAAAGGCTGCTGATTGGGCCACCCCATACCTATTGGAATTCAGTCATCACCAACAACCGTTTAATGGACGATGGGAAGACTTTAAAACAGCCTTCACCCTCCGATTCGAATCCATCGACGCAGGCATGGAAGCCCGGAATGCAATCCAGCATCTCAGGCAAGCAAAAGGTCAAACGGTAGCAGAATTTGCACAGAACTTCAAAGACATCGGCGATCGAACTGGGCTCTCAGATATCGACCTACGAGAACGCTTTCACAGTGGCCTCAACCCAGAGATTCGACAAAATCTCATCGTGGTCAACATAGCTCAGGGATTAGCCCCTACACTAGAGGAGGCAATCAGGCGAGCAATCTCGGTAGACGTATTCCTGCATGACCCCACCATGACAGGCCGTAATCAGGGTACCTCTCACATCTCCTCTCCCCCTGCCAACTCCCATGCTATGGACGTTGATGCCACGCATACCAATGGCAACAGTAGAGAAAGCTTCGTGGCCCAGATGAGAGGCAGGTGTTACGGTTGTGGTTCACAGAGTCATGAGAAGAGGAACTGCTCGTACAAGGACACAGTATGCCGCTACTGTGGGCGACGAGGTCATTTAGAGTCAGTCTGCCAGGATAAATTCATGGGTCTAGAACGCGGCCGGGGTAAGCGTCAACAACCCCGCCGTCAACAAGTCGCAGCCTCCTCTTCAACGCCTTTCACTCTCTTTCCCAATGAACCTGTCCAAATTGCGGCTTCCACTCCGGCCCCTGCTCCTGCCCCTATTGCCCAGTCCCCAGCTACCCCCGACCTCTCCATCCAAATTGCCCAGCTCCAAGAACTCCTGAACAGAGCCAATGCCATGGCCCCCGCTTCAGGCTCGCAGGAGGGTTTTTAAAGCGGGTACCCGTCTCGGCCGCACCGAGAGTACCCGTAAACCAATTTGCTATACATGCTACGTCCACATATGATTCTCTACCCTCATGTACCATATCTAATATTTCGGAATTGAACTCCAATTCGTCACACTTCCGAATTAACGCGAAATTAAGAGGAAGAAATCACAGTATAGCAACTGCGGCCATGGTTGATTCTGGAGCCACGGCTCTATTCCTGAATCAGGAGTTTGTCACCCGCCACCAAGTAAGGATCTTCCCACTCAGGAAACCCATTGGGGTCTTTAACATCGATGGATCTGCTAACCGAGCAGGGCAGATTACGCATTTTGCACGTCTAGCCCTGACTGTCGATAACCAAGAACGGTGGACAGATTTGCTGATAACCAATCTGGGAAGTGAAGACCTAATCCTGGGACTCCCCTGGCTACGTAAAGCCAATCCAGATATTGACTGGGAGAAGGGACGACTCTCGGTTAGACCACAACGGACAACGATAGAGGAGGTAGAAGAACAAGACACTGTGGAGGAAATTGAAACAGTCATCACTCCCGAAACCCCACTGAACTTAGCAGAGGAAGAGGAGGCAGATGAGTCGCCGATACACCGCATTCGAGCCAACCGACAAACCCGGCGTGCATGGGTGAAGTCAGGCATCCTACACGAACAAACAGAAGAGGTCTGGTGCGCAGCAGGATTCACATATTCCCAACAGCTAGCGGAGCAGGCCTACAAAGCAAAACCCGTGAAAACCTTCGAAGAAATGATCCCAGAGCCCTATAGGGATTTCAAAAAGGTATTCTCTGAAATGGCCTCAGAACGTCTCCCTGAACACAAACCCTGGGATCACGCCATTGAACTGATCCCAGGAGCACCCGAAACCATGCGTACGAAAGTCTACCCAATGTCATTGAACGAACAAGGCGAACTCGACCGTTTTCTGGATGACAACCTCCGAAAAGGCTACATTCGCCCCTCAAAATCGCCACTGTCTTCACCTGTCTTCTTTGTGAAGAAGAAGGACGGGAAGCTCCGTTTTGTACAGGATTACAGGAAACTAAATCAAGTAACCCTAAAGAACCGCTATCCTCTCCCACTGGTTGCTGACATCGTCAGCCGCCTGCAGGGGGCACGGTACTTCACCAAATTTGATGTCAGATGGGGCTACAACAATGTCCGAATTAAGGAGGGTGATGAATGGAAGGCTGCTTTCGCAACCAACCGAGGGTTATTCGAACCCAGTGTAATGTTCTTTGGTCTCACCAACTCCCCAGCGACCTTCCAAGCACTCATGAATTCCATCTTTTCAGACCTAGTGGCAGCGGGGAAAGTAGCAGTGTACCTAGATGACATCCTTATCTTCAGTAACGAGCTACAACAACACCGGCAGATAGTGCGGGATGTACTAAAACGGCTAGAGAAACATGACCTCTATCTACGACCCGAAAAATGTGAGTTCGAGGAGCTTCAGATCGAGTACTTGGGACTAGTGATATCAGAAGGGGAAGTGCGCATGGATCCGGTAAAAGTGACTGCAGTTCGTGACTGGCCTACTCCAAAGAACCTGCGAGAGCTGCGAGGATTCTTAGGTTTTGCCAACTTTTACCGTCGATTCATACAGAACTTTGCCCGCATAGCACGCCCTCTGAATGACCTAACCAAGAAAGACTCAGGCTTCAACTGGGGAACACATCAGCAGCAAGCATTCGACACCCTAAGGGAAGCTTTTGTCACAGCTCCGGTACTGGCACTCTGGGACCCCAACAGGCTCACACAACTCGAGGTAGATGCATCAGGCTTTGCCACAGGAGGAGCTCTAATGCAGAAACAAGACGATGGTCAGTGGCACCCAGTAGCATTTCGATCAGCCTCCATGCAACCAGCCGAACGAAATTACGAAATCTATGACCGGGAGATGCTGGCAATCATTGAAGCACTAAAGGACTGGAGAAGCTTCCTGGAAGGATCACCGCAGACCTTCGAGATCATCACCGACCATGCAAACCTGGAATTCTGGCGCTCTGCACAGGACCTTAGCCGACGACAAGCGCGTTGGGCACTATGGTTATCCCGATTCGACTTCCGGCTGACTCACCGCCCAGGCAAGGCAAACACACAGGCAGATGCTCTGTCTCGCATGGCAACGCATCAGGTGTTGGACAGTGAAGACAACCGACAACAGACCGTTCTGAAACCAGCCCACTTTATGCAAGTGGCAGCAGCCTCACTACAGAACCCGTTAGAGGACCGCATCCAGAAGGCCTCGCAAAGAGAGGCCCAAGTACTCGAAGGACTGGAAGAGCTCAGGAGGAGCGGCCTCCAACGCTTGGCCAATGGGATAGCAGAATGGGAGGAGGATAACGGACTGGTGTACCACCGAGGTAGGGTATATGTCCCACCAGAGGATGACCTACGGACAGAAGTACTCAAACAATGCCACGACAACCCCTCCGCTGGTCACCCCGGACTTCACAACACCCTCGATCTCGTTAGCACCCACTTTTGGTGGCCCACCCTGCGATCCTTTGTAGAAAAGTATGTGGAAGGATGCGAAACTTGTGCTAGGAAAAAGATACAGAGACACCCACGAGCAGTAACACTACCCCTAGATGTCCCAGCAGGTCTGTGGGAAGAAGTGGGAGTTGACCTGATCACACAGCTGCCCAATTCACAAGGATACGATGCCATCCTTGTCTGCACCGACCTCTACGGGAAACAAATCCACGCAATCCCTTGTACCACATCAATCACAGCAGCAGGTGTCGCTGACATCTACTACCGCGAAATTTTCCGCCTCCATGGCCTCCCCCTCCGCTTTGTATCAGACCGAGGACCCCAGTTTGCAGCAAAGCTCATGCGATCACTACTCTCCCGCCTGGGAATCAAATCCAATCTCACATCGGGATACCACCCCCAAGCGAATGGGCAAACCGAGCGGGCAAACCAAGAAGTCGAAAAGTATCTCCGGCTGTATGTGGGACGTCGTCAGGATGACTGGGCAGAGCATTTGCCAATGGCGGAGTTTGTGATTAACTCACGTACCCACTCTGCACTTGGAATCTCCCCATTCGAGCTCACTTACGGCTACCTCCCCCTATTTAACATTCCCGTTGGTCAGCGAAGTGGGATTCCAGCAGTGGATGATCGCATTCAGATCCTTCGAGAGGTGCGACAGGATGCCGGGGCAGCTCTACACCTGGGAAAAAGATGGCAAAAGGAAAACTATGAACGAGGAAAACGAAAGGCACATCAGTTCCAAGTAGGAGATCAGGTCTGGCTAAGCGCAGAAGACATCAAGCTCCAACTTTCCAGTGAGAAACTTGGGGATCGACAGCTAGGACCTTACGCCATTTTGGAGAAGGTTGGTCCCCTGGACTACCGCCTGGACCTCCCACTGTCACTGGACCGCATCCACCCAGTATTCCACGTTGATAAACTGTACCCTTGGAGAGGGAACACCATCAATGGCGAAATTGCAACACCACCAGAACCAGTATACCTAGAAGATGAAGACGAGCCAGAGTACGAAGTTGAGGACATCTTGGATAGTCGGGTTAGGTGGAAGAGGTTAGAGTACTTGGTAAAGTGGAAGGGATATGACGCAGGACACAACTCATGGGAACCCGCTCAAAATCTTGAGCATGCACCAACCACTGTCCGAAAATTCCACAGAAAGCATCCCCAGGCGGCAAAAGCTTGACCATCGAGGACAATGGTCATAAGGAGGGGGGTAATGTCATGAAGTGAGCCCCCCCCCCCTATCATTTTCCTTTCTTTACGATACACCATCCAAGCCCTCCTACCTACAATAATCACTCCGGAGCATTCCATTCCATTCTATTAGTTCCGTTCCATTCCTTGTGCCTGAGCTATACAGTATTATCTCATAGTTCCCACGCTCCACCTTGTATATATAAGCCAGCCCCCACAACCTGGTCCCTTATCTTGACCTCTTTGTCGTTGGGACCAGGTATGTCTTTAACTTACTTACTTGTATTTATTATCAATATAACTTTGTCGTTGGGACCAGTATCTGTCCGCTTCCGCTCAAGTCTCCGCTCCGCTCCGCCACCGTCGTCACCTCTTTGTGACACAGACACTGGCTCTTTGTCCTGGCTTCATATTTCTCGCACTCATCCCGATAATTGTCTGTTTCGTAATAGAGTTTGGTGACCTGTGAATTTTGCAATGGCATGGTGAGAACATAGAATTTCCCATCCAGACTATCTTCATGATCTGAGTGGCAGCAAGGTTGTTCAAAAAGAGGCTTGATACAGCTATGCCAGCCTCGCAAAGTATGATATTTGAGATGCTCTTTACATTTCTGAAATTCATTGGTAATGTTAAGACTGGATCTGGATAATGACAATATGAGCATATCTCAATCACCTTCTGATGCTCTTTATACACTTTATTGTAGTTCAAGTCTTCTTGGACACTCCCCTTTTTCTTCACCTCTTTATGCATGAGCTCTCGCATGCGACCAAAGACAAAACTGCGATAGAGTTTTTGCATGAGAAGCATGTTGTCAACATAATCCTTTGTGATCCCTAAAAATCTGTTGAAAAGCAATGAGAGCTTGGTGTGTTGAAGAAAGAATTGTTAACATACTGGTATCCACCTAATGAAAATACCTGTGTGAAAGTAACAAGAGCGAGGCCTTCATGGACAAGATTGAAGTACAAAGTTGGAGTACCAAAGACATCAGGGCAGAACCAACTAAGACTGACTTCCTGCATACAGGCAAACATCATCTTGATCTTGTCATCAGGAATTTGCGCAATCTTTGATGCTGTATCACTGCCCGCCATCTTACATTCATGACGCAAAATTTGTAGTCTATTGAGGACATCCACGGAGAATGTGTTAATTGTAGTAAGGGACTGTCTGAGCGTAGCATGGGGATCATCACCAAGGGAACGGCTATGTGTAATTTAGCTATAGCAGCAACTTGAACAAAGAATGATAACCTACTTCTGTTCAAAAGCAGCAATTTCAGCTGGAGTTGGAGGATCTGGAACCATGACAGCCTTAAAAGCACCCATGAATGCTCTAATATGAATCACAATTCCATCCTAGAGGTATCCCAGACAATTGTTAGGCAAGCAAAAAAAAATCAAGTGAGTTGCACTCCGCACCCTTAGACATTCAGCTCCTCCATTTGGATCCTCTTTCAAGTCCTTTCGGCCAACATGATAATGGCATTCCCTCGTCTTTCCCTAGTTTTCCTGGATGATGAATGTTTCTGCAAGCCATCATCATCTGGCTGCTGTTGCTGAGTCGATGGTTGAGGTGGCAGCGGCAGCTGTGATGGACCTGGGCCTGATGTAGTATGTTTCTTCTTCTTCTTCTTTTTGTGCTGCTGCTGTTTGGTACCCTTACTACCATCAGCAGTGGGATCATCATCATCCTCTGCACAATGGTTCCCTTTCTTTGAGTTTGACAAAGATGGACCTGGCTGAGATGATGAAGGCGGAGTGGGCATCTAAAAGAAGTGAATTTAGAGGCAAAGTGTAGTACACAACATGTTTCATTACTCACTATCAATCACTTTTTGAAGGTAAGATGAGAAGAGAAACACTGGCAGGAAGGAGAACAGAGAAAGCCAAAATGCACGAGGAAAGCCACATGTTAATTGCCAGGTGGCTTGACAAAGAGATTCATGATCACAGCGCAGCTCGAATACTCAGGTGACAGCGACAAAGCAAGATGTGTACAGTATATCATAACAAGATTAGGAACATGCATTACATCAGTCGACATTCCACCTGCCTGTTCACATGCCTGTTCACCTGCCTATAAGGCAGTATAATTTCGAGTGCCCTGGGAAATGCCGCCGGTGTGACTAAAGCCATCACATGTACAGAAGACAATCTGTAAAACAATAGTCAGTACATAATCCTCAAATCTACACAAATGTGTAACCATTCAGGAGTAAAACCAAAAACAATTTCTATGAATAATGTAAGTTAATTGGATAATGTCAAAAGAAATGTACCACCTCTGGTGGATAAGTAGGAGAAGGAGTAAGTAAAACATATTGTAGAAGAAATATTCATATGGCCCAAAGGGATGTCCATATGTCTACCTAGCTGTGCATCATTTAATTGGATCCCTTGTCCCTGTCCATGGTCTCCTTTGACATAATCACATGGCACAGTTTATATCAATCAACCAAGCTAAAGAATGACTAAAGGAAAATCTGCAACAGTCCAGGATGCCCAGTAGTGGGGTCATCATGTCAGAGTACCTCCATTCAAAGGTTATCATCTGATGGCACATAGAACTCTACCCCAGTGGTATATTAGTCCATTTTTCCTCCTCCCATTCTGCAATCTGTCATGAAGTGAGCCACCCCTATCATTTTCCTTTCTTTACGATACACCATCCAAGCCCTCCTACCTACAATAATCATTCCGGAACCTTCCATTCCATTCTATTAGTTCCGTTCCATTCCTTGTGCCTGAGCTATACAGTATTACCTCATAGTTCCCACACTCCACCTTGTATAGATAAGCCAGCCCCCACAACCCGGTCCCTTATCTTGACCTCTTTGTCGTTGGGACCAGGTATGCCTTTTACTTACTTACTTGTATTTATTATCAATATAACTTTGTCGTTGGGACCAGGTATCTGTCCGCCTCCGCTCCGCCACTGTCGTCACCTCTTTGTGACACAATCCTGTTTACCAGATGTTGTAGTAAGTACCTGGGCTTCCCTTTGTGAAAATTTCTGGATCTGGTCTTCCAGGTAGATTAAACATAAGATAGTGGTCCCAATCTGAATAAATTGTGCCAGTTTGGAGACTGTTTGCTGCCAATTGTTCTCACTGTCAAATTCCTTGGTGGGATGACATATGAGAAAGAGGGTGAATACCAGTCAATCTCACTGACATGCTACCCGATGACCTCACTTTTCAGGACATTGCAGACTGAAGTCACTGAAGCCATTGCAGACACAACAAACACATCACCTCTGGGTTTCTCACAACAATCTTACTGTCAGGTGAAGTGAGCCTTCCAATTGCAACAAAACTTCATGACAGCACTGTTGAACAGCAATTAGTAACACAGGCAATGTGAGATGCTCACTGGGTGTATTGAGGTCTTGAGGGAAATCAGATAGAGAAGTGAGAATGTTAGAATACTCTTGAATAAGAGGCTTAAAGTTACAGAGGAACTGACTGTTTATCTGATATGCTTGCAACAGCATTTTCAAGCCCAAAGGAAAACCATAAGTAGTGGAAGTAGATACTTCATGTTCTTACACATGATTCAGGAAGGTACCTTTGAAATTGCAAGCTCAATGTCTAGATAGATCCCAAGAAGTCTCCGCTAGTACTATAGTACATAATGCTAGCCATAAGTACTGTGTTGCATATCATTCTCTGAACATATCTCAAGGCTATGATCATGTCAAGTATGAACATGATACTTGACAGTTTCTTTCAAAACCTTCTGTCAAGTATGAAGATAGCAAGTCATCATCATGATTCACAACAATGAGAAATCTGAAAAATATCTGTGGAACTAAGATTGTGATTGTAAACTTTAAAACTATTGTAGATACACAGGCCGGAACCACCATTGATCTGTCTTTCCGTGCTTCAAATGTCCTGTCTGGAAAGTCAATGGTAAACCTTCTGCAAGAACAGTCTCTGGAATCTCCATTGTGATCATATCCACCTGGGGCCTTCCCATTGACCCTGACAACACAGAAAGTGGAGATACCAAATCCTTCAGCATATCATCAATTGATGCTGTAATCAGATAATCAAGCACTATATCAGCAAAGATACTAGGTCCAAATGAAACATTTAACAGTTTGACTTGTTGTACAGGTGGCATCAATCCAGGTTCATCTAAACTATACATATCATCAGACAAAGATCTGACTATGTTGAAGAGGTTAGTCCAGGTATAGTAGGTGGAATATATTCTGAGTTGTAAACATTCCAACTGGGGAAACATAGAGAATTTGAGGTTGAGATGGAGAGCTATTCAAAAAAACAAGATCAGAATCTGTACTGTAGAGACAAGCAAGGGTGTTCTGACTTGATTTATCCAAATCCAAAGTCAGATGAGTCAATGACCCTTGTACTTTGGAGAGAATGAACGCATAATTATAATTCACTGGCATCAGGGACAGTGCCAGATAGCGTAAGCTCCCCAGAGAGAATACATCACGATTGAGAAATGCATCTTCAATCAGGATAGTAGATTCAGAGTCAAAGCCTTGGATAAAGAGACGCTCGAGGGAGGATTTGGACGAGTTTTCCAGCAGGCGGTTGTCATCCGTCATTACATGTGGTACTATCTCACCCGAAGGATACAGCGCAGGACTGTCTGAGAGAAAATCATCCGAACCTTGAGGTTTACTGATATGAAGATGGGGATAGAACGGCTCGCGTAGACCTCCGAGGGACAATGATCGAAGTTTGGGAGCATTTTTAGCAAGGAGATCTAATAACGCATCTCCAATCGAACTGGAACCATATTTCTCTAACTGGAATCCAGGATACTCATCGATGTAAATATGGTCCAGAGTATCGGCGTTGGATTTGATGAGCATTGCTAGCTGATAACTCGGCCAATTATATGAATTTGTGAGGCCATGTTCTGAAGGCGGTGTCCAACTGAACACATTCCATGGAATATATATGAACCTCAAGTTTCTGAATGGTAGTGCGTGAAGGCCAGCGCCCGGTCCCCAAGGTAGATCAACAGCGTCCCATCGAGCCTTTTGTCTCTCTCGAAAATCTTCATTCGTCCATCTGGGTCGGCATTGTGAACCATAATCATCACCACTAGTATATCCAAGCCAATCACGGAAGTACTTTTTCACTGGTAACCGTTGAGGACCGCATCGAATGGAGGACGCTAGCTGTAAACCGCGGACATAGGGAAGAGCGCTTGTGATAGACGTTAAGAACGACTGGGTGGGCTGAGGATTTTCTGCAAGTGGTGAATGTAGAAATTCTCTGTCCTGTTCGGACATGTAGTCATGAGGATCCACAATATATTCGAGAGAAGCTTTGCGCTTCACGTTAGCGTAGGCACGACGAATCGCCTGCAGATCCTGAGGCCTGAGGATGAGATAGCGGAAGAGATGGTAGCGTGCCCGATGTAGCCATAGTCTACCCACGAGAGATAAATTCTTAAGCTCTTTCACAGAATCATGAAATTCGTCGATAAAACAGTCGATAATGTCCTGTGGTAGATGGGACATGGTGGTACACTGTAACGTTGCTATCAGAAACGAACGGCCGCCAGTTCACGAATTACTTATTTGTTCACATGGTGGAAGCCGTTTCTTTTTCAAATGACGATGCCTCCTTCTCCTCTCTCACAACGTTCTGATACTCTTATCACGGGAACTACAATGCTATTCTTCCCGCTTTACCTTCAACTAATCTCAACTTCCAATCTCAAAGCTATAGTGAGCCTCGAATACCCCAGACGAAACGCTTTCGGACCCGAGTTTTCAGCACACCTTCATACTATGTATGTATCATGAAAGACGAGATCCTTTGGAACGATCTCATATCTTTGATCAAGAGTCATGAAGAAGAAATTGCTGTCGTGGAGCAGGTGTTGTTACCTGAGTTAGCACCGTGCATGCCTGATCTATGTAATCTTTACGTGCGATTCTCGATGTTTTCAATGGCAACAAAATTTATTCATGCGTTAATCTGATGTACAAAACTTCTTTCATATCGGCTCATGGCTCATGTTTGTATGGATGCACAATGTACATAACTTCGCCGGCATCCTTTGTCCCAACCTCGTTCGCGAGTCGAGCCCGGTACGGGAAGTACAGATGTGCACAGTACCTGGAGGACCACAACTCTTGTCCACCCCGACCTCGACCTCATCCTCACAATCACCTCATTCTCAATCCTCTCCTGTGTCCCTGTCTTCATCGAACACAAACACAGGCAATACTACGAGGATTGACGAGTTAAATGGAATGTAATATTATGTTCCGTTCGAGCTCGACGATCAATATGAGTATGGTCACCGAGACGAGGATGGCGTTTGGCGCGACGGACACGGACCAGAACAGAGTAGAAGCAGAAATAGGAATTCTGTCGAACGTCGCACTGACGATTTCGAGTTTGTGAACAACGCTGGGAGAGGAAATTAACATCCTAACTTTGTGCACCACTCAACTTTCGAGGGCGACGGACCATAAGCGAACGTCAGCTTCTACTCATCCAATTACTCTCACTCTCCCCACATCCTCACGCCGTCTTCGACTCTTCCGGTGCACATGTACATTTCCATCCCAATCCTCATTCTCTACTTCCATCTCTCGTCCAATCTGTCCTATGCGCGACATGCAGTAGAAGCCAAACCCGGTCATCCAGAAGAAACGTGAGGGCTTCGTTTTTTGACTATCGGACTCAACGGCAAAAGATCGAGCTAGATAAACTCGAATAGTATCGGTAGATGAACTAAGCTGGCACATCCAACTCTGACTGGGTTTGCTGCGTTGAAATCACGCCCGAAGGTTGTTTCTTTCACACCCCCTGCTGAGCTGCCGCCAGTGCCGCCAGCTGTCTGTGCTGGTGGTAGGTGGAATTAGAGCGGAAGGACTCATCTCATCATCTCTAATCACTGCCAATCCAGCCTAACACTGCACAATATTTAACCCCCTCGTTCTCTGTCCCCTCTCACTCGCCCAATCTGCATCCTAGCAAAGCCGGGTCCATAATGAGGGTTTCGTTTCGACTATCCGACCCAATGGCAAGAATTTGAGTCAGAAAGGCTCGCTTAGTTCTGGAAGAGATACGAAGCAGACACATGGGATCCAGAAGAGCATCGAGTCTAACGTTGCTCAAACCCGAGTTGCTACTGAAGGTTTTCTCTACACCTCCTGTTGAGGCGTTGCCGGTGCCGCCAGTTGATTTTGTTGGTGATAAAGGAGGGAGTGGGTACGAGAATATACATTGCTTGGAACCATTCCGTCCTGTTGCTTGTGAAGCGGGAACTGGAGGAGGACGAGGATGAATAGCGTGTAGCGTGGCCGACGATTGGGATGTCCAACAAACTGAGGCTCTGCGTTTGCTCCGACGTATTTTGCTCCCAACCCTTCGAGACACTACGATGAACTTTATTCGACGTTGATGATGTCGTAGTATCCCCTGGGAATGGCCGAAACCTGGATAGGTCAACGGGCTGGACGTCACGCACGAATGCTGCCATCCATCGTGGATTATGACTTTTCTGCAAGGCCTTATTCACACTTCGGCCTCCAGCTCTATGGAACTACACCTGCTATCGTTTCAATCTCCGAACGGATCCAGTCTTATCTCAATACTGCTGATGCTTGATACATTCATCAAACCGAACAACTCGCGGGATTTTGAAAGACGCCTTTCCGCGACAGCTCAACTCCAGGCTGAACACCACACCATTCAATTTGTATACCTATCGGTCATCTGTTGCAGAACACGCCAAAAGCTGTAGGTGAGTCGGAGTTGATTTTTACCATGATTTTGATTATTTCAATACAAAGTGAGAGATATGAGAGACAAGAGGACCTACTTACTGGTGATTTATACTATCATGAAGGGGATCTTCTGCCGCATGTAGGCTACCCATGTATGTAACGACTCACAGCAACCATCTAGTAGGAACCTCATTTGTGTTATTTTTCTCTTCTTATCAGTTCATGAGATTGAAACACATGAGAATTTCTATATGTACCAAAACATTTATAAGTAGCCTAGAATTTTTCGAATGACACATATCCCTTCTTGCAATTGCCCAAATCTTACTGCAGTCACATTGGTTTTTACTCCTATCCTGTGTTGACTCGAATATGTCCTCTCAATCCAATACTATGATGCCCAATGTTATTACTTTGTATCCTCCTGACTGTGGATATGAGTGTGCCGAAATTGTGAGTCTTGACCATCCTGATTCTCAGGCAAACTTATCGATCTTGATGCATTGATGTATCATAGGTCACTGTTTTGCGCAACAAGATAATGCTGTATGACGGCGCCCCACATGGATGTTACATTGCTCCGAACAGCCCGGAGGGTGATCAGTATTTGTTCAAATTCGTCAATGGGCAAGATGCAATAAAGGCATATCATGAATATCTCCAAACACCGAGAAAGTCCAATATGCCCAACTTGCATACCAGTAAGCCTAGCTATTATAAGATTACTGATAGTAGAATGAATCCAGGAGTATGTCAACTGTCTCTGATCATACCGAAATAGCCCTGACTACTCCAACATCTCATGCAGAGTCATCCTGTGCCCATGAGGACAGGTCAGAAACCATACGGCAATAGATCTGAGTTTGATTATCTGTCTCAGATACAATCATCTAGGATGGCTGGACCAGATAATATCACAAGACCTGATATTACCCCAAATACAGTGCAAATCCGCAAGAGTGACAACAACTCTCTGCTCCCTTTGCAAGAGATTCAGATCAGAGATGGATTACGAGGAAAGGAACGGAGTAAGTTTTCTTGCTGTCTTGGCTACTAGTCAGATAATCTTTTGATATGTGGATTGTGCAACAGAAATATACTACTATTTCTGTGCTGTAAGTAATTAGGCATTGAGTTTTGAGGTCTGGGCAGTACCTGATTAATAATATCAGGATGCCAATGATGCAGTTTCTGACCTTGCAGACATGAAGTTTCTACTTCCCATTGATACAGGTAGATACAACAGATAGAGTGATGTAAGCCATATGCTGCTTTGTGCTGACATCAGGCTGTATTTTACAAGAAATACTCATAGGTTTGCTGATCTTTAAACCGCGTGAAAAAAGTTGACAACAACGTTTACTTTTAGCTGGTTGCTTGCACGAGACCTTGAGTACATCAAGGCAGTGTATGAGGATGCAAAAGGAAGACCAATTGCACAGCTTACACCTCAGTGGCCTCCTAATTGCAATTCAAGCCTAGAGGATATTCGATGGCCTCATCGAGTCAATCCTCCAGAATTAAAGAATTCACGATTGGAACAGAGTGTTCTGACATACGGAAGCACTAGTCGTGTTGGTAAGTGACATTTTTAGATGATAGCTCAATGCTCATAAACAAGCAGTTATAAGGCATGGTCCCATAGATTTAGGAATCCGTGTGACATTGTATGGGTGGGACTGGGCTAGACAAGATGTTTCACGGCAAGGACTCAAAATCTACAATGGATTTGATGTGGCAATTGGAGCTAATGAGGGGATAATAAGAGAGGGATATGATGGAAACATTGGGCTGGGTCCTAGGCTGTAAGTTCAATCTACTTTTGCCAGAACTTGTCAAAGATCCAACATGCATTATGGCCCAGTGATGGGCTGTATGAGTCTACCAAGGTTTGTGACTATTATGGTTTGCCTCATCAGTAGCTATCTAACAGGTTGTTGACTACTTTTGAAAATCTACTAGAACTTCTTTGCCGCAATTGAAGGACCTGATCACGTTGAAGATGTAAGGCTTACCTCACTGATCGACTTGTACTGTCCATTGAGGTTTTTCAGCCTTCCGTGTTTATCATTCGGCTTCTACATCCTGCTGTCCTCGAAGAGTTAATCCCTTGGGATTGCCGAGTGTAAACATTTTTATCAAGGCTGTCTTATTGATGATACTAATGTCCAGCTTGAAGGTTTAACCTCATATCCTTTGGTCCTAACTTTCCATTCCAAGTACCTCTCAATCCTGAGAGTCAATTCAGTGCTCCAATTCCTACTATTAGTCTCAATCCACACTACCGGCCTGAATCTTGGACAGTCAAGCTTCTCAGAATTGGTATAATTAGCCATGGGAACTCGGACAACCATGTCCATGCATGGATTGACATGGAGGACTCTTCTACCCCAACATCCAGCAGAGGTAGTAATCAAGGAATTAACATACTCATGGATACAGGTAGATATCTCTATTATCCCATTTACAACTGCATGATGTTGATTTCATAACTAGGTGCTCCACTCACTGTTCTCCCTGACCATGTAGTGTCAAAAATTCTGTCAGATGAACATTAGCTTGGTCCATCCAGTGAACAAATAGATTTAGATATTATCGATAGCATGAGTTCAAATGCACATGATACTCTCCCCAAAAAATTCGTTTGTTTTGAATTCCAAGGCGAAGGCTCCCATGCAGTCAAGGTTACAGTCCGAGCAAAGGACTTTTTGTATTGGTACCCTAGCATAAGAGCTGGGGATGAGCGAAAGTTTTATTGTGCTATCAAGGGATCTAGAGGAGATCAATATATTTTAGGCCAGGTAAGCTTTTTGATTTTCATGACAATTCGAAAAGGCAATGTGATCATTCTGACAGAGCTGGTATTGGGCTGCAATTGTCAAACATGTATCACCAAGGGACCGATACAGAGCTCCTTATGTGCAGGTTATGCCAAATGCTTTCTTCTCTGATAAAGTGACGAGGAAAAAAATTTATCCCAAGGATATGATACTTCAGTCAAGGCCTCCCCGTTCGCACCAGCAGAACTACAATCAGTATGCAATATAACTACAATTTAGATGTACCCTATTGACGCGAAATACAAGAACTATGCTATCAATGATCCAATGATTATATTGAGAACGTGAAAGTACGATTGGCGAACTATTGCAAGCCCAAGGACATGGTAACAAAGTTGAATTCATGTTTGCGAAGGTTGGCACACCATGATTTAATTTAGGTCTCCAACTTGAACTCAGCCATTTCAAGAATACACTAAAGTACCCCTGAGGTTCGGTAGGCAGCAAAGACCTTCCAAAAGGAAGGAGAATACATACATTTTTCATGAGGGGCGAAGTACCCGACCTCGCAGCTGAGTAGTCAACAAAGGTATGTTCTTGCTCTAAACTAAATATAGCCCATCTCAGACTGTTATAGTTCCAGCAAGAGGATATACCACTCCAATTCAAGGACCCAAAAATCATCAACTCATCTATTAGCCTGTTTTCTGGGACTGATTGCAAGAACTCTTGCTCATTCCAGAGATTGTCTTGCAAATGCAATGGGACACGCAGCGCTACTACAGGTATGACATTGAGTCCGGTACATGGAAACACTTCATTGAGCATTTCATGCTCGCAAGGTCTCCTCACACTTTGATTAGGAGAAACTTTCAGAAGGAGCCAAACTGTTATGCATTGTCCTCTATGCAGACAAGAATAAACTTTTGTCTTTTGGCACTGACAAAGGCTATCCTGTTACTGTCAGATACACTAATCTTCCCATGGACATCTGCAATGGTGCTGGGGCTGCCGGCGGACAAGTTGTAAGGTGGTTACCTGTGGGAAGTGGTTTCTGATATATTGAAAATTTATGACCTAAACTCTCATCAATATAGGTGGCAGAGGATGCTGCTCATAGTGGGAAAGCATATTACACTAATTTCAAGCAAATAATTTGGCACAAATCAATCAGAAAAATCTTTGAGTCAATTGTACAACATTCCAAGACTGACTACACCATCAAATGTGGTGATATAATCTCTCAAACTGTATTTCTGCTTGTACTAATTAGTTCAGCCTATTTCAAAGAGCAGTAAGTGTATTCCATTGCATGCAAGTTGTTCCATATCAATTTCTCAAAATCAACTATGAGTCTTTGGATACCTGGCAGTTGGAAACAGACCTGTTCATGCTGTAATCCTAGCTTTCACAATGTACCAAGGCTCGACTTCATCATGTTCCATAGCAAATCCAGCCCAGTGTTTGCTCAGCTGCTCTATCTTTTTGTCTGTACAGTGGCCAAAACCAAGTAACCACTCGCCCTTATACAACCCTAAAAGGTGGTAACAAATTGTTTCTTGCATGACAAAGATCTTGGTCTGCTTTGTGTCTGCAAAGAATGACAAACTAAATTCATTTTAGTGCTGTCCATTATTTGTGGTGCAATCCTGGTGACAAAGTTGGATGATTCTTTGAATACCAATGAAATGCTAGTGGCAACATGTTTCTATGGGTCAAGAAACATTTTCCTGGGCTTACAGATGGTAGGTAGTGATACACCGGAAAATAATCTGTACCTAAACCTGTAAAAGTTAATTTCGAGTTTTTCAGGTACAGAATTTAGAAAGTCTACAGTACATTGTACACTAGTCATTTTGTACAGATGTTAGCTATAGATAAACTTTGCGGGTTCTCAGTAGCCAAGCACAGTTACAGAAGCTACTTAGGCATGCTAAAACCCATTCTTTGTGCCCATGTTACTGTTCTCTAGTTTCCTACAAAAGTTTTGGACTATTATATTTATGCAGCAGTGTATATTAGAACTTGGCATGGCAGAATGAAGGACAGGGAGTTTCGGGAAAATGCTAGTTTTAATAGCTTAGAAAGCATATGGATATTGACAGGCACTGCCAGATCATATGGGCCAGTGAAGTAATATTAATACCACCACACACACACACACATTGTTATGATTGTGCACTGAGGGATCATTGAATTAGTATCACAGGGTTAATCATGGGAGATGAATATGTGAAGGAGAATGCTTTGTGAAGGTAATGATCCTAAGAGTTAGTCAGACCTCAACTCCACTATGAATGGAGTCCTTAACATGTCACATGTCCAAGAGAGAAGAAGTAAAAATGTGTTCCATTTGCAATGACCTTTGCAGAACATACTGACAAGAGGAGAGATTTAAAATGATGATACAAATAGTAGATGATTAATTGGTATCACTATCAAAGTGCTATCAAGGTTGATATTTAAACTGAAGTACCTTTATAATGTAGGATAAGTCAGGATCATGAAACAATACTAGACCTGAATGGGTTAGCTTGTCAGGATAACAAAGGAAAGGATATAAAAGGGATAGTACAGATCCAATAAGGATGAGAAAAGATAATGAAGTGATTCTTCACATCGGAAATCCTTTGCAAAGGAAATATGTAGTGATAAAGGATGGAAGTGATATATCTAAAGTGCAGAAAGGATTGCAAAGCTTTTGTCATGAAACAATCTTTTTCGTTATTCTTTTCTTTTATTTACTTACCTAATCGTCAAAGCGCTTACACTAGCGCTTGTTATATTTTCATTATCATCTAGGTTACACGCGTCAACCTTATTGTTCTCGCGTTGTCGTTTCACTTAGGTGCGACTCTCTCGTGCCTGTCAGCTCATTGACAGGACGACGTCATTATTGTTCCGCCTCCATGCCTCTTTTCATATTGCCTTATTGTTTACTCACCTAATACCTACAGCTTTACTTATGGATATGAGCAACTCTTATTGTAGATCCTCACGGTTACGGCACGAGATGTCTCTCACGGCTTCATATCCCATTAGTATATAAGACTTAGTATTTTGTAGTTATATTCCTTAGCTCTATTCTTGTCTATTCTCCTCGGTAGCTAGACTTGTAGTTGGGTTGTCTTATCCATTCTCTTTTACTTTTTCGCCCTCTTGCTCATCGTCTATTGTGTGACGCCTGGTTGTCTCTTGTGAGAGCTAGCGAGTCGCTGACAGCTTTGTAAGGACTTATCTTCACACAGATATAACAATATCCTTTTGAAGATCATCAGTTTTCTGATTGACATTGATGCTGGAGCTGTTAGCAACTCACTAGCTCTCTCAAAAGATAGCCAGGCACCAAACAATAGATGATGAGCAAGAGGATGAATGAGATGATAAAGCAATATAAAACCCAATACAAGTCTAGCTACTGAGGAGAATAGATGAGAATAGAGCTAAGGAATATAACTACAAAATATCTTATCTTATATATGTATGGGAAATGAAGTCATGAGAAGTATCTTGCACTGTAATTGTGAGGATATATAATATGAGTTGCTCATATCCATAAGTAAAGCTGTAGATATACAATAAGTAAACAGACAATATAAAAGAAATGTGGATGCGGGACAATAATGTCAATGACCTGTCAATGAACTGACAGGCACAAGAGAGTCACACTTGGATGAAACAACAATGCGAGAATGGCAAGGTTGCCATGTGTAATCTAGAATGGAAATGAAAATATAATAAATGCTGATGTAAATGCCAGGATGCTTAAGTAGAGGAATATTAAATGAAAAGAAAAGAATAATAGAAAAAGATGCTTTTGTAACAGGAGCCATATCTAGTACTGAATCTTTGGTGCAGGAGCTCATCACTTGCATAGACACTTTTCTTAATCATCCTTCATGGAAACTGCTTCTTCATGGCTGGCTTCAACTTTCCAGTCATATCACCTAGTCTCTGAATGTCCTACCTTGGGGTCACCCAGCTCTGTCAGAGATGAATTCAAAGGTTTCTAGCAAAGATGGAATGAAATTGGGGGTGCCTATCAATGTTGCTGTCAGGGAAAGATTGTCTTGGTTCAGAGATGTTATTCCTCACTCTGTTGGGGTTCATTTACTCAGTGATGGAACATGGAAGGATTATGATGTGGACATGGTTCTCTGGTGCAATGCAAGTAAAGTCAGACTTGGGTTCTGTTATGCTGGAAATGGCTTCTTCTATGAACTCTCTCTCGAAGATGGATCTCCTTTGGTGGATATCTTCTTTCTGGAACTCTTAGCTATCCTTTCAGCTCTGGATTTTGTTTCACATCTACAGTCTCCACCTGAACAGGTTCTTATATATTCTGACAATCTTGATTCAGTCAATACATTCAACCCCATAGCAGTCAAGAATGCCTCTCACAATGCTCCTTTACTTACTGCATGTGGTATCATCCTTTGCTCAGGAGTTGACCCTCAGGTCAGACATATCCCCAGGAAAGAAAATGTTCGTGCAGATTCACTCTCTTGGCTTTTGATCAAGAATTTTATGCTCCAATTTCCTGCTTATTGTCATGGGACCCCCATTCTCCTTTCACATCAGATTGTTGCTGACCTTGTATTTTTGCTCGCCATCTATTTGTCACTCAGGGGACCGCTGTCACGGTACTCGGTCTGAAATTTTCTTGCAAGAAGATGGATCTCTAGAACCGGTTCGACAAGTATTTCTTCTCTGTTCTGAGCCGGGAGTTTGGAGGGCACTCTGTGTGTGCTGACTCAGCTACATTCTTTGCCAGTTTAGGTGTATCGGAAACTGTCATCCAAGCTTTGGGTAGATGGTCCTCGGAGGCTTAGAAAATCTATATATGTGATCACCCTACCAGCTGGCTTCTCAGCATGCATCTCTGCGCTAATATCTGGCCTTCATTCCTCGTCTTCTTGCCGCTACTCCATCATCATCCTTTTTCACCTCCTCCCTCCCCCCCACACATCATTGTTAGCTCGTCTTTTATCCCATCTGCTCGAATACACGTCTTTGGGTGGCGTAAGTTTGCGCCCCCCGGATTGGCTAATGTGCGAGTATTGTGGAGGATAGGTATGAATGAGGTATGGGGATGGTTAGGCGTAACCCTACTAGTCTTTGCTAATCTCTACTAGTCTACTATCCTTACTAGTTCTACCTACCGTTTGAATCTCACAAAACGGGTGAGAGGGAAGTAAAACGACGAGGGGTAGCATGACCTACATACATATTCTTACCTATTTTATCCCCCGCATGACCTTCCGCCTCCACCCCCCGTGCTCCCACCCTATGATATACGGTAATACATTTACTAGACAATTGCTAGAAAATTAGATGCCTTTAGGTGCTTTCAGATGCTTTGAGGTGCTTTAGATAGGGTCGGTTAACAGTCGGACGATATCGATCATATACGTACATATACACAAGAATCAGAAATGAAATGACAAAAAATATGGAACATGTAAAAGTACACTTTTTGAGTGGAAACGGTTGATGGGTGCGTCGTCTGTTCCTTTTGCTTCGTTCTTCCGTTTCGTTCTGCTGCTTCTCCTTCGTTCTTCTGCTTCGTTTGTAACATAACAACAACAACAACTCACGCAGTGCAACCCAACACAACCCACATACCTAGTATTATCTTGCGCGAAATAAGAAGAAGGTCCCGTGAATGCAGAGAGAATAGAACATTCCAAAGGGGGCGTCGGAACGGAAGAGGATTATAGTAGGTGGCCAGTATAATAGGATCCCAGGGTTTGTCCATTTGCTTGGCAGAGGTACATGAAAAGCTACAGTCCATCAGGACAGCCATGAGATAGGTACCTGACACATAGAATATATTAGAATCGCAAAGAGCCAAAGTTCGTTGAAGGCGCTAGAGCCGCAGATAGAATTTGTGGAAAGGCGCAGAAAAACAACATTGTGGGATGAGGACAACGATAAGCTTGTTCAGTTAACTACGTGGAAATCAAGGGAATAAGCAAGCCATAAGCCTGTATCTGGAACTATCGACGTACCAAGGATATCCACGTCCATCCCGACCATTGTACCAGAATAATCTCCATTCTCATCCTTGCAGTCACAAGAAATGCTCTTCCAACTCAGGAAGACCCAGACGACCTGTCTCCAGCCTATGTTCAACCGGTACCACTTTCATACACAACCAACCGCGATATAAGCGACCGAATCTAGACAAACCCGAGCTGATGCACATCCTTGGATCACTTTGAATCGCCAGCAATGACCCGGACTATAGCCAAACTAATAGTGCCGGTTGACGAAGGACGCCATAGAAAACGACACTGGATATGATAGCGCGTTCGAAACATCACAGATGAGTAGTGATCGATTGATTGAGGTTGTTATTGACGAGAGGGAACTGTTAGAAGGAGGGGTGGTGATTTCGGTGATACGTGAAAATGGACAACGTTCAAATGAGTTGGTGCGGGAAGTTTTGAGTAAACTACACCACTAAATGACTGACGAATCCTGGAAAACCATAACGATGTATGTAGGCTGACTGGATGATATGTACTGAAGCCCTCACCGGCGAGAATAACATTGTGGACAGTATAGCTTGACACTGTATACCCAGAAACGTGAGCAAGTACTATAAACAAAGAGCGAATAGAGGAAGAACAATATGACATGCAATAACGACGAAAAAATTGCTGCTCACCATTTGCATTCTCATCCAGATTTCAGTGTCAAGAATTCATTGCTGACCGTTATCATATATCAATCCATCAGTGTCAAGAATTCATTGCTGACCGTTATCATATATCAATCCAAAACTTGACAGCTTTTTCTCATCAACAACTCTTGCGTCATTCATGTCTTCCATTCCAGACTGACCGTGCTTTTCATCCCAGCCAGCAAGATAAAAGCAGCTGAGTATTATCAACTTCATCCTCCTAGGTTCTGCAGCGGGACTATGTTCGATGAGCTTGGCAAAGTGGATGTAGTGGGGGCAACCTCGAGCAGGATCCTAATACGTGCAGAACAGCGATCCACGATAGAGTCGTGTGATCATCACAGCCAATCATGCAGGACTCGAACTGGGTCCATGATTTATGCAGGCCATATGAGCTCGTAATGGTTGTAGCATCTGCTATCTGTTTTGGTGATTAGGATCGACATTCAATAGATGCCGAAACCACACAACACACCAAGGTGACAAGCCAGCTCCGTGAAGAAATAGCCTCCATCTCTCTTCTTAGCTCTAACCTTCGAAAATGCCCGTCGTCGTACTTGTCGTGCACGGTCAAGGCTCTGACGTTGGAGGTTGGGAAAGATGAGGTTCTGGGGAATCGTTAATAGTATCGGTGGCGCCGATAATGCAAGTGGCCTCATGGACAATGTCTTTAATCCTGTCGAGTTTGATCAATCTCATTTGATCTGAACGACAATTTACAAATGAATTATGTTTCCATGTCACCGTTAGCCCCTCAGCTCGAGGTTTTTTCCCCTTTTTTTCCTTTCGTCTTCACAACTTCACCCGTTTTTCGACCTTTTCGACTATCAGAGACATAATAAGTATTCCACTTTCGGGGCCAAAGCCAATCAAAGAATTCCTCCTGCGTGATAATGGAGAAGTCAGTAACAATTGAAAACAAAGTGAATCTGACAAGCTTACCAGCACTTCTCCTCTCACATGTGACCTCACCTTAACGATACCGGGAAACCCATAATCGACAATTACAGCTGACACCACTTCCGCCGCTTCTCCATGCTGGTTGAGATCCACAATGATATTTGATGGATTGGGATCACTTGCTTATACGAGAAACAGAGAAAAAGAGTGAAATGAGTATCTCGGTACGCATATGTATATCAAATGAAAAGCAAAAACATTACACTTACATGTGCGCAAGTCGATCATCCATCGCAAGTTTCAACCATTGAGGTTTCACAAGCTGCTTGATAGCTTCCGTCAAGTCATTCTTGGTCTGATTGTCCACACTTTGCCAAAGTTCAGTCAATTGTATCGGAAGCCCCTTAACTTTGTTCATGATGATAGCGGGTCTGTTGTCCAGCGTTCCATTGCCAACGTATAACTTAGCATACTTGAGAGCCTTGACTTCGGCATACACCCTTTCATCCGTAATGTCCATTGAGAGAGCTTTGATCAGCCACATACAGGTGTTGTCTGAATCATGATACATGTATACCCCAGCATTATTCTTCCCTTTTGCCGCCGTGCCATCATCAACCAGGCTTCGACCACGATTATTGTCAAGTGGGTACCCTACATGATGCATAACGCAAGATGAGGCCTAGAGCTTTTTTTCTTTCCGGAAGTAGATAATGAACTTACTGAAAGAGTAATATTCGGTGACAGGATTGACCCCTGGAAGATAGAAACTTTTCATCCAATCCTGCTCAGATTTTGACCATCTATTCCGTTGTCGTTTCATCCACCCTTTCTGAATTTGGAAAATTACACGTTACATATGACGGACTCGTGGTTTGAGAAAGGTAACTCACATAGTATTTACTCTCTGTAATGTCTGGCAGGACAGACACTCGCGCTGTAAGACGAGATACACGATCCAATGAACGGCGGGTAGTAGATTGAGCAATGGAACTTGGCTCATAAAAGTCGACACCGCCTACTACAGCGGTGTGCTTCTTAGAAACAACCTCACTCGGGGCGGCACCGACGGTTGGAATAACAAAGAGATCGTAGAGAGACGCGATAATAGATAGGGAGAGATAGAGCAAGGTTGGAAGCATTTTGAACATGTCAAGAAGTTGGAGGGCAACGAAATGTATCTCTGGCCAGCAGAGTGTAACAACGGAAGAAGGAAGGGAATGCAGGGTTGGGGAAGTTTTGTCTACACGGCCACGGCTTCGTTTAGAATGAAACCATCATCACTTTTTAGCAAACATATCACTCTTGCGTAATTAGTTTCAAACCACGTCTCGACTGATTTGGAACCAAAAATTTGAAACCTGAGATATTCCACGGTGTAAACCAAGACTGTAACTGAAAATTGATCGCGTCTAGATTCTATCTGTTGAACAGCAATTAGTAACACGGTTGATGTGAGACGCTCACTGGGTGTATTGAGGTCTTGAGGGAACTCAGTTAGAGAAGTGAGAATGCTAGAATACTCTTGAATAAGAGGCTTAATGTTACAGAGGAACATCTACAGTACTTATACTAACAGGAGTTACACCCTATAACAATTGAAGACTAATAGCGACTCATGTATATAGCATGGAATGAGTTGAGAATGATCATAGTGTGTACATAAATGAATAGCATAGTAAGTATGTGAACCCAGAGATGCACTGCTATGGTCCAAGTAGTGAATAGTATAATGAGAGCATATAGCAGAAATGAAATACAGCAGCAAGGTGTTGTGACATACTACAAAGGATACAGTACTTACTTTATTTTTTCTACATCGCCTCCGCTCTTTATCCTTGTTACTGTTTGGATTCATCTACATTCTTCCATATCCTTCTACATCATTCTGCATCCTTCTATCACATTGTTATGATCGTGCACAAAGGGATCATCAGGAATGATTGCGGGATGATCACAGGAAAATATGAAGGAAAATACTTTGCGAGGTAAAATGATCCTATACAATGTAGTCGGACCTTGACTCCACTATTAGTAGAGTCCTCAACACTTTGTGTGTCCGCAAGAGAAGAAAAGTAAATGTGTTCCATTCGCAATGATCATTGCAGAACATACTGACAGTGAGGATGTTAAAACAATGATATAGCTAGGTGATTAATTGGTATCACTATCAAAGTGCTATCAAGGTTGATATTTAAACTAAGGAACTACCTATTCGATACCGTAGCTTTATACTAAAGGTAAGTCATGATCGCGAAGTGATGCCATGCCCGAATGGGTTAGCTCGTAAGTAAAGAACAAAGGAAGGGATATAAAAGGAATAGTGTAAATCTGATAAGGATGAAAAGAGATAACAAATAATTGCTTCGCATCAGAATTGCTTTGCAAAGTAATTGCATAATAGTAAAAGGATATAAGTAATATCTAAGTAGCAGAATGGTTCGCGAAGCTTCGTAAAGACTTAGCTTGCATAGATATAACACACATTCCAGATACTTCTATCAACTTCCCGTGCTGTTGCTTACTCATCTAGACACTTGTATATATAGTACAGTAGTTGACACCTAGTTCCCCATCTTGACCTCTTGGTCTTTGGAACTAGGTTAGCACTTGTATCTTCATTTACACTCAAATATACTTACTTGGTCTTTGGAACTAGTTTTCTTTGTGTGACCCTAGTGATCAGCCCCTGCGCTATCACCGTTGTCTAAGATCCCATTTCTTTCAGCCTTCGTGTGTGGTGCTAGCCCCACCCCTCACTTCAGTTTGTGCTTTGAGCCTGTGCTTCCTCTGTGCTTTCTCCCTTCATCACCACACAAGGCTGTATGTTGCATGTTGATCATACCTTTACTTGTCAGTGCATGACTCATAGAATAAGTGCACATGACATTATGATAAGATATACTTAAGCACTAATCTAATTTCAACACTATTCAGTTTCCACAACTGGGAGTTTTCTGAAAGTAAATTTTCCACTTTGAATCCAGACTTCACAGGTAGATTAAGTGAATTGACTTATAATTGGACTCATTAAGCTCATCCGTTCCACCTATTATAGCCAAACTTATCAATGTCTTTGTGCTAGCCCTTTGAAACTCCCAAGGGTAAAACTTGTTCGAGTTTCTTGTCAAGCTCTCATATATATTGCCATTTATTAGCTTGGCATCCTGGTACAGGGGATAATAAAAATTGCTGGACTTGTCTTACTTGTTGTGATGGCCGATGGCATATTGCCTTCAATGCTAGGAAGCATGAAAAGACTCCTACCCATATCCATTGTCTGAAAGAGTGGAAGCAGAACCTGGGATGGACTGCACCCAATCCGTTAGAGTCTGATCCCCAAGCTACTCAACTTGTGAATGAACTATTGAATGGACTGCTTCAAGAGATTGTTATGAGTGTGCATGTAGGAGTTGTCAAATTAGAATTGTAAGGTTAATCATGAAAGGTGAATACACAAAGGAAATGATCCAAACAGTTAGTAGGACCTTGACTCTGTTAAGATCATGCAACTCTGGAATCACGGAATAATTGCAATATAATTGCGGAGTTGGGTGGAAATGTGAGGGAATCATTCCCTCACAAAGGGAGGAACAATTCACAGAGTTTAGGAAAAGTAGTTGGACATCAACTCTACTATTAGTAGTGCCCTCAACATGTCAATGGTCCAATGGTAAAGGAGGTAGTAGCAGCATCAGTTCATGAAGGTTGCTTTGCAGAATATCAGAGCAGTGTTGAGAATGTATCACAGAGAGTGAACATCTGTAATACAAGTGTCACAAAACACTCTTTTTCATTATTCTTTTCTTTTATTATTCTTTTCCTTTTCTTTTTTGATATACCTAATCACTAAAGTGCTTACACCAGTGCTCTTTATATTTTCATTTCCATCTAGATTACACGTGTCAACCTTATTGTTCTCATGTTGTTGTTTCACCTATGTGCAACTCTCTTGTGCCTGTCAGTGTTATGATCATGCACTAAGGGATTGTCGGAAAGGGGTCATGGGGTAATCACAGGAAATAGTGAAGAGAATTACTTCGCAAGGTAAGACAATCCTAGGCTAGGTAGTTAGACCTTAACTCCACTATTAGTAGAGTCCTTGACACTTCATGTGTCCACAAGAGAAGAAAGTAAACATGTTCCATTTGCAATGACCATCACAGAACATACTGACAGTGGAGATGTTAAAACAATGATATGGATAGATGATCAATTGGTATCACTATCAAAGTGCTATCAAGGTTGATATTTAAACTAGGCAACTACCTATTTGATACCATAGCTTTATACTAAAGGTAAGTCAGGATTGTGAAGTGATGCCATGCCCAAATGGGTTAGCTCATAAGTAAAGAACAAAGGAAATGATATAAAAGGAATAGTGTGAATCCGATAAGGATGAAAAAGAGATAATGGGTAATTGCTTCATGTTGGAAATTCTTTGCAAAGTAATTGCGTAGTGGTAAAAGATATAAGTAATGTCTAAGTAGCAGAATAGATTGCGAAGCTTTGTAAAGATTTAGCTTGCATGGATATAACAGTATCCCCCTCTTAGGCTTTCGCCCTCAAAAGCCTACGCAATCACTAATGATTAACGAATCTCAATTTAGATAGATTGGAAAAGTAAAATTTTCGAAATGCCACGCAATTTATGATTGAGGTAAATGAAAAATTTGAAGTTGAACCTGCCCTCAACAAAGAACAAGTATAAAACGAGGCATTTTTCTCTGGTTTTCCTAAGTCCTCATTCCTCATCGAGATGTCCATTATGGTAACTGCCACAGAAACGACCCAAGAATGATGAGTGCGGCTCGTTCGTGAACAAGCTGAGCAATTGTGCCTCCGTCAACTGGAGATTGAGGCTCAGGAGGCAGAGTTCACAGCAGAGTTGTTGCGATTGGAGGAGGAAGCTGCTTGAGAAGCAGAATGTGAAGCCAAGGAGAAGAGGCTTGAAGATGAGAGGAGAGTTGAGGAGGAGAGACAGGCCACAAAGAAGAGAGAAGAAGAATGGCTCATCGAGGAGAGCATTGCGAAGGCAAAAGCTGATGCTTTGAGGAAATCGGCTGAAGAAGAATGAAGCCAGGATCATCGAAGGGCACAAGCCCTCACTGAGTTGCAAGAACGACGAGAGTGTGCAGCTCATGCTGCATCGCGATGAACAGGAGCTACGATAAGCTCATGGGAGCCTTTGGCCTCAAAACTGTTGTGACATATATGGGTACCTACTTCATTTTTACATAAGCTTTCCATAAGCTTTCCATAAGCTTTCCTTTCCCACGCTGCTGCTTACTCATCCAGACCCTCCTATATATAGTACCATAGTTGACACCTAGTTCCCCATCTTGACCTCTTGGTCTTTGGAACTAGGTTAGTATTCATATCTTCTTTACAGTCAATATACTAAACTTGGTCTTTGGAACTAGTGTTCCTTGTGCGACCCTAGTGATTGGCCCTGTGCTATCACTGTTGTCTAAGATCCCATTTCTTTCAGCCTTCATGTGTGGTGCTAGCCCCACCCCTCACTTTGGTTTGTGCTTTGAGCCTGTGCCTTCTCTGTGCTTTCCCCCTTTGTCACCACAAAAACAAAAAGTTTACAAGCTGGCTTCCATGGTTTGCGATACCCTGGATGTCAAGATACAGGTTTTGAAGAGGAAGCGGTTGGTTCCTCAGGTGAGTAATATTTTTCCTTCACAATGATAGCACTGATTAACACAATGTAGGTTGGTTCAGCTCCGGATCCAGATGATGGAGATGACAATGACAATGACAATGACAATGATGAGGGTGACATCCCTCCCCCAATGCCTTCATGTAATCGCGAAGGATGCCTTCATTGTGTTACACAAGGTAACACTTCAAATTGCATTGCGCAACCCAGGAAGCCCCGGACTCAGGCCTGCCTGGCCTGTCACCTCCAACAACAGAGGTGTAGCTGGGCAGGGTATAATGCAGCCCGTAGGTCGAGGAGAAAGAGACCGAGTGGATGAAGAGGGGTTGTATGAGAGTCCTGCGAGGTGCATTGTGGAGAGGATATTTGGGGGTGCCGAGTTAGGAGGGAAACTGGATTTGCTTGTGGAGCAAAACAAAGCCGTGAAGAGGCAGATGGGCACTCTTCTCAGGTTTGTGAGTCAAACAGCCTTTGCAATGGAGGAGCTGGTTCGTCTTGTTCAGCAATGACCTGAAGAAAAAGTGGTAGCTGATGAAGAGAAGGACAAGGAAGAAGAGGAAGAAAGGGAAGAGGAAGAAGAAGAAGAGAAAAGAAGAAAGATTCACAAAGGAAAACAATGTGCGATGTAATTCCTGCGAAGGGTTTGTAGTAAGTAGTTCGTTGGACTTGGTATTATAATTTTGTATAATTTAGTAGTTGTTTATTTGTTGTTCTTTGTTTTGGTTTTGTTTTGTTTAATTTATAAGTATTTGCTGTTTTTGGTGGTTTTGGTTTTGTAAGGTTTTGTTGGTGAATAAGTGTTAATGGTGTAAGGAGTTAAAATCCATTTTGTGAGGACAGGGTTGCAATGGATTTTTAAGGAAGGGAAAAGGTGGGATTTTAAAATTAGTAGGTAATGAAGTAGGTAGAACGAAATGTGATTGTGATGGATCACGAACATTTCACAAGGAGTTTGTTAACTAGGAAAATAAAAATGAAAATTAGTATTTCCAGTGAATGAATAGTAAAATAAGTATTTGGTAAATCATGATGGTCCAGGTTTGTGAGGGTAACGAAGATGAAAAGCTGGCACCAGCTCGTCTGTGTGAATTTCATTTGCGGTGACCCAGGAAAACTCTTTGTCTGTACCTTCGTATCCTGCCCACCGTATGTAATACTGTAGTGGACATTTTTTGTATTGACGATCCAACTTCGAATCTAATACCTCTGTGACATTGTATTCCTCTTTGCCATTGACTTCCACTGGAGGTGGAGGAGTTTGTTTGTGATGTGGAATTGAGTTCGGAGTATAGGGTTCGAGTTGTGATACATGGAAGACTGGGTGGATACGACTAAGGTATGAAGGGAGTTGTAACTTGTACGAGAGAGGTCCTACGCGCTCAAGAACTTTGAACGGTCCGAGATACTTCTTGGAGAATTTCACGGTAGGTCGAGTAGTTTTTATGTACTTCGCTAATATGAATACCTGTGAATAAATGGGAAAATCTGGGTGATTAATATGTTTCCTGTCTGCTTGCTCTTTGTATCGAGCTTGCGCATTAGTAATTTCTTCGCGGAGGAAAGTATGAGTCTCATCTAAATTCATCATGAAGTCAATCGCGCGATCGGAATGGATGTCAATTTCAGGTCTCATTTATTCATGAAGAATGGAGTAATACCAGTGGAAGCATTTGGAGCATTGTTGTATGCAAATTCCGCAATAGGCAGAAGCTTTGCCCAATCGTCCTGTTGATACATACAATACATATGGATGTATTGTTCCAGTGTCTGGTTAACTCATTCTGTTTGCCCATCCCCCTCAGGATGATATCCAGAGGTGAAGTGTAGTTTGATTGAGAGAGCTTCTCCTAAAGCGCAAAAGAAAGCCGAAACAAATTCTGAACCTCAGTCAGAAGTGATGTGGCTAGGAACTCCGTGTTTTGAGAAAATGTGATGGACAAATAATTCTGTGAGCTCTTCGGACATTATTTTGTCATGTGTCGCGATGAAAATGCCTTGTTTCGAGGCTTGATCCATGATTACTAAAATAGCTGTATGTCCATTAGAGTTGGGTAATTGCTCAATAAAGTCCATCAATATAGAATCCCAAGGTCGGATAGGAACTGGAAGTGGTTTAAGTAGACCGTTGTCATGAAGCAGTCTTTTTATTATTCTTTTTACCTTTTCTTTTATTTACTTCCCTAATCACTGAGGCGCTTACACTAGCGCTCATTATATTCTTATTATCATCTAGATTACACGTGTCAACCCTATTGTTCTCGCATTGTCGTTTCATCCATGCGTGACTCTCTCATGCCTGTCAGTTCATTGACAGGATGACATCATTATTGTGCCGCCTCCATGCTTCTTTTGTATTGCCTTATTGTTTACTCACCGAATACCTACAGCTTTACTTATGGATATGAGCAACTCTTATTGTAGATCCTCACGGTTATGGTGCGAGACACCTCTCATGGTTTCATATCCCAATTCATATATAAGACTAGGTATTTTGTAGTTATATTCCTTAGCTCTATTCTCATCTATACTCCTCGGTAGCTAGACTTGTAGTTGGGTTGTTTTATCCTCATCGCTTTCTTCATCCTCTTGCTCATCATTCATCATGTGATGCCTGGTTATCTCTTGTGAGAGCTAGCGAGTTGCTGACAACCATAAGGCCTATGTCGACGAGGTTTATGGCATCCACAAACCATACATGAATTAATGTAATTGCAAACAAATTTGCGAACCTTTGGCCAAGTGTACTGTCATCAAATAGCTTCCAGAGTCTGGTTTTGACCAAAATGACTGTCAGCAACTCGCTAGCTCTCACAAGAGACAACCAGGCGTCACACGATAGATGATGAGCAAGAGGATGAAAAAGCAAAAGAGGATGGATAAAACAACCCAACTACAAGTCTAGCTACCAAGGAGAATAGACGAGAATAGAGCTAAGGAATATAACTACAAAATACTAAGTCTTATATACTATTGGGATATGAAGCTGTGAGAGATATCTCGCGCCGTAACCATGAGGATCTACAATAAGAGTCGCTCGTATCCATAAGTAAAGCTGTACGTATTAGGTGAGTAAACAATAAGGCAATATAGAAAGAAGCATGGAAGCAGAACGATAATGACGTCGTCCTGTCAATGAACTGACAGGCACGAGAGAGTCGCGCCTAAGTGAAACGACAACGCGAGAACAATAAGGTTGACGCGTGTAACCTAAATGATAATGAAAATATAATAAGCGCTAGTGTAAGCGCTTTGGTGATTAGGTAAGTAAATAAAAGAAAAGGAAAAGAATAAAAGAAAAGAATAATAGAAAAAGATCGTTTCATGACAATGACCTAAGAGTGGGTGATCGTGAAAGTAGCGTAGAATTTGAAGTTGTAAATTGGAAATGTCAGGAACATAAATGCGATTGTCAAGTCATAACAGTCCATCAGAAGCTATTATCCAACAAGTGTTTGAACCATCCTTTGCCAATGTCAATCCCACGATTGATTCCGGATCCATTTTGATTGAATTGTGAATAGCGGAATGAAGTACCAGTCCTTCTAGGAATGTAGTTTGAAGGGAAGTAGTTAGTTGTTCATTAGTGAAAATAGGCCTGAAATTCTGTGGGTTAACTTGCGCATAACCAATATCCCCCTCTTTTGGGTAGACGTCCCAGTGTCTAGTCATTGAGTCAGGTTTTTCACCCAGCTTACCTGGTCTGAATTGAATCACCATATTAAATTGATGCAGGTACTCCGACCAACGAACTTGTTGTCGTGTAAGAATTTTCGTCGTCTAGAAGTATTCAAGATTCTTGTGATTGGTAATGATGTCGATAGGATCTCCCGATCCCTTGAGGTAATGTTGCCAGCCTTTGAATGCTTCAAAGATCATGAGAAGCTCCTTATCGTGAGTGTCGTAGTTGAGTTCCGCAGCTTGAAAAGTCCTCGAGAGGAATGTGATAGGATGCATTTCTCCATCAGGTAGTAGGATCGAGAGGATTGCAGCTAATGTGTAGTCCGAAGTGTCTGTTTCCACGATTAGATGTTGGTTTGGTTCCCAAGGTGCCAGAATAGGAGTGTGAGTGAAGCTGTACTTGAGCTTCTCGAAGGCTTCCTGGCAATTGGTATTCCAGTTTCAAGGTGTATCCTTTTGCATGAGTTGCATCATCAGAACTACAATATCACTATAATTATAAATAAACCATCGATAAAAGTTAGCAAATCTAAGAAAAGACTGTATGTCTTTGACTTTCCAAGGTACCAGCCAGTCAATGATAGCTTTTACTTTGTCTTTCGACATCGTTAAGCCCTCCGGGGAAAGAATATAACCAAGATACTCTACTGTATCGACCTCCCATTCACATTTCACGAGATTTGCATAGAGTCAATGTTTATGAAGATGACCGAGAACTTCGCAAACGTGTTCACAATGTAATGCCTCGTTGTTGGAGTAAATAAGTATATCATTGAGATATACGATAACATAAACATCTAAAAGATCAGCGAATATATCATTCACAAACCTTTGGAAAGCTGCAGGAGCATTAGTGAGTCCGAATGACATAACCTTCCATTTGTAGAAACCCCAAAAAGTTCTGAATGTCGTTTTCCATTCGTCACCTTCTGCGATTTGAACTAAATGATACGCATGAGCGAGATTGATTTGGTATAAAACTTAGCTTTTTTCGGAGCATCTAGTAAATCAGAAATGAGAGGCAAAGGATAACGATCCTTCTTCGTGATGTTATTAAGACCGTGAAAGTCTATGCAAAGTCGAAGTTTTCCATCCTTTTTTGGTATGAATAATACTGGAACTCTGTGAGGAGAGGATGAGGGTTTAATAGCACCTGTTTCGAGGTGCTTATCGATGAAATTGCATAGAGCCTCTGATTCCTTGGCAGAAAGAGGGTAAAGGCAACCAATAGGTGGTTCGGCGCCTTCCTCCAATTCAATCTTGAGGTCATAGGGTCGGTGCTCAGGCAGCACTTTGGATTCAACTTCGTCAAAGACATCCACGAAGTCTGTGTAATGCTTTGGTAATGATGAAGCATCACTTTTGTTTGCCGAAGTTGTCGCAGCAGTTTGTGTCATGAAACAATCTTTTTCATTATTCTTTTCTTTTATTATTCTTTTCCTTTTCTTTTATTTACTTACCTAATCGTCAAAGCGCTTACACTAGCGCTTGTTATATTTTCATTATCATTTAGGTTACACGCATCAACCTTATTGTTCTCGCGTTGTCGTTTCACTTAGGTGCGACTCTCTCGTGCCTGTCAGCTCATTGACAGGACAACATCATTATTGTTCCGCTTCCATGCTTCTTTTCATATTGCCTTATTGTTTAATCACCTAATACCTACAGCTTTACTTATGGATACGAGCGACTCTTATTGTAGATCCTCACGGTTACGGCGCGAGATGTCTCTCACGGCTTCATATCCCATTAGTATATAAGACTTAGTATTTTGTAGTTATATTCCTTAGCTCTATTCTCGTCTATTCTCCTCGGTAGCTAGACTTGTAGTTGGGTTGTTTTATCCATCCTCTTTTGCTTTTTCGTCCTCTTGCTCATCGTCTATCGTGTGATGCCTGGTTGTCTCTTGTGAGAGCTAGCGAGTCGCTGACAGAAGAATAGAGCTTCTACCACACACCACCCGTCACAACAAACTTTTATAAACTTGCCTAGGATTCAACACGCCGTTGGAAACTAGTTTTCTCGATACGTTACATATTTTCATTCTTACCAAACACGCTTATCCCCTCCCCTACTATAAATTAACATGACTGATCGGTCGATACATGCGCCCGACCCAGCAGAAGTCGCTACCATCACTTCTAGTCCACGCTGGGTGTTTGTCAATACACCAGGGAACTACGATGGCGATCCCGCCACCTACCGACCATGGCGACGACGAATGATGGCTTACGTCTCTGAGTTAACAGAGACTAAACAGGCCGACAATTCCCATTGTGTCACGACCATCATTATGTCCTTCCTGGTCGGAGGAAAAGCTGACGAATGGGCCCAAGTCTATTCTGATGACCACTTCGATATCGACAGAGGGACATGGGACATCACTGGGAAGCAGCTCATTGATGATATGGACAGGGAGTTCATGAACGTCGCAAAGGAGAAGGAAGCCCGCGACAAACTAACTTATATCCGACAGGGGAAGTCTTCGGCTAGTGACTTTTTCAAAGAATTTGAATTGTTACTGAAGGATGCCGGATACAAGAAGGATGAGTCGCATGTCCTTACCCTAGCGGAGAGAGCGGTTGATCACACACTCCTATACGACATCATTAAGGGACGGACGGAGCCCTTTGAAGACTACAAGGAGTTGAAGAAGGTAGTCACAGGGGCTGATAACGTAAGGCGGCAGTGGGCTGAACAGAAGAGAGGATACGGGTATGCGGGGTGGTGGAACGCTAACCCACAGGGACAGAGTCGTGGACAGTCGTCCACTCAGCAGAACCGACAGGAGCCGAAAGTAGCTCCGAAGGCAGAGTATTCTGCGGTGCCAAGAAGAGATGCTACCGGTACCACGTTCGGAGGAACGGGCAGGCCGATGGACATCGACCAGGCTAGAGAGAAGCGGTTGTGCTTCAACTGTGGCGAACCAGGCCACATGAGCAGGAACTGCCCGCACAAGAGAAAGGCGGTAGTCCGAGGTATTATGCTAAACATGAGTGAGCAGGAACGTACGGACTTCATTAATGATTTGGGTTTTCCAAAGGCTCCGCAGTAGATATAGGTCTGCAGGAGCCTTTGCACATGGACATTTCGGAATTTGTTGATAATGGCGTTGATTATGTAATCAGTACAGGTACTAAACAGAAAAATGCGTCCACATTCATACACAAAACCGAAAAAACCGAAAAACCTATACAGTACAAACCCGACACTGCTGAATGGCTAACTCAGAGAGTTAGAGAAGATCAAGTCCCAAGAGCAGTGGGATTATTATGAACTTGGATGCCCTTTTCCCGGGAAAAAGAAGCCTCTGAAGAAACCGTCATGGACATATGAAAACAGAACTGGAAAACAGCAGTCAACGCCATTCAGAGTCTCAAGAACAAAAGAAGTTATGTTCGCGGGACACGTGGCAAAAGTCTGAAACTTCCGGCAATACTCGAAACACTGGAAGATAGTCGACAGATCGTCACAGAAGGACTTCTCGACAGCGGAGCTACCGGTTCGTGTATTGATTCAGATTTCGTCAAACGGCATAACCTTATCATGGAAAACTTACCAATCAAAACACCTGTCTACAATGCCGACGGTACACTCAACGACTCCGGATCAATAGAGAAGCACGTCGAGATCCGGATGACCATCGGTGATCATTCAGAGATCATCCAGTTCGGAGTAGTAAGTCTAGGAAAGAATAATATCTTTCTAGGACTAGACTGGCTGCGACACCACAACCCGAGTATTGATTGGAAAATGTCTGAACTGACATTCAACAGGTGCCCAACAAGATGCGGTTACAACCCACATTTTTGGACACCAGAGGATACCCATTCTAGAGCGGCGTTACAGGAAGGCAAACAGCTTTTCCTATTTGACTGGGACAGGTATGTTCACGAGCAGGTACAGTCGAGCAAGTGGACGAAGGAACAAGCTAAGAAGGAAACAGCTGAAGAATTCGACACTTCCAAACCCTACGTCGAACAATACCCTGATGTCTTCAGCCAGAAGGAATTTGACCAGTTGCCACAACGATGTCCTTGGGATCACGCTATCGATCTAACGCCAGGTTCCAAACCTTTAGATTGTAAAGTATACCCGCTAAACCCAAAGGAACAAGAGGCACTCAACAAGTTCCTTGAAGAAAACCTTCGAACTGGACGAATCCGACCTTCGACCTCGCAGATGGCATCCCCTTTCTTCTTCGTCAAAAAGAAAGATGGCACCTTACGACCGGTACAAGATTATTGCAAACTGAACGAGATGACAGTTAAAAACCAGTACCCACTTCCTCTCATTCAGGAGCTAATTGATCGTTTAAAAGGTGCTAAAATCTTCATGAAGATGGATATCAGATGGGGATTTAACAACATCCGCATAAAGGAAGGTGACAAATGGAAAGCGGCCTTTCGAACTAACCAGGGGTTATTCGAACCAACCGTTATGTTCTTCGGACTCACTAACTCTCCTGCGACATTCCAAGGTTTTATGAACCATATCCTGTGAGACCTCGTCAATAGAGGTCATGTTATCGTTTACATGGATGATATACTGATTTTTACCGACAGTATAGAAGAGCATCGACGAATTGTAAAGCAAGTACTCGATATTCTACGGGAGCACAAATTGTTTCTTAAACCCGAAAAATGCTCTTTCGAAAAACCGGTTATTGACTACCTCGGTATCATCATTGGTAACGGAACTATTTGCATGGATCCCAAGAAAGTACAAGCCGTTAGAGAATGGACTACTCCACAAAAGAAGCGCGATGTTCAGCAATTCTTAGGATTTTGCAACTTCTTCAGGCACTTTATTCGTGGATTTAGTCTTATCGCAAAGCCGCTGACACAGCTTACTGGGAATGGAACTTGGAAGTGGGAGAAAGTACAAGAAGATGCGTTCGAGGAGTTGAAACGCCGTATTTGTGAGGAGGTTGTTTTGTTGATTCCTCGTAACCAGGGACAATTTCGAGTCGAGGCTGATTCATCTGATTACGCCAATGGCGCAGTTTTATCACAGTTTGTCGACAATAGGTGGTTTCCAATCGCTTTTCGTTCACGTTCCCTCAACGAGGTTGAGCGTAATTATGAAATCTATGATAAAGAACTCATGGCGATTATGGACTCACTTGACGACTGGCGACAGTATTTACTAGATGCAGAGGAACAGATCGAAATTTTTACGGATCACGCAAACCTCCAGTACTTCAAGAAGCCGCAGAAGCTCAACTGATGACAAGCGCGCTGGGTACTGGAATTAGCAGAGTATAATTTCGATCTTGTTCATAAGCCTGGTAAATCAATGACAAAAGCTGATGCCCTGTCGAGGATGACAGGTCTTGAGACAGGGGACAAGGACAACGAGAACATCGTTCTCCTGAAACCGGAACTTTTCATCCAAGCTCTCGACCTATTGGCTCCTGAAGATCTCCTGCTATCAGAGATCCGAAAGAGTAGAAATCAAGTAGACCGAACCATACAAGATGCCCTCGCTGCAAAAAACCCAGAGTGGACTGAAACCGACAAAGTCATTACATGGAAAGGGCGTGTTTATGTACCGAAAAACCGCCTACTCCGATCTAAAATAATCACTCAGTATCACGATACACCGCTAGCGGGACATCCAGGACAGTACAAAACCACGGAGTTGATTACTCGGGACTACTGGTGGCCAGGGGTGACACGAGATGCAGGGAAATACGTCGAAGGTTGCAAGAAATGCCAGGTGACAAAGTCACATCGTACCAAGCCAGTCAGACAACTTCATCCACATGTGGTACCAACTGAACCATGGCAGATAATCGGCACTGATATGATAGGGGAACTACCGGAATCGGGAGGATATAACGCCATATCGGTGTTTATCGATCATTTTTCCAAAAGATTACGGCTTGTTCCGTCGCACACTACAGTCACATCAGAGGGAATGGCAAAAATCTATTGGGATCGTATTTTTTCTATCCACGGCATTCCATGAAAAATCATACATGATCGAGGACCTCAGTATCATTCTCGTTTCATGAAAGAACTCTACCGTCTTTTAGGAATAGAAGCAAACTACACCATGGCGTATTACCCACAGACCAACGGCCAGACAGAATGAACAAATCAGGAGATAGAACATTATCTCCGTTTGTTCATTAGTTATCATCAAAACGACTGGCATGAGTGGTTACCACTTGCAGAGTTTGCCTATAACAATCGAGTACACTCTGCGACGAAAGTTTCCCCCTTCTATGCTGACAACGGTAGACATCCCTATAAAGGTACGGCACCTCAAATGACTTCGGACAACCCCACAGCACAGGCATTTGCAGATGGAATGAGGAAGGTTCGAGATGAAGTAGGAGCGGCCTTAGGAAAGGCCAACGAGGATATGAAGAAGTTTTATGACCGTAAGCGAAGAGTTGGAGTAGAGTACAAGCCAGGCGATAAGGTTTGGCTTGAGGGAACTAACTTATCGACAGACCAGCTGATGAAAAAGTTAGGAGATAAACGGTTTGGACCGTTTACAGTTCAGAAGAAGATAGGCGCTAGTTCCTATAAACTAGACATCCCCTCTACGTGGAAACGTATCCATAACGTTTTCAACGAAGTCCTTCTCACTCCCTATAGAGAACTGCAATTCCCCTCTCAACCACGAAACACTCGCCCACCTCCTGTCGTCGTAGGAGAAGAAGAAGAATTCGAAGTCAAGGAGATTCTCGACTCACGAAAAGTAGGAAAAGGAATCAAGTACAAGGTCAGGTGGCGAGGGTATGGACCACATGAAGACACTTGGGAACCTCGGTCCAACATTACACATTCCTCCGAGTTATTGAAGGAATTCCATGACAAGAACCCGACCAAACCCAAACCCGCCACCCTTAATCGACTTGAAATCCCTATTTCCTTATTTCCTACCAAATTATTCCGCCCTATGCCTCCGCCAGACACCGAAAACACGCCATCACAGTTACCCTCCGAAAATTTCATTAGACGACAAGCGCTTCGTGGAACTCGTGCTCTAGGGAGGGGGTAATGTCATGAAACAATCTTTTTCATTATTCTTTTCCTTTTCTTTTATTTACTTACCTAATCGTCAAAGCGCTTACACTAGCGCTTGTTATATTTTCATTATCATTTAGGTTACACGCATCAACCTTATTGTTCTCGCATTGTCATTTCACTTAGGTGCAACTCTCTCGTGCCTGTCAGCTCATTGACAGGACAACATCATTATTGTTCCGCCTCCATGCTTCTTTTCATATTGCCTTATTGTTTAATCACCTAATACCTACAGCTTTACTTATGGATATGAGCAACTCTTATTGTAGATCCTCACGGTTACAGCGCGAGATGTCTCTCACGGCTTCATATCCCATTAGTATATAAGACTTAGTATTTTGTAGTTATATTCCTTAGCTCTATTCTCGTCTATTCTCCTCGGTAGCTAGACTTGTAGTTGGGTTGTTTTATCCATCCTCTTTTGCTTTTTCGTCCTCTTGCTCATCATCTATCGTGTGACGCCTGGTTGTCTCTTGTGAGAGCTAGCGAGTCGCTGACAGTTTGCATTGTAACTTCGCTGTGAACTGCACGTAAAAGCAATGGTTCACACTTGGCATTCTTGCAAGCATGGTGGAAGAGTTCTGCGTTTACAAGAGCAATGTCAAACTCTGGGTTTTCGAGTTGCGAAGCAGCCAATTGAGCCACCAAAGGATAGGAGTAGATGGGTTCATAGGGAAAAGAGTCCAATAAAGGATGAGGTAAATGGCGAGAATGAGCTTGTGAAGGAACCTCTTCAGAACTAATGGTAGTCTGACCCCATGAGGGGACAGTGTTAAGTCTATTCCGGTGAGATTCCATAAGGTCTAGGGTGAATAGGATAGTGTAGAGGGATCCGATAGTTCATCAGTCTGTACAGTAACTACCAATCAATAGAAATGGACAATGGTAAAGTTGAACAAGAACCTTAGCACCACTTTCAGTAGTGCCCCTGCTTTGTCGTAGTGGTTCCATTGATGTTCGTAGATTTCGGGCATCCAGAAGTCATCCGGCTAAGTTCGGACAACTAGAAGGTAAGATTGGAAAGTCTGGATGGAGTTATAGTGATAATCTCTCTAGATCGGAATGATCTAAGTTGATATTTAAACTGGAGAACTATCTACTGAACACTAATGCTTATATACCATTAATCCTAATTGTTAAAAGAAGAACAATGAGTATCTGGGATAAAACAATAAGTATTGTAAAAAGTTCCCAATAATATAATTTAAAGTAATTGTATCCGTTAACATCAGATGTGTCATACAGTCTGGTCCTGAACCAATATGGAAAGGAAAGGAATGAATTATAATTGTTGGTTCTGTATGTTCTGTACAAGGTAGCGGAAGCATACCTGTAACAGACAGTTTCTTCTGGAACGGTTGTTTGTGGAAGTGAGGACGTCGAGGGAAACTCAACTTGCTTAGTGGAGTGGAATGTAATGTTTCTCGATGCCCAGTCAATCAACAGATTGTAGCAGGTCAGGAAGGTGTAACCTAAAACTGCTTTGCAAGAGGAATCTAGTAAAGTGACATAAAATGTCATTAGTAGTAGCTCACCAGAGGAAAACTGAACATTAAGAGACATAGTCTCGGAAATTGGTTTTGGAGATAAAGAACCATCAAAAAGTTGGAGATTGATTGAAGGGATAGAAGAAGTAGGAAGAGCATGTTTATACACAAAACAAGAATCAATGAAACAGTCAGTAGAACCAGAATCAAGTAGTGAGATAAAGGAAAGCTTTGCGGAAACATTGCAAAGTGGAAAATCTATAGTAAGAGGTACAGTAAAAGATCGTTCATCATAAGAAAGAGTGGATGCGTTTAATACAACTTCCCCGGTAGTACGAACCTGGTCAATGCAACTCCCGCTTTGTACTGGGGTACAGGAGTTGCAGACTATTTTTCTGATACCAAAGAGGTACTTGCCACTGCTTCCTGTGTTTCTGTGGCATGTCCTTGAGCTTTGCAAGCCTTTTGTTTCTTGCAGTTGTTGAACTTATGATTCCCCCCACAAAATCCGCACAACCCCAACTTCTTTCGACATTCCGACTCCTTTGCAAGGAGTTTTCCATCTGAGCTGAGGTTGCTCACATATGCAGGTTGAGACACCACAGAACTTGTCGATAAGAAGGAATTTCCACCTCCACTGGCCTTACCTTTCTTCCCCGAATTATTTGTAGAGGTCGTGGTTGTGGAGGAGGATGTGGGAGATTGTGAAGAACCTGGCGAATTCTTCTTCGATGTGTTCAATGCTTTCCCTCCCAAGGAAGCACCCGTCGATCTAGCGGCTTCTCTTTTCCACTCTTCTTCTCGTCTCCAGTACCTGTTATCTATGAGAAGTACCTTGTAACAGTATTCTGCGAGTGTCTTTGGCTCTGGAAGATGAGCCATCTCATCTTTGATATGACTTGTGAAGCTGCATTGATAAGCCCATTTAAGGGCATGCAAGTCCCAGTTAGTAGACACTGCAAGGGTATTAAAATGGATATTATACTTGTGTACATTATTGGTTTCCTTCATCCTTAACATTCTGATCTTATCCTTGGCTTCCCCCTGTGCATTGTACATACCAAAATTATCCTGCAATTCCTTCACCAATGCTGTGAAGGAACTTGTCCAAGCCGGCATTGCAGAAAGATTCGGGTCCTGGATATCTGGTTCAAACCATTCCTTTGAGGAATCGCCGAGGTAGGACAAAGTATAATTGATCTTCTTTTGATCAGTAAAATACGAAGGATGATCAATAAACACCAAAGATAAGGAAACTAGGAAACCTTTCAGTTTCCGTGAGTCAGATCCATTGAATACCTCAGGATCCTTGACTTTCAATCTTCTGGATTCCGCGGGGCTGCTAGCATTCATGCCTGTGAGAACTGTTCTGAGGGTATCAAGCAAACCCTTAAACATATGAAACACATCTAAGATGTGTCGTTCAGTAGGGTCTGGATGGACACTACCTACCCATTCCACTGGACTCCTAGAATGACTAGGAATGCGAGAACCTTGAGGTGCTCCGGGATTTCCTGACTCATCAGGACCTACCTCTTCATCAATTTCTGCTTCCTCAATGTTTTCCGGAATTTCCACAGTGGTAACCAGTATCCAACCTCACAAAGGGCTGGGAGCATTTGCTAGTTGCTGACACATTCTGTCAGCAAGGGTAAAAGTGGTAGGAGATGGTGGGATTTCCATCTCTGTTGTTGGTATTGCTGTGTGATTTCTTCACGGCATTCGAACAGTAACGGGATCACTGTTTTCTGTATATAGTACTTGGTACTCGAATTTGGAGTGGTCAGGTTGACCAAAGGCATGATGACTTGAAACCCGCACACTAGCAAGTTGTCCTGGAGCTGGACCAAAGATGTTAGCTCGACATCGAGAATGTCCTGCTCCCAAGATTGATTCCGCGAATGGCGCGAAGGCTGTCATGCTCGATGCAAAAGGATTAACCATTTCTGGTTCCTCTGTTACCAACTTGTTAGATCCTCCAGTGTTTGTGTGGTTTCTTCTGCTCCTTGTATAGACCATTGTTGAAGGGAATAAAATTGGTGAGTGGGATGTGAAAGGTGATGATGACAAATGTGCTGAGTGTCAGTTTAAATATACTGTTATGATCGTGCACTAAGGGATCATCAGAAAGGGGTTGCGGGGTAATCGCGGGAAATAGCGAAGAGAATTACTTCGCAAGGTAAGACGATCCTAGGCTAGGTAGTCAGACCTTGACTCCACTATTAGTAGAGTCCTCGACACTTCATGTGTCCACAAGAGAAGAAAGTAAACATGTTCCATTCACCATGACCGTCACGGAACGTACTGACAGTGGAGATGTTAAAACAATGATATGGATAGATGATTAATTGGTATCACTATCAAAGTGCTATCAAGGTTGATATTTAAACTGAGGAACTATCTATTCAATACTGTAGCTTTATACTAAAGGTAAGTCAGGATCACGAAGCGATGCCATGCCTGAATGGGTTAGCTCATAAGTAAAGAACAAAGGAAGGGATATAAAAGGGATAGTGTAAATCCAATAAGAATGATAAGAGATAACGGTTATTTACTTCACGTTGGAATTCCTTTGCGAAGTAATTGCATAGTGGTAAAAGGATATAAGTAATATAGCTAAGTAGCGGAATGGGTTGCGAAGCTTTGTAATGACTTAGCTTGCATAGATATAACAGTAACTACCAATCAGTAGAAATGGAGAATGGTAAAGTCGAACAAGAACCTTAGCACCACTTTCAGTAGTGCCCCCGCTATGTTGTAGTGGTTCCATTGATGTTCATAGATTTCGGGCCTCTGGAAGTTGACCAGATAAGTTCGGACAACTAGAAAGTAAGATTGGAAAGTCTGGATGGAGTTATAGTGATAATCTCTCTAGATTGGAATGATCTAAGTTGATATTTAAACTGGAGAACTATCTACTGGACACTAATGCTTATATACCATTAATCCTAATTGTTAAAAGAAGAACAATGAGTATCTGGGATAAAACAATAAGTATTGTAAAAAGTTCCTCATAATATACTTAAAAGATAATAGTGTGGGAATTAAAAGTAATCGTATCTGTTAACATTGGATTCATTGTATGGTCCAGTCCCGAACCAATACAGAAAGGAAAGAAATGAATTATAATTGTTGGTTCCATATGTTCCATATGAGGTAGCAGAGGCATACCCATAACAGTATCCCCCTACTAGGCTTTTGCCCTCAAAAGCCTCATACAGCAGTCATACGTTTGGAAAGTATTGATCCAATCAACAGATTGGAAAAGAAGATACTAATCAGAAATGTTTGGGAATAGATTGGTCAGCCATGTCACGGTTGGTAGGGTATAAATACCCATTCAAATAAAAATTTCCAAGTCCCCGCTCTCTCTCTTAATCCACCATGTCTCCTTCCACCTTCCCTGCCAATTCTCCACTGCCCTCGGACAATGAGGAACAAGCCAACATTGCCCACCTTCAGAGAAAAAGGGAGGAAAGGGTGAAACAAGAAGCCAAGCATAAGGCAGAAGAGGAAGAGGAAGCTGCGGCAGAGGCCCGGCTGGTCGAAATTCGTCAATGCAAGGAAGAGAAGAGAGGCCAAAGAACAATGGCGGTTGGAAGTAGAAGCTGCTCGCAAAAGAGCAGAAGAAAAAGTCAGAGCCGAGGAAGTGGCCAGACAGAAGGAAGTTGAGGAGTCCAATCAGACTAAGGAAAAAGAGGACGAGGAGAAAACCAAGGCTTCGGTACCCCAGAAGTGTAAATGCCCTCTGGCCAAGGTGCATCTCACGAATTTTTTATATAACTTGTTCTAATTTTTTATTAGGTTGCTGCTTCTGTGGATCCCACTCTGTGCAACAACAATTCCTCGTCCTCAGGTTCCAAGGATGCCAACAATGACGGCAAAGCCGATCCTGAACCTACTCCTTCCCCCAAAAAGGGAGTAAAGTGCGATTGTTGCCTTTCCAAAGGCATCTCGTGTGTTTCGGTAGGTGTACAGTTGTCATCATGCCAAGGTCCGATGTTCGTTGGTACAGGCCAAGCGTCCTCGCCAAGTAAAGAAGGTGAAGATAGAAGAGTCTGGGGCTTTGTCAAACAGTAGAACCATGGAGGATCTCCAAGGAGATGTAATGGATTTAACCTGTCGATTAGGATTGCTGGAGGACATGGTTGTCAGCGACTCGCTAGCTCTCACAAGAGACAACCAGGCGTCACACGATAGACAATGAGCAAGAGGGCAAAAAAGCAAAAGAGGATGGATAGAACAACCCAATACAAGTCTAGCTACCAAGGAGTATAGACAAGAATAGAGCTAAGGACTATAACTACAAAATACCTGGTCTTATATACTAAATGGGATATGAAGCCATGAGAGATATCTTGCACCGTAACCATGAGGATCTACAATAAGAGTGGCTCATATCCATAAGTAAGGCTGTAGGTATTTTGTGAGTAAACAATCAGGCAATATAAAAGGAAGCATGGAGGCGGAACAATAATGACGTCATCCTGTCAATGAGTTGACAGGCATGAGAGAGTCGCGCCTAAGTGAAACGACAGTGCAAGAACAATAAGGCTGACACATCCTTCTACTCTAAAACAGGTCAGGGCGCCTATTACTTAATATTACTAAGATTACTTAACTTTGAGTAAAGAATTAGTCTGAGTAATCAGCTGTCATGTGCCAGCACTTCGGGCTCTCGGGTCCCTACACCAGTGCTTATTCTCAGTTCTATATCAATATTGATTGCCGAGAAGTCCACCTATACACTTCATACGCGGCCCTGACCTGTTACTTAATATTACTAAGATTACTTAACTTCGAGTAAAGAATTAGTCTGAGTAATCAGCTGTCATGTGCCAGCGCTTCGGGCTCTCGGGTCCCTACACCAGTGCTTATTCTCAGTTCTATATCAATATTGATTGCCGAGAAGTCCACCTATACACTTCATACGCGGCCCTGACCTGTTACTTAATATTACTAAGATTACTTAACTTCGAGTAAAGAATTAGTCTGAGTAATCAGCTGTCATGTGCCAGCGCTTCGGGCTCTCGGGTCCCTACACCAGTGCTTATTCTCAGTTCTATATCAATATTGATTGTCGAGAAGTCCACCTATACACTTCATATGCGTACACGCGTTTGGAGTCTGTCTACACGTTTTACACCTCACTTATAGCCTTAAGGTATGATGATTCTTTCTTCCTTCCCCCTTTCATTTTCTCTGCCAACTGTAACTCCTTTCTACTTTTCTGCCCTTTATTTCCACAGAAATGTATGCTATTTCTATTGAATTTTAGCTTTTCAATTAGTTTTGATCTACTTAAACTTGCAGGAATTCTCCTCCTACTACTCCTGAACGCAATCAGAATGCTGAGCGTGCACGTCAGAGAGAGTTCCGAGTAATGCACTCTCCACAGCACCGGAGACTACCTCAAGCATCTCATAACAGACCTGAACTTATTCCTTTTCCCTTCCCTCAAGCCTCTGGGGGCCTCCCTGCTAACCAAGTGGATAATCCATTTGAGGTTGTTAACCACAATGGTCAAGAGTTTCAGTTGACACAGAATATTGCTGCACAGCTGAGGAATCTGCCTCCATTGGTTCCTGTAAGACCAACTCAAAGTAGAAGGGGTAGAGGGGTAAGTTTTATTCTTGACTGCTTTTGCATCTTGACAATTGACTATCTGTAGACTGGACCTTCCAATGCACATTCTCAGCAGAATCAGGCTCAGCCTCAGGTAAACATAATGTTTTTTTTTTCCTTTCAAATAGCTAACTATTACTTTTGATCCATCTCGGCACTTGACTGTCTGTAGGCTGGACCTTCCAATGCACCCCCTCAGCAGGATCAAGCTACTGGGGTTGGTCAGCCTCAGGTAAACATAAATTTTAATTAACTGTTCTTTTCTATTTACTATTTTGCCTTCAGTATCAACATCTTCCACAGCATTTGCAGGCAATGTTAGCTTCTGTACCTCCACATCCTGTGCATGGTCAAAGAAGCAATCAATATGGAAGAGGTATGGACTTTCCTCCTGCTCCTCAACAACCTGCTTTCCCTTTCCCTCTTCCTGTCCCTCTTCCTCTTCCTGTCCCTCTCCCCCTACTTTCAACCTTTTCCTCTTTCTCCTCCACCTGCTTCTCCTCCCCAAGTTAGGGATTATGAGCCTCCTCCTGTTCCTTCCCCTTTGCCATCTCCTTCTCCTCCTCCTTTTCCCCCACATCAGCCAGTTCCTGTAAATCCTCAGAATCTACCTATAGCTCTGAGGCCAGTTCAGGATGATGGAGTTTACAATGAGCTTTTCTTGGGCCAGATGGACAAGGAATGTCCAAACTGTCATGCTTTACATTGGGAGGCAGAAAGGCGCAAGAAATCCTCAAAGCGCAATCCTAAACTTGGTAAATGCTGCCAGTCTGGAAAGATTATACTCCCATTTCTCCAGAGACCTCCTCTTGAGCTGGAAATGTTATTTAATAGTCAGGATCATAACTCTAAGCATTTTTTGGAAAACATCAGAGCTTATAATGCTGCCTTTGCATTTGTATCATTGGGCATGAAAACACAACCCCAAAATGATCCTGAGCTACCACAAACTGGACTGCAGCAGTTTAAAATCAAAGGAGAACTATTTCATAGTTTGGGCTCCCTCCTGCCAGAGGTGGGCAAGAATCCTGTTTATGCTCAACTATATATTATGACTCCTGAAACTGCCCTGGAAAGGCGCATGGTGAACAATGCCCGCTCTGGATTGCTTAATCCTATAATGACAGTTCTTGATGATTGCCTTCAAAGGAACAACCACTTCTTCGAACTGTACAAGACTGCCCATGAGCATATAGCTGATGAAGAACAGACAAATCCAGGGTCTGCAAATCATACTGTATGTGTTAGGCTTCACTTTCTGGACTCTACAGATTCAAGGAGATACAACTTGCCTACTGCAGAGGAAGTTGCTGTTATTCTTCCTGGGCCTGGTGAAGCTGCTGATCATAGAGATATTATTCTGCAGCATAAAGCAGGACCCCTTAAGAGAATAGTAGAGTATAATCCTGCATATGCCCCACTTCACTATGTATTGCTTTTCCCCAGAGGAGAGTTAGGTTGGCATAAAAAAATTCAATATGCTCATGGTGAAGGAACTAATCCAAATGAGGAGGATGAAACTGAGACTTCCAAGAGAATGTATGTTTCTCAGATGAAATACTATGCTTTTCGTTTTCATCAAACAAAAACACAGTTCGAAAGTTCTCATTTGTTTATGGCCAAGAATTTATTCCAGCAGTTCATAGTTGATGTGTTTGCCCAAGTGGAGCAGCAGCGACTGTCCTGGCTTAAATGGCACCAAAAAGAGCTTAGAGCAGAATTATATTCAGGTTTAGTTGATGCTGTACAGGCTACAGATACAGATGTTGCAGATATTGGACAGCGTATCATTCTACCTTCCTCCTATATTGGGGGCTCAAGACATATGTTCCAGCTGTATCAAGATTCAATATCCCTTTCGCGTCATTTTGGAAAGCCAGATCTCTTTGTGACTATCACAGCTAATCCTAGTTGTCCTGAAGTCAAGGCTGCACTACTCCCTGGGCAAACTCCCAATGACCGCCCTGATATCATAGCCCATGTATTCCATGAAAAAGTTTGCATTATACTGAACCTGATTGACAAAGGGTGTTTTGGGAAGTGCAGGGGTCGGGTGTACACTATTGAGTTTCAGAAAAGGGGTTTGCCTCATATTCATATCCTTATTTTTCTCCATCCAGGAGATAGATTTAAAGAGCCCCATCATATAGATCAACTTATATCTGCTCAGCTACCTGATTCAAACTCTCACCCAAAGCTATTTAAGTTAGTCCAAAAGCTGATGATTCATGGTCCATGTGGAGCACTCAATCCAAATGCCTCCTGCATGAAGGATGGAAAGTGTTCAAAGGGTTTTCCAAAACCTTTCCAGCCTGAGACTTCCCTTTCTGAAAATGGCTATCCAGTATATGCTCAGCCAGACAATGACAGAAAGTGCAAGAAAACTGTCAATGGTAGAGACATTGAGCTTGACAATACATGGGTGGTTCCTTATAATGCTTGGACACTCATGGAGTTGGAAAGCCATGTTAATACTGAATGCTGCATTTCTATCAGGGCTCACAAGTATCTTCACAAATATGTTTACAAAGGTCATGACCGGGCAACTATGCACATTGGTTCAAATCAGGATGAAGTGCAGTTGTATTTAGATTCACATTATATTTCTGCTTCAGAAGCCAGTTGGAGATTGTTTTCTTATGCTATGCATGAAGAAAAGCCTAAAGTTACAAGGTTAGCTGTGCATGCTCCTGGAGGTCAGATGGTTACATTTGATGCAGACAATGGACAAACATTGGAAGAGATTGTTAACGCTGCAAGCACCAAGAATAGCACACTCATGGGATATTTTAAAGCCAATGCAGAGGGAGAGGAGAGAGTTAGGAAGGATCCAGCAAATGCTGTAACAACAGCTCGGTCTCTGCTGTATCAAGAATTTCCATCAGAATGGGTTTGGAATAAAAGCAACCACAAATGGACAGTTCGCAAAAAAGGTGACCCTGCTGTTGGTAGAATGTACTCTGTTCATCCAGCTGCTGGGGAGAGATTTTACATCCAGCTATTATTAACAGTTGTCCAGGGGGCCACTTCCTTTGCCCATCTTTGAACATATAATGGTGTTGAATACCCAACATTTCAGGAGGCATGCCTTGCTCAAGGCCTTTTGCAGCATGACTCTGAGTGGAAAGACTGTTTGGAAGATGCACACCATATGCAGACAGGATCATGCCTTAGATCACTGTTTGCAACAATTTTGAAAGATTGTCACCCTGTGCAGCCAGGGTTATTATGGGACCAGTTCAAGCAGTATATATGTGATGACCTTGAACAGTACTTATTCAGTAGGAGAATTGTGGATAATCCAACACCAGAGCAGGTTGAGGATTATGGCCTATATCTTATTGACAAGATTCTTTTCCATGCAGGAATATTTGAGGGAGTCAAACAGTATTTGGGAATGCCAATACCCAACTATGAGTTTTGGTCTCAAGTGGAAGGCAACAGATTGATTGCTGAACAGCTGGACTTTGATGCTGAAGAGCAATTGCAGAAAGGAACAGAAAACTTATCCAAGCTCAATGCAGGCCAAAGGCATGCATTTGACCAAATCATGAGTGCTATCAGAGAAAATAGACCCAGGATGTTTTTCCTACATGGTCCTGCTGGAACAGGCAAGACTTTTACTTACAACACCCTTTGTTATATGCTTCAGGGAGAAAGAAAAATTGTTCTCTGTTATGCATCATCAGGAATAGCTGCACTGCTACTTCCAAAGGGTCGGACTGCACACTCAACTTTTAAGATTCCAATTGAAATTTTTGAAGGAAAGGTGTGTTCTGTCAAAAAGAATTCTGATTTGGGGAAGCTGTTGCAGGAGACTGCTCTAATTATATGGGATGAAGTTTCAATGCAGAATCGGTTTTGCCAGGAAGCAGTAGATCTAACTATGCAAGATCTTAAATCAAGTACCACACCTTTTGGGGGAGTGACTGTGATATTTGGTGGAGACTTTCAGCAAATACTTCCTGTAGTGCATAAAGGAAGGAGGGAACAGATAGTTGGTGCCAGCATTCAGCAATCTAGGCTTTGGCGGGACATTGAGATTTTGCATCTAACTGAAAACAAACGACTTAGCAGTGGAACAGAGGAGGACCAGGCTTATGCTGAATGGCTTTTGAAAGTGGGTCATGGTTCAGATAATGATGCAGAGAGTCAAATCAAACTGGATCCCACAATGAGATGTGGAGATAGCATTGATTCATTGATTTCCACTATATATCCCAGCCTGGACTTGATTGACCCTGAACTGAACAATGATGCATGGTTTTTGGAACGTACTATCCTATGCCCCAGAAATGATGCTGTTGATAACTTGAATATGAAGTGTCTAAATGCACTCAAAGGAAACATTCACACCTATCATAGTGCTGATAGTGCTGTAGTGGATGAAGATCCAGAGAATGATCTGCAGTATCCTGTAGAATATCTAAACAGTATCAATGGATCAGGTCTACCTCTTTCCAAACTATCTCTAAAAATTGGTGCACCCATTATGGTGCTTCGAAACCTTGATCCAGTGGCAGGTGTTTGCAATGGAACACGTGCAATCCTTACTAAATGTACTGCAAGGGTATTGGAAGCAAGAATTCTGGGAGGTGATAATGCAGGTATAACTTTTCTAATACCATGGATCACCATAATACCCTCAGACCTTGACTTGCCTTTTATCCTGAAAAGGCGCCAGTTTCCTGTCCGGTTGGCATTTTCAATGTCCATTAATAAGGCGCAAGGCCAATCTGTTAGAGTAGTGGGATTGAATCTTCAAGTGCCTGTGTTCACAAATGGTCAACTATATGTTGCTCTCTCCTGTAGTACAACCAAACAGGGGGTGAAGGTCCTTTTTCCTGAAGGTATGCTTTTTTCTTTTCCAATTTTCTGATAGTTTGGATCTTGAATATTTTATTATTTCAGATAATAATGAATGCACTACAAAGAATATTGTCTACCCTGAAGTTCTTCTGGACCCACATTAGCTTTTGTATTTTACAAGTATTTGTTTATATAATTATTGAGACATCACAAAGTTGAATTCCCACACCCGTCGCTTTGCGACAGGTCAAGCAAAAGGCTTGTGTAACCTAAACGGAAATGAAAATATAATAAGCGCTAGTGTAAACACTTTGGTGATTAGGTAAGTAAATAAAAGAAAAGGAAAAGAATAATAAAAGAAAAGAATAATGAAAAAGAATGTTTCGTGACAATGGTCCGGTTCCTTGTAAGGATCCGGGGTGAAGAAGCAGAGACAGAAGAAGAAAGGGTGAAAAGGACGGGGGATAGGAAGGGAAAAGGCCGTTGATACACCTGAAAACAGGCTATGCATAAAAAAACCCTTCATTTCCGAAACTTTGCACATGCCAGCAGGGAGTCTTTGTATCATGTCTACAGTACCTTGTGCAATACCTGCCCTGTGCAGATGTTAACCACAGATGAACTGGGAGGGTTCTCAGTGGCAAGGCCCAGTTACAGGCAGTAGATATATGTACTAAAACCAGTTCTTGGTACATATCTTGCTTTTCCTGTTGTTCAAAGAAACAGTATGTGTATTATAGAAAACTGCAACCTAACCTAGGATTGCTAAGGAGTGTAGAGAAAGTCCAAGACTGTTCAAATTATCATATATCAGTTGCTACTTGACAACATGATAGGCACAACAGGAATATATGAGGTTCTGTTTAGAAAGGTTCCAGACCAGAATTCTGACAGTTGTCATAGTAATGTTCTAGAACTGTGGAGCTATTGAGCATTCTAGAACTGCAGAGTAATTTAGGTCCCTAGATCTAGATCTCTGCCCAGGACATAAAAAGAGCTCAATCCCAAGAATGAATGGAAGCTTTCTTCCCCCCCCCCCCCACTTTTGTAGTGACTGCTAATCCTACAGAAAGGGAGAGAGTTTCAGTATAGAGAGAGAGAGAGAGAGAGAGAGAGAGAGAGAAACAGTTCTGAGATTCAGACAGACTTGTATAACAAAGAAAGATTGTACTTTGAACTTAGAAAGAAAGTAAAGTTATTCAGTCAAATTCAGATTAAGGAACCTGTTAGCCATAGCAAGCCCAAGTTTTATAGAACTTGTGATAGAAAATCTATTACAAAACTCCTACTCTACTAGACAGAGTTAGATTCAAACAATAAATTTTATATCTTTTCTGCACCCCTCTGAACTTAGTGTTTGACTTAGTTTTGTGTGTGTGTGTTGGTGTTGGTGTTGGTATTTCTACACTTGCATTTTGCATTCACCCCCAAGTCAGCATTGTCAGCGACTTGCTAGCTCTCACAAGAGATAACCAGGCGTCACACAATGAATTATGAGCAAGAGGATGAAGAAAGTGATGAAGATAAAACAACCCAACTACAAGTCTAGCTACCGAGGAGTATAGACGAGAATAGAGCTAAGGAATATAGCTACAAAATACCCAGTCTTATATACGAAATAGGATATGAAACTGTGAGAGATGTCTCGCACCGTAACCGTGAGGATCTACAATAAGAGTCGCTCATATCCATAAGTAAAGCTGTAGGTATTTGGTGAGTAAACAATAAGGCAATATAAAAAGAAGCATGGAAGCGGAACAATAATGACATCGTCCTGTCATTGAGCTGACAGGCACAAGAGAGTCGCGCCTAAGTGAAACGACAACGTGAGAACAATAAGGTTGATGCGTGTAACCTAAATGATAATGAGAATATAATGAGCACTGGTGTAAGCGCCTCAGTGATTAGATAAGTAAATAAAAGAAAAGGAAAAAGAATAATAAAAGAAAAGAATAATGAAAAGATTGTTTCATGACACATGAGCTAAATTGAGTTTGGTGTATATGGCCACCTTTCGGGGTGTGTGTTATATCTATGCAAGCTAAGTCCTTATGAAGCTTCGCAAACCATTCTGCTACATAGATATATTACTTATATCCTTTTACCACTATGCAATTACTTCGCAAAGGAATTCCAACGCAAAGTAAATAACTGTTATCTCTTATCATTCTTATTGGATTTACACTATCCCTTTTATATCCCTTCCTTTGTTCTTTACTTATGAGCTAACCCATTCGGGCATGGCATCACTTTGCAATCCTGACTTACCTTTAGTATAAAGCTACGGTATCAAATAGGTAGTTCCTTAGTTTAAATATCAACCTTGATAGCACTTCAATAGTGATACCAATTAATCACTTACCCATATCATTGTTTTAACATCCCTACTATCAGTACGTTCCGCAACAGTCATCGCAAATGGAACATGTTTTACTTTCTTCTCTTGTGGACACATGAAGTGTCGAGGACTCTACTAATAGTGGAGTCAAGGTCTGACTACATAGTCCAGGATCATTTTACCTTGCAGAGTAATTCTCTTCGCTATTTCCCACGATCATTTCCGACGATCCCTTTGTGCATGATCATAACAGCGCATCAAGCAGGTTGGATATTAGTGGTAATGGGTATCAGTCCTTTTTCGTGATGCGATTAATTCCTCGGAAGTCGATGCATAGTCGGAGAGAACCATCCTTCTTTGGAGCGAATAGAACTGGTGCGCCATATGGTGAACATGAGGTTTGAATTATACCTGTAGCTAGTTGCTTATCCAGGAAATTGCAAAGGGCCCCCAATTCTTTTAGAGATAAGGGATACAATCTTCCGAGAGGTGGCTCAGCACCTTCCTCTAAATCAATCTTTAGATCATAAGATCGATGTTCCGGAAGCTCTTCGGATGAGCTTTTGTCGAAGACATCAGCTAATTCTGCATATTGATCTGGAAGGATAGATCTGTCATGAAACAATCTTTTTCCATTATTCTTTTCTTTTATTATTCTTTTCCTTTTCTTTTATTTACTTACCTAATCACCAAAGCGCTTACACTAGCGCTTATTATATTTTCATTATCATTTAGGTTACACACGTCAACCTTATTGTTCTCGCGTTGTCGTTTCACTTAGGCGCGACTCTCTCGTGCCTGTCAGTTCATTGACAGGACGACATCATTATTGTTCCGCTTCCATGCTTCTTTCTATATTGCCTTATTGTTTAATCACCTAATACCTACAGCTTTACTTATGGATACGAGCAACTCTTATTGTAGATCCTCACGGTTACGGCGCGTCATATCTCTCACAGCTTCATATCCCAATAGTATATAAGACTTAGTATTTTGTAGTTATATTCCTTAGCTCTATTCTCGTCTATTCTCCTCGGTAGCTAGACTTGTAGTTGGGTTGTTTTATCCATCCTCTTTTGCTTTTTCGTCCTCTTGCTCATCATCTATCGTGTGACGCCTGGTTGTCTCTTGTGAGAGCTAGCGAGTCGCTGACAAGATCCTTGTTCCTGAGATTCAAATTCTTCAGTACTAGAACCTTTAGCAGTAATTTCGAAAAGAATGTAATGAAATAGAATCGGCTTGATACCAGTGTCCTTGCAGACCCGGTTGAAAGCCACTGCTCCTAGAAGTGCAATGTCGACGTCCGGTTTTTCCGCTGATTCAATATGAGGTCCCATTTGCGATACTGTTGGGTATGAGTAGATGGGTTCATATGGAAATTTGTCTGTGAGTGGATGAGGTGAAAGGCAAGAGTGAGGTTTAGAGCGTGATGCATCTGTTTTCACTAAAAGCTCCTGAGGTGGAGCGGACACTTCGGAACTTGAAATTAAAGTATCTGGAAGTGTAGATGTCTGTTTGAAAACATCTCGGTCAGTGTTTCAGAAAGAAATTGTTTTTGTAACCCAGTCAATCAACAGATTGTAGCGGGACAAAAAACTATATCCTAATATGGCTTTGCAAGATGAATCCAATGAAGTAACATTGTCGTGACATGCTATACAGGATACGGTACTTACTTCATTTTCTCCTACATTCCCTCTTTCCTTTATCTTCGTGACTACCTGAACCCTTCTCCATGTTTCCATATCCTTTCACTTCCATCTATCATTTGTCAGAACCTCCCATCACATTCCAGACACTTCTATCGGCTTCCCGCGCTGTTGATTACTCATCCAAACCCTTGTATATATAGTACAGTAGCTGACACCTAGTTCCTCATCTTGACCTCTTGGTCTTTGGAACTAGGTTAGTACTTGTATCATCATTTACCTTCAATATACTTACTTGGTCTTTGGAACTAGTCTTCCTTGTGTGACCCTAGCGATTGGCCCTCGTGCTATCGCTGCTGTCTTGATCATTATCTCTTTCAGCCTTTGTGTGTGGTGCTAGACCCACTCCTCACTTCAGCTTGTGCTTGAGCCTGTGCTTTCCTCTGTGCTTTCTCCCTTTGTCACCACAAACATAAAAGTTAATTGTAAAAGACTTGCCAGTTGGAAAGCGAACCAATAATTCGGCCGTTTCCATTATAGAATTTGTGGTAAGAGAATCATTGAATAAACGGAGATTGATTGGAGGTATAGGTGTTGTTGGAATAGAATGTTTTTGTACAAAGGAAAAATTGAGAAAAGAGTCTGTAGAACCAGAATCAAGTAAGCATGGAAATTGTAGTAAAGATAATGTACTGGCCAGTTCATCCGGTGATTGAAATTCAGTAGTAAGATTAAAATGAAGAGAAAATTCATATTCAGAAAGAGCGGATGTGTTAAGTATAACTTCCCCTGGGTAGGCACGAACTGGGTCAATGCAACTCTTGCTTTGTACCAGGGTACAAGAGCTGCGAACTATTTTTCTGAACCATCCGAAGATGTTCGAACATTTGTAGTGGCATCCTCAACCTCGGCTGCTTGACCACAAGATTGGCTTGATTTCTGATTAGGACAATCCTCTAGCTTATGCTTACTGCCACAAAACATACACAGGTTGAACTTCCTGCATCCCTCCTTTTCTTCCAGCTTGACTTTCCCATCTGGTCCAAGATGTTTTGAGTATGGCTTCAACTGTTGAGAAGTCAAAGGATTCGATGAGGATTGACCAGATGGTCCAGTTCCGTCCGATTTTTTGTTGCCAAACCAAGGCTTCTTCCCTTGATTGTGCCTGGTTGTCTGTGGGTTATTAGTACCTTTCAACTGATTTCCCAACACAGGAGAAGATTGTGAAGGAGGATTTTGGTTACCCTTCTTCCCAGGATTTGAGGTCTTACCACCTGATCCTGATCTGGTTTGTCAAACTGACTCCTGTTTCTTTTCTTCTTCCCTATGCCAGGACCGGTTATCGATCCAAAGAACCTCTGCACAATATTCGGTGAGGTTTCAAGGCTCCGGAATACGGGCCATTTTATCCTTGATTTGGGATGCAAGTGTGTGCTGGTAGGCCCACTTCAAGGAACTCGTATTCCAATCGGTGAGAGCAGCAAGTGAATTGAATCGGATATTGAATTTATGAACCAATTTGTTTTCCTTCATCCTTAAATTTCCGAGCTTATCCTCGGCATCCCCTTGAGCGTTGTAAAGACTGAAATTGTCTTGTAATGCTTTTATGAGTGCTGAAAAAGAGCTGGTCCACATAAGGAGTGCAACTGCGTTGGGATTGAGGATATCCAGCTCAAACCATTTGTGAGCAGATCCACTCAGGTAAGAAAGGGTGTAGGCAATCTTCCTTTGATCAGTGAAATAATTCAGTCGGTCAAGGAAGATGAGGGATAAGGAAATGAGGAAAGATTTGAGTTTCCAAGGCTCGAGACCATCAAAGACATCTGGTTCTTGAACTTTCGCTTTACTCAATTCAGATGGCTCCAATTGCAAACTCGCGATTGCATTACCCAATCCTTCGAGTGTTCCTCGGAAAGCTTGGAATGTTGAAGAAACTCCCGTTCAGAAGAGTTGTTGTTCGGTGGGAAGATTGGTCTCCTGGGACTTCCTGGTCCACTGGATCCTCCACTGTGGTGATGAAGGGAGAAAGCACAGAGGAAGCACAGGCTCAAAGCACAAACCAAAGTGAGGGGTGGGGCTAGCACCATACATGAAGGCTGAAAGGTAAAATGATCAAGACGGCAGTGATAGCGCAGGGGCCAATCACTAGGGTTGCACAAGGAAAACTAGTTCCAAAGACCAAGTAAATATATTGAAGATAAACGATGATACAAGTACTAACCTAGTTCCAAAGACCAAGAGGTCAAGATGGGGAACTAGGTGTCAGCTTACTGTACTATATATACAAGTGTCTAGCTGAGTAAGCGACAGCGCGGGAAGTTGATAGAAGGATGTGGAAGAGTGTAGCTGGATCCAAATAGTAACAAAGATAAAGGAAAGAGGGAATGTAGGAGAAAACAAAGTAAGTACCGTATCCTGTATGGCATGTCACGACATTACCCCCCTTCTACAGTCGATGTCCCAGCGACTATTTCCGTGAGGTTTTCATAAGGTTGCCAGGGTAGAGAGTTGAAGATGGTCGCTGAAATTTTTCATGGTGCATTTGAGTGTTTTGCATAAAAATCTGCGATTGCCTCATCGCTTGTGCCCACTAAGTTTTCTTCATGCTCCCAACTGTTGTGGCCTTCATTGTAACCCTTCCACCTTACCAGGAATTGCAATTTTTTCCACCGTCCAAAGATCCGACTGTCCAGGACCTCCTCCACATCGTAGAACTCTTCTCCCTCCACAATTTCGGGCTCCGGTGGTGGTGGCTTGATTCCATTGACTTCATTCCCTTTCCAGGGAGACAAGCGGTTGGTATGGATGTTATCGTGGATTTTCATCCAGGTAGGTAGGTGTAATCGATATGTGAGTGGGCCCGTTTTCTCTGCGACTTCAAATGGACCTAGGCGTTTGCTCCCCAGTTTCTGGTTCTTTTGCCGTACTTTTAATTTGCTCAGGGATAACCAAACCGGTTGTCCTACTTCGAATTCCTGTACTTTCCCCTTTACACCCTCTCTAATGCGCTCCTTGCTCATTCGTAGTGCTGCCTCTGCATCCTCTCGTGCATGCTGGAGCAGTTCTAGCTGGTGCTCGATGGATAGGTATTTGGTCTCAATGCCATTTGGAATGGTGAACTCAGGGGTGTAACCATAAAGGGTTTCGAAGGGGGAGTGGCTGTGTGCAGAGTGGATACGAGCATTCATGACAAACTCAGCAGTAGGGATTAAGAGGTCCCAGTCGTCCTGTCGGCGACTTATGTACATGCGAATGTAACGTTCGATTTCTTGATTAGCGCGTTCTGTCTGTCCATTTGTCTCAGGGTGATAGGCTGTGGTCAGGGCGGAATCGATTCCTAGTCGCTTCAGTAGTTGTTGCATAACGTCTGCTGCAAATTGAGGTCCTCTATCCGAGATGAATCGACGGGGTAGGCCATGTAAGCGGAAGATTTCTTTATAAAAGAAATCTGCTACTCCTTCTGCGGTGATCTCTGTTGTACAGGGGAAACAGTGAACCATCTTCATGTAGTGGTCCACGAAGGTGATGATAGTGTCGCGACGTAGGCGGAAGCGACTATGGGAGGTGATCAAAGCACAGCACAAGCACAAACCTGAGTGTGAGTAACGCTCAACACACAAAGGCAAAAGGAAAAGTGATCTCAGCGACAGTGATAGCACGAAGGGCCGATCACAAGGGTCAAATAAGGCAGGCTAGTTCCCAAAGACCAAGTCAATATTGAGTGTACACAAGGATACAAACACGAACCTAGTTCCCAAAGACCAAGAGGTCGAGATAGGGAACTGGTAGCTGTCTACTGTACTATATATACGAGTCTGAAACAATAGGAACCCAGGTAAGGGACAAGGGTAAAAGAACAAAGAACAATAGATATCAAAGAACAAGAACGCGAGAGTGAAATACTGGAAAGCGAATGAGAAACAAGGGAAGAACAATAAACTAATGACAGCGCGGGAGTGAGTGGTCATCTGAGCGATGAGTAACGAACGCGGTCATGTGGTTACTAAAGCATGTGAAAAGGAAGAAAGAAAGTGGTAAAGAAAATGATATAGGTACTTAGTTGTCACGACATTACCCCCCTTCTACAGTCGATGTCCCAGCGACCAGCTCCGTAAGGTTTTCATAGGCTTGCCAGGGCAGCGAATTAAAAATGGCCGCCGAGATTTTCCGTGGTGCATTGGGGTGTCTCCGATAAAAGTCTGCAATTTCTTCGTCACTTGATCCCTTCACATTCTCCTCATTCTCCCAACTGTCCTGTCCTTCATCATAACCCTTCCATCGTACCAAAAATTGTAGCTTCTTCCATCGTCCATAGAACCTACTGTCCAAAATTTTGTCCACATCATAGAACTCTTCCCCCTCCACGATCTCCGGATCCGGTGGTGGTGGCCTAACTCCATTAACCTCGTTCCCTTTCCATGGTGATAGTCGATTAACATGGATGTTGTCGTGGATCTTCATCCAAGTTGGTAGGTTAAGGCGATATGTCAGAGGTCCGGTCTTTTCTGCTACTTCGAACGGCCCGAGTCGCCGACTCCCAAGTTTTTGACTTTTCTGTCGAATCTTTAGGTTCTGTAGTGATAGCCATACCGGTTGTCCAACTGTGAATGTCTGAACCTCCCTCGTGTCATCTCCCTTAATACGCTCCTTACTCATCCTAAGAGCTGCCTCCGCATCCTCCCGGGCATGCTGTAGCAACGTCAACCGCTGATCTATTGTTGGGTACTTGTTCCAAACTTGGATTGGAATCGTAAATTCGGGGGTGTATCCATAGAGGGTTTCGAATGGAGAATGATCGTGAGCGGAGTGAATTCGAGAGTTGATAACAAACTCAGCGGTAGGTAGTAGTTGATCCCAATCATCTTGTCGTCGGCTGATATACATGCGAATGTATCGTTCAATCTCCTGGTTTGCTCGTTCTGTTTGACCGTTGGTTTCAGGATGATATGCTGTTGTGAGTGCTGATTCTACCCCGAGTCGTTTCAAGAGTTGCCGCATTACATCTGCCGCGAATTGGGGGCCTCTGTCCGAAATGAACCGTCGAGGAAGACCATGAAGTCGGAATATTTCGCGGTAAAAGAAGTCGGCTACGCCCTCAGCAGTGATTTCTGTTGTGGTTGGGAAGCAGTGGATCATCTTGGTATAATGGTCAACAAAGGTTATTACAGCATTATGTCCGTCCTGGGTCATGGGGAGCTCTCCGATGAGATCTACGCCAATATCCTGCCACGGACCATCCGGAACAGGAAGAGGCTGAAGCGGAGAGGAGTGGTGTGGATTGAGTCGCTTCCGTTGGCAGAGGTCACATCCTTCTACATATTTGTCCACAAATGACCGCATCCCTGGCCACCAGTATTGCCTGCTAACGAGTTCTAACGTACCATGCATCCCCGGGTGTCCAGCTGTAGGTGAATCGTGACATTGTACCAGTACCGCCTTCCGGAGCTCCGGGTTAGGTGGTACGTATACCTTGTTTCGATAGTACACCAAACCGTTGTCTTCTTTCCACTCATCCAATCCCCCTGTCAACACTCGTGGTCCCTTCAGGCTCTTTAATCCCTCCAATACCTCTGCCTCTCGTTCGCTAACCTGTCGGATTCGCTCCAATAGGGGGTTTTGGAATAGTACCATGTGCGCCGCATTGATAAAGTGTTGTGGTTGGAGCACCGTTTGCTCCTTGTTGTCTTCCGCATCGATTACCTGATGGTGTGGCATCCGTGAGAGAGCATCGGCTTGTGTGTTCGCTTTCCCGGGGCGGTGTTTGAGTCGAAAGTCGAATCGGGAAAGCCAGAGGGCCCATCTTGCTTGTCGACGACTAAGATCTTGTGCTGTCCTCCAGAACTCCAGGTTTTGATGGTCGGTAATGATTTCGAATGGTTCGGGTGAGCCTTCTAAATAGTGCCTCCAATCCTTGAGTGCTTCGATAATGGCAAGCATTTCCCTATCGTAGATTTCATAGTTCCGTTCTGCTGGATTCAAGGATGCGGATCGGAATGCGACCGGGTGCCAAAGTCCATCGTCCTGTAATTGCAACAGTGTACCCCCTGAAGCGAATCCCGAGGCATCTACTTCAATCCGCGTCGGCTTTCCTGGGTCCCATAAGACCAGAATCGGGGCTGAGGTGAAGGAGTCCCTTAATGATTCGAATGCTTCCTGTTGCGCCGTCCCCCATTGCCATTTGATGTCTTTCCGTGTAAGGTCGTTAAGTGGTCGCGCTTTCTTTGCAAATCCTTCAATGAACCGTCGGTAGAAATTAGCAAAGCCCAAGAAACCTCGAAGGTCACGGAGTGAAGTAGGGACTGGCCAGTTTTTCACTGCCTCAATCTTTACCGGATCCATCCGTACTTCCCCTTCACTGATGACAAGTCCCAGGTATTCAATGGACGTTTGTTCGAACTCGCATTTTTCGGGTCGTAAATAGAGGTCATGTTGAGCCAGACGGGTGAGGACTTCGTGAACTACGGTTCGGTGTTCTTCTAGGGTTTCGGTGAAGATGAGAATATCATCTAGATATACAGCCACCTTTCCTGAGGCAATCAAGTCAGCGAAAATTGAGTTCATGAGGGCTTGAAACGTAGCGGGCGAGTTTGTTAGGCCAAAGAACATGACCAAGGGTTCGAAGAGTCCTCGGTTAGTTGCAAACGCTCCCTTCCACTCATGTCCTTCCTTCACCCGCACATTGTTGTATCCCCACCGTACATCAAACTTGGTGAATATCTTGGACTTTCGTAATTGGCTGATGATGTCAGTAACCAGGGGAAGTGGGTACCGGTTCTTGACAGTGTATTCGTTCAGTCGTCGGTAGTCCTGTACAAAACGAAGTTTCCCATCCTTCTTTTTGACAAAGAAGACTGGAGATGCTAAGGGAGATTTGGAGGGGCGAATGTATCCTTTTCGTAGATTTTCATCCAGGAATCGGTCTAGTTCTTCTTGTTCATTGGGTGACATCGGATAGATTTTGGTGCGCAAAGTTTCGGGTGCATCAGGCCTAAGATCAATGGCGTGATCCCAGGGTTTGTGCTCTGGAAGACGTTCAGATTCCTTCTCTGAAAAGACTTTAGCGTATTTCTGATAGATAGTGGGTACCATTTCCTCAAAAGTCTTCTCCGGTTTATCCTTGTGTGCTGCCTCTGCCAATTGTTGAGAGTAGGTGTATCCTGCTGCGCACCAAAGCTCTTCTGTCGTGTGACTGATGATACCTGCCCGCAGTAGTGTTCTCCTTCTCTTTCGATTGCCCAATAGTCGATACAGGGGTGTGCCTTCCTCATATTCATGAATTCCCAGTAGTTCTTCAGACTCACTTATGGGTGGAAGCGGAACATATTCCGGATTAATTGCCAAGAGTCCGTCCGTTGTCCCTCCGATGTTACCTTCCTTCAAATCCGGGATCTCCTCGATAGTCATGGCTGGGAGTGCTCGTTTGGTGGTTAGTTGGGCTAGGCGTCCTTCCTTCCAGTCTATATCAGGGTTCACTTTCCGGAGCCAGGGGAGTCCTAGGATGATGTCTTCCGAGCCCAGGTTAGTGACCAGGTATTCGAGAGGTTGAGGTGGGTTCTGATCTACGGTCGAAAGGAGTTGTGCAGAATGGGTAATTTTGCCCGCATTGTTGAGCGTTCCATCAATATTGTAGAGAGTGATGGGATGAGTGAGGGGACGTGTGTGGATGTAGTGCTTATCCACAAAGCGTTGATGTAGGAATAGACCTGTGGCCCCGGAATCTATCATTGCTGCATTACTGGTACTCTTGAATCTCCCTTGTAACTTAATCGGTACGCGAAAATGAGAAACATCGCTGAATTGGGTGGAACCGAGGATACATGAGGAGATAGAATCGTAATTAGAGTACAGTTTGGGGAACCCGGCAGCAGCCGAGTCAGGTTCCCACTTTAAAAATTCTGCCGGAGCTCTGAGATTTGGTCCGCCAACGCTTTCTGGTTGTCCGTTAACTGCTGTAGAATCGAGGAAAAGTCAGGGAGCGGGGTGGGTGTAGCAGCAATAGAGGTGGCAGGTTCGGTAATGATAGAAGTGGCGGCGGCAGTACGAACCATGTTTGGTCTAGGGAGGCCCATGAATTTCCTTCGACAAACTACGGCTATGTGTCCTGTGAGTCCACAGTGGCTGCAGATGTCCCGTTCGTGGTGTCCATCTGCTTTTCGGTGGTTCTTGGATCCGCATCCGTAGCATTTCCCTGTCATGAGCCTTCGATAGTCCTCCGCAGATCGCCCTGTGCTAGTGGCATCCACGTCCATGGCAAATGGATCCCGGGCCGGAGTGAATGGAGTTGGATGGAAGGCGTTTGTGTTCTGGGAATAGGAGTAGTTTACCAGGTTTTGTCCCTTCTCCCTGGCTCGTTCAATCTGTCTATTGTCAATTCGGATGGACTCTTTGATCAAGCTGTCGAGGGTGTCTGTGTTAGCTGAAGAGAGGACCAGACCGTCTTTGATACGTGCTGCTAGATGTTGGTAAAAACGATCTCGGAGGTCTGGGTCTGAGTATCCAGTACGGCTTGAGTACTGTTTGAACGATGCTGCATAGGCAGCGACGGTGGTTTTTCCCTGAAAGAGGACCTTCAAGGCGTCCTTGGCATCTACAACCGGGTTTACTGTCTCGAAGCGGGCTTTGAAGGCATCCTTGAATTCCTGCCAGGTGGAATAGACAAGAGTGTCGACAGCACCACTAGCTACCTGGCTAATGTTTTCGGAAACTGGGGTAGCCCAGATTGCCGCATCACCTTCGAGGAATGAAATTGCGGATTTGATGCGTTCCCCCTCGTTCGTACGCAATGTTTGTACTCCGTTGGCCCATAGCTCAAATGCGGCTATAAAACGACGAGCATCATCGCTTCTTTTCCCGTCGTAGGGCTGAGGCTTGCTGACCCCTTTGTTGGTGCTAATATTGCCCGCCATGCTAGATACTACCTGCTGGAGTTGCGATTGTTGTTGGACTAACTGCCCAATCAAGTTTCCGAGTTCTTGGGCGGAGAAGTTGTGAGTCATTTCGGTATCGGAGTCGGATCTGGGTTCGGGTTCTGATTCGGATTCTGATTCTGGTTCAGGTACTGTGATAGTGGTTGTTACTAAGGTGGGAGATGCGCGGGAGCTGGGATTTGAGGGTCGTCCAACTCTAGTGAAGGCTGCAGTAGGTTCAGGTACTACTGGAGAGGCGGGTCGTGAGATGTGGATGCGACGACCAGTTGGATCGTAGTCTCGATCAACTGTAAGCAAGTATCGATTGGGGCAAGGGTTCTCGTCACAAGGCTCCCAGTGTCTGTTGTGTTCGTCTTCAGTTGACCAGTGGATGTCGTGATGTTCTACGGTGTCAAAAGCGTGATAGTAGTCTGAACAGTCAGAGTTAACTCCGAAAGTCGGCGTGGTGATAACAGCAGGTGGAGAATCGGTAGACTCCGATTTCCACTCCTCGTAAGATCAGTGATGGATCTGATGGTACGAGTAATAGATCTCGACCTAATGTCGCGACGTAGGCGGAAGCGACTATGGGAGGTGATCAAAGCACAGCACAAGCACAAACCTGAGTGTGAGTAACGCTCAACACACAAAGGCAAAAGGAAAAGTGATCTCAGCGACAGTGATAGCACGAAGGGCCGATCACAAGGGTCAAATAAGGCAGGCTAGTTCCCAAAGACCAAGTCAATATTGAGTGTACACAAGGATACAAACACGAACCTAGTTCCCAAAGACCAAGAGGTCGAGATAGGGAACTGGTAGCTGTCTACTGTACTATATATACGAGTCTGAAACAATAGGAACCCAGGTAAGGGACAAGGGTAAAAGAACAAAGAACAATAGATATCAAAGAACAAGAACGCGAGAGTGAAATACTGGAAAGCGAATGAGAAACAAGGGAAGAACAATAAACTAATGACAGCGCGGGAGTGAGTGGTCATCTGAGCGATGAGTAACGAACGCGGTCATGTGGTTACTAAAGCATGTGAAAAGGAAGAAAGAAAGTGGTAAAGAAAATGATATAGGTACTTAGTTGTCACGACAGATAGCATTGTGGCCGTCTTGCGTCATAGGTAGTTCTCCAATCAGATCCATGCCAATGTCCTGCCAGGGTCCCTCCGGTACAGGAAGAGGTTGAAGAGGAGAGTGGTGGTGAGGGCTCAGGCGTTTGTGCTGGCAGTGGTCACATCCATCAACGTACTTGTCTACAAAGGAGCGCATCCCAGGCCACCAGTACAGTCTGCTGACTAGTTCCAGGGTGCCATGCATCTCTGGATGACCTGCAGTAGGTGCGTCGTGACAGTGTTCCAGGATTGTTTTCCTTAGTGCCATATCTGGGGGAACATAGACTTTATTGCGATAGTAGACCAAACCGTTTTCCTCCCTCCACTCAGCTGTGCCACTAGTGAGACTTTGGGGTCCCTTGATACCTTTCAGACCATCCAGGACTTCGGCCTCCCATTTGCTAATCTGCCAAATGCGGTCAAGGAGGGGGTTATGGAGAAGAACCATGGTTGCCGCATTAAGGAAGTGCTCGGGTTTTAGAACGATCTGTTCCCTGTTGTCCTCTGCATCTGTGACCTGATGCTGTGCCATACATGAGAGTGCATCAGCTTGAGTGTTAGCTTTGCCGGGGCAATGCTTAAGACGGAAATCAAACTGAGAGAGCCATAGTGCCCATCGTGCTTGTCGGCGGCTGAGGTCTTGGGCTGTCTTCCAGTATTCAAGGTTCTGGTGATTGGTTATGATTTCGAAGGGTTCTGGGGATCCTTCTAGGAAGCTTCTCCAGTCTTTCAATGCCTCAATAATGGCCAGCATTTCCTGGTCATAGATCTTGTAGTTTCGCTCGGCTGGATCCATGGAGGAGGAGTGATATGCGATGGGGTGCCAGAGTCCATCCTCCTGTAGTTGCAAAAGCGTACCTCCAGTAGCGAAGCCTGATGCGTCCACTTCGATCCGAGTTTGTTTCGATGGATCCCATAGTGTGAGGATTGGTGCCGATGTAAAGGATTCCCTTGGTGAATCGAAGGCTTCCTGCTGTTGTGATCCCCAAACCCATTTAGTGTCTTTGTGGGTAAGATCGTTCAGGGGTCGAGCTTTCTTTGCGAAACCGTCGATAAATCTCCGATAGAAGTTAGCAAATCCTAGGAAGCCTCAAAGATCACGTAGCATTGTAGGGGCCTGCCAGTTACTAACTGCCTCTATTTTGACTGGGTCCATTTGCACTTCTCCTTCACTGATTACCAGGCCTAGGTATTCGATGGAGGGCTGTTCGAATTCGCATTTCTCTGGTCGCAGATATAGGTCGTATTTGCTGAGGCATGTAAGCACATCGTTGACTATACTTTGATGTTCCTCCAGAGTTTCAGTAAAAACTAGAATGTCATCCAGGTAAACAGCCACCTTCCCAGCAGCAATGAGGTCAGCAAATATGGAGTTCATGAGGGCTTGGAATGTAGCGGGTGAGTTTGTTAGGCCAAAGAACATGACGAGGGGCTCAAAGAGTCCTCGATTTGTTGCAAATGCTCCCTTCCATTCATCACCCTCTTTAATCCACACATTGTTGTACCCCCAGCGAACATCCATTTTGGAGAAGACCTTGGCTTTATGCAGTTGGCTAACGATGTCCGTGATGAGGGGAAGTGGGTACTGGTTTTTTACTGTGTATTCATTGAGTCGCCAGTAATCCTGTACAAATTGAAGTTTACCATCCTTCTTTTTGACAAAGAAGACCGGCGACGCCAGTGGGGATTTGGAGGGGCGGATGTAACCTTTGTGCCGATTCTCTTCCAAGAACCGGTCCAGTTCTTCCTGTTCATTTGGGGACATGGGGTAGATTTTTGTCCACATGGTCTCAGGAGCATTGGGTTTCAGATCTATGGCATGGTCCCAAGGCTTATGTTCTGGTAGCCATTCTGATTCTTTCTCAGAGAAGACCTTTGCATATTTCCGGTACGATGAGGGGACCATCTCTTCAAATGACTTTGACGGCTTCTCTTTGTAGGCAGCCTCTGCAAGTTGTTGAGAATACGTGTACCCTGCAAAACACCAAAGTTCTTCTGACGTATGGCCAATGATTCCAGCTCGAACTAGTGCTCTCCTCCGCTTCCTGTTGCCTACCAACCAATACAGAGGGGTGCTTTCAGTGTATTCATGTATCTCTGGGTCAGGCGTGGGGCGAGGGAGAGTTTCTTCCGGCACTTGGGGTTGGTCATCAGGCTCCGGGATGGAGAAGTGAAGTTGTGGAGTTTCCTTGGGTTTGGGGATTTCTTCGATAGTCATGGGATGCGGAACCTTTCTGGGAGGGGTGATAGCCAATCGCCCTTCTCTCCAGTCAATGTCTGGGTTGACCTTTCGGAGCCATGGAAGTCCAAGGATGATATTTTCAGACCCAAGGTTGGTGACGAGGTATTCGAGGAGCTGGGGTTTGTTTTGATCTATTGTGGAGAACAGGCGTACAGAGTGCGTGATCTGCCCTGCGGTGTTAAGAGACCCATCAATGTTATAGAGGGTAATTGGATGGAGGAGATGGCAAGAGAGAATTTGATGTTGTCTAACAAAGCAGTCATGAATGAAGAGACCGGTGGCACCGGAGTCTATCATTGCTGCGCTGTCTGTATTCTTGAGTCTGCCTTGCAACTTAATCGGTATGCAGAAGTGAGAAACATCACTGGGTTGAGCGGAACCAATTGTACAGGAGGGTATAGATGCATAGGTAGAAGTAGATGAGGAATACAGACTAGGGAACCAGGTGGCAGCCGTGGCGGGTTCCCACTTTAAAAATTCGAATGTAACTCCGCCATCTACTCTGCCAATTCCTTTTGTCCCGCAGTAAGCATCTGAAGGATCTTTGTGAAGTCGGTAGCAGGGGCCAGTGTGGCAGCGGCAATGGAGGTGGAGGGCTCAGCAGCGATAGATGTGGTGGCTACAGAATGCGGGGTGGGTCTTGGAAGTCCCAGGAACTTCCTGCAGCAGACGGCTGCTAAATGACCAGTTAGTTCACAATGATTGCAGACATCTCGGTCATGGTGTCCATCTGCCTTGCGATGTTCTCTGGATCCGCACCCATAGCATCTTCCCATCATGGACCTCCAATAGTCTTCCGCAGATCGTCCCGTAGTGGTGGCGTCCACGTCCATTGCATTTGGATCGTGAGCTGGAACAAAAGGAGTCGGGGTATAGGAGTTGAAGTTGGGAGTACTTCGGGTGTATTGTTTCCCTTCCTCATCGGCATGTTCGTTCTGTCAGTTGTCAATGCGAATCACTTCACTGATCAGCACATTCATCAGGTCTGTGTTGGCTTGGGAGTTAACCAATCCGTCCTTGATTCGCTTTGAGAGGTGGTCATAGAAGCGATCTCGAAGGTTGGCATCCGAATATCCAGTCCTGCTGGCATACTGCTTGAAGGTTGCAGCATAGGTTGCCACCTGGTCCTTTCCTTGCCAGAGACTTTTGAGGACGCATTTGGCCTCTACCACTGGATCTGCTGTTTCAAACCGTTGCCTAAAGGCGCCGGCGAAATCAGCCCAGGTTGGGTAGAGGAGGGCAGGAGCTGGTAGTCCTGAAGCGACAGCTCGAGTGACCTGGCTGATGTTCTCCGAGGTAGGGGTAGCCCAAATGGCTGCATCACCATCCAGGTATGAGATAGCCAATTTGATTCTCTCTTGTTAATTGCTGAGGGAACGGATCCCCTGAGCCCAGAGTTCAAAGGCGGCAGTGAAGCGTCGTGCATCATCACTGCGCTTCCCATCATACGTCTGGGGTTTGCTAACACCTTTATTGGTGCTGATGTTGTTAGCGATACTGGCCACTGCCATTTGTAGCGCCATCTGTTGGGTTGCGAGTTGTTGAATCAACACCGCAAGGTCTTGGGTGGTAGGAGGATGAGACATGGTGGAGGGGTTCTCAATGGGGATAGGCTCAGGAGATGGGGATAACGGTTCTGGTGTAACCGAGATATCGATGATGATAGGCTCTGGGGATGGTGCGACAGGGTCGGCTTCAGTTTCTGGTTCAGGCTCTGGAATAGCGGTGGGGATAAGCACAGGAGAGGCTCTGGCGGATGGGACAGCACTGGTAGGGTTTGAAAGTCTACCAACACGGCTCGCAACTCGGCTTGGAATTCTAGGGATGGCTATGAATCGTCCGTTTCCTGAATCCCTTGGAGTGATGAGAGCAGGGTTACAGTATCGGTTGGGGCAAGGATTTTCGTCACAGTCAAACCAAGTGTTGTGTTCTTCGTCTGGATTGTATTTGGAATGAACGTCGCACTGATCTTGAATATCAAATGCATGTAGAAATCCTGAACAATCAATGTCTGGTGTAACCGAAGGCGTAGCGGCAATGGGAGGTGGGGAACCGGGTAAGTCCGATTTCCACTCCTCGTAGGATCAGTTGGAAAGGCTGATGGTACGAGTAGAGATCTTGACCTAATGTGGTGACGAAGGGAGAAAGCACAGAGGAAGCACAGGCTCAAAGCACAAACCAAAGTGAGGGGTGGGGCTAGCACCACACACGAAGGCTGAAAGGTAAAATGATCAAGACGGCAGTGATAGCGCAGGGGCCAATCACTAGGGTTGCACAAGGAAAACTAGTTCCAAAGACCAAGTAAATATATTGAAGATAAACGATGATACAAGTACTAACCTAGTTCCAAAGACCAAGAGGTCAAGATGGGGAACTAGGTGTCAGCTTACTGTACTATATATACAAGTGTCTAGCTGAGTAAGCGACAGCGCGGGAAGTTGATAGAAGTATGCAGAATGATGTAGAAGGATGCGGAAGAGTGTAGCTGGATCCAAATAGTAACAAAGATAAAGGAAAGAGGGAATGTAGGAGAAAACAAAGTAAGTACCGTATCCTGTATGGCATGTCACGACATCCACCACCTGGTCCTTCATCATCATCCAATCCATCCGGATCAGCTGGATTTTTGTCGGCCCCTACTGGATCTTCTTCACCATCTTGATCCTCCCGATTATCTTCTTCGGGATGATCTTCTTCCTGTCCTTCAGGAATTTGAGTGTTTTCTGGTGCATTACGGGCCAAGAGCTGTCCGAAAATAGCTGCTGCTGTTGGGGATGGAGGTATGATTGCTGATGAAGCGGTAGCTATTTGAGTTACTGTCCGTGGTGTTCTTACCTGAACTGGTATTCCAGTTGCAGTGTAAAGTGTTTGAATTTCGTAGTCTAATGTTTCAGTATTTCTGCCAATCACAAACTCCGGATTCACCTCCATAGTGGAATGTGCAGTTGACGTTGTTGGTCCGAAAACATTGGCTCTCCTTCAACCTCCTAAGGCTGATATAGATTCGGAGTATGGTGCGAAGGATTGTGCATTAGCGAGAAAAGGGTTTTACTCTTCAGCCTAATTCGGTACATCTGAATTGTTAGTGATTCCGGTGAGAGTTCTCATCCGGTTCCTTTGGGCTTGTCAAGTTATTGGAGGCGCCATGAATATAAATGAGTATGAGTCATGACAATAGCTAGTGATAGTTTAAATATACTGTTAAGACTGTTCTGGTGAGATTCCGTAAGGTCTAGGGTGAATAGGATAGTGTAAAGGGTTCCAATAGTTCATGGGTTTGTATGGTAACTACCAATCAGTAGAAATGGAGAATGGTAAAGTCGAACAAGAACCTTAGCACCACTTTCAGTAGTGCCCCCGCTATGTTGTAGTGGTTCTGTTGATGTTCATAGATTTTGGGCATCCGGAAGTTGGCCGGATAAGTTCGGACAACTAGAAGGTAAGACTGGAAAGTCCGGATGGAGTTATAGTGATAATCTCTCTAGATTGGAATGATCTAAGTTGATATTTAAAGAACTATCTACTGGACACTAATGCTTACATACCAGTAATCCTGATTGTTAAAAGAAGAACAATGAGTATCTGGGATAAAACAATAAGTATTGTAAAAAGTTCCTGATAATATGATTAAAAGATAATAGTGTGGGAATTAAAAGTAACCGTATCCGTTAACATCAGATTCATCGTATGGTCCAGTCCCAAACTGGTATGGAAAGGAAAGGAATGAATTATAATTGTTGGTTCCATATGTTCTGTACAAGGTAGCGGAAGCATACCCATAACAGCTAATGAGATTGAGGGTATTGTGAAGTCCGGGGTGGCCAGCAGAGGGGTGTCATGGCATTGTTTGAGTACTTCTGTCCATAGGCTGTCCTCTGGTGGGACATATACCCTACCTCAGTGGTACACCGGTTCGTTATCCTCCTCCCATTCTGCTATTCCATTGGCCAAGCATTGGAGACCATTCCTCCTGAGCTCTTCCAGTCCTTTGAGTACTTGGGCCTCCCTTCGCAATGCCTTCCGGATGCGGTCCTTCAATGGGTTCTGTAGTGAGGCTGCTGCCACTTGCATAAAGTGGGCTGGTTTCAGAATGGTCTGTTGTCGGTTGTCTTCACTGTCCAACACCTGATGCATTGCCATGTGAGAGAGAGCATCTGCCTGTGTGTTTGCCTTGCCTGGGCAGTGAGTTAGCTGAAAGTCAAATCGGGATAACCATAGTGCCCATTGTGCTTGTTGTCGGCTAAGGTCCTGAGCAGAGCACCAGAATTCCGGGTTTGCATGGTCAGTGATGATCTCAAAGGTCTGTGGTGATCCTTCCATGAAGCTTCTCCAGTCCTTTAGTGCTTCAATGATCGCCAGCATCTCTCGGTCATAGATTTTGTAGTTTTGTTCTGCTGGTTGCATGGAGGCTGATCAAAATGCTACTGGGTGCCACTGACCATTGTCTTGTTTCTGCATTAGAGCTCCTCCTGTGGCATAGCCTGATGCATCTACCTCGAGTTGTGTGAGCCTGTTGGGGTCCCAGAGTGCCAGTACTGGTGCTGTGATGAAAGCTCTCCTTAGGGTATTGAATGCCTGTTGTTGGTGTGTTCCCCAGTTGAACCCTGAGTCTTTCTTGGTTAGGTCATTCAAAGGATGTGCTATACAGGCAAAGTTCTGTATGAATCGACGGTAGAAGTTGGCAAAACATAAGAATCCCCACAGCTCTCACAGATTCTTTGGGGTAGGCCAGTCACAAACTGCAGCCACTTTTACTGGGTCCATGCATACTTCCTCTTCCAATATCACTAGTCCCAAGTACTCAATCTGAAGCTCCTTGAACTCACATTTTTTGGGTCATAGGTAGAGGTCATGTTTCTATAGCCATTTTAGTACCTCCCGCACTATCTGCCAGTGTGTTATGATTGTGCACAAAGGGATTGTCGGAAATGATCACGGGATGATCGCAGGAAGATTGCAAAGGAAAATACTTCGCGAGGTAAATGATCCTAGACAATGTAGTCAGACCTCAACTCCACTATTAGTAGAGTCCTTGACACTTTGTGTGTCCACAAGAGAGGAAAGGGAAACATGTTCCATTTGCGATGACTGTCGCAGAACATACTGACAGTGAGGATGTTAAAACAATGATATAGCTAGGTGATTAATTGGTATCACTATTGAAGTGCCATCAAGGTTGATATTTAAACTAAGGAACTACCTATTCGATACCATAGCTTTATACTAAAGGTAAGTCAGGATCACAAAGCGATGCCATGCCCAAATGGGTTAGCTCGTAAGTAAAGAACAAAGGAAGGGATATAAAAGGAATAGTGTGAATCTGATAAGGATAAAATGAGATAACGAATAATTGCTTCATGTCAGAATTCCTTTGCAAAGTAATTGCGTAGTGGTAAAAGGATATAAGTAATATCTAAGTAGCAGAATGGTTCATGAAGCTTTGTAAGGACTTAGCTTGCATAGATATAACAGTATCCCCCTCTTAGGTTTTTGCCCTCGAAAGCCTATGCAATTGTTAACGATTGACGAATCTAAAATTAGATAGAATGGAAAAGTAAAAAAGAAAGAAGTAAAATTTTCAAAATTGCCACATGATTTATGATCGAGGTAAACGAAAAATTTGAAGTCAAACCTGCCCTCAACGACGAACACATATAAAACGCGAGGGTTTTCTCTGTTTTTTCCTAAGTCCTCATCATTCTATGATGTCCTTTACCGTCACCGCCACCAAAACCACCCAGGAACGATGAGCGCAGCTTGTTCGTGAACAGGCTGAATGTTCGCACCTCTGTCAACTGGAGATCAATGCTCAGGAGGCGGAATTCACAGCAGAGTTGTTGCGATTGGAGGAGGAAGCTGCTCGAGAAGCAGCACAGGAAGCCAAGGAGAAGAGGCTGGAAGAGGAAAGGAAAGTCAAGGAGGAGAAGAAGGCAGCAAAGAGAAAAGAAGAAGAATGACTCATCGAGCAGAGTATTGTGAAGGCAAAGGCCAACACCTTGAAGAAACTCACAGAGGAAGAGCAAGTACGGGGTCAGCGCAGAGCACAGGCTCTGCAGGAGTTACAAGAGCATCGGGATCATGCAGCTGAAGCTGCATCGTGACGTTCAAGTGGGTTGGTATTGCGGGAGCCTTCAGGCTCCAAATCAAACACATACAAGTCCGCCTCCGTTGTTCATGATTCCCTGGAAGTGGATATTTTGACTTTGAAAAGAAAACAAGTGGCTTCGCAGGTGAGTATAAACTTTCTTCATGATGGAATTGTTGGTTGACCAAATCTAGGTTGGTTCGGCTCCTGACCCAGATGATGGAAACGACGACAACGGTGATGACAACAATGACAATGATGAAGATGATGACGACACCCCTCCCCCAACTCCTTCGCGTAACCACAAAGCTTGTCTTCATTGTGTTATGCAAGGTAACACCATCAACTGCATCGCGCAGCCTGGGAAGCCACGTACCCAGGCCTGCCTCCATTGTCATCAGCAATGACAATGGTGTAGTTGGTCCAGAGAAAATGCTGCTCAGAGGTCAAGGAGAAAAAAGCCAAGGGTTGATGAAGGAGAGATGTATCAGGGTCCCGCAAGGCGTGTCGCGGAAAGGAGTCTTGGAGGTGCTGAGTTGGGAGTGAAGTTGGATCTGCTCGTGGAGCAGAATGAAGCCCTGAGAAGGCAGATGGTTACTCTCCTCGGTTTCGCGAGTTGAACAGTCTTTGCGATGGAAGAGCTGGTTCGTCTTGTTCAGCAACAACCTGCAGAAGTGGTAGCAGATGAAGAGAAGTATGAGGAAGAAGAGGAAGAAGATGAAGAAGATGAAGAAGAAGAAGACAAAGAAGATGAGGAAAGGAAGAGAAGAATGGTTTGCGAAGGAAAACGACGTGCACTGTAATTCCCACAAAGGATTGTAGTAGCTATTGGGACTTGTAATTAGATATAAGTAGTTGTCTAGTATTGTTTTTGTTGTTTTTTGCTTTGTGGGTTTGTTTAGTTTTTGTTTGTTTTGTTTAATTTTATAAGTTTTTGCCTTTTTTGGTGGTTTTGGATATGTAAGGTTTCGTTGATATGAAGTGTTCATGGTGTTAGAAGTTAAGATTTGTTCCATGAAGAAGAAATGCAATGGTTTTGGAAGGAAGGGAGTGTGAAAGTTCAAGTTAGTCTCACGAAGAGTGGATTGCGGAACTTCTTGGCATAAAGAGTTGGAATTTTAGTAGGTAATGCAAGTAGTTAATACGTAATGTAATGGTGATGAATTGCGAAGGTTTTGCGAGGAGTTGTTGAACTAGTAAAATAAAAATTAGTATTTCCGATGAATGAATAGTAAAAATTAAGTGGTTGTTGATCATAATGGTCCAGGTTTGTGAGGGTAATGAAGATGGAAAGCTGGAACCAGCTTGTCCACATGAATAGCGTTCATGGCGACCCAGGAAACTCTTCATCTGTGCCTTCATATCCTGCCCACCGGATGTAATACCATAGTGGACATTTTTTGTATCAACAATCCAATTTTGAATCTAAGACCTCCGCGACATTGTATTCCTCTTCGCCATCGACTTCCACTGGAGGTGGAGGAGTTTGTTCGTGATGTGGAATTGAGTTCGGAGTATATGATTTGAGTTGGGATACATGGAAAACTGGGTGGATATGACTGAGGTAGGAAGGTAGTTGTAACTTGTATGAGAGAGTCCCTATGCACTCAAGAACTTTGAACAGTCCGAGACACTTCTCAGAGAACTTCGCAGTAGGTCGAGTGGTTTTAATGTGTTTTGCTAGTACAAATACCTGTGAATCAATGGGAAAATTTGGGTGAGTAATACATTTTCTGTCCGCTTGCTCTTTGTATTGAGCTTGTGCATTAGTAATTTCTTTGTGGAGAAAAGCATGAATCTCATCTAAATTCATTGCGAAGTCAATCGCGCGATTGGAATGGATGTCGATTTCAGGTTTCACTGTAATGTTAGGATGATAACCTTTATTCACAAAGAACGGAGTAATACCAGTGGAGGTGTTAGGAGCGTTGTTGTATGCAAATTCCGTGATGGGCAGAAGTTTTGCCTAATTGTCCTGTTGATACGCACAATACATACCGATGTATTGTTCCAATGTCTGGTTAACTCATTCTGTTTGTCCATCCCCCTCAGGATGGTATCCCGAGATGAAGTGTAGTTTGATTGAGAGAGCTTCTCCTAAAGCACAAAAGAAAGCCAAAACAAATTCCGAGCCTCTGTCAGAAGTGACATGGCTAGGAACTCCATGTTTCGAGAAAAGGTGATGAACAAATAATTCCGCGAGCTCTTCAGACGTGATTTTGTCGTGTGTCGCAATGAAAATGCCTTGTTTCAAGGCTCAATCCATGATTACCACAATAGCCGTATGTCCTTTATAATCCGGTAATTGTTCAATGAAGTCCATCGATATAGAATCCCAAGGTCAGATGGGAACCAGAAGTGGTTTGAGTAGACCATAAGGCCTATGTCAATGAGGTTTGTTGTGTCCGCAAACTGTCATGAAACGATCTTTTTTCATTATTCTTTTCTTTTATTATTCTTTTCCTTTTCTTTTATTTACTTACCTAATCACCAAAGCGCTTATACTAGCGCTTATTATACTTTCGTTATCATTTAGGTTACACGCATCAACCTTATTGTTCTCACGTTGTCGTTTCACTTAGGCGTGACTCTCTCGTGCCTGTCAGCTCATTGACAGGACGACGTCATTATTGTTCCGCTTCCATGCTTCTTTCTATATTGCCTTATTGTTTACTCACCTAATACCTACAGCTTTACTTATGGATACGAGCGACTCTTATTGTAGATCCTCACGGTTACGGCACGAGACATCTCTCACGGCTTCATATCCCATTAGTATATAAGACTTAGTATTTTGTAGTTATATTCCTTAGCTCTATTCTCGTCTATTCTCCTCGGTAGCTAGACCTGTAGTTGGGTTGTTTTATCCTCATCACTTTTCTCATCCTCTTGCTCATCATTCATCGTGTGACGCCTGGTTGTCTCTTGTGAGAGCTAGCGAGTTGCTGACACAAACCGTACACGAAGTAATATAATCGCGAACAAATTCGCAAACCTTTGGCCAAGTGTACTGTCGTCGAATGGCTTCCAGAGTCCAGTTTTGACCAAAATGACCCGAGAGTGGGTGATCGTGAAAGTAACGTAGAATTTGAAGTCGTAAATTAGAAATGTCAGGAACGTAAATGTGATTGTCAAGTCATAACAGTCCATCAGACCCTAGTGTCCAACGAGTGTTTGTACCATCCTTCACGAACTTCAATCCCGCGATTGATTCCAGATCCAGTTCGATTGAATCACAAATAGCGGAATGGAGTGCCTCTATATCCATAAAAATGGAGGCGTGAAGTGCCTGTCTTTCTAGGAATGTAGCTCGAAGGGAAGTAGTTAGTTGTTCATTAGTGAAAATAGGCCTGAAATTCTGTGGGTTAACTTGCGCATAACCAATATCCCCCTCTTTTGGGTAGACGTCCCAGCATCTAGTCATTGAGTCAGGTTTTTCACCTAACTTACCTGGTCTGAATCAGATCACCATATTAAATTGATGCAGGTACTCCGACCAATGAACTTATCGTCGCGTAAGGATTTTCGTCATTGAGAAGTATTCAAGATTCTTGTGATCAGTAATGACGTCAATAGGATCTCCCAATCCCTCGAGGTAATGTCGCCAACCTTTGAATGCTTCGAAGATCATGAGAAGCTCCTTATTGTGAGTGTCATAGTTGAGTTCCGCAGCTTGAAAAGTCCTTGAAAGGAATGTGATGGGGTGAATTTCTCTGTCAGGTAGTAGCATTAAGAGGATCGCAGCTAATGCATAACCTGAAGTGTCTGTTTCCACAATTAGATGTCAGTTTGGTTCCCAATGTGCCAGAATAGGAGCATGAGTGAAGCTGTATTTGAGCTTCTCGAAGGCTTCCTGGCAATTGGTATTCCAATTCCAAGGTGTATCCTTTTGCATGAGTCGCATCATCAGAACTACAATATCGCTATAATTATAAATAAAATGTCGATAGAAATTAGCAAATCCAAGAAAAGACTGGACGTCTTTGACTTTCCGAGGTACCGGCCAGTCAATCACAGCTTCTACTTTGTCTTTTGACATCGTTAAGCCCTCCGGAGAAAGAATATACCCAAGATACTCTACCATATCGATCTCCCATTCGCATTTTGCAATGTTTATGTAGAGTCGATGTTTATGAAGATGACCGAGAACTTCACAAACATGTTCATGATGTAATGCCTCATTGTCGGAGGAAATAAGTATGTCGTTGAGATAGACAATAACATAAACATCTAAAAGATCAGCAAATATATCATTCACAAACCTTTGGAAAGCTGCAGGAGCATTAGTGAGTCTGAATGGCATAACCTTCCATTTTTAAGAACCCCAACGAGTTCTGAATGTTGTTTTCCATTTGTTGCCTTCTGCGATTCAAACTAAGTGATACGCATGAGCAAGATTGAGTTTGGTATAAAACTTAGCTTTTTTTGGAGCGTCTAGTAAATCAGAAATGAGAGGCAAAGGATAGCGATCCTTCTTCGTGATGTTGTTAAGACCGCAAAAGTCTATGCAGAGTTGAACTTTTCCGTCCTTTTTCGGTACAAACAATACTGGAGCTCTGTGAGGAGAGGATGAGGGTTGAATAGTGCCTGATTCGAGGTGCTTATTGATGAAATTGCGTAGAGCCTCTAATTCCTTGGCAGACAGAGGGTAAAGACGACCGATAGGTGGTTTGGCGCCTTCCTCCAATTCAATCTTAAGGTGATAGGGTTGGTGCTTCGGATTTGACTTCATCGAAAACATCCGCGAAGTCCGCGTAATGCTTCAGTAATGAGGAGGGATTGCTTGCCAAAGTTGTCGAAGCAGCTCACGCTGTAACTTCGCTGTGAACCGTGCATAAAATTAATGGTTCACACTTGGCATTCTTGCAAGCACAGTTGAAGAGTTCCATGTTGACAAGAGCAATATCGATTTCTGGGGTTTCGAGTCGCGAAGCAGCCAATTGAGCCACTGAAGGGTAGGAATAGATAGGTTCATAGGGAAAAGAGTCCAATAAAGGATGAGGTGAATGGCGAGAACAGGTTGGCGAAGAAGGTCGCAAAGGGACCTCTTCAGAACCAATGGTAGGCTGACCCCGCAAGCGGACAGTTTCTTCCGGAACAGGTGTTCGCAGAAGTGAGGATGTTGAGAGAAACTCAACTTGCTTGGTGGAATGGAATGTAATGTTTCTCAATGCCCAGTCAATCAACAGATTGTAGTGGGTCAAGAAACTGTAACCTAAAACTGCTTTGCAAGAGGAATCTAGTAAAGTGACATAAAATGTCAGTAGTAGTAGCTCGCCAGAGGGAAACTGAACATTAAGAGACATAGTCTCGGAAATTGGTTTCGGAGATAAAGAACCATCAAAAAGTCAGAGATTGATTGAAGGGATCGGAGAAGTAGGAAGTGAATGTTTATATACAAAACAAGAATCAATAAAGCAATTTGTAGAACCAGAATTGAGTAAGGAAACAAAAGAAAGCTTTGCGGAAACATCGCGAAGTGAAAAATCTATAGTAAGAGGTATAGTAAAAGATTGTTCATCATAGGAAAGAGTGGATGCGTTTAATTTAACTTCCCCGGCAGTACGAACCTGGTCAACGCAACTCCTGCTTTGTACTGGGGTACAGGAGTTGCGGACTATTTTTCCAATACCGAAGAAGTACTTGCCACTGCTTCCTGTGTTTCCGTGGCACGTCCACGAGCTTTGCGAGCCTTTCGTTTCTCGCAGTTGTTGAACTTATGATTCCCACTGCAAAATCCACACAAACCCAACTTCTTTCGACGTTCCGGCTCCTTCATGAGGAGCTTTCCGTCTGAGCCGAGGTTGCTTGCGTATGCAGGTCGAGTCACCACAGAACTCATCAATGATGAGGAATTTCCACCTCCACTCGACTTACCTTTCTTCCCCGAGTTATTTGTCAAGGTTGTGGTTGTGGTGGTGGTGGGTGTAGGAGATTGTGAAGAACCTGGCGCATTCTTCTTTGACATGTTCAATGCTTTCCCTCCCGAGGAAACACCTGTCGATCTAGCAGCTTTCCTTTTCTGCTCTTCTTCTTGTCTCCAGTACTGGTTATCTACGCGAAGTACCTTGTAATGGGATTCTGCGAGCATCTTTGGTTCCGGAAGACGAGCCATCTCATCATTGATACAGCTTGCCAAGCCGTGTTGATAAACTGTTATGGGTATGCTTCCGCTACCTCATATGGAACATCTGGAAGTTACGGAAATGACAATGGTAATTCGTTCCTATCCTTTCCTTATTGGTTTGGGACCGGACCATACAACGACATCCGATGTTAACGGATATGATTACTTTTAATTCCCACCCTATTATCTTTTAATTATATTGTCAGGAACTTTTTACAATACTTATTGTTTTATTCCAGATACTCATTGTTCTTCTTTTAACAATTAGGTGTTCTTCTTTTAACAATTAGGATTACTGGTATATAAGCATTAGTGTCCAGTAGATAGTTCTCCAGCTTAAATATCAACATAGATCATTCCAATCTAGAGAGGTTATCCCTATAACTCCATCCGGACTTTCCAGTCTAACTTGATAGTTGTCCAAACTTATCTGGTCGACTTCCGGACGTCCAAAATCTACGAACATCCACGGAACCACTATGACATAGTGGGAGCACTACTGAAAGTGGTGCTAAGGTTCTTGTTCGACTTTACATTCTACCTTTCTACTGATTGGTAGTTACCGCTCAAACCCGGGGACTATCGGCACACTCTGTACTATACTATTCACACTAGACCTCATGGAACCTCACCGGAACAGTCTTAACATAAGCCCACTTAAGGGCATGCGAGTCCCAGTTAGTAGACGCCGCGAGGGTATTAAAATGGATGTTATACTTCCATACATTATTGGATTCCTTCATCCTTAATGTGCTGATCTTATCTTCGGCTTCCCCCTGTGCATCGTACATACCAAAATTATCCTGTAGTTCCTTCACCAATGCCATAAAGGAACTCGTCCACGCCGGCATTGCAGAGAGATTTGGATCCAGAATGTCTGGTTCAAACCATTCCTTCATGGAGCCGCCGAGGTATGACAGCATATAGTTGATCTTCTTTTGATCAGTAAAATACAATGGACAATCAATAAACACCAAAGATAAGGAAACTAGGAAACCTGTCAGTTTCCGTGAGTCAGATCCGTCGAATACTTCAGGATCCTTAACTTTCAATCTTCCGGATTCCGCGGGGCTGCTAGCACTCATGCCTGCGAGAACTGTTCTGAGGGTATTGAGTGAACCCTTAAACACGTGAAACACATCTAAGATGCATTGTTCAGTAGGGTCCGGATGGACACTATCTACCCATTCCACTGGACTCCTAGAACAACTAGGAATGTGAGAACCTCAAGGTGCTCCGGGACCTCCAGGACTATCGGGATCAGATCCCCCTGGTTCTCCGGGATTTCCTGACTTGTCAGGACCTACCTCTTCATTGATTTCCGCTTCCTCGATGTTTTCCAGAATTGCCACCGTAGTAACTAGTATCCGACCTCGTGAAAGACCGGGAGTGTTTGCTAGCTGCTGATGCATTCTGTCAGCAAGGGTAAATGTGGTAGGAGATGGTGGGATTTCCATCTCTGTTGTTGGTATCACCATGTGATTTCTTCGTGGCATTTGAACAGTAATGGGGTCACCGTTTTCTGTATAGAGTCCTTGGTACTCAAATTTGGAGTGGTCTGGTTGACCAAGGGCATGATGACTAGAAACCCATGCACTAGCAGGTTGTCCTGGAGCTAGACCGAAGATGTTAGATCGATGTTGAGAGTGTCCAGCGCCCGAGATTAATTCCGCGAATGGCACGAAGGCTGTCGCGTTTGATGCGAAAGGATTGACCATTTCCGGTTCCTCTGTTACTGACTTGTCGGACCCTCCAGTGTTGGTGCGGTTTCGTCTGCTCCTTGTATAGACCATTGTTGAAGAAAGAAAAATTGTTGAGTAGAATGTGAAGGGTAATGAGGACGAATGTGCCCAGTGTCAGTTTAAATATACTGTTATGATCGTGCACAAAGGGATCATCGGAAATGATTGCGGGAAGATTGCGAAGGAAAATACTTCGCGAGGTAAATGATCCTAGACAATGTAGTCGGACCTCAACTCCACTATTAGTAGAGTCCTCGACACTTTGTGTGTCTGCAAGAGAAGAAAGGGAAACATGTTCCATTCGCGATGACCATCACGGAATGTACTGACAGTGAGGATGTTAAAACAATGATATAGCTAGGTGATTAATTAGTATCACTATCAAAGTGCTATCAAGGTTGATATTTAAACTAAGGAACTACCTATTTGATACCATAGCTTTATATCAAAGGTAAGTCAGGATCGCGAAGCAATGCCATGCCCAAATGGGTTAGCTCATAAGTAAAGAACACAGGAAGGGATATAAAAGGAATAGTGTGAATCTGATAAGGATAAAATGAGATAATGAATAATTGCTTCGCTTTGGAATTCCTTCACGAAGTAATTGCGTAGTGGTAAAAGGATATAAGTAATATAGCTAAGTAGCGGAATGGTTTGCGAAGCTTCATAAGGACTTAGCTTGCATAGATATAATACAGTGTTCTTGTAGTTTGTTGCTGAAGATGAGGATATCATCCAGGTAAACTGCTACTTTCCCTGCTGCCACTAGGTCTGAAAAGATGGAATTCATGAGTGCTTGGAAGGTGGCTGGGGAGTTGGTGAGACCAAAGAACATTACGCTGGGTTCGAATAACCCTCAGTTGGTTGCGAAAGCAGCCTTCCATTCATCACCCTCCTTAATTCGAACATTATTGTAGCCCCATCTAACATCAAATTTGGTGAAATACCGTGCTCCCTGTAGGCAGCTAATAATGTCGGCAACCAGTGGGTGGGGGTAATGGTTCTTTAGAGTTACTTGATTTAGTTTCCTGTAATCCTGTACAAAGCGGAGCTTCCCGTCCTTCTTCACAAAGAAGACAGGTGAAGACAGTGGCGATTTTGAGGGGCGAATGTAGCCTTTTCAGAGATTGTCATCCAGAAAACAGTCGAGTTCGCCTTGTTCATTCAATGACATTGGGTAGACTTTTGTACGCATGGTTTCGGGTGATCCTGCGATCAGTTTGATGGCGTGATCCCAGGGTTGGTGTTCAGGGAGGCGTTCTGAGGCCATTTCAGAGAATACCTTTTCAAAATCCCTATAGGGCTCTGGGATCATTTCTTCAAAGGTTTTCACAGGTTTTGCTTTGTGGGCCTGCTCTGCTAGCTGTTGGGAATATGTGAATCCTGCTGTGCACCAGACCTCCTCTGCTTGTTCATGTAGGATGCCTGACTTCACCCATGCACGCCGGGTTCGTCAGTTGGCTCGAATGCGGTGTATCGGCGACTCCTCTGCCTCCTCTTCCTCCGCTGAGTTCAGTGGGGTTTCGGGAGTGATGACTGTTTCAATTTCCTCTACAGTGTCTTGCTCTTCTACCCCCTCTATCGTTGTCCATTGTGGTCTAACCGAGAGTTGTCCTTTCTCCCAGTCAATATCTGGATTGGCTTTACATAGCCAGGGGAGTCCCAGGATTAGGTCTTCGCTTCCTAGATTGGTTATCAGCAAATCTGTCCACTGTTCTTGGCTATCGACAGTCAGGGCTAGACGTGCAAAATGCGTAATCTGCCCTGCTCAATTAGCAGATCCATTGATGTTAAAGACCCCAATGGGTTTCCTGAGTGGGAAGATCCTTACTTGGTGGCGGGTGACAAACTCCTGATTCAGGAATAGAGCAGTGGCTCCAGAATCAACCATGGCTGCAGTTGCTATACTGTGATTTCTTCCTCTTAATTTCGCGTCAATTCAGAAGTGTGATGAATTGGAGTTCAATTCTGAAATAGTAGATATGGTACATGAGGGTAGAGAATCATATGCGGACGTAGCATGTATAGCAAATTGGTTTACAGGTACTCTTGGTGCGGCCGAGGCGGGTACCCGCTTTAAAAACCCTCCTGCAAGCCTGAAGCTGGGGCCATGGCATTGGCTCTGTTCAGGAGTTCTTGGAGCTGGGCAATCTGGATGGAGAGGTCGGGGGTAGCTGGGGACTGTGCGATAGGAGCAGGAGCAGGAGCCGGAGTAGAAGCTGCAATTTGGACAGGTTCATTGGGGAAGAGAGTGAAGGGCGTTGAAGAGGAAGCTGCAACTTGTTGACGGCGGGGTTGTTGACACTTACCCCGGCCGCATTCTAGACCCATGAATTTGTCTTGGCAGACTGACTCTAAGTGACCTTGTCGCCCACAGTAGCGGCATACTGTGTCCTTGTATGAGCAGTTCCTCTTCTCGTGACTCTGTGAACCGCAACCGTAACACCTGCCTCTCATCTGGGCCACAAAGCTTTCTCTACTGTTGCCACTGGTATGCGTGGCATCAACATCCATAGCGTGGGAGTTGGCAGGGGGAGAGGAGATGTGAGAGGTGCCCTGATTACGGCCTGTCATGGTGGGGTCATGCAGAAATACATCTACCGAGATTGCTTGCCTGATTGCCTCCTCCAGCATAGGGGCTAATCCCTGTGCTATGTTGACCATGATGAGATTTTGTCGAATCTCTGGGTTGAGGCCACTGTGAAAGCATTCTCATAGGTTGATATCTGAGAGCCCAGTTTGATCGCCAATGTCCTTGAAGTTCTGTGCGAATTCTGCTACCGTTTGACCTTTTGCTTGCCTGAGATGCTGGATTGCATTCCGGGCTTCCATACCTGCATCAATGGATTCGAATCGGAGAGTGAAGGCGGTTTTGAAGTCTTCCCATCATCCATTAAATGGTTGTTGGTGATGACTGAATTCCAAGAGGTATGGGGTGGTCCAATCAGCAGCCTTTCCTGAGAAGAATCCTAGGGCCGCCTTAATCAGTTTCCCTTCATTGTCCTTTATGTCGTGACATGCTACACAGGATACAGTACTTACTTCATTTTTCCTATATTTCCTTCTTCCTTTATCTTTGTTACTATTTGGATCCAGCTACACTCTTCCGCATCCTTCTACATCATTCTGCATACTTCTATCAACTTCCCGTGCTGTCGCTTACTCAGCTAGACACTTGTATATATAGTACAGTAAGCTGACACCTAGTTCCCCATCTTGACCTCTTGGTCTTTGGAACTAGGTTAGTACTTGTATCATCGTTTATCTTCAATATATTTACTTGGTCTTTGGAACTAGTTTTCCTTGTGTGACCCTAGCGATTGGCCCTCATACTATCGCTGCTGTCTCAATCATTATCTTTTTCAGCCTTCGTGTGTGGTGCTAGCCCCACTCCTCACTTCGGCTTGTGCTTGAGCCTGTGCTTTCCTCCATGCTTTCTCCCTTCGTCACCACACTTCAAATCTGGTTGTTCCACTGCCCAGCTCTGATACTGGGCAATGAAGTGACGGGCTTCCACACTAGTCGAGCCTTTGAAGAGCTCGGGTTTATTCATGCTTGACTTGGCTGCAGCTCTGTGAAGGTTGGCTGTGAGCTGAGTCACCTGCTCAATGAGCTGTGCCATGAGCTGATTTGTGTTGACTTCGGAGGTCGACATAATGGATGGGGGTGCAGTTGGAGTAGGGATAAGGATGGGTGTGATCACGGTACTGTCGGAAAGGTTCTCTTCCTCACTGATGGAGTTGGCAACAGCGTTTGGACAGGGTTGAGAACTGCAATCAGCCCAGGAGCTGCTTTTGCTGTGGTGGATGTGGGTTTGGTCTTTAGTATCAAAAGTGTGCGGGTAGGCAGAGCAGTCAATAGCTTGGGTGGGCAGGCTTGGTGCAGCGGTGTCTGTAGACGTGGTGAAAGCGGAGCCTGCAAGGATAACCTAATCAGTAGGCTATCAGTGCAGTAAGGGATCTTGACCTAATGTCACAAAGAGGTGATGACGGTGGCACGGCGGAGCAGAGACTTAGATGGAAACAGGCAGCTGGTCCCAATGACAAAGTTATATTGATAATAAATACAAGTAAGTAAGTAAAAGACATACCTGGTCCCAACGACAAAGAGGTCAAGATAAGGGACCAGGTTGTGGGGGCTGGCTTATATATACAAGGTGGAGTGTGGGAACTATGAGGTAATACTGTATAGCTCAGGCACAAGGAATGGAACGGAACTAATAGAACAGAATAGAAGGTTCCGGAATGATTATTATAGGTAGGGGTGTTTGGGTGGTGTATCATAAGGAAAGGAAAATAATAGGAGGTGGCTCACTTCATGACACTGACATCCATCATCCGAACGCTCTTACTTTCAGCTGATGTTGACTCACTCTATCCTGGGCAAGTACTTTACTTTCTGAACTAACATTGTCATGCTCTATTATATTTAGGAAGTCCGCTCAAGGCTATTGCACTGACTCGCTCTGCATTACCACGAGCATACTGATATGGTTAAGTTCCATATTTCTCAAGACACTAACTTCTAGCTTTTGGGACTCTGGTAAACTTTGAAAAACTTATTCTGTAAGGGCTTGATTTATTCATGGCAAAATTCTCAAGTCAATAAATCAAATGATAAACATGAAGAACAATTGAACACCTAACTGACCTCAAAGAAGGGTATTCATTTCCTGCATCCTCCATGAGAAGCAAGGCAATGCTTCTAACAGCCTCAAAGCGGCCTCATGAATTTATCCCAGGCTTTTGTAACTGGCTGTGAAATAAGTTATGTGTACTCCAGTACCCTATGCTCTGCATTGCGTGTAGATTACCGCATAGCATTAGATTCACGGTCAGACCAGAATTGGTGTTCACATCATCTCATGCAAGTTTCATAAGTAGTTGCGAGATGCTTTTGTGGAATCAGTGCAGGGTGACAGAGTTACTTTGTAGTATATATCAGCACAGGGTTATCGCACTACTGGAGATAAGTAGTCACTTCGAAATTGGGGAGGCATTCAGCTCGACAAGCTCATGCTACCACTAATACTAACCTGATGATTTAAATTTAGCCTGGATGTCATCGATATGAATAGCTAGGATACATGATGCAGTACTAGACCGATAGTCTCTTCCTATACTCTTCATTCTGGCATTAATTCTACAACGTTTTGGAGTCAAACGATCGGAGGTAACCTGGCCTCCAAAAAATTAAAGTTATACATTGTGCAATACGATAGTTTCGGGGGTCAAGCAATAAGTGCCGATTAGCCGGTATTTGTTTTAGGCTATGTCAAAGCTAGAACTACTCAACGCTGATGTGGAATCAAACATGATAGCAATTTACCTGGGCTTTCTCGGTTTGATTTAACTTTTACAGAATCAGTGCGAAGCTCATGAAGCATGAGTATAGAAGATTAATTCAAACTTTCATAGCACAAAATATTGTACGTAACATCAGCGAAACACGATTTAGTCGCAGCATCAGGTATTGCCTGCTTCTGTTGTCATAGAGCTGCAAGTGGATACTAATCGTTCTGTGGAACCTGTCGAGTGAGTGTATCTGTGAGCGGCTGGTAGCAAGTACCCATAATGATTATTTAAGCTTACAGACATGGTGTCCACTGGGGACCATCTATGCTTAGGTCAAACAGGTCAATCCTCCGTTTCCATTTCCACAAGCTAGATAGGATGAGCTTGTTGGCGCTACACATGCTAGCTCTAGTTACTGCACTCACAGCCAGAAATAACGTTCCCATTATCATAGAACTTGCATGAGTCACCAAACTTGTGGGAGCAGTTGTTTGGGCAACGGCAAGCACTGTCGGGGTCGGCAGCAATATCAGCGGCAGCAGTAGCACTGGTGATGGCCATGGCTGCAACGAGGACGGCGGAAACAATAGTGAAGAACTTCATAGTGAGTATTCGTTGTATTAAATCGAGCTGATTGGCTAGTTGTGTGTTTTGATAGAGTTTGGAATGAGGAAAAGTTGGGATTTCTGCGCACCTTTTATATCTTATTTTCTGCTTATTACATGTGTGAATGCAGAACAGTGCAAGTATAATAAGTGCTGAGTTTGTCTCACTGCGGAGCAACACCATTCAAACCAAAGAGAATACAGGACTCCACAAGGTGTATTGCCGGATTCCATTCAATTCTCATACCCAGAGACAGCGGTGTTCGACACTTATGCAGTAAGATTACGGGAATCAGTAATCAGTTTTCTGCCTGACAATTACAACTTGGGACATGAAACAAAAACATAGTAACGTCGATGAGATGGGAAGATTTACTATCCGCCGTAATGCAATTTGGTTTGATTTTTACGCGAGAATCAATGATAATAAATCTTTAAACTTCTTCGTCTGCCTAGACCCAGTGGCTTCAATCATGAGTCTCCGCTTGCATTCACTTGAGAACTTTAAGCGAAATACAAATTACACCTGCGAAATTCAAGGACAAAAATCAATATCAAGAGCATTTAGGCTTTGGAGAAGCAAAAGCACCGATAATCCTGTGCTTCATGGGCGTTGCTCCACAATAGATCGCCGCAATCTGAACATATCGATTCATTTCCTCAAGAAGGAAGGAATACCTTCTGTATAATTTAGCTACTCTGTGATTTCAAAGAGCGGATTCCCTGTAATGTGTTAAATTTTTGCATGAAAGGTGTAGCGATACTTCATTGTGAAAAGAGACAGATGCCCGTCGACAAAGATTACATGAATATCGATCCCGTTTCACAACTGCAAGTTGTTCCCTCTACTTCGGGATAGAATGCATTGGATGATCATCGCATAATATACGGTGTGTATTCACGTATATACTCACAGTACGTGTACAGCCCTCAGACGGAGTAAGTAGCTAGTATACCAGTTTTATTCGACCAGCTGATTGCTGGCTTACACTTTGGCGGTGCATTCAGGGTAACAGTCATACATTACTTTCCGCTGGTTCATAGATTTCGATAAAAATGATGCACTGATGACTATCAAAGGCTGTTAGGAATGAATTACGAGTGGGTTTTAGGCTTTCAGCACTGTAGAGTTTACGAGCATAACATAGCCATATAGAGCGGAGAGTACTCTACCCGAATATCTTGAGCGGCAATGTAATTCTGGGTTGAATCTTTTTGTTGCACTAGTCTGCGGACTACAATCAATGCTTGCATCTCCTCGAAGAGGGAAGGAGAGGGGGGGTTTTGGGCACAATAAGCGATATATTGGGGTCTAAAGCTCTCGAGGGTGTCCCAAGAATGGGAACAGCCTCAAGCCCAGCTACAGGAGACAATTGAAAGGAAGTAGTATGTAGGTAAATAGTAAGATATGTGTGTAAGGGAGGAGGGAGGGCGAATCTAATTGAAATCGTATAAAACCGCTGCGAGCGATGGTGAGAGGACAGAGAGAACCTTCGCCACGCTGCAGGCATTATATATAACATGTATTCAAACAAAGGGAAACTAGGAGAAAGAGAAAACGTGGGCTCGTCGCTGCGTCATAGACCACGACCATATACAAATGGTCGAACCATCTCGATTCGAATGTAACTATACAGAAATAGCAACGACTCTAGATTAAAGGTCAAAACACAGAGAAGATGCAGAGAAGATGATGCGGGAACAGCGCTCCAAGACACTGGTCTCATGCAGTCCATCTTACTCCATTATGCATGTATCTTCAATATGTGTTGAGTTCATTTCGATGATTTGAGGTTCTATCTACTCGCTCCACCTAGATACACTGGCAAAAGAAACCTGCTGTGAACACGAGAGCTGCTCCTAATGATGAAGCTGTATACAACGAAAACCGCTGACAGTTTAGGGTGTCAGGTACATTTGTGAAAGGACATCCCCAGGAGTGACTTTGTCAAGTGTTTATGTTTATTCAGAAACAAGGGAGGAGGAGATGCATCAGAAACCGAAGCAGGCGGTTACAGAGATGTGCTTCTGCGCCTCCTACCTCCAGTAATTGCGAGTCTAGTAAGAGGCAAGAGGCAAGATATATGCTCACCGGCAACCAAGCAGAGGGTATCGTTATTGACTCTCTGTAACCAACTCAAAGCACATCTATTTATGATCTGAGGTGTTGGGGCTCAGGCGGAAGATGCTGTCGGGTACGTGGATGATATGGAGAACATTGGTCCGCCGCTCGATTTAGATGAAGTATCCATATCGCTCAGCGCATTAAGATTCGGAAATCCTGGATTTGTTCAATTAATGAGATAGTGTTCGATTGATGATCAGTGCACAAGAATTAGCGTTAAGAGACGTACGATGGAGTTTGCGCAAGCCTTATAACCCACCTCGCAATACCTTCAAATGCATCAACTGTATGATTGCGATCTTCGCATATCGAAACCCAAAGACTCTTGAAGTTGGCATGTATTCAACTCACTATCTCCTTGAATTGATTGCAAAAAAATTGAGAAAGATTGAGTATTTCGGCATCCAGAGCTCAAAGGTAAATAAGCAAATTCCAAAGAATCAAGACTAGAAGCTAGAAAGCCACATAAATTGGATAAATGTTTCACTGGACTGTGGAAGAAAAAGAATGCGATAAGTGCTGTTCCCAGGATCAACCGAAGTTTATTTTAGGCTATGTCAAAGCTGGGTCTACTCAATGCCAACTGGAATTAAACTAGGTTTCGGTCTATTGAGGCTTCATCGGTTCGATGCATCTCTGGGGTTCGGAGCAAAGCTGAGAAATTAAGTAAAAAAGAATCAAATTAATCCAGATTTTCATAGTACAAAGTAGCTCATGAAACATGAACGAAACATGGTTTACTAGACACTAATAGCCCTTTGAAGTCTGTGGAGTGAGTATATGCGTGAGAGACTGATGGTGAGCACGTATGAGCATTTGCACTTACAGACATGGTGCCCACTGGGGCTATCTACGCTCAGGTAATGCAGGTCAATCCTCCATTTCCATTAGCACAAGCTAGAGGAAATAAGCTTGTTAGCATGATGCCGATTACGTTTTAGGTTACTATACTCACCGCCAGAAATAACGTTCCCGTTATCATAGAACTTGCACGAGTCACCGAACTTGTGGGAGCAGTTGTTCGGGCAACGGCAAGCACTGTCGGGGTCTGCAGCAATATCGGCTGCAGCGGCGGCGGCAGTAGCACTGGTGATAGCCATGGCTGCAACGAGGACGGCGGAAACAATAGTGAAGAATTTCATAGCGAGTATTCTTGTATTAAATCGAGCTGGCTGTGTATTTCGAGGGAGTTTGGAATGAGGAAAAGCTGGGATTTCTGAAGGCCTTTTATACACAACTTCCTACTTATTACAAATAAGGAATGCAAAGCAATGCAGGCGCAAATAAGTGTGAGTGTGTCTCATTGCGGAGCAACACCATTCAAACCAAAGAGAATACTGGACTCCACAAGGTGTATTGCGAGATTTCATTCAATCTCATATCCAGAGCCAGCGTTGTTCGACACATATACAGTAGGAACGCGGGAATCAATAATCTGTTTTCTGCATGACAATTGCAAGCTCTGTCTTGAATAACTTGGGACATGAAACAACAATGTAGTTCCGTCGACGAGGCGGGAAGATTTATTATCTCCTGTAATGCAATCTGGTTGATTTTTCCACGAGAAGTAATGATAAATGAATCTTTTAACTTCTCCATCTGTCTAGACCAACATACCTCGAAGTTATTGTAAGGCTCTAGTAGTTGGAATAGCCCATATATTAACACCGGTGGCTTCAATCATGAGTCTCCGTTTACATTCACTTAAGAACCTTAAGCGAAATCCAAATTACACCTGCGAAAATCAAGGACAAGAATCGATATCAAGAAACTCCAGGCTTTCGTGAAGCAAAAGCACCGATAAACCGGGGCTTCATGGGCGTTGGCTCCACAATAGATCGTCGCAATTCTGATCATATCAATCCACATCCTCAAGAAGGAAAAGATACCTTCCGTATGATTTTACAATGCTTTCGAGAAGCGGCGTCGTGCAATGTGTTAAATTTGTGCATGGAAGTCAAGCAACACTCCAACGTGAAAACAAACAGATCCCCGTTGACAAAAACTGCACAAATGCGTATCCCAATGATCAAGCTTCGTTGCCTTGAAATGCGCACCGGAAGCACTATACATCATCTGGTTATGATACATCCATCTGTATAAGTAAGCAGCAGTGTCGCCGCCAGGCAAGGTAGAAAAGATCTTTCAATATATTGATTTATTTTCGCCATTCTAATTTAAGTTCAAGAATTGGAAGGAGGGAGGCAAAGAGCTGGAAATAGTGAAGGAAACTTTTCAGTACTGATATTGAAATCAACCGACATCGTTCTTCACAATTGTTCCTACTTGGTCACTCAGAATTGGGGAGGAGGGGGGGGTACTTGTACAGCATTTATTTTGGCCTAGACTCAAACTGTGCGTGGAGTCACCGGAAAACACAAATTCAAGCTGTGCGCTATAGAATGCATCAAATAATCATCGCCTATGCGATATGTATATATACTTACAGCGCTCAGATAGAGCAGTATACCCGTTTTATTCCACCAGCTGACTGCTGGCTTACACTTTGGCGGTGTGTTCAGGGTGAAAATCGTACATTACTTTCCGCTGGTTCATAAATTTCGAGACAGATTGTACCGATGAATATCAAAGGCTTGTCAGTTAATTCGATAGGAATGAGTCATGAGCGGGTTACCTTTTCAGTATTGTGGAGCTTACGAGCGTAATGTAATTATACTAATACTGCCAAATACTATTGCATGGAACAATCCAACATTAATAAAGCGGAGAGCACTCCACCCGAATATCTTGAGCGGCAATGTAATTTTGGGCTTATTCTTTTCGTTGCAATAATCTGTAAGCAACAAACTTTTGACTCAGGTGTGACTACAGAAAAAATAGCAGGAGCCTGGACCAAAGGTCAAAACAAAGGACAGAGAGGGCTCACAGAGAGGGTTCATCGGGGTGACTTGTAGCCTTGGCCCTTGTAGGACATGTATATCATCATGTAAACTTAAAGATAGGGCGTAAACAGCTCTCAGAAACATAGGGCTCGGGCGGTCATTGTTATTCCATTATGTGTGTGTTTTCAGTAATCTGTGTTGAGCTTATTTCGATGATTGTGACTCACTTCACCTGGATGCACTGACAAATGGAGAAAACATGAAAAACCCTTGTGAACAAATATGGATGGAGGCGGATAGAGGCTGCTCGTAGTATAGAGCTGTGTACAACAATGACGACTAGCAGAATTTGGATGGCTGCATTTTTTCACCTGTATGACAACAAATTTGTTATACTGAAACATTTTCGGATGAGGAACAACATGTGCGAAAAATTCACATTTCTGCCTCAACTACAGTCATTCTAACCATTGTAGAAGAGCCTCACTTGACCCTTGTAGCAAATATGAAGATCTTCACTGTCATTTCTACCATCCTCATTGCAGCCATTGGTGCCAGTGCTATTGCTCCTCCTAACCTGATCAGCGCCTGCCGCTGCCCAGCCAACTGCCAGCACATGCTTAGAGACCCTTGTACCCTTTACCAGGAGGATAAAATTGTCAAAGGAGGTCAGTTCTATCATTGCATTGTGTATATTTGAAAAAGAGGTGCAAAAGAGAAACTGACCCTCTGATGAAGTCTCTGCCAATGAAGCTTGTCTTCACTGTATTACACAGGGATCAACTTCACAATGCATCATGCAGCTGGGTAAGCCTCAAACACAGGCTTGCTTGGTTTGTCACCAGCAGTGACAATGATGCAGCTGGTCTGGTGATAATGCCACTTGTAGATTGCAAAGGAAAAGGACAAAGGTTGATGACAAGGAATCATATAGGGTCCCACGAGATGTGTCACGGAGAGGAGGTTGTAGGGGTAGAGTTGGGAGAAAAGTTGAATCTGCTCATGGAGCAGAATGAAGAGATGAAGAAGCAGCACAGTGTGGTGATGAAGGGAGAAAGCACAGAGAAGGCACAGGCTCAAAGCACAAACTGAAGTGAGGGGTGGGGCTAGCACCACACACAAAGGCTGAAAGAAATGGGATCTTAGACAACAGTGATAGCGCAGGGGCTGATCACTAGGGTCACACAAAGAAAACTAGTTCCAAAGACCAAGTAAGTATATTTGAGTGTAAATGAAGATACAAGTGCTAACCTAGTTCCAAAGAAATGGAGAATGGTCCAGGCAGTCACGAAGGTAAAGAGAAGAGGAGATGTAGGAGAAAATGAAGTAAGTACCGTATCCTGTATAGCATGTCACGACACACAGCTTGCTTCTTGGTTTCACAAGACATGCTGCATTTGCAATGGAGGCTGTCATGTGCCTCATTCAACAACAGCCTGGATAAGAAGAAAGGGCAGAGGGAGAAGAGGAAAACCATGACAAAGAAGAAAAAGAGGAAGACAAAGAAGAAGACAATGAGGAGATGGATGAAGGAGTAGCAGATTTCTTTTATAAGGAAATTTTCCGCTTACATGGCTTACCACGCTGGTTCATCTCCAACAGGGGACTCCAATTTGTGACAGATGTTATGTGACGACTACTGAAGTGACTAGGTATTGACTCTGTCCTGACCACAGCTTATCACCCTGAGACAAATGGACAAATGGAATGAGCCAACCAGGAAATTGAACATTATATTTGCATGTACATAAGTCACCGGCAGGATGACTGGGATCTCTTAATCCCTACCACTGAATTTGTCATGAATGCTCATATCCACTCCACACACAGCCACTCCCCCTTTGAAACACTTTATGGTTACTGTTGTGATGTGCTATACAGGATACAGTACTTACTCCATTTTTCCTACTTTCCCTCCTTTCTTTATCTTCATTACTGTTTGGATTTTTCTACATCCTTCCATATCCTTCTACTTCCCTCTATCATCCTTCAGAGCTTTCTATCACGTTCCGGATACTTCTATTGGTTTCCTGCGCTGTCGCTTACTCATCCGGACACTCATATATATAGTACAGTAGTTGACACCTAGTTCCCCATCTTGACCTCTTGGTCTTTGGAACTAGGTTAGTACTTGTACCTTTGTTTACACTTAATATACTTACTTGGTCTTTGGAACTAGTTTTCCTTGTGTGACCCTAGCAATTGGCCCTTGTGCTATTGCTGTTCTCTTGATCACTATCTCTTTCAGCCTTCATGTGTGGTGCTAGCCCTTTTATATCCTTTCCTTTGTTCTTTACTTATGAGCTAACCCATTCAGGCCTGAAACTGCTTTGCAATCCTGAATTACCTATAGTATAGAGCTACAGTATTGAATAGGTAGTTCCTTAGTTTAAATATCAACTGTTGTGACATGCTACACAGGATATGGTACTTACTTCATTTTCCCTACATCTCCTCCTTTCTTTATCCTGGTTACTGTTTGGATCCATCTACACTCTTCCGTATCCTTCTACATCATTCCACATCCTTCTATCACATTCCAGATACTTCTATCAACTTCCCGCACTGTTGCTTACTCATCTAGACACTTGTATATATAGTACAGTAGTCGACACCTAGTTTCCCATCTTGACCTCTTGGTCTTTGGAACTAGGTTAGTACTTGTATCTTCATTTACACTCAAATATACTTACTTGGTCTTTGGAACTAGTTTTCCTTGTGTGACCCTAGTGATTGGCCCTTGTGCTATCACTGTTGTCTAAGATCCCTATTTCCTTCAGCCTTCATGTGTGGTGCTAGCCCCACCCCTCGCCTTGGTTTGTGCTTTGAGCCTGTGCCTCCTCTGTGCTTTCTCCCTTTGTCACCACATCAACCTTGATAGCACTTGGATAGTTATACCATTTAATCATCTATCCATATCATTGTTTTGACATCCCTTCTGTCACTACATTCAGTGAAGGTCATTGCAAATGGAACACATTTACTGTCAGCAACTCGCTAGCTCTCACAAGAGACAACCAGGCATCACACAAAAGTCAATGAGCAAGAGGATGGAAAAGATGATGAGGATAAAACAACCCAACTACAAGTCTAGCTACCAAGGAGTATAGATGAGAATAGAGCTAAAGAATATTGTCACGAAACATTCTTTTTCATTATTCTTTTCTTCTATTATTCTTTTCCTTTTCTTTTATTTACTTACCTAATCACTGAAGCACTTACACCAGTGCTCGTTATATTCTCATTATCATCTAGACTACACATGCCAACCTTATTGTTCTTGCATTGTCATTTCATCCATGTGCGACTCTCTCGTGCCTGTCAACTCATTGACAGGACAACATCATTATTGTTCCGCCTCCATGCTTCCTTTTATATTGCCTTATTGTTTACTCACTGAATACCTACAGCCTTACTTATGGATATGAGCAACTCTTATTGTAGATCCTCATGGTTATGGTGCGAGACATCTCTCACAGCTTCATATCCCATTAGTATATAAGACTCAGTATTTTGTAGTTATAGTCTTTAGCTCTATTCTCATCTATACTCCTTGGTAGCTAGACTTGTAGTTGGGTTGTTTTATCCTCATCATCTTTTCCATCCTCTTGCTCATTGACTTTTGTGTGATGCCTGGTTGTCTCTTGTGAGAGCTAGCGAGTTGCTGACAGTAAATGTGTTCCATTTGCAATGACCTTCACTGAATGTAGTGACAGAAGGGATGTCAAAACAATGATATGGATAGATGATTAAATGGTATAACTATCCAAGTGCTATCAAGGTTGATGTGGTGACAAAGGGAGAAAGCACAGAGGAGGCACAGGCTCAAAGCACAAACCAAGGCGAGGGGTGGGGCTAGCACCACACATGAAGGCTGAAGGAAATAGGGATCTTAGACAACAGTGATAGCACAAGGGCCAATCACTAGGGTCACACAAGGAAAACTAGTTCCAAAGACCAAGTAAGTATATTTGAGTGTAAATGAAGATACAAGTACTAACCTAGTTCCAAAGACCAAGAGGTCAAGATGGGAAACTAGGTGTCGACTACTGTACTATATATACAAGTGTCTAGATGAGTAAGCAACAGTGCGGGAAGTTGATAGAAGTATCTGGAATGTGATAGAAGGATGTGGAATGATGTAGAAGGATACGGAAGAGTGTAGATGGATCCAAACAGTAACCAGGATAAAGAAAGGAGGAGATGTAGGGAAAATGAAGTAAGTACCATATCCTGTGTAGCATGTCACAACAGTTGATATTTAAACTAAGGAACTACCTATTCAATACTGTAGCTCTATACTATAGGTAATTCAGGATTGCAAAGCAGTTTCAGGCCTGAATGGGTTAGCTCATAAGTAAAGAACAAAGGAAAGGATATAAAAGGGCTAGCACCACACATGAAGGCTGAAAGAGATAGTGATCAAGAGAACAGCAATAGCACAAGGGCCAATTGCTAGGGTCACACAAGGAAAACTAGTTCCAAAGACCAAGTAAGTATATTAAGTGTAAACAAAGGTACAAGTACTAACCTAGTTCCAAAGACCAAGAGGTCAAGATGGGGAACTAGGTGTCAACTACTGTACTATATATATGAGTGTCCGGATGAGTAAGCGACAGCGCAGGAAACCAATAGAAGTATCCGGAACGTGATAGAAAGCTCTGAAGGATGATAGAGGGAAGTAGAAGGATATGGAAGGATGTAGAAAAATCCAAACAGTAATGAAGATAAAGAAAGGAGGGAAAGTAGGAAAAATGGAGTAAGTACTGTATCCTGTATAGCACATCACAACAGTAACCATAAAGTGTTTCAAAGGGGGAGTGGCTGTGTGTGGAGTGGATATGAGCATTCATGACAAATTCAGTGGTAGGGATTAAGAGATCCCAGTCATCCTGCCGGTGACTTATGTACATGCAAATATAATGTTCAATTTCCTGGTTGGCTCATTCCATTTGTCCATTTGTCTCAGGGTGATAAGCTGTGGTCAGGACAGAGTCAATACCTAGTCACTTCAGTAGTCGTCACATAACATCTGTCACAAATTGGAGTCCCCTGTTGGAGATGAACCAGCGTGGTAAGCCATGTAAGCGGAAAATTTCCTTATAAAAGAAATCTGCTACTCCTTCATCCATCTCCTCATTGTCTTCTTCTTTGTCTTCCTCTTTTTCTTCTTTGTCATGGTTTTCCTCTTCTCCCTCTGCCCTTTCTTCTTATCCAGGCTGTTGTTGAATGAGGCACATGACAGCCTCCATTGCAAATGCAGCATGTCTTGTGAAACCAAGAAGCAAGCTGTGTGTCGTGACATGCTATACAGGATACGGTACTTACTTCATTTTCTCCTACATCTCCTCTTCTCTTTACCTTCGTGACTGCCTGGACCATTCTCCATTTCTTTGGAACTAGGTTAGCACTTGTATCTTCATTTACACTCAAATATACTTACTTGGTCTTTGGAACTAGTTTTCTTTGTGTGACCCTAGTGATCAGCCCCTGCGCTATCACTGTTGTCTAAGATCCCATTTCTTTCAGCCTTTGTGTGTGGTGCTAGCCCCACCCCTCACTTCAGTTTGTGCTTTGAGCCTGTGCCTTCTCTGTGCTTTCTCCCTTCATCACCACACTGTGCTGCTTCTTCATCTCTTCATTCTGCTCCATGAGCAGATTCAACTTTTCTCCCAACTCTACCCCTACAACCTCCTCTCCGTGACACATCTCGTGGGACCCTATATGATTCCTTGTCATCAACCTTTGTCCTTTTCCTTTGCAATCTACAAGTGGCATTATCACCAGACCAGCTGCATCATTGTCACTGCTGGTGACAAACCAAGCAAGCCTGTGTTTGAGGCTTACCCAGCTGCATGATGCATTGTGAAGTTGATCCCTGTGTAATACAGTGAAGACAAGCTTCATTGGCAGAGACTTCATCAGAGGGTCAGTTTCTCTTTTGCACCTCTTTTTCAAATATACACAATGCAATGATAGAACTGACCTCCTTTGACAATTTTATCCTCCTGGTAAAGGGTACAAGGGTCTCTAAGCATGTGCTGGCAGTTGGCTGGGCAGCGGCAGGCGCTGATCAGGTTAGGAGGAGCAATAGCACTGGCACCAATGGCTGCAATGAGGATGGTAGAAATGACAGTGAAGATCTTCATATTTGCTACAAGGGTCAAGTGAGGCTCTTCTACAATGGTTAGAATGACTGTAGTTGAGGCAGAAATGTGAATTTTTCGCACATGTTGTTCCTCATCCGAAAATGTTTCAGTATAACAAATTTGTTGTCATACAGGTGAAAAAATGCAGCCATCCAAATTCTGCTAGTCGTCATTGTTGTACACAGCTCTATACTACGAGCAGCCTCTATCCGCCTCCATCCATATTTGTTCACAAGGGTTTTTCATGTTTTCTCCATTTGTCAGTGCATCCAGGTGAAGTGAGTCACAATCATCGAAATAAGCTCAACACAGATTACTGAAAACACACACATAATGGAATAACAATGACCGCCCGAGCCCTATGTTTCTGAGAGCTGTTTACGCCCTATCTTTAAGTTTACATGATGATATACATGTCCTACAAGGGCCAAGGCTACAAGTCACCCCGATGAACCCTCTCTGTGAGCCCTCTCTGTCCTTTGTTTTGACCTTTGGTCCAGGCTCCTGCTATTTTTTCTGTAGTCACACCTGAGTCAAAAGTTTGTTGCTTACAGATTATTGCAACGAAAAGAATAAGCCCAAAATTACATTGCCGCTCAAGATATTCGGGTGGAGTGCTCTCCGCTTTATTAATGTTGGATTGTTCCATGCAATAGTATTTGGCAGTATTAGTATAATTACATTACGCTCGTAAGCTCCACAATACTGAAAAGGTAACCCGCTCATGACTCATTCCTATCGAATTAACTGACAAGCCTTTGATATTCATCGGTACAATCTGTCTCGAAATTTATGAACCAGCGGAAAGTAATGTACGATTTTCACCCTGAACACACCGCCAAAGTGTAAGCCAGCAGTCAGCTGGTGGAATAAAACGGGTATACTGCTCTATCTGAGCGCTGTAAGTATATATACATATCGCATAGGCGATGATTATTTGATGCATTCTATAGCGCACAGCTTGAATTTGTGTTTTCCGGTGACTCCACGCACAGTTTGAGTCTAGGCCAAAATAAATGCTGTACAAGTACCCCCCCCTCCTCCCCAATTCTGAGTGACCAAGTAGGAACAATTGTGAAGAACGATGTCGGTTGATTTCAATATCAGTACTGAAAAGTTTCCTTCACTATTTCCAGCTCTTTGCCTCCCTCCTTCCAATTCTTGAACTTAAATTAGAATGGCGAAAATAAATCAATATATTGAAAGATCTTTTCTACCTTGCCTGGCGGCGACACTGCTGCTTACTTATACAGATGGATGTATCATAACCAGATGATGTATAGTGCTTCCGGTGCGCATTTCAAGGCAACGAAGCTTGATCATTGGGATACGCATTTGTGCAGTTTTTGTCAACGGGGATCTGTTTGTTTTCACGTTGGAGTGTTGCTTGACTTCCATGCACAAATTTAACACATTGCACGACGCCGCTTCTCGAAAGCATTGTAAAATCATACGGAAGGTATCTTTTCCTTCTTGAGGATGTGGATTGATATGATCAGAATTGCGACGATCTATTGTGGAGCCAACGCCCATGAAGCCCCGGTTTATCGGTGCTTTTGCTTCACGAAAGCCTGGAGTTTCTTGATATCGATTCTTGTCCTTGATTTTCGCAGGTGTAATTTGGATTTCGCTTAAGGTTCTTAAGTGAATGTAAACGGAGACTCATGATTGAAGCCACCGGTGTTAATATATGGGCTATTCCAACTACTAGAGCCTTACAATAACTTCGAGGTATGTTGGTCTAGACAGATGGAGAAGTTAAAAGATTCATTTATCATTACTTCTCGTGGAAAAATCAACCAGATTGCATTACAGGAGATAATAAATCTTCCCGCCTCGTCGACGGAACTACATTGTTGTTTCATGTCCCAAGTTATTCAAGACAGAGCTTGCAATTGTCATGCAGAAAACAGATTATTGATTCCCGCGTTCCTACTGTATATGTGTCGAACAACGCTGGCTCTGGATATGAGATTGAATGAAATCTCGCAATACACCTTGTGGAGTCCAGTATTCTCTTTGGTTTGAATGGTGTTGCTCCGCAATGAGACACACTCACACTTATTTGCGCCTGCATTGCTTTGCATTCCTTATTTGTAATAAGTAGGAAGTTGTGTATAAAAGGCCTTCAGAAATCCCAGCTTTTCCTCATTCCAAACTCCCTCGAAATACACAGCCAGCTCGATTTAATACAAGAATACTCGCTATGAAATTCTTCACTATTGTTTCCGCCGTCCTCGTTGCAGCCATGGCTATCACCAGTGCTACTGCCGCCGCCGCTGCAGCCGATATTGCTGCAGACCCCGACAGTGCTTGCCGTTGCCCGAACAACTGCTCCCACAAGTTCGGTGACTCGTGCAAGTTCTATGATAACGGGAACGTTATTTCTGGCGGTGAGTATAGTAACCTAAAACGTAATCGGCATCATGCTAACAAGCTTATTTCCTCTAGCTTGTGCTAATGGAAATGGAGGATTGACCTGCATTACCTGAGCGTAGATAGCCCCAGTGGGCACCATGTCTGTAAGTGCAAATGCTCATACGTGCTCACCATCAGTCTCTCACGCATATACTCACTCCACAGACTTCAAAGGGCTATTAGTGTCTAGTAAACCATGTTTCGTTCATGTTTCATGAGCTACTTTGTACTATGAAAATCTGGATTAATTTGATTCTTTTTTACTTAATTTCTCAGCTTTGCTCCGAACCCCAGAGATGCATCGAACCGATGAAGCCTCAATAGACCGAAACCTAGTTTAATTCCAGTTGGCATTGAGTAGACCCAGCTTTGACATAGCCTAAAATAAACTTCGGTTGATCCTGGGAACAGCACTTATCGCATTCTTTTTCTTCCACAGTCCAGTGAAACATTTATCCAATTTATGTGGCTTTCTAGCTTCTAGTCTTGATTCTTTGGAATTTGCTTATTTACCTTTGAGCTCTGGATGCCGAAATACTCAATCTTTCTCAATTTTTTTGCAATCAATTCAAGGAGATAGTGAGTTGAATACATGCCAACTTCAAGAGTCTTTGGGTTTCGATATGCGAAGATCGCAATCATACAGTTGATGCATTTGAAGGTATTGCGAGGTGGGTTATAAGGCTTGCGCAAACTCCATCGTACGTCTCTTAACGCTAATTCTTGTGCACTGATCATCAATCGAACACTATCTCATTAATTGAACAAATCCAGGATTTCCGAATCTTAATGCGCTGAGCGATATGGATACTTCATCTAAATCGAGCGGCGGACCAATGTTCTCCATATCATCCACGTACCCGACAGCATCTTCCGCCTGAGCCCCAACACCTCAGATCATAAATAGATGTGCTTTGAGTTGGTTACAGAGAGTCAATAACGATACCCTCTGCTTGGTTGCCGGTGAGCATATATCTTGCCTCTTGCCTCTTACTAGACTCGCAATTACTGGAGGTAGGAGGCGCAGAAGCACATCTCTGTAACCGCCTGCTTCGGTTTCTGATGCATCTCCTCCTCCCTTGTTTCTGAATAAACATAAACACTTGACAAAGTCACTCCTGGGGATGTCCTTTCACAAATGTACCTGACACCCTAAACTGTCAGCGGTTTTCGTTGTATACAGCTTCATCATTAGGAGCAGCTCTCGTGTTCACAGCAGGTTTCTTTTGCCAGTGTATCTAGGTGGAGCGAGTAGATAGAACCTCAAATCATCGAAATGAACTCAACACATATTGAAGATACATGCATAATGGAGTAAGATGGACTGCATGAGACCAGTGTCTTGGAGCGCTGTTCCCGCATCATCTTCTCTGCATCTTCTCTGTGTTTTGACCTTTAATCTAGAGTCGTTGCTATTTCTGTATAGTTACATTCGAATCGAGATGGTTCGACCATTTGTATATGGTCGTGGTCTATGACGCAGCGACGAGCCCACGTTTTCTCTTTCTCCTAGTTTCCCTTTGTTTGAATACATGTTATATATAATGCCTGCAGCGTGGCGAAGGTTCTCTCTGTCCTCTCACCATCGCTCGCAGCGGTTTTATACGATTTCAATTAGATTCGCCCTCCCTCCTCCCTTACACACATATCTTACTATTTACCTACATACTACTTCCTTTCAATTGTCTCCTGTAGCTGGGCTTGAGGCTGTTCCCATTCTTGGGACACCCTCGAGAGCTTTAGACCCCAATATATCGCTTATTGTGCCCAAAACCCCCCCTCTCCTTCCCTCTTCGAGGAGATGCAAGCATTGATTGTAGTCCGCAGACTAGTGCAACAAAAAGATTCAACCCAGAATTACATTGCCGCTCAAGATATTCGGGTAGAGTACTCTCCGCTCTATATGGCTATGTTATGCTCGTAAACTCTACAGTGCTGAAAGCCTAAAACCCACTCGTAATTCATTCCTAACAGCCTTTGATAGTCATCAGTGCATCATTTTTATCGAAATCTATGAACCAGCGGAAAGTAATGTATGACTGTTACCCTGAATGCACCGCCAAAGTGTAAGCCAGCAATCAGCTGGTCGAATAAAACTGGTATACTAGCTACTTACTCCGTCTGAGGGCTGTACACGTACTGTGAGTATATACGTGAATACACACCGTATATTATGCGATGATCATCCAATGCATTCTATCCCGAAGTAGAGGGAACAACTTGCAGTTGTGAAACGGGATCGATATTCATGTAATCTTTGTCGACGGGCATCTGTCTCTTTTCACAATGAAGTATCGCTACACCTTTCATGCAAAAATTTAACACATTACAGGGAATCCGCTCTTTGAAATCACAGAGTAGCTAAATTATACAGAAGGTATTCCTTCCTTCTTGAGGAAATGAATCGATATGTTCAGATTGCGGCGATCTATTGTGGAGCAACGCCCATGAAGCACAGGATTATCGGTGCTTTTGCTTCTCCAAAGCCTAAATGCTCTTGATATTGATTTTTGTCCTTGAATTTCGCAGGTGTAATTTGTATTTCGCTTAAAGTTCTCAAGTGAATGCAAGCGGAGACTCATGATTGAAGCCACTGGGTCTAGGCAGACGAAGAAGTTTAAAGATTTATTATCATTGATTCTCGCGTAAAAATCAAACCAAATTGCATTACGGCGGATAGTAAATCTTCCCATCTCATCGACGTTACTATGTTTTTGTTTCATGTCCCAAGTTGTAATTGTCAGGCAGAAAACTGATTACTGATTCCCGTAATCTTACTGCATAAGTGTCGAACACCGCTGTCTCTGGGTATGAGAATTGAATGGAATCCGGCAATACACCTTGTGGAGTCCTGTATTCTCTTTGGTTTGAATGGTGTTGCTCCGCAGTGAGACAAACTCAGCACTTATTATACTTGCACTGTTCTGCATTCACACATGTAATAAGCAGAAAATAAGATATAAAAGGTGCGCAGAAATCCCAACTTTTCCTCATTCCAAACTCTATCAAAACACACAACTAGCCAATCAGCTCGATTTAATACAACGAATACTCACTATGAAGTTCTTCACTATTGTTTCCGCCGTCCTCGTTGCAGCCATGGCCATCACCAGTGCTACTGCTGCCGCTGATATTGCTGCCGACCCCGACAGTGCTTGCCGTTGCCCAAACAACTGCTCCCACAAGTTTGGTGACTCATGCAAGTTCTATGATAATGGGAACGTTATTTCTGGCTGTGAGTGCAGTAACTAGAGCTAGCATGTGTAGCGCCAACAAGCTCATCCTATCTAGCTTGTGGAAATGGAAACGGAGGATTGACCTGTTTGACCTAAGCATAGATGGTCCCCAGTGGACACCATGTCTGTAAGCTTAAATAATCATTATGGGTACTTGCTACCAGCCGCTCACAGATACACTCACTCGACAGGTTCCACAGAACGATTAGTATCCACTTGCAGCTCTATGACAACAGAAGCAGGCAATACCTGATGCTGCGACTAAATCGTGTTTCGCTGATGTTACGTACAATATTTTGTGCTATGAAAGTTTGAATTAATCTTCTATACTCATGCTTCATGAGCTTCGCACTGATTCTGTAAAAGTTAAATCAAACCGAGAAAGCCCAGGTAAATTGCTATCATGTTTGATTCCACATCAGCGTTGAGTAGTTCTAGCTTTGACATAGCCTAAAACAAATACCGGCTAATCGGCACTTATTGCTTGACCCCCGAAACTATCGTATTGCACAATGTATAACTTTAATTTTTTGGAGGCCAGGTTACCTCCGATCGTTTGACTCCAAAACGTTGTAGAATTAATGCCAGAATGAAGAGTATAGGAAGAGACTATCGGTCTAGTACTGCATCATGTATCCTAGCTATTCATATCGATGACATCCAGGCTAAATTTAAATCATCAGGTTAGTATTAGTGGTAGCATGAGCTTGTCGAGCTGAATGCCTCCCCAATTTCGAAGTGACTACTTATCTCCAGTAGTGCGATAACCCTGTGCTGATATATACTACAAAGTAACTCTGTCACCCTGCACTGATTCCACAAAAGCATCTCGCAACTACTTATGAAACTTGCATGAGATGATGTGAACACCAATTCTGGTCTGACCGTGAATCTAATGCTATGCGGTAATCTACACGCAATGCAGAGCATAGGGTACTGGAGTACACATAACTTATTTCACAGCCAGTTACAAAAGCCTGGGATAAATTCATGAGGCCGCTTTGAGGCTGTTAGAAGCATTGCCTTGCTTCTCATGGAGGATGCAGGAAATGAATACCCTTCTTTGAGGTCAGTTAGGTGTTCAATTGTTCTTCATGTTTATCATTTGATTTATTGACTTGAGAATTTTGCCATGAATAAATCAAGCCCTTACAGAATAAGTTTTTCAAAGTTTACCAGAGTCCCAAAAGCTAGAAGTTAGTGTCTTGAGAAATATGGAACTTAACCATATCAGTATGCTCGTGGTAATGCAGAGCGAGTCAGTGCAATAGCCTTGAGCGGACTTCCTAAATATAATAGAGCATGACAATGTTAGTTCAGAAAGTAAAGTACTTGCCCAGGATAGAGTGAGTCAACATCAGCTGAAAGTAAGAGCATTCGGATGACAGATGTCAGAGTTGAAAGTCAAGTAAAAGTCTGATTCTTCTTGTCTATTACAAGGGGTATAAGTAGTATGTTTTGTATGTTGGTGTTACAAAAGCATCTTTTTCTATTATCCTTTTCTTTTCTTTTAATATTCCTTTACTTAAGCACCCTGGCATTTACATCAGCACTTATTATATTTCATTTCCATTCCAGATTACATGTGGCAACCATATTATTCTCACATTGTTGTTTCATCTAGGTGCAACTTTCTCATGCCTGTGTCATGATTGTGCACTAAAGGATCATTGGGAAGGGTCACGGGGTTAATCCCAGGAAATTGCTGTCATGAAGTGAGCCACCCCTATCATTTTCCTTGCACAAGTTTCGCATCCTTCCACATACTTTTGTCATGACATGCCATACAGGATACGGTACTTACTTCGTTTTCTCCTACATTCCCTCTTTCCTCTACCTTTGTGACTACCTGAACCTTTCTCCATGTTTCCATATCCTTTTATTTCCATCTATCACTTGTCAGAACCTTCCATCACATTCCAGACACTTCTATCGGCTTCCCGCGCTGTCGCTTACTCATCCGAACCCTGGTATATATAGTACAGTACCTGACACCTAGTTCCCCATCTTGACCTCTTGGTCTTTGGAACTAGGTTAGTACCTGTATCATTGTCTACCTTCAATATACTTACTTGGTCTTTGGAACTAGTTTTCCTTGTGCGACCCTAGTGATTGGCCCCTGCGCTATCACTGCTGTCTTGATCATTTTATCTTTCAGCCTTCATGTGTGGTGCTAGCCCCACCCCTCACTTCGGTTTGTGCTTCGAGCCTGTGCTTTCTCTGTGCTTCCCCCCATTGTCACCACAACTTTTCTACAAAGGATCGCAGGGTGGGCCACCAAAAATGGGTGCTAACAAGATCGAGGGTATTGTGAAGTCTGGGGTGGCCAGCAGAGGGGTTGTTGTGGCATTGTTTGAGTACTTCTGTCCATAGGTCATCATCTGGTGGGACATATACCCTACCTCAGTGGTACACCAGTCCATTATCCTCCTCCCATTCCGCTATTCCATTGGCCAAGCATTGGAGACCATTCCTCCTGAGCTCTTCCAGTCCTTCGAGTACTTGGGCCTCCCTTTGCAATGCCTTCCAGATGCGGTCCTCCAACAGGTTCTGTAGTGAGGCTGCTGCCACTTGCATAAAATAGGCTGGTTTCAGGATGGTCTGTTGTCAGTTGTCTTCACTGTCCAACACCTGATGCACTGCCATGTGAGAGAGGGCATTGGCCTGTGTGTTTGCATTGCCTGGGTGGTGAGTCAGCTGAAAGTCAAACCGGGATAACCACAGTGCCCATTGTGCTTGCTGTTGGCTGAGGTCCTGAGCAGAGCACCAGAATTCCAGGTTTGCATGGTCAGTGATGATCTCAAAGGTCTGCGGTGATCCTTCCACAAAGCTTCTCCAGTCCTTTAGTGCTTCAATGATGGCAAGCATCTCTTGGTCATAGATTTTGTAGTTTCATTCTGCTGGTTGCATGGAGGCTGATTGAAATGCCACTGGGCACCACTGACCATCATCTTGTTTCTGCATTAGAGGTCCTCCTGTGGCAAAACCTGATGCATCTACCTCAAGTTGTGTAAGTCTGTTGGGGTCCCAGAGTGCCAGTACTGGTGCGGTGATGAAAGCTCCCCTTAGGGTATTGAATGCCTGTTGTTGGTGTGTTCCCCAGTTGAACCCTGAGTCTTTCTTGGTTAGGTCATTCAAAGGACATGCTATGCAGGCAAAGTTCTGTATGAATCAATGGTAGAAGTTGGCAAAACCTAAGAATCCCCACAGCTCTTGCAGATTCTTTGGGGTAGGCCAGTCATGAACTGCAGCTACTTTTACTGGGTCCATGCACACTTCCCCTTTTGATATCACTAGTCCTAAGTACTCAATCTGAAGCTCCTTGTGTAAAAGGTAGGGCATCGAAGAGGTGCATACTTTGCCCTATGCCTAGCATTCTGATAGGTCATTTCCTCAAGATTAACCCAAGTGTTTGTCCCCTGATCGTCGATCTCAAATCATTGACAATTACTTTCTTTTGATCATGTCTTGCATTCCAGTTTTACTTTCATAAATTGACTGCGCCCACTCTACCATTTCTGGGTTGTCTTATTTATATAAATACCATCGATAATGTAGTCTACACTCTCAGTTCTTAAAACCCCCCCTGGTATGTTCTGAGAGTGAGTACTAATCATCACTTATTAAGCCCAACAGATTACTAAAAACCTTGTTTAGATACTATATTTACCAGTATCTTATGGGTAGTTATTATTTCAATACCAGTTCTTACACCCCCCCCCCCCCCCTGGTGTGTTCTGAGAATACTATATTTACCAGTATCTTACACCTCGAACTCACATTTCTTGGGTCATAGGTAGAGATCATGTTTCTCTAGCCATTTTAGTACCTCCCACACTACCTGTTGGTGTTCTTGTAGTTCGTTACTGAATATGAGGATATCATCCAAGTAAACCGCTACTTTCCCTGCTGCCACTAGGTCTGAAAAGATGGAATTCATGAGTGCTTGGAAGGTAGCTGGGGAGTTGGTGAGACCAAAGAACATTACACTGGGTTCAAATAGCCCTCAGTTGGTTGCAAAGGCAGCCTTCCATTCATCATCCTCCTTAATTCAAACATTGTTGTAGCCCCATCTAACATCAAATTTGGTAAAATACCATTGACATGCCAGAAATTTGGCAAGGCGCCTAGTCACTAAAAACAGACAATTTGATGTGACTAGGTTGAGCAATAAGAGAGTCATAATGAGCCTGAGTTGATGACTGTAGTTATGAGTGAGCCAGATGATGACCTGAGCATGCAGTTCAAGAATCTGAACAAACTAGGTTCAATGATTGCAGTACTTATGGAATACACATCTTGTCCAAAGGACTTCATACTGGTCCTGTCAACCAGATACCCACCAAATATCTATGAAGGGACTTTCGAGGGACTGGCCACTCAGTGACATACCAAGGGATATACCACACCACACACATATATGCCACCTAGTCTGTAGAGGAGAGCACCTAGTTTCTAGTAAGAGGACTTTGTCATGAAGTGAGCCACCCCTATCATCCTCCCTTCTTTACGATACACCACCCAAACACCCTTACCTACAACAACCACCCTGGAACCCTCCACCCTGTTCTATTAGTTCTGTTCCATTCCCTGTGCCCAAGCTATACAGTATTACATCATAGTTCCTGCACTCCACCTTGTATATATAAGCCAGCCCCCACAACCTTGTCATGAAATGATCTTTTTCCATTATTCTTTTCTTTTATTATTCTTTTCCTTTTCTTTTATTTACTTACCTAATCACCAAAGCACTTACACTAGCGCTTATTATATTTTCATTGTTATTTAGGTTACACGCGTCAACCTTATTGTTCTCGCGTTGTCATTTCACTTAGGCGCGACTCTCTCGTGCCTGTCAGTTCATTGACAGGACGACGTCATTATCATTCCGCTTCCATACTTCTTTTTATATTGCCTTATTGTTTACTCACCTAATACCTACAGCTTTACTTATGGATACGAGCGACTCTTATTGTAGATCCTCACGGTTATGGCGCGAGACGTCTCTCACGGCTTCATATCCCAATAGTATATAAGACTTAGTATTTTGTAGTTATATTCCTTAGCTCTATTCTCGTCTATTCTCCTCGGTAGCTAGACCTGTAGTTGGGTTGTTTTATCCTCATCGCTTTTCTCATCCTCTTGCTCATCATTCGTCGTGTGACGCCTGGTTATCTTTTGAGAGAGCTAGCGAGTCGCTGACAAACCTGGTCCCTTATCTTGACCTCTTTGTTGTTGGGACCAGGTATGTCTTTACTTATTTCCTTGTATTTATTATCAATATAACTTTGTCATTGGGACCAGTATCTGCCCATTTTCCACCTAAGTCTCTGCCCTGCTCCATCACCGTCATCACCTCTTTTTGACAGACTTATGAGGGCAAATACCTCGTGAGGACCTGGAATGAGACTGACACCAGACGGAAATGGCTTGGAAAGAGGGAATAAGATGATCCATGTGGAACTAGTTGGATGGAGACACTTAGGAGATGGACTAGTCTGTTCTTAGTGATTGATTGCTTTAACACTTGACAAGTGGAGTTTGGTACCTAGGTCCAATAGGACTTGGAAGTTGAATTGAAGAAGAGGTGTATGAACCAATCTAGGCAATATGGGTATCTATGGATAGCTACTAGACCTGGGTACATTCACATGTATAGGACAAGACATGTGCTGAAGGAGCTCAGTCATGACTTGAGGAGAGAGAGTAATAAAGATCCATGGAAGCAATTCCATGAGGCATGATGGAGAGGAATGATGGATTGCCTAGGCAGTCTGTGCAGCTGCAGAACACACTAGAGATGGTCTGTAAGGACTAAATATGTTTTCATTGTACACCAGAGCATACCTATATTGATATCTTGTATGTTCTGAGACATTATCTTATGATATATGGATCTAGTCTTTCTTTTCTCTCACCAAGTCTGCCTAGTTTCAAACTTAAAGTATTATTTCTGTTTGGCTTACAAGTTTCTGTCATTTGTAGTATAAAAGGGATCTAGAAATATCTTGAATATCAAGTTATTTCCCCTGTTAGCACCTAACAGATAGTCACCAAAAGACCCTTGTGTATGAGTAGGCTTTGCTGTGTTTGAAAGTGTAAAGCAGTTCTTGAAAGAAGCTTCAAATTCTAGTTGAGCCTGTTGAAGCAAAAAGGTTGTTACTGTAAGCTCAGTGTGAAAAGTCCCATCACGACCTAAACTAGGTCAACGAGTCATAAGTTGGCAGGGCAGGATATCACTAGTAGGAAGCTTTTGATATACCTAGTTGACGCAGTGTCAATGAAGCTGTATCAGCAGCAGCTCTTAGTCCAGTCTAGTCCCATAGTTGGGAATTCATTCACATAGTTGTGATTTCAGTTGCATAGTTGTGACTACACATTGGTGTTCAGCACCTAGGTTGACTAGTCAAACTACAGAGGTTCTTCCATATACTATCCCTGACATGAGACATTGTTGTTGGCAGTTGAAGTAAAGTGTACTTTGGTTCTCTTAGTGGAATCTTTGACAATGCACCTCACACTAATTTGATAGCAGCCTTCCTAGGTTGTTTGGTTTTGGTGTTTGTGACACTCACATCCTACGTTCACTGATCCCAAGCATCTAGCTTGTTACCATGCTCCCTGTAGACAGCTAATAATGTCAGCAACCAGTGGGAGGGGGTAACGGTTCTTTAGAGTTACTTGATTAAGTTTCCTGTAATCCTGTACAAAACAGAGCTTCCCATCCTTCTTCTTCACAAAGAATACAGGTGAAGACAGTGGCGATTTTGAGGGGCAAATGTAGCCTTTTCGGAGATTGTCATCCAAAAAGTGGTTGAGTTCACCTTGTTCATTGAATGACATTCGGTAGACTTTTGTGTGCATGGTTTCAGGTGTGCCTGGCATCAGTTCAATAGCATGATCCCAGGGTTAGTGTCCGGGGAGACATTCCGAAGCAGTTTCAGAGAATACCTTTTCAAAGTCATGATAGGGTTCTGGGACCATTTCTTCAAAGGTTTTCACAGGCTTTGCTTTGTGGGCCTGTTTCACTAGCTGCTGGGAATAGGTGAATCCTGCAGCACACCAAACCTCCTCTGTTTGTTTGTGTAGGATGCCTGACTTCACCCATGCATGCCGGGTTTGTCAGTTGGCTCAAATGCAGTGTATTGGCGATTCCTCTGCTGTGTTCAGTGGGGATTCAGGAGTGATGACTGTTTCAATTTCCTCCACAGTGTCTTGCTCTTCCACCTCCTCTATTGTTGTCCGTTGTGGTCTGACTGAGAGTCGTCCTTTCTCCCAGTCAATATCTGGATTGGCTTTACGTAACCAGGGGAGTCCCAGGATTAGGTCTTCACTTCCCAGATTAGTTATCAGCAGATCTGTCCACCATTCTTGGTTATCAACAGTCAGGGCTAGATGTGCAAAATGCATAATTTGCCCTGCTTGGTTAGCAGATCCATCAATGTTAAAGACACCAATGGATTTCCTGAGTGGGAAGGTCCTTACATGGTGGCGGGTGACAAACTCCTGATTCAGGAATAGAGCAGTGGCTCCAGAATCCACCATGGCCACAGTTGCTATACTGTAATTTCTTCCTCTTAATTTTGCATTAATTCGGAAGTGTGATGAATTGAAGTTCAATTCTGAAATAGTAGATATTTTACATGAGGGGAGAGAATCATATGTGGATGTAGAGTGTATAGCAAATTGGTTAACAGGTACTCTCGGTGCGGCCAAGGTGGGTACCCATTTTAAAAACCCTCCTGCAAACCTGGAGTTGGAGCCATGGCATTGGCTCTGTTCAGGAGCTCCTGGAGCTGGGCAATCTGAGTGAAGAGGTTGGGGGTAGCTGGGAACTGGGCAGTAGGAGCTGGAGCAGAAGCCGGAGTGTGGTGATGAAGGGGGAAAGCACAGAGAAAGCACAGGCTCGAAGCACAAACCGAAGTGAGGGGTGGGGCTAGCACCACACATGAAGGCTGAAAGATAAAATGATCAAGACAGCAGTGATAGCGCAGGGGCCAATCACTAGGGTCGCACAAGGAAAACTAGTTCCAAAGACCAAGTAAGTATATTGAAGGTAGACAATGATACAGGTACTAACCTAGTTCCAAAGACCAAGAGGTCAAGATGGGGAACTAGGTGTCAGCTACTGTACTATATATACAAGAGTCTTGATGAGTAAGTGAAAGCGCGGGAAGTTGATGGAAGTGTTGGAATGTGATAGAAGGATGCGGAATGATGTAGATGGATCCAAACAGTAACAGCGATGAGGGAAGGAGGAGATGTAGGAGAAATAAAGTAAGTACTGTATCTTGTATAGCACATCATGACATGGAGTAGAAGCAGCAATTTGGACAGGTTCATTGGGGAAGAGAGTAAAGGGCATTGAAGAGGAAGCCACAACTTGTTGATGGCAGGGTTGTTGACACTTACCCCAGCCATGTTCTAGACCCATGAACTTGTCTTGGCAGACTGATTCCAGGTGACCTCATTGCCCACAGTAGTGGCATACCATGTCTTTGTATGAGCAGTTCCTCTTTTCATAGCTTTGTGAGCCACAACCATAACAAGTGCCTCTCATCTGGGCCACGAAACTCTCTCTGCTGTTACCACTAGTGTGTGTGGCACCAACATCCATTGCATGGGAGTTAGCAGGGGGGAAGAGGTATGGGAGGTGCCCTGATTATGGCCTGTCATGGTGGGGTTGTGCAGGAATACATCCGCTGAAATTGCTCATCTGATTGCCTCTTCCAATGATAGGGGTGGCTCACATCATGACAATTGCAAAGGAAAATATTTCATGAGGATAAATGATCCTAAGATGTTTAGTCAGATCTTGACTCCACTATAAGTAGAGTCCTCGACACATTGCATGTCTGAGAGAGAAGAAGATAAAATGTTTTCCATTTGCAATGACCTTTGCGGAATGTACTGATAAGCGGGATGTTAAAAACAATGATATGGATAGTAGATTAATTTGGTATCTGTTACATATATGCCAAGCTCCACTATGCTTTCCGGACGATTTCCGAGGTCATCGATCACTATATGAACATTCCGGCATTCCGGCCGATCTTCCGGTCAATTGATCATCCTTCCAATCCATTTTGTGTTTGTTACCAAGTTCAACTCGAATCTCAGTCAATTTTGTACTCCGTTCCTTGGCTCAATAACTTCGGAACAACCTCGGATACATCATATGACACTCGGTCGTCATGACCGATGCATTCCCACGCCTGTCGGCTCTTGTAAAACACCGTTATTGTGTTATTTCGAATCCTTCTCACTTATTGTCTTTTATTTAACAATTAGGCAGTTTAGTACTTAGGTCAACTCATTTAGTTTAGTTCCCCAGCTTGAAATAAAAATTACCTTCTATACTCCTTATCTATTACGCTTAATCACGTCCGGATCAATCGATCGGAAGCTTCCGACGCTCCGGAACTTCATTCTTCTTCACACTTCGCAGGGACACCCAGATAACGTGTAGGGAGTGTTGCCAAAAGCTTCGCTGAAGTCCCATCACTTCCCAAGGCCCGTTTAGCCTTTCCATTACTTTGTTTTGCTGTTACTATAGTTTCCGGACTCCGAAGCTTCGAACAGAGCTCCGGAACCTTGATCTATTTCCTTCCAGTGCACGGCCTTAACAGTATCACTATTGAAATGCTATCAAAGCTGATATTTAAACTAAGAAACTACCTATTCAATACCGTAGCTTTATACTATTGGTAAGTCAGGATCACGAAGTGATGCCAGGCCCAAATGGGTTAGCTCATAGTGAAGAACAAAGGAAAGGATAAAAAAGGGATATTACATATCTGATAAGGATGGAAAGATAATGAAGGGATCATTTGCATTGGAAATCATTTGCATTGGAAATCATTTGCAAAGGAAATACATAGTGATATAGGGATGTAAGTAATATATCTATGTTGTGGAAAAGATTGCAAAGCTTCATAAGGACTTAGTTTTGCACAGATATAACAGCCTGTCAGTTCATTGACAGGTCATCATCATTATTGTCTCACATCCACATTTCTTTTATATTGCCGTATTGTTTCCTCATTGTATACCTACAGCTTTACTTATGGATACAAGTGGTTCTTATTGTATATCCTCACAGTTACAGTGCAAGATATCTCCCATGGTTTCATTTCCTATACATATATAAGATAGAGTATTTTGTCATTATATTTGTTAGCTCCATTCTCATCTATACACCTCGATAGCTAGACCTGTATTGGGTTTTTTTATCCATCTTCATTATCTTTTCACCCTCTTGCTCATCATCTATTGTGTGATGCCTGGTTGTCTCTTGTGAGAGCTAGCAAGTTGCTGACACATAGAGAAGTCAGAATCAGACAAACTCAGAATAGGAAGAATAGAACTCAGAGTTAGACAAAGACTTAGAAAAGCACAGTAGTCAGGTTTAGGCACTTAGCAAGAATCAGATAAAGCACAGAATAAGAACAGAAGTCAGATATAATTAATAACTCAGAAAGATTGTACTTGTTGACTTAGAAAAGAAAGAAAGCAAAAGTGAATGAAGTGTCAATTCAGTAAAATTATTTCAGTTGAAGTCAGACAAAGAACTTAGAATTAGCAAGCCCAAGTTTTATGAAACTTGTGAAAGAAAATCTATTGCACTTATTTGTGTACAGAGTTAAATTTGGACTTTGAATTTAAATCTTTTCTACACCTCTCTGAACTTGGTGTTTGACTTAGTATTGTGTGTGTGTGTGTGTGTGTGTGTGTGTGTGTGTGTGTTGGTGTTAGTATTACTGCACTTGCATTTTGCACTCACCCTCCCTAGTCAGCATATCACCAAGCAGCAGCATATGCTGCCATCTTCCAGATGTTGACTTTGTTTTTGGGGTGTCACACAGTATTATCTGTTCAGCTTGTTGTGCTCCATCTGTTTACCTTATAATTCTCAAAATTCATTTCCAAGATGTCATGAATATTATCTTTGGCTTCTGCATATTGATATGACTGCCAAATTGCAGTTGATATCACTCAAATACTTTAAATCTAAAGTGTTTTTCCTTATTAAAAGACAATTAAAAAAGTCTATAAAATATTACTACTCTTTGCAATGCACACTCACAACACTTAAAATATTTGAAGTCCTTAATCGAGAAGGTCAAAGTTAGTAGTATTGCTGATGCAATCAAAACAGCTTTGACCACCACCAATAAAAGTCATAGGAGCATGTTTAAGGTAGCGGAGAAAATACTGGATGAGTAAGAGATGGTCCAGTTGATGTCAGTGAAGGTCTACAAGACAAATTTACAGTCTGGGATAATTGATAACCATTTTCTTGGACTGAAAAATAGAAAACAGTTGAAGTTTACATAGGTTTAGACTTGTCTCAGTAAAATGAACAGGCTAAATTGAAATAATGTTCAGAACAGGTGTAAATATATTTTATGACTCGTTTGGCAACTTATTTCACAGCTATATTAAGAGAAACAAGCAGAATATCTAAGTTCGGTGGTCAAAGCAGTATATATTGATGGGATTGATGGCCCATCAAAACTAGTGGCTCCAGCGAGAATGCTGGATATATGCATGCTAAAGACAATATTATACAATAAGTCAAGAGACAAATGGACAGGGAGAAGTCTGAAGCAGGTCCTGACAGAAGGGATAGGTCTGGGACCTGGAAATGCCATGTGCTCAGAGATGTCTATGTCTTAGGGGCTAAAACACCGGATTTCGGATTAGGACTGGCTAGAAGGATAGAAATTAGTCGAACTACAAGTCCAACAGATGTGGGGAGGTGTAGACTCTGTGGACAGCTTAATTTGTGATCAGTGGATTGAGGAGAACCATTTATTTGAGGTGGTACTACTAAAATAGGAAAAAGGCGGATTTTTAGTAAGGAAAAGCTGTAGAAGTGATTGGAGACTTTGTGTCACAAAATGCTCTTTTCCATTATTCTTTTTCCTTTTCTTTTATTTGCTTACCTAAATCACTAAAGTGCTTACACTAGCACTTATTATATTTTCATTTCTGTCTAGATTACACATGTCAACTGTGGTGACGAAGGGAGAAAGCACAGAGGAAGCATGAGCTCAAAGCACAAGCCGAGGTGGGGGTGGGGCTAGCACCACACACGAAGGTGGAAAGAAATAGTGATCAAGACAACAGTGATAGCGCAAGGGCCAATCACTAGGGTCACACAAGGAAAACTAGTTCCAAAGACCAAGTAAATATATTGAAGATAAACGATGATACAAGTACTAACCTAGTTCCAAAGACCAAGAGGTCAAGATGGGGAACTAGGTGTCAGCTTACTGTACTATATATACAAGTGTCTAGCTGAGTAAGCAACAGTGCGGGAAGTTGATAGAAGTATGCAGAACGATGTAGAAGGATGCGGAAGAATGTAGCTGGATCCAAATAGTAACAAAGATAAAGGAAGAAGGAAATATAGGAAAAATGAAGTAAGTACCGTATCCTGTGTAGCACGTCATGACATTACCCCCCTTCTACAGTCGATGTCCCAGTGACTATTTCAGTGAGGTTTTCATAGGGTTGCCAGGGTAGAGAGTGGAAGATGGAGGCTGAAATTTTTCATGGTGCATTTGAGTGTTTTGCATAGAAGTCTGCAATTGCCTTGTTGCTTGTGCCAACTAAGTTCTCTTCATGCTCCCAACTATTGTGGCCCTCATCGTACCCCTTCCACTTTACCAGGAATTGCAACTTTTTCCATCATCCAAAGATCCAGCTGTCCAGGACCTCCTCCACGTCGTAGAACTCCTCTCCCTCCACAATTTCGGGTTCTGGTGGTGGTGGCTCAATTCCATTGACCTCGTTCCCTTTCCAGGGAGACAGATGGTTGGTGTGTATGTTGTCATGGATCTTCATCCAGGTCGGTAGGTGTAATCAATATGTGAGGGGCCCTGTTTTCTCTGTGACTTCAAATGGACCTAGGTGTTTGCTCCCTAGTTTCTGGTTCTTTTGTTGTACCTTTAATTTGCTCAAAGATAGCCACACTGGTTGTCCAACTTCGAATTCCTGTACTTTGCCCTTTACTCCCTCTCTGATGCGCTCTTTGCTCATCGGTAGTGCTGCTTCTGCATCCTCATGTGCATGCTGTAGTAGTTCCAGTCGGCGCTCAATGGATGCATATTTTGTCTTGACGCCATTTGGAATGGTGAACTCAGGGGTGTAACCGTAAAGTGTTTCGAAGGGGGAGTGGCTGTGTGCAGAGTGGATGTGAGCATTCATGACAAACTCAACGGTAGGGATTAAGAGGTCCCAGTTGTCCTGTCGGCGACTTACATACATGCAAATGTAGCGTTCGATTTCCTGGTTAGTGCGTTCTGTCTGTCTGTTTGTCTCAGGGTGATAAGCTGTGGTCAGGGCAGAGTCGATTCCTAATTGCTTCAGTAGCTGTCGCATAACATCTGCCGCAAATTGGGGTCCTCTATCAGAAATGAATTGACGGGGTAGGCCATGTAAGTGAAAGATTTCCTTGTAAAAGAAATCTGCTACTCCTTCTGCGGTTATCTCGGTTGTACAGGGGAAACAGTGAACCATCTTTGTGTAATGGTCCACAAAGGTGATGATAGCATTGTGGCCATCTTGCATCATAGGTAGTTCCCCAATCAGATCCATGCCAATGTCCTGCCAGGGTCCTTCCGGTACAGGAAGAGGTTGAAGAGGAGAGTGGTGGTGGGGGTTCAGGCATTTGCACTGGCAGTGGTCACATCCGTCGACATACTTGTCTACAAAAGAGTGCATCCCAGGCCACCAGTACAGTCTGCTGACTAGTTCTAGGGTGCCATGCATCCCTGGATGACCTGCAGTCGGTGCATTGTGACAGTGTTCCAGGATTGTTTTCCTTAGTGCCGTATCTGGTGGGACATAGACTTTGTTGCAATAATAGACCAAACCGTTTTCTTCTTTCCACTCGGCTAGACCACTAGTGAGACTTTGGGGTCCCCTTGATACCTTTCAGACCATCCAGGACTTCTGCCTCTTGTTTGCTAATCTGCCGAATGCGGTCAAGGAGGGGGTTATGGAGAAGAACCATGGTTGCCGCATTGAGGAAGTGCTCGGGTTTTAGAACAATCTGTTCCCTGTTGTCCTCTGCATCTGTGACCTGGTGCTGTGCCATACATGAAAGTGCATCAGCTTGAGTGTTAGCTTTGCCAGGGCGATGCTTAAGACGGAAATCAAACTGAGAGAGCCATAGTGCCCATCATGCTTGTCGATGACTGAGGTCTTGGGCTGTCTTCCAGTATTCGAGGTTCTGGTGATTGGTTATGATTTCGAAGGGTTCCGGGGATCCTTCTAGGAAGCTTCTCCAGTCTTTCAGTGCCTCAATGATGGCCAGCATTTCCCAGTCATAGATTTCGTAGTTTCGCTCGGTGGGGTCCATGGATGAGGAACGATATGCAACAGGGTGCCAGAGTTCATCCTCCTGTAGTTGTGAAAGGGTGCCTCCAGTAGTGAAGCCTGATGCATCGACTTCAATCCAAGTTGGTTTCGATGGGTCCCATAGTGTGAGGATCGGTGCAGATGTGAAGGAGTTCCTTAGTGAATCAAAGGCTTCCTGCTGTTGTGATCCCCAAACCCATTCAGTGTCTTTGCGGGTAAGGTCGTTCAGAGGTCGCGCTTTCTTCGCAAAACCTTCGATAAATCTCTGATAGAAGTTAGCAAATCCTAGGAAGCCTTGGAGATCACGTAACATTGTAGGGGCCTGCCAGTTACTAACTGCCTCTATTTTGACTGGGTCCATCCGCACTTCTCCCTCACTGATTACCAAGCCTAGGTATTTGATGGAAGGCTGTTCGAATTCACATTTCTCTGGTCACAGATATAGGTCATATTTGCTGAGATGTGTAAGCACATCGTTGACTATACTCCAATGTTCCTTAAGGGTTTCAGTAAAAACTAGGATGTCATCCGATAAACGGCCACCTTCCCAGCAGCAATGAGGTCAGCAAATATGGAGTTCATGAGGGCTTGGAATGTAGCGGGTGAGTTTGTCAGGCCAAAGAACATGATGAGGGGCTTGAAGAGTCCTCGGTTTGTTGCGAATGCTCCCTTCCATTCATCGCCCTCTTTAATCCGAATGTTGTTATACCCCCAGCGAACATCCATTTTGGAGAAGACCTTGGCTTTGCGCAGTTGGCTAACAATGTCCATGACAAGGGGAAGTGGGTACTGATTCTTTACCATGTATTCATTGAGTCGCCGGTAATCCTGTACAAATTGAAGTTTGCCATCCTTCTTTTTGACAAAGAAAACAGGAGATGCCAGTGGTGATTTGGAGGGACGGATGTAGCCTTTGCGCCGATTCTCTTCCAAGAACCGATCCAGTTCTTCCTGTTTGTTTGGGGACATGGGATAGATTTTAGTCCACATGGTTTCAGGAGCGTCAGGTTTCAGATCTATGGCATGGTCCCAAGGTTTATGTTCTGGTAATCGTTCTGATTCTTTCTCTGAGAAAACCTTTGCATGTTGCTGATATGAGGAGGGGACCATCTCTTCGAATGATTTTGATGGCTTTTCTTTGTAAGCAGCCTCTGCAAGTTGCTGGGAGTATGTGTACCTAGCAGAACACCAAAGCTCTTCCGACGTATGGCCAATGATTCCAGCTCGGAGTAATGCCCTCCTTCTTTTCCTGTTGCCTACTAGTCGATACAGAGGTGTGCTTTCAGTGTATTTGTGCATCTCTGGATCGGGCATTGGAAGTGGAGGAGTTTCTTCGGGCAATTGGGGGCAGTCATCAGGCTCTGGGATGGAGAAGTGAACTTGTGGGGCTGACGTGGGGCTCCAGTCTGGGTTAGCTTCTACGAGGTGTGAGGTGGTTCCCCCCACATTACTTTCCTTGGGTTCTGGGACTTCTTTGATGGTCATGGGGTGCGGAGCCTTTCTGGGAGGGGTGATAGCCAATCGCCCTTCTCTCCAGTCAATGTCCGGGTTGACTTTTCGGAGCCATGGAAGTCCAAGGATGATATTTTCAGACCCGAGGTTGGTGATGAGGTATTCGAGGAGCTGGGGTTTGTTTCGGTCTATTGTGGAGAGTAGACGTACAGAGTGCGTGATCTGCCCTGCCGTGTTAAGAGACCCATCAATGTTATAGAGGGTGATTGGATGAAGGAGACGACGAGAAAGGATCTGATGTTGTTTCACAAAGCGGTCATGAATGAAGAGACCGGTGGCACCGGAGTCTATCATCGCTGTGCTGTCTGTATTCTTGAATCTGCCTTGCAACTTAATTGGTACACAGAAGTGAGAAACATCACTAGATTGAGCAGAACCAATTGTACATGAGGGTATAGATGCATAGATAGAGGTAGATGAGGAGTACAGACTAGGGAACCAGGCAGCAGCCGTGGCGGGTTCCCACTTTAAAAATTCGAGCGCAGCTCTGCCATTTGCTCTGCCAATTCTTTCTGCCCGGCAGTGAGCATCTGAAGAATCTTTGTGAAGTCAGTGGCTGGGGCGGGCATTGTAGCAGCAATGGAGGTGGAGGGCTCAGTGACAATAGAAGTGGCAGCTGCAGAATGAGGGAGAGGTCTTGGAAGTCCTAAGAACTTCCTATGGCAGACGGCTGCCACATGCCCCGTTAGTCCACAGTGATTGCAAACATCCCGTTTGTGGTGCCCGTCTGCCTTGCGATGTTCTCTGGACCTGCAACCATAGCATCTTCCCATCATAGACCTGCAATAGTCTTCTGCAGATCATCCCATAGTGGTAGCATCCACATCCATTGTGTTTGGATCATGGGCCAGCACAAAGGGCATCGGGGTATAGGAACTGAAATTGGGAGTGTTCTGGGTGTATTGCTTCCCTTCCTCGTCAGCCCATTCATTCTGCCAGTTGTCGATGCGGATTGCTTCACTGATCAGCGCCTGCATCAGATCAGTGTTGGCCTGTGAATTGACCAATCCATCCTTGATTCACTTCAAGAGGTGGTCATAAAACCGATCTCGAAGGTCAGCATCCGAGTATCCTGTTCCACTGGCATACTGCTTGAATGTTGAAGCATATGTTGCTATGTGATCCTTCCCTTGCCAGAGACTTTTGAGAACTTGCTTGGCTTCCACTACCGGGTCTGCTGTTTCAAACCGTTGCCTAAAGGCACCAGCTAAATCAGCCCAGGTTGGGTAGAGGAGGGCAGGGGCTGGTACTCCTGCAGCATCTGCCCGAGCAACTTGACTAATGTTCTCTGAGGTGGGAGTAGCCCAGATAGCTGCGTCACCATCAAGGTATGAGATGGCCAATTTGATTTTTTCCTGTTCATTACTGAGGGAACGGATACCCTGGGCCCATAGTTCAAAGGCAGCAATGAAGCGTCGTGCATCGTCACTATGCTTCCCATTGTACATCTGGGGTTTGCTAACACCTTTGTTGGTGCTTATGTTGTTGGCAATGCTGGCTACTGCCGATTGTAGCGCCATCTGTTGTGTGGCAAGTTGTTGGATCAACACCACAAGGTCTTGGGTGGTAGGAGGATGAGACATGATAGAGGTGTTTTCAATGGGAATGGGCTCAGGAGATGGGGATAACGGTTCTGGTGTAACCGAGATATCGATGACAATAGGCTCTGGGGATGGGGATGATGTGACGGGGTCGGCTTCAGTTTCTAGCTCAGGTTCTAGAATAGCAGTACGGATAAGCGCAGGAGAGGATCTAGCAGATGGGACGGCACTGGTGGGGTTTGAAAGTCTACCAACTCGGCTAGGAACTCGGCTTGGAATTCTAGGGATGACTATGAATTGTCCATTTCCTGAATCACTTGGAGCGATGGGAGCAAAGTTACGGTATCGGTTGGGACAAGGATTTTTGTCACAGTCAAACCAAGCGTGACGTTCTTCATCTGGATTGTGTTTAGAATGAATGTCGCACTGATCTTGAGTATCAAATGCATGCTGAAATCCTGAACAATCAATGTCTGGTGTAAATGAAGGCATAGCGGCAATGGAAGGTGGAGAACCGGGTAAGTCCGATTTCCACTCCTCATAGGATCAGTTGGAAAGGCTGATGGTACGAGTAGAGATCTTGACCTAATGTGGTGATGAAGGGAGAAAGCACAGAGGAAGCACGAGCTCAAAGCACAAACCGAGGTGGGGGTGGGGCTAGCACCACACACGAAGGTGGAAAGAAATAGTGATCAAGACAACAGTGATAGTGCAAGGGCCAATCACTAGGGTCACACAAGGAAGACTAGTTCCAAAGACCAAGTAAATATATTGAAGATAAATGATGATACAAGTACTAACCTAGTTCCAAAGACCAAGTAAATATATTGAAGATAAATGATGATACAAGTACTAACCTAGTTCCAAAGACCAAGAGGTCAAGATGGGGAACTAGGTGTCAGCTTACTGTACTATATATACAAGTGTCTAGCTGAGTAAGCGACAGCATGGGAAGTTGAAAGAAGTATGCAGAATGATGTAGAAGGATGCGGAAGAATGTAGCTGGATCCAAATAGTAACAAAGATAAAGGAAGAAGGAAATATAGGAAAAATAAAGTAAGTACCGTATCCTGTGTAGCACGTCACGACATCAACCTTATTGTTCTCATGTTGTCATTTCACCTAGGTGTGACTCTCTTGTGCCTGTCAGCTCGTTGACAGGACATTGTCACTATTGTCCCACCATTGTGTTTATTTCATATTGTCTTATTGTTTACTCACTGAATACCTACAGCTTTACTTATGGATATGCATGACTCTTATTGTAGATCCTCACAGTTACAGTGTGAGACAATTCTCACATCTTCATATCCCATTAGTATATAAGACTTAGTATTTAAGACTTAGTATTTTGTAGTTATTTTCTTCAGCTTTATTCTCATCTATTCTCCTCAGTAGCTAAACTTGTATTGGGTTGTTTTATCCATCCTCATTTGCTTTTTTGTCCTCTTGCTCATCGTCTATCATGTGACACCTGGTTGTCTCTTGTGAGAGCTAGTGAGTTGCTGACACTTTGCAGGAGTGGGAATTTGGGAGCCAGAGGATCGACAGACAATAATGGTCCGCGGCTGCAGTAGGAAGGTGCAAAGATATTCCGAGATTTTTGGGTATAAAAGGAGGGGGGGATTTAGAGAAAAGACAGGTTGCAGCATCCCCATCACTACAAGCCTCTGTTATTAGGTTGTTTATTAGGTTTATTATTAGGTTTTTACTTTAGGTTATTATTAGGTTTATTGACTTGTGATTATTGGTGTTATACTTGATTTTATCAAGTTTTTACAGTACTCTACATACAACTGCTACCAAGCCCCCTGAAGTTGGTGTTTGGATGTTTGTTTTCATTCACCCTTCACATCAACATCTTTAAGCCATAGATCTCATTCATGCGTTGTTCTTGGATGTTTAATGGAAGTCACAAGGGTCATTTTCTCCTCATATCTATTCAATATTTTGACAATATGATATCCCACAGCTTGAGTATAGTATCCAGTCAAGGTGTCAAAAACAGATTGAACTGCTAGAGCGATGGGATGCTTGATAGATGCGTGTTTTTTGACCAGTTGTTGCATATCCTTGCACAGTGTGTATCCATAAATACCATAATAGTAGACCACGCGTTTTAGAGATCGGTCTTCTGACATGTCAATGCAGATTGCAAACAAGGTTTAAGCTGTGTAGTTGTAGTTGTTGTCCTTACAGGGACCGTTTCGGAATGGATGCGTAGCAGTACTATAACATCTGGGCAGCTGGGACTTCAAGTCGGTCCCTAGACTGCGTGCATGCTTCAACCTGAAAAGGATCGCTGGGGCTGTCTCTGGAAGCCGGAAGTACTGGTATTCATGGTTTTGGAAGTATGGCGCTACTAATTCCCTTCCCTGGTAGCTTTGATGAACCAGGGTGATTCCCTTTCCGACATTGACATTTATAGACTGCTCCTACAGAACCCGGTCAAAGAACCCGCGAAGGAGCTCATTTCATATATCCTGTGGGAATCTGCGCATTGTCTTGCTCGACGGTAAAGAATGCATAGGACAAGGAGAACTGGAGACCACGCCCTTGTAGTTCTCTCAGAATGTGCACAAAAAATGCGAAAAGGATACAGTCAAATGGGCATACTTATGGGTTTCAGGTCGTTCACTTATAAAACTCGTTGAACGGGTTCTGGAGGACTATGACAAAGTAGAGGCATTTAGAGCAGGAAAGGGAAGAGGTGCATTTTGTAGAACATTTCCTTTTGAAGAAGGAAGCTGGGGCTTGTTCTGGCGGTAGCTGAAATAGTCAGTATCTTTATGCCACGAATGCACAAATGTCTACCGATTTTTTGGGGTTATACAAACATTTTTTGAGTAGACACTTTCGATAAAAACGAAACATGAAATCCCCCTTCTAAATCTATAGCTCAACATTCACATCGACAAGCCGCCAGCCTCCCAACTTCTATGCATGCTATGTGATAAACCTGCTACAGAAGTAGAACTGGCGCCATATATGTAGGAGCCGGTAAAATTGACGGGTGCTCAAAGAGTGACGGGAACACAGCCAATGGAGATCAGTCCACCTGTGAACAAGAGTTAGAACTAAAGATGACTGTCGTAAAAATACTAAGGCGCATTATCATACCCGCGCTATTGTCGTCGCAGCAGACGGCTTGAGCAGAGCTATTCAACATCGTTAGTAAAGCCCTTCAAAGTACTGACTAGACAGGCTTACCAGCCACCATTTCCAAGACCGATGACTGAGATAGGAGAGCAGGTGAGGCCGACCAGAACATTCAAATCTTGGAGGACAATGCCAAGGATCCCAAGAATCGCAGCGGCGCTAGAGGCAGAGGCAGGCTCCACAGTATTGCAACACTGGATAGGCCCAGTGGTACAGCTGCTGGCCGGTTCACTGCGGGGAGCAGGTGTGGCGACCGCAAGAGTAGCGAGGGCAGCAGAGACGAAGGCGAATTTGAATTACATAGCAGTACAGCAGAGAATGGAGGAAAGTACTTGAACGACTTATGAATGGTATGTTCGAGTGAAGGACATCTAGAATTTTCACCTACCATTTATACCCTTTCTCCTCTCCAAAAGTTTGTCAGTAAAGCTGTTTGTTGTGGCTTTTGACGGCGATTCATGGCACTGATAATGACATTTCGCCTGATGCGTTGACAACGTTGTTCCGAGTTGTCAGCCCGCGTAAGTACTCTCAACGAATGGCAGACCACAGGCGGAATCCTTTGTGAATACGAATATCAATCTAAATGGGGTGGCGAATGGATTTGTGACGAGAGTTCTCTGTGGATGAAGTTACGTTTTGAGGATAGGGTGTAATAGTCCGTCGATGGTAGCCCCTTTGGCCTACATAATTGCGACAAGTTCGCCCATTGGACAGAAGTTGGACAGAATGATTGAATTCAATGTAATATACTAACCCAGAAGATTGAACTCCTCAATTGCCTTTCTGGGTTTTTCTTCATCAATCCGAATTCGATTCTTGTAATAAAAGATGGGTCCTCCAACTTGATCTATACATATATCAGAACAGACAGGGGGACCACGCGTGGATTATCTACTAGTAGCGAGTTGCATCCATTGTCGTCTTGTAGGAACGAACAACGAGAAAAAGTTTGGTGGTGATATTGAAGCAACGAAACCCAAATATAGGGTTAGTGTATCTTAACCTTCGCCCAACATCCGCAAGCAGAACATAATATTTTCCTCTTAGCTACTAAGCAAGGTATTTTGAGCCGAGCCTCGAGATTTGGACCTCTTGAACCCAACGACTTAGATCACCCTACGATTAGGTGATTATCAGCTTTCCCACTGAAGCTGTCGGAGCAGCACTGGGCAGATTTTCGGTCAGAGATGAAACGTACATAGGCCGCATACGAAGCAGATATAACGCGTGCTCGGTTCATGTATGTGGCTGAGCTTGAACATTGCATGGACGCGTTTGTGCAAATCGTGTAATCAAAAGAGCGAATATTGAGACGACGAATGCATCGTCTGGGTTAAAACTATTAGACACTGACTAAATATACCGCGGAAGCTTTCCACACTGCTATTCACCGTGCGACATCTTCCTAACGAGCTGCTTGTGCAGTTCTTGATGTTTTCTTACTCAAACAACTAGCTGACCTGCGACAAGCCATGCGGTTGTCCTGTACTCGCCATCAGTGCTGTCTGTTCACGGTGAAGGTAACTTTTGGTTAAGTCTACGTGCGCTTACATGCTCAGAAGGATGAATTTACGGCACTAGAGGAAACCATCGGTGCGCTTTACTTTGATAACGAAATTGACAAAAATGCGAAAGGTAGGTATCTCCTCTCGACCCCTTATCTGTCACTTACCTGTATATCATGTCATTCCAAGACATTCCGCCTGTCGTTACTCAATGGAATCAAACGGTCTGGCATTGAGGACGTCGAGGGCGCTTCTTCTGCTGAAGATCCTAGCTGAAATCGATAGTAAATGTTATCTCATTGAATGTCGAATCCCAATCTATCCAAAAGGCCGCTCCTTGTTCTGGTAGAAATAAGTTCAAGTCCTTATTGCGAGCAAAATTCGAGCCGGGCTCATTGTAGACTGGGGGAACGATACCTACGGACTTGGTCGTCCTCCTGGGGACAAGCCGTACTGTTTCTCTTAAGAGTTAGCCCATACTGGTTTTAATAGAGGCCCTTTTAACTGTGACTTGACAGGTGCTGTGGCCCTATATTCCTGACACTCAGCATAGACGGGATTTAGACTGGGGCGAACTGTGATTCCTCCTCCACAAATTACACCTTCCCCGGATTGCTTACACTGAAGATGCAAACTGACATCGATTTGACGACAAGATTCCATTCTCTTCGACTTGTCGGACAATTCGCGTCGATCCAGTTTGTTTTCAGGTCCCGATTCCCATCTTAGACAGTCTTTGTTTTTGATAAAGGCAGAAATGCCGTTCTTCATTGTACGGTGCCGGAAAGTTCCCTGTCTCCGAGAGCGCACAGAATGCCAACCTGCCTCTCGTTCCTCTCATCGAAGGCTGCTCCTGTAGGACACAGTCCAAGAGGGTGCGGGAAGCTCAGACAATGCGGTGACTTGCGGAACCGATTGGGTGGCAGAAGGTGGAAGAGCTCTGCTAGAGGACTGAGAAAGCGGAAGCTCGTTTAAATCAGGCTACGTATGAGGCGCGTTGAAGAATTAGAGAAAACTGGGGCTTGTTGTGGTCGCTATGCTTCCTCAACTTCCATACACTACAATCGAGTGGATATCTTCACTGAGCCGTACGTACACAATGTCCACAATTTTTTTCTGTTTATACTAACATTTGGTGTGCAGACACTCTAACACTAAACCCATAAAAAGTCCACACTCTATACATAAATATCGACCACGCCGGCTCCGAACTCCCATGCCTGTTATAGTACTGAAGTAAGGCTCGTGTATCTGCATGAGCTAGCACAAGTGGAGGTTGCTCAAAGAGTGACAGGAAGACAGCCGATGGAGATGAGTCCACCTGTAAAAGGCATTAGAACCTCAAAGAGTGACATAGAATACCAAGATGTGTGTCTCTACCTTGACTGTTGTCGTCACAACAGACGGTAGTTGCAGAGCTAAATATATCATTAGCTAACAACGAATTACATGGTATGGAGAGGTTTACCAGCTGCTACCTCCAAGACCAATCACCGTGATCGGAGAGCATGTAAGGCCAACTAGAACGTCCAAGTCTTGCAAAACGATGCCGAGGAGCCCAAGAAGCTCAGTAGCACCGGGGCTAGAAGCGGACTCCACAGTGCCGCAACACTGGAGAGTGCCAGTGGTGCAGCCAGTTTGACGAGTTGCAGGTGTGGCGACCGCAAGAGTAGCGAGAGCAGCGGAGACAAAGGCAAGTTTGAACTGCATGGTGAACTGTAAAGCTTTAGAGTCTGAGTACTTGAACGACGGTAGCTGGTTGTTCGAGTGAAGAATACCCAGGATTTTATTTAGCTTTTATAGCTTTCCCACTCCACCCCAGAAAACCAAGACGAGTCCACGTTCTTTCATAAAGCGGATTGTTGTGGAATTGCGCTAACACAAACGTCAGTCGCATTCTGTTGAAAAAAGAAAATGTTCCGAGTGCCACCAAGAATGTCGATGAATGGCAGAAGTCACCGTATATACAGGTGGAATTCTTCGTAAATTCAGTTATTCAGTGGCAGATCTATTGTGACGAAATGTCTTTTTTGTCTCAACGCGGTTACGTTTCAAAGAAGAACTGAGGAAGGACTCTTCAGAAACCTACGTAGAATGATATAACTCGTCAAAAGGTCGTACTAGTTGCAGCCTTTGTCTAAATGCAAGTAATCAAGTTGTATGGCATCAGACAGAACTTTAAAACGGAACGATTTGATAAACTTAACAAAACTCCTTCTGGTTTGAAACATCAATCTCGGTTCTTTTCAGACGTTGCAGTAATTTGCGATGCTAGCTATGCGGTTCGGCGCATGTCTCAGGATCCTGAACAGAGGGGGGCGCATGAAGATATCGAGAAGCGATCTTGGTTACAGAGGTCTACTCTCGGCACACATTGCCACACAACGGAGTCGCTTGTCGCATACACGGAGGTTTTACTAGATCTAACTAGAATCATTTGGGAGCGTCAATCACGTCCCGTGAGCGCACGACGCCGTGGTTAGATGGTTAGAAGGATTCTTGACTCCTCTTAGGAAGGCACAAATTGTCCACAAGTATTGTTCAATTTATACAACAACATTTTCGATTAAACGATACAGCCAACCCTCTCCTACAACTAATTAAGAAGAGAACCAAGTTCCAACCCCTCAACTAACATGTACCGATAGCAAACAGGGGAAGTCGCAGATGAGTGGGTGCGAGCTACATGTGTTCAATAGCGGCGGACACTCAGAGAGTGACGGGGACACAGCCGATGGCGATGAGGTCGTCTACAAAGAAAATTAAAACCGCCACGATGAAGAATGAAGATTAATCGTACTGTTCTGGTTATTTTCGCAGCAGACGGCATTCGCAGAGCTAAGATACGGTATGAGCAAAATGTTCGATAGACACTAGGCAGAATGAAGCAGCTTACCAGCCAGCACCAGCGACATCAGTGCAGGTGAGACCGACGAGGACGCTCAAGTCTTGAAGGACAATGCCGAGACCGGCAAGAATAACCGCAGCTGCGCTACTAGAAGCAGGCTCGACAGATTGGCAGCACTGAATGGGGCCAGTGGTGCAGCTGCTTGCTGGTTCAGATTCACCGCGACGAGCAGGGGTAGCAACCGCGAGAGTAGCGAGAGCGGCGGAGATGAAGGCGAGTTTGAACTGCATGATGAGGACTAGGGAGAATACTTGAACGATGGGTGTTCGAGTTGAGGGATATCCAGGATATTTGCTTAGCTTTTATGTCTTTTTCCTCGTCTATTATCAGCCCTACTCCTCCCAAGACTTAGACGAGTCACGGGCTGAGGCTTTTCACAGAGTACGTTGTCCAGGATGTTCAGAAAGTTCACGACCCGGGCGTAATACCTTCAATCAAACCCCCACAAAACCGCGCATCGTCAGAAATCTGTCAATAAAGTTAAGCGTTAAATGGGCGAAACAATGATCCATGCGTAACAAGAGAAAATTGGAGCCAGCCATCCGTCTCTCCTTGACAGAACGGGGTGGTTGGATATATTGTGACGATATTTCTGACGATATACAGTATATTCCTGACGATATTCCTCGCTCTTGTCAAGTCGGAGTAAAAAAAAAAAGAAAGCAAGACGAGCCTTCGAATGTTGATTTGTCTGTCGCGTAAGCCTCCGAATCGACATTTGCCAATATAATATGTAGAAGCTGCCTCTATCAACTGAACGTCAGAAAAATTTGAGGCGCCTGAAGGCGGAGTCCGCCCTGCATCCAGCCAATTCGTGAAACTTCCTTGACGGATACAAAGATAAAAAATACGGCCCTCTGAAGGAGTACGTCTCGAGTCGTTTCTCGCTAAGTTTATTCGTTTACGCTGCATACAGCGTAATAGATTATTTGACGAATAAACCAAAGACTGAGGGGATATGACTGTCCGAGATCATTAGGATCTACGTGCTTCACCGTCTCCATCCATGCGGTTTTTCATTTTAATTAAGATAAAATTAAATTTCTTACCGAGGGACAGAACATGATTCCGATGCAAGTTACCTTTCTGGTTTATACTGGGTTTAAACTTTAGGATGTTCGCTCAGGTTCGCTCCTTGTTCTGTCAAGCTCTGTCAGGTGCTCCACGCTCTTCTGAGTACTTGCATCCTGTATATGTCAAGGAGGGTTCATCATTTCTCATGAACACCGAACGAAGAGGTTCACCTTATTGCCAAAGCTAACCACCTTCAAATCAGCATTCACCCTTGCATACTCTTTGTATCTCGGAGTAGGTTGGGAAATGGAGATTAATTCACAAGAATTCACAGCATCTCCCTCATCTCCGACATCCCTCCGCCTAAACGGTAAATATCTTGAGAGCCTTGAGGGATATCAGGGAACATGAGGGCAAGGGCGAGTAATTTATCGAATATTGTGGTGGTTGTGGCACAGTGTGAGGCATTAAAAAAAGGGAAGATACGTCATGACACTGTGGTGCGACGTTCCACAAGAACATTCATAGGAGAAGTCCCCTGGAACGTTGTGGCAGAACTAACACGAAGTGATCTCTACCTAGTTAGAGACCAAGAGTCGAGACTGCAGGTCGCATCGAATGAAGACGTTGAGGAACCGTATCTATCACGTCGCAGGTCATTGTGTGAGAGAGGGTCATACATGTGTCGTGATTGCTTTCCCTGGATGCATGGTTGAATCAAAAACGAACGATTATTTCGAATCATTAAATGAGAAACAAGATGAGGCATAGGACGAATCTCTGATGGACTATATACATTTGAGAATAAGTAATTCGTGAGTTTGTACCCTAAATTATGAACATACATTGTGATAAAATTATCCATGTCTACCCCAGACATTCCACCGATCGCCATAGCCGCAAGCCCTACGAATAATAATACCAGGGCAGACAATTTGAATGAATCCATGGACTAGGAAATTATGACAACATGAACTCAACTTTGCGCCAATAACCTCAATGCCAGTCTATCAAACTTTTTGTCGGCGACCACAAGGCGACCATGACCTCGAGACGACACAACGATATAGGTGAGCTAAGAAAAATTATACCGAATTGACCTAACCGCCCTCCGGAGGAGTAACATACACCAGCACTCCGACCCAAGCAGTTCGAACACCACCGGAGTCACATGAATCAGGAGTATGGTCATGTCGGCGTAGATGAAAATTTTAGTCAGGACTGTATTGAAGAGAAAATGAAGAGGAGAGAGTTAATACTAGTGTTGAGTGAATGGAGGGAAGATGAATAAATTTTTGAAGAATAATACGATAGAAGGCGAAGAAAGCGCGCGATTTGGAAGATAACGATAAATACAGGTGATGTAAGAGCAATGACAGTGAGAATGGAGATGTAGCGGTGCAGAGATGGGATGATAGATAGAAGCGAACAACAAGAAACGAATGAGGAAAAGGCAGGTCAATATAACACCCGAGAGAATGATACAAGGGAAGTGAAGGGGATAAGAACCAGCCACCACCAGGCTGATAATACGACAATAACGAGAAAGGTTCGTACTGAATGGATGTTTCTCATTTCGCTCCATTGCCTGAAATTTTCCGCATGGTTGAAGTAGGGCACAGGCAGAGCGGTGTTGCAAAGTCGCATCGGGGCTCGCTTAAAATTATAGCTTGATGTTTTTTCACCCTTCTATTTGGCAGGCACAGTCAAGAGTTAGCAGCAGCCGAGAGTCTCCACAAAAGTGAATGTTATAGAGCTCGACCGCGTCGGTATAGGGGTTTAAGCCCCAATGAGCGATCATGCGCCGGCATTGCTCGGCATTCCGGTAACTCCAGCTCCTCGCCAAGCAAGGGAATTTCAATCTATCAGTCGCTGAACCCAAGTGGCATACAGGTGACATACAACGAGAAAAATATCTTCCAAAAGAGACCAGCTTCTTCAAAACTTATCTCCGAAGTTCTGCCCAAGATATCCGTCCTCTCTGCTGGCCAGGAAATCTTCAGTGAGATTTTCTGCAAGTCTCCTGAAGCTTCCAAACTTCCGCTGGCTGAATGTTTCTCCTAGGCAACCTTCACAGCTTCTTTAACCTCATAGCTCTGTCTAGGTGCTATCGTTATCCGACGTGCCGAGCAATTCCTAACTACTGGCAGTTCCAATCTCATGCGGGCAGCCTTCTTCGTCCTTCATCCATCAACGCTTCAAAATAACCAGCATGCGCTTTGCTTCTGCGTGTCTCATGTTCACTATCCTTGGACTTTTCTCTGTCGCATGTGCTCTGCCTCTCGATATTTCTATGAGCATACAAGTATTGCTTCTTCAACTCTCTTCCTCCAGGCTCACTACGCTCCTCTAATGTGCTCATCTCGAAGGAGTCTCCCGCGAGCAATATTGTACCACGGTCACTGACTCAGAAAAAGCTAGCCTTGTCTCAGGTGACTTGCGCACGCCCAAGTATAAAGTCAGCTCCATTCCAGTTCCTCTTTAAATTCCCCGTCCTTCAAAAAAGACCACGGCTCCATAAATCGCTTTGCCGTCCGAGAAATGAAGTACTGCATTCACTGGGCTGACTCTGATGGATTCCATGGCGTCTCTCACTCGACCTACAGTGTCATGATCATGGTATTCAAAAGGAGTGACGAATATACATTGGGTGGCGAAAATAGGCGAGCCATAGATCTACAGGATGAGTGTTTAGACTTGCACAGTGAGCTGATTAAAGGGATATCTGATAGGCCTGTGCGGGTTGATCATCCTATACCTAGATATCGCTACCGAGTCTACCCCGTTCGCTGTTGTTCCATTCTGACCCGAATACATAGTTATCACCCACCCCGCTCCCCACTTCCCATACCTATGATGATTACCATTTTCCTGCAATCACGAACTGCTAGATCTCGTACCGTACATTCTGAATACAATCACACCGACAAAGTGTAGCAGCACCGACCCGACCAATCGCGACCTCGAATGACCGATAGGAATACGCTAAATAAGCTTAGCCTACACCGAATGAACCAAAGCCCCCTCCGGTGGAATAACGTACACTCCCCACCCGAGCAGCTCAAATACCAGCGGTGTCACCTCAATGGAGAGCACGGCGATGCCGGCATAGACGAGGATCTTGGTAAGGACTGTTTCCAAAGGAACGGTGAGTATCAGTGATAAGGGACGGAGAGAATGGGGCATAAAGCAGGACAGGTGAACGAGAAGAAAGGAGTTTAGAAGGATATAGAGATAATTATAATTAAGACACCGAAAAAATACGAGAACAGGAAGAAGCCTTACCATCAGCATCATAATGGATATGTTTTCTCATTCCGCTTCCATTCCCTAGTTTTTCCTCGTTCCCGTCTGGCGCATAGATCATATCTTGATCATATTGGTCGGCGCCCACCTCATTAGCGAGTTTTGAGCTCCCATTCCCTGCTCGACTTTTAATTTCGCGTGCACTTCCACTGAGATTCCCAAGTCTATCCCTGGCAAATCCACTCCCGATTCCACCTTGCACTTCTACACCCACTCTTAACGTAGATGGCAAGTCGATCACGGAAGGTATTGACCTCAATCTTCTCCCAAGCTCATACTCATCTCCTTCAAGTTCGCCTTCCTCCATCCCGATAAATCCGTTCGGTACAGGTCCCCGATACTCGGTCGCGGGGAGGTAAAACCTTCGATTAGGCATCCCTAACCACCGCAAACCAAGGTTAATCCGGGCTGCACTGACTACGCGTGCCACAAGTCGAAATAATGGGGGAAGAAGAAGACCTAACAGGGATTTTGCGAAGAGACGCCAGATGAAGATCAGGAAGACTCCGAGGATGATTTTCGCGAAGGCTACGAGGGTGAAGAGTGTGTAGTCTTGAAGACCTCGTTCGATCGGTACCCAGACATTGTCACTAACATTAGGTATATTCACAACATTCCATCCGGCGCCTATCATGGGTTTGGGACCGCCCAAACGCTCGACGAGGTCGTGAAGGTGAAAATAAGCAGTCGCCCATCGACCGAGAAGGGCACCGTAGACGACTGCACCACTTGCGATGGCGTCTTCGAAGCATGGGCAGTCGTCGATTGGTTGAGGGTGTTGGTTGACGAGGAGGAGGAAGAAAGTTGTGAGAAGAAGAGGTGGAGATACCGGTGAATAGGTGAGTATGGATAACGCTGATGATAAAGACGATGGTAGCGACGAGAGTGCTAGAGAAGTGGAATTGGGGTTTGTTACGGCGCCCGACACAGCGTCGGATACCCATTTTTGAAGTCGGGTAGAAAATCCGCGCCCGGTAACAAATCTTCCGATATTCAAATCGGTAACACACCACCAAACGCTAGCACCAAGCAGGACGCCGAATATGCAGTCGACGAACGAATGCATGGCAGTGTATATTCGACCTAAGACGATAGAGAGTGTGTAGATAATGAGTATGACTGTATACGTCCAGTAGACGATGTTATCCTCAGAGAATAACGTGTGGACATATCCCCAGAAGAACAGAGCGATAGAAACACTGTTCGTGGAATGTGTGGAGGGGAAACCGTATTCGAGGTGGTGGTTGCCTATAGCTGCAAAGTGACGAATTAATGCATAATCTTTATGACAAAAGAGTTATATACTTACTCAACCGTGTAACAGGTGGCGCTAAAGGCCTTGGACTACAAACAAAGTCCTTCACGATACTACTTGCATAAACTCCTCCACCCATAACCTACATTGCGAGTGCTGCTCATTAGCGATTATGAAATGGAAGAAGTGAGCATCGACCAACCATAACCAGCCCCATTCCCATATCTCTGAATCCGAAGAAGAACATCGCCGGTAATAAAATCGAGAAGAACGTATGCGTTCCAAGCGAGCTTGTATAAACAAAATATTTGTCCCAGAATGGAGTTCGGAATTGGTGTTGGAGACGATATATTACATGAGATTCGCGTTCTACGATGGGTAGGAGGAGAGAACGCAGATAAAATCGAATAGGCGAGAGGGAACTTGATGAGGAGAACTCAGAAGGAGAATATTGAGAAGAAAAATCACTGTGGGTGTCTAGGTCGTCCAGGTTGTCCGAGGCATCACGGGAGTCGCGCTCGTCACGTTGTTCGTCGAGCATCGTGGGCCGGTATTCAGGTCGTCTCGATCCTGTTGGTCAGTCTTTGAAGTTCTTACGCGTCCGCGGCGTCCTGGTCTGTGAGAGTGGGGAGCCGGGTGTGGGAGCTGTACACGGAATCCGAGAGTGATAAGATAAGAAGGTGGCTGTGGCTTAATAAAGTTGAACAGGCACTGGCAATTAGTGATTAGACCTTTATATCAGGCTGCTCCCGATTGACATCGCGCCAGCACGCCGTGTTACTCTAAACATCCTTTCCTATTCTGCATACCTGGTATACCTGCGAGTACGTATGTAGCTACCATTTATCGCAGGCGACGAGCACATCAGAACACAGATTCATTATGTGGAAAAGGTACCATAGAAGTTGGGCAACAAGATTGGGATGCGATTGGATATTTTTGAAGCTATTGTCGATCAAACGTGGAAGGAAAGACAGTGCAACGATGCTTGCTATGTATATTGGACACCAAGATTGGGCAAAGGTGCGATCCTCTTTTGCAGGGAAGTGCGTAAGTTTACCGTCGTTGAATCACCTTCGAACCGCCTCAAGATCTTCCAACACAAAAGACACCATTATAACTCTTAACCTTCCGATTATAGGACTCGAAATATTGAGCGCAAACACGTAGCAACTGCAAAATTCACATCTACAATAGGCCCTAGTAGGTCTCAGTCCACCATGAGACGGGACCGCAGAAGTGCAGCACTAAGTATAAATCATCAATACTGGTGAGACTACACCACTAAACCCCAGAAAAGGGTCCTTCGAGCCGCACGAAGGAAACCCACCATGACGCCACTACCATCCAGGCTCTCATACATGGTAGGTTGTGGTAGACAATCTGGATACTTTATGAGGCGCTGCACCCAACAAATATTTCTTTTATGCTTCACACTGTAAACGAAATGTTTCGAAAAATTTGTGCCGAGGTCTACGGCTCATAAATACAAGAAGCTTTCAAAGCTTGTTGAGGGAGGAAATACCACATCGGCGTCATTCCAATACTGGATAGCTGGTCACTTCTTGTCGCCTGTGTCTTCACATTCTCAGAATCGATTCTATGATTAACGTCAGGTAACTACTACAGTATTGTGCCAAAGAAATTCGTCACCTGTTCTTCTGAGCATGTCTGAAATAATATCATATAATTCATAAATTTTTATAGGAGATCAATTGCTAAGTAGCAAATACTTGTAGAAACCTAAAGAATACTGCCAACAATCAATTCATGGCTCAACATCGCCCAACAACCCAAGTTATCCGTAAAAAGGTTCCAGTTCGGATCAAAATAGGCAATGTTTTCTACGGGAGAGAGGTCGAGCTCGTAGGTGTTCAAAGAGTGACGGGAAGGCAACCGATGGAGATGAGTCCACCTTTGAAAAGGAATTAGAAACAAAAACGACGAGGTTGTATGAGGAACCAAGAGGCATATCCATACCATGGCTGTTATCTTCACAGCAGACGGCTTGAGCGGAACTGCATCGATAATGAAAAAGGTTCCTGACATGCAGAAAGTCAGGCTTACCAGCTGCTAGAAGTACCAATAACAGTAATAGGAGAGCAGGTGAGGCCGACATTGACATTAACATCCTGAAGGACAATGCCGAGGAGCCCAAGGAGTATTGCAATGGGGCTGCTAGACGCAGACTGAACGCTTTCGCAGCACTGGACAGGGCCTGTGGAACAGCTGCTCGCCGGCTCATTACGGGGAGCAGGTGTGGCGACCGCAAGAGTAGCGAGAGCGACGGTGACAAAGGCGAGTTTGAATTGCATGATAAGTCTTGAGAGAGTACCTGAAACGACGGCTGTGGGCTGCTCAAGTGAAGTACTTTGACAATTATACCTAGCCTTTATACCTTTCCTCTTCCCTCCAAAGAGTGGTCTAGGTATGTGCGTATGTGCCTGTGAAGCGTTTTGGATGGTCCTGGAATGGCCCACCTTTCGGAGTCGGTTGCATCTTCGAATTCTGTGGAAGAAGCAGTAAACGGAAGGCCGCAATGTGGCAATGTGAGGCATTTTCACCTCACTCAAAGTCCTCTCTGAAGACACATCGCATCCTCAGATTCTGTTGGAAATTCGTCCGAGTCAAAAATAGGTGCACCTTCGGCTCCTGGTCCATGCCTGTATCCAGAATCAAGTTTTCGAGTTTGGATGTATTTTCTAGATATATTCATCTATTTTCAGTGAAAAGAAGACAAATACTCGACATATATATGCACCACCCAATCACAAGACGTTCTCAAATCATCTATGTACCGACGCCAACAAGAAGTCAGTCATACTGTTAATATTATCAATAAAGTGATACACTCACCAGACGTTCGGGTTGCCTTTGTGGTGTAAATTGTCCGTTCCTCGAACCAGGTCACGACTACTGTAGACCTTCTAGCAAAGCACCGAAGCACACCGAGAGCCTCCCTGTGGAGTTTCAATTCATGCTACCAATAGCTTGAAGGCCAGACCAGTGGTCTCCGAACGAGTTCTTGTCCTCCCCTACCACTCAGGAACAATGAGTAGGTCTAGCCAAAGGCGTGGTCTGTTTCCTGGTAGAACGGAGCTTACAATTTCGCAGTTTAACCATCCAACATATACTTCGAAGACCTTTCTTCATCCCTGTGGTGTGGTTTATGGCAGGCAATTCCAGATTCGATAGTTGATTAGAATTTTTTTCGAAGACTAAGAAATCAGCAAACGAACGATCATAGTTCGATGTTGATGTGCCATGAGTGTGAAGACACCCCTCGGACTTGATTCTACAATTTGGAACCAGATGAGCATTCCTTAATGTCCCTCATGAAGTCAATCATCCGTCTAGTACGTCTATGCTAGGACAGATCAATCGCTTGATAAGGTCACCCGGGTAGACTTTACTGCTAAAAGGGTATGGTACTACTTGCGCCCGCATTTTGAAAACAGCCAGTCGTGGTTTCAGAAATAGGGAATAGAATATGTAGCGCCGATGTGGGCAACAACGACAACAAGCGAAGTTGCAGAAGAAGAATAACGAAATGGCCAATCCTGCACCTCTCAGATGCCTCAGTGGGGAGTCAGGTTGAGAATACTCAATCCAGGATGTAGCCAGCCCTATTGGCCTATCCCTTAATCGACAGTCGCGGTTCCAAACGAGGTCAGAACGTCGTTGGAGTCACGCAAAGGCTTTCTCAGGCTGTGGAGAAGGGTACATCTGTCTTACAAATCAGAAGCGCGCGGCAACAGTTTTCAACAAGAGACATTTCGTAGAATAAGGACACCAATCACACAGAAACATAAGAACCATATATTCACAGCATAACGTCGTCGACAACTAATTTACAAAGCTAGCTTTCAACTCCAAGCACAGCCAAGTAGCAGCAGACAATGCCAGCTACAATAGGGGAAGCCGAGCTCTCGCATGAATTGTCGCGGCTGCGGGTGATCACAGAGTAACAGGAGCACAGCCGATGGAAATGAGCCCACCTATAAAGAGGAGTAAGTACTGAAAACAGAACCAGTGTATGGAACTAGTGTTAAGCATATTCATACCATGGCTGTTGTCCTCACAGCAGACAGCTTGAGCAGAGCTGCATAAATAATTAGCAAGGGTTCTACCATACAGTAATACCCAAACTCACCAGCTGCTGGATGTGCCAATGACGGTAATGGGAGAGCAGGTAACGCCGACGTTAGCATTCACATCCTGAACGACAATTCCGAGGAGTGCAAGGATAATTGCAACGGGGTTGCTAGACGCAGACTGAACGCTTTCGCAGCACTGGACAGGCCCTGTGGAACAGCTGCTTGCTGGCTCATTACGAGGAGTAGGTGTGGCGACCGCAAGAGTAGCGAGAGCGACGGTGACAAAGGCGAGTTTGAACTGCATGATGAGTATTGAGAGAGTACTTGAACGACGGCTGTTGATTGTTCGAGTGAACAATACTCAAAATTAGGCCTGACCTTTATACCTTTCTCCTTCAGCTCGATGACTGGTTCGTATAATCGTTGGACCCTTGCGCGCGGTGACATTAATCAATTCCGCAAATGATCACCTCGCTAGAGTCATTGGTATAGGAAATTTCCCTGAGCGCAAACGGAAATCAGCTTGACGTCCAGAGGGAATCCTCTTGGTGGATACAGCCATCCGTCTATTCTGACAGAACTCCGTGTCAGATACATCGTCACGATATTTTTGAACCTTGTCTGCTATTGGACGGTGAAACAAAACGGAAATAATACATGATGAGAGTTCCGTTGTACCACCTAATCGCCAGAAATTTTCACATCAGACAGACCGACGTCGAAATAAGTCAGTTAAACATAATGCGAATCAATGCAATCAATATAACCACAAGGATCTCGGGGCTTCTCAGATGCCTTTCTGGTTTTGAATGTTCGTTCCTCAATCCGGACAGAAGTTCTCAAACCACTTTGAAAATGGGGCGTCCTGATGTTTCTTTCTGTGAGTTCTGAAGAAGTCCAGAGCTGGCCCAGAAGAGAACCATCCAATTCGCTGAACGATGCTAGTAAGGCGTAAGGCATTCGTTGGGCTGATCAATCACATCCAGCCACCATCTACAACCTGAGCCTTTTCCTACTCAGGTGACGTCGAAGGCGTATGATTTGGCTGTTCACGGGGATGTTGGGAATAACAAGAACGTACAGCAAACACCCCTGCAGCTGCCATCAGGTAAATTAACGGTATTAACTTGAGAATTCGAACATTAACGGGACGGTCGTACTAAGAAGTGTAGAATTTGGCAGAACGGAGCTTGAATTTCAACCAATACCATAACAATTTCCTTTCGTGACATTAGAGTCCTTCATTTCCTTGGGGTACGTGATTGGGAAAGATGTTGTGTCCTAAAGAGTAGCGGTGGACCCAATACTTTGGTGGGCACGTCAAGAAAAACGATGAAGAAGCCTGTAAGTTTGTCTTTTGCAAACCATGAGACGTATTCAATTAACGTACCGCATACTGTTCTCTGAGAGACAGATGGGGACTTCAGCCCGCAATTGGTGGCAAGGAACTGCCCTTCACGTTGTGGAGTCTAATGAAGGTGAAAAACGAGGCAGGAAGAAGCATTCATTTGCTTTCCCCATAAGTCGTGAAAAAGGAACAGCAAGAAGTATAAATACAATTCCTCAGACAGTGCACACAGTACAGAGATCACTATCACTAACGATAGATACTTCTCAGCTGGCTTTCCACCGTTTCCGCGGACAACTTGATATCTGTAAACAGAACGAATGAGTACAGCACGGGAACAATAGAAGAACGGCTGTACATTTCTGGGGGTCTGAACATGAAGGGCAGGAGGTCATAGCAAAATGTGAGGTAAAATTATCCGGAGAGCCACAGGACATGCTTACTTTTACTAAATTCCTTTTCTTTGTGTTTCTGAGTGAAAGCTTTCAGCGACGGAATAAGGAACTTGATGACATCGTTCCCTATTGCCTCTCTGCTCTCTGCGTCATCCTCTAGCACCTTTGCCAGTCTGTGCCTCTCCAATACTTCCTCAAGTAGATCGTAGAATCTCGTGAATTTTTCCTTTGTCGCGGCTTTACCCTTCTCCTTGGGGTCGTCCGAAAGTGCCTGCATGAGCGGCGAAAAGTTAGCGTCAAGATAACTCGCCTTGGCAGTACGGAAGTTTGAGTTGAGAATATCTTGCGTAGGTTTGGTGAGATAGTCAATCAGCGACTCTTGTCTGGGTTCCAGTATATTTTTGCGTAGATAGGCGATGTTATTAAGCAGGAAGAACGAGTCAAAGGGAGGGCGCCGTTGTGTGCGAGAGATAAGGCTGACGGTATTAATGATGGTGACGACGACATCGTCTGAGCAAGGATTGGGTTAGTAGCGATAGCAGTGTGAGCTTGAATACAGGGAAGAACGCACAGATAAAATGCTCCAACAACGTCTCAGCACTAACTTCGACTATTGCTTGTTTTTTAACTACGACGCCCTCTCCCATCTTCCAGTTCCCATCGCCCACGACTGATAAAATGTCACCAGAACCCACGAGAACCTCTTGCATGTTGTTGAGGAACTGGACACCCTGTACAATATTAGATCAACTGAGGACGTCGGCATAAAAGAGCAGTAATTCACCTCAACTGAGGCATCTAATAAGGCTGTGCTCGTGTCTCCCGTCCTTCCGGCTGTAGACAGCTTGATATCCGCAAGGGCTTCAGGAAACATTCTGATGCACACCATTCGAACGACCTGAAGAGCGTCTTTGTACTCATTCGTTTCCTTTCGATTTTCATTCCGACTGTCTGTTGAAACCCTAAGTGTCGATATTTCGTCCCACATTGGCTGTAGCTCGAGAAGCGCCTCATACGCAGAAAGTATTAAAAACCCATACTTCTGCAAAGATCGTTTGGAGAAAGCCACCAGTGATGTGATATTGCTGGTCATCAAAAGTACCAGCGGGTTGAGAAGGTTACCAAAATGAGACGCCAGTTGTGATGGACTAGCTAGCGTACTCATTTCTGTGAGTAAATCGTATTCGTAGCGGGCTACAGATAGCACCGACTGAACCCATGTTCCAAGTTCTCTTCCGGTAGCGATCGGTTCCACAGTATCCGCACGATCCACAACACGTTTCCCGTGTGCCTCAAGGCATTTTTTGCCCCAGGTTCCTCGCATATCCGCGTATCCGCGCTGAGCGTCCTTAAGCGTGGTCAGGATCGCCGCTGCAGCTGGATGTGATGGATGAGTAGATGGGACGGGCAATGTACGAAGGAAGTTGACTATGGGGTGGAGAGTAGAGCGCAATTGGGACGGGAAAGGAGCTTTGACTATTTCGACGCCGGGGGCTGGTGTAGTACCAGAAGAACCTTCGGCGACAAGTTTGGTGTAAAGCTGAGCAAGTTTCTTGGCGCCAGTTTCAACTAGTCGAGCTGTGTCAAGGGTATCCTGATCTGATGCTTTGAAGGCAATCGAAGCATTGAGCCGTTGAAGCGCGTCCTTGTACACCTCGAACTCTCCAGGTTGAGGCCTGCGTTCCTTTAGTGAGTCATCAAGCATAACTTTTGAAAAAACAGAGCACGCACCCTCTCAGTATTAATGCCTCTTCAGCAGCTATTCCTTCCTGATTACTGGCCACTTCATCAATCTTCAGTAGGGCCTTCTCGATGTCTACATGGGATTAACCTTCCAAGCGATACTTGATTAGAGATCCCACGCACTACTTGCTCTTCGATTGAGAATTTGTGCCGAGTTGTAGAGTGGCAAGATGGACTTCTCGAGTCTGGCAAGGCGCGTATCGAAGCTGTTTAAGATAGCTGGTTGGTTAAGTTAAGAGCATTCAATATTGAAAATAATGCTTACTTGTCATTTTCTGAGATATCTGATGAGTTTTGCTCAGATTCTGTTCAAGCTAGAACGACGTTGTTGACACTGACCCGCATGCGGCGTAAAGTAATCTTACCAGTTCGATTTCTGCAGAGTCATCATCCATGTTCATGGTTATTGGCAAGACTTGAGTATGGAATTCTCTTCTGCTCGCGAATGGATTCAGAAACGGTCGGTACTGGGATGATGGTGGTTGTCAGGTACTATTTATTTGTTCAAATCAGCTTCGTAATACTCGCTTTGACATCGACTTTTTTCTTTTATTTGTTCTGTATGCATATTACGGTTTGTAGACAGTCAAGATTCCTTCTAGATCTATATAAAAATCTTCTCAAACTTGCACTGCTCCTTATTAGTCGTTCACGCCATTCAAGGTCCGTGTTACGAGGATGCCAAAGTTCATATTCAATAACAAGATTCAGCAAGTTATTTCAGAATCTGCTGTCATAAGACATCGTAATCGTAAGTTATGAGAAGGATTGCTCGCAATGTTACATCTTCTGCCAAGAGAGCCGCTGTCTTTCACTCTTCTTTACTGTTGTCGTTTTCAGACGCTTCTGCCGCATCCAGCCGCAGGTGAAAGAATATAGTCAAAGAATTTGATCGTCTTGGAGCCTGCCAGCCCCAACGAAGCGGTAACCTTCCATTATCCAGATTCTAGATCCTAGATTTCAAGTGCCATTTCCCGCAAGGTAACGGTAAGTACAAGCTCGAAGCCGTAGTGCGAGGCTCGTATCTTTTGGACGGCAAGAAGCAATTCAATGAAACACTATAAATACTGCCCTCCTTTTCTTGCAGGTAATATTATCGCTTCCCTCATCTCGAGTCGCATAGCAGTAGCACTCTCATAATCTTGCACTCAGGTAAAGCTCATACTTTTGGATGCGACACTAAGGATATATACATGCATACAGAATACTGTTGTTACTGTTCGTTGACACAGGCGACATTCGGGTGACTAGCCCAGTTAAGTGTGGTGAGCAGAGGCCATATATTATTAACAGGGTCCCGGACGATAGGCTCATAAATCTAGATTAAGGAAAAAAATATTCATCGATAATCAATCTACGAACTAATTCATTTTATCCTTGGGGAAGCCACACCGTAGGAGAGATAAAGGCTGGAGAGGGAGAGGCAGAAGCAAAAGCGAGTTTGAACTGCATACCTGTGCGGCGTAGTACTTGAACGACGGCTGTTTGTTTTCGAGTTTAATTCTTTCCGTTTTCTGACAAAATAAAAAAATTGCACACTTATGATAATATCAGGGCTTTCTGATTTCGGGTTAGATTGAGAAGTCTTCGATGCGCTACTTGAACCAAGATTGGCTTTGGCATGGAAATACGAAAAGCTCGGTCTTTATATCTCGTATTTCCGACTGACTGTACGAATTTCCCTTGTGATGATTCTTCGAAGCTGCGGAGTTGCGGACAGAAGTAGCAAAACTTATTATGCGTTGAATGGGAGGGAGTTCTGACAAGAGGAAGGGAAGATCAGGAAATCAATGTAGTACATATATGCAGATATAGGCTTAATCTGTGTGCATCCCACATTGAGTGCACACAATCAAAGTCTTGAATATACAGAGCCTATATCTTAGTTATTGCTTGAAACTATAAATGACTCAGGATTAAATATGACACCTGTGAGAGGGGCAATCGTAGTTGACCGCAAATTTGAGCCCGAGAATTAGGCCTCGGACGGACAACCAACCGAGATGCTGCGCGTTTTTCCTTCCTTCGAGAATATTGTTCATTGTGGCAGAGAGTTGGTCCGTTCCGAGTTAGAAGGCAGGACGAACCCTGAACGAGCCGAGAGGAAAAGTACACCCAATCCCTGTGACTGGCCTTTGAACACTGGTATGATTGTACCCCAATTAATACTTGGCTGCCCACAAAAATTGACGGCTCATGGGTAGAGTTTTCGTGTTTATTTATAGTGAGAGACTTGACTCTGTGGTTGATTTTCTTGAGTGCTTGGATCAACTCCGAAGTTCAGCAAAGAGCGTAATTGTCATGGCAACGAAGACGAGCAGATGGAGAGAAGTTAGACCCGTGTGAGGAAGAGAGAATTAGTACGAGACAATTACGAGTCAGGCCTGTACATTCAATAATAAAAGGAAAATGTACTAGACACTGAATGATGTGGTTTGTTGTGTAAGAGCTTCCCATCAATGAAGACCAAACAATGGTACTGCTTTGACCGCTACTTTTGACCGAATAATGGCTGAACGGACAAATTCTAACATGCTATTCGCCAATTTCAATCAAGACTTCTCGTACGTCGCTCAAGGCTTTCCATTGAACTGCTCTCAGTACCGATGCTTGCAGCTGTATCTCTGTAGGGACACGGAAGGGGTACAGTATCACCAACTGTGACCCATTTGGTCGCGTATATACTATGAGTATGGTCTCTTTCTTCTTTTCTCTTTCGCGTCCGTTAATCTAATGCTTAGATGACGGCGCAAGGGGAATTGTGGAAATGCTGTTCTGTACGTCTCTCATCGCGCTAGTAGGCGCTGCGGATCAACCTCAGTCCAGTCCGCGAAAGCTGCAGATTGTTAACACCAAAGTGCGTCTCAAATCTCTAGTGTATCAGCTTTTACTAAATATTTGTGCAGCGTCAGTCCATGATCTGTGAACTCCTGTTTCCGTCGTCTATCCTTGCCGTCAAGCTGAACCGCAAGACTCTTGTCATCGTTCTGGAGACCGAGATATATATTTATGATATCTCCAACATGAGATTACTTCATGTTATCGAAACTACGCCCAATCCAGAAGGCGAGTACGCTATGCTACCCCTCTTGGCTTGTCCTTACTCCCTTTTCAGCAATATGTGCTCTATCTCCTTCCGCTGACAGTTCCTACCTTGCGTACCCTTCACCAGTCCCATCTCCATCGACACCTGGTACTTCAGCAATAAACTCCGTACCTTCATCATCATCTAGCTCTGCGTCACAGTCTGGCGATGTCCTCCTATTCTCTACCCGCTCACTCACCGTCGCCAATGTCATCCAAGCACACAAGGCTCCAATCTCATTCCTTTCGATCAATTCCACCGGAACTTTGCTCGCTTCCTCGTCTGATAAAGGAACTGTTATTCGTGTCTGGAGCATTCCCGGTGCAGAAAAGCTGTACCAATTTCGCAGAGGCACACGGGAGGCCAAGATATACTCCATGAATTTCAATGCCGTGTCTTCTCTGCTAGCTGTCAGTTCCGCCCACGACACAGTCCACATCTTCAAACTGGCCCGTGGAAAAGAAGGCTCTAGTAACGGAAAATTATCCAGTCCTTCGCCATCATCGGATTCTGTTGATACTGTTGAGGGTGGAGTCGACGGTGGTTATGAGGCATTTATCGAAAAGAAACGGAATGGAGGTGTTACATCGAGTTTGCGGAAGCGATCATTGCAAGTGACGAAAACTCTTTCTCATTCGATGGGTGGATATTTGCCAAACACACTTACGGAGATGTGGGAGCCATCGCGGGATTTTGCGTTTTTGCGGCTCCCTACGAGTGGTGCTCGGTGCGTAGTTGCCTTGAGCGGGTAAGTGCTCAATTCTATATCACACTTCGCATAAGTTCATGAGGGTAATTCTAGAACCATGCCTCAAGTTATGGTCATTTCCTCCGAAGGTTACTTCTACTCGTACAATATCGACCTCGAGAACGGGGGAGAATGTTCGTTGATGAAGCAATACAGGTAAACCATAAACCTTTCCATTTTTTGCGAACGTCCGCCATCTCACTGCACACGCCCAAATACAGTTTGCTTGATTCAGGTGACGATTCGTCGGGGCTAGCAGAGTGACACATTAGAATGCTTTTCCATCTGTACCGTTACGAAATACCTTATGCTCACGATGCCGGTACCGGGCCAGTACATAATGATGATATTTACCTACCTGAATTTATTTTATCGGGATGGACTCGGGGACTCGAATGACTGACTTAGTCTTCATCCGTAGAGCTGACTTGAAAAAAAACCGTTATCCGTTATCATTCTCGTACAATGGGAAAGTAATTCATAAGAAAACAAAGAAGAGACCTACAGATGCAAGGAATTTGAACAGGGTAAGTGCATCAGATTACATGGTTGCTGGTAGATAGTGTTATTCTTAAGCCAGGCCCCACGCAAATAATGTTCAAATGTTTGAAGGTTAAAGTACACAAAAAAGGAAAACCAAAAGTTCATAGCTTTTTAAATCACAGCTCGATATCATCCGTGAGTAATTAAAACCTGCACAAACTATAGTCAAGCACCATAAATGAGCACATATGCCCGCCTGCTACAGAGGTTAAGCTCCCGCTGAGCGTCGTCTGCTCACAAAGTGACGGGGACACAGCCGATGGAGATGAGTCCACCTGTGAAAAGGCATTAAAACCAAGAGCGAGTGGCGTGATAAAAAAGGAAGCATAATCATACCGTGGCTGTTGTCCTCACAGCAAACAGCTTGCGCAGAGCTGTATACATCGTTAGCAAGAGCTCTGCCATTCAATAGTGCGGAATCTTACCAGCTGCTGGAAGTACCGATAACGGTGATGGGAGAGCAAGTAAGACCGACGAGGACATTCAAGTCCTGGAGGACAACTCCAATAGAAGCAAGAATTGGAGCGACAGCAGTACTACTGGCAGGCTCGACACTTTCGCAGCACTGGACTGGGGCAGTAGAGCAGCTGCTGGCCGGCTCACCACGAGGAGCAGGTGTGGCGACCGCAAGAGTAGCGAGAGCGGCGGAGACAAAAGCGAGTTTGAATTGCATGTTGAGTATAGAGAAAGTACTAGAACGACGATTGTTGGTTGTTCGAGTGAGGATTCTCTGTCGAAATTCCTAGCGTTTTATACCTCACATATCAGGCTGTATAGTACAGAGGAATCTAAAATGCTAGGAATTTTGACAGAGATTCCCTCACTGAAACAACCTGACCATGCAATGACGAACCATGAATTTGTGTAGACATGTATACCTCGTCTTTTTCTATTGGGATGTTATTGCCAACTGTCGAGAGTGGAGCAAAGAACGTACTGTGGAGCAACAAAAATCGCATGTAAGTGCCACGAAGATCCGCTCACTCAATCGAAGACCTTGAAGAGAATATCTCGAAACGCGCGCGCGGGAGTGCGTAATTGCGTAACCTCCTAGTTAAAGCCATTCAAACTTGACACTGTCATAAGCGGACTTCTGTGAGGGAACTGGCCATGCCTTCGGATTTAGGATCGAGTAGACATGAAGCCTTACCGCATGACATGTATTAGAGCCAAGAAATGGTTATGAAGTTCGATTCCGGTCTGAATTTAGCACACATTGCCTATTAGAATAAACCATGCACAACCTCACCATGCACACCAATTTTCTCGGTAGCGGGATAGGTGTCCAAGGCATTGGTTGTTCGTGTTCACAAATTAACATATAGCCAGATACTATGACGCCCAGGACCTCGTTGAAACCATATGACTAGAAAAGTTATGAACTGATGGAGGCTGATGATATTGCCCATACCGCTATATTCTGGAAGTCTCAGGAAGAAATTGGAAGATCGTCCCCACTAGCATGCCGTTGTTCAGTTTGATTGACGGTCGGAGTAAAATTGTTATAAGATACGGGCGGATAAAATCCTATTAAATGAAAGCAATTCGTTGTAGACAGGTGACAAGTATAGATGAAACGATTACGGGGACGATTTAGACGGTCAGGGCAGCTTGCGATATTAAGCCGTGGAACTCAGAAAGATATTTCCAGTGGCGTCTTCGAAAAAAAAAAAAAACAAAGAAGGGAAGACTGTCATATGGTGAACATTGAGGTGAAAGTTTAGACAGTTCAAGGAAAACTGAACCGATTCTGACGATCCACATCGATTTGAGTTACGTTGAACTTCTTGGTACAAAGCTGGCCTCAAGGCGAGGAGGTTCCACGCGCCGACAGCTATTGCGAAAGGAAGTCTAGTTCAGTAATTCAAGTTGAGCGTTGACGAGTGGGAATGTTTGTGAATTGAGGTACAAACGCAGGTTAGTATTCTTGACCCACGTATCACTACGTACGGTTACCCCGTCAAACCCTTGATCCTGCCTCGGACCAGAACATCTTCAGAGATTTCCATCACTTGCACTCCATCTGTTTTCCCTCGTCTCCACTCCTCTACGAGGGATTTCGCTTCCACAGCCTGAATATTATGATTTTGCGTTCCGACTGTGATGTGTAACCTGGTCCTCACTTCCTCCGCAAGTTTATCAGCAAACTCTGTTCCCTTCTGTTCCAAGTCAGACTCTGAAACAACCCTGAAATCGCTAATGACGACAGCCATAACCCTGTCGTTCCACACGACATTTTTCAGCTTAAACTCGAACATTGGTGGATTTTCAGACATGTGCAGATCCATACACCGTTCCCATAGTTCGATTTCTCCCGGAAGACTGTTTTTGTGAATAACTGTAATGTGCGGTCTTTGACTGATTCTTTTGTTTTGTTTCAAATGCATCCACATCGTATACGACGTCGAAGTTTCGCCAAACACCTTCGACAACTCCCGTTCGAGATTGATCTCAGGGAGGATGCCAAAATATCTAGGATCTTTCTCCTTTTGCTTCTGTTTTGAGTCGTCATCCTTCTTCGTAGCAGGCCTGTACCCAGTGGCCTTTTCGATGCCCTGCGCAATTTTTTCTGGGCTGGGTTTAGGCAACTCAAGCTCTTTGCAGATTCCGTCGACAGCACGATTGACAGCGGAGAGGAAATCTGCTTCGAGGTCCATGTCAACGATGACGTCCACCTCTGCGGGAACGAGTTCCTCAGTTTGCGCGATGAACATCCGCACGACATCTTCGTGCGCGCGAGACTTGGAGGTGTCAGCTCTAAGAGTTTGGTGGTTGTCTCCTCGAGCTAGGACCCTGTCGCCACAAATTCGATGAACAGTGCTTCGAGGGTAAGAGGCGAGAGACCAGTTGAGGGCAAGGAGACGGACAGGAGGTGTCATTCGTTGCGTGAGTTCTCGTAGTTGAGTACGGTGTTGTCGGAGGTGGTTATTCCTGTGCGCATGGTCAACGTGGATGAAGACATAGTAATCGGTCGTACTTGTCTGCGATCACGACATCATGAGTTTTCAGAAGTCCTTGAACGTTTTTCAGGAAAACGGGCGCAGATTTCTTAACGTGCACATCATCGCTCTGCGTGTGTCCAAATCCGAAGATATGGGTGAGAGCGACCGCAACCGTGGTTTTTCCTGTAGCAGTCCACCTTACATCAGAATCATGATACGTCTTGTATTGTAGCTAACTCACCACAGCCGGGGATGGCAACAGGGACTATAACAGTCTTCCCGAATTGTGGCTTCGATTGACCTTTCTGTTCAATTTCTTTTCCGATGTCGGCCGCATCTATCTCATCCTCTGCGAATGAAATGTCCTTCCCCTTTTCACTCTCTAGCCACTTTAGGAACCTTTCTCTAGTAGCAATGATACCTTTCCCTTTAGTATAGTCCTTGAATGAGGCAGGATCGCGCAAGATCTCCCCTATAACCCAGCGGGCGTAAGCCCGGGTCTCCGGACGCTTCATCTTGTTGCGAGGGATAGTGTTTTCTAGTGTCTTGGCTATTCGAGAACCCTTTTTGTGAGCACTAAGGACTGTTTTTGTGACCTCTCTCCAATCACGATACATGAGATATGGTTCGTCGAATTTAACTTTGAAAAAGAACGTGGAACCGGGCGCGTAAGGTGTCTTTCCCCGGTCGGTCTCCTTCCCAGGCGGGGGTACTGTGACATGGGTTCTGACGACAAAACCTTCTACAGCCTGGCCATTCCACTGTTGGCTTTTACTGACCTCGCTAGTAAAGTTTTGAACTTCTTCGATAGAGTTGAACACGATAGATTCCGTTTTGATGAATCCCCATTCAGCGGCAAATTCATCGATGTTGGAGTGCGGGAGTGTGTTAAACTCTTTGGTGCAGGTGTTGAGTCCATGAAGATGAAGACCGGTCAGATGTGGGGGATAACCCAAGACATGTTCCTCGAATGAGTCGTCACAAAGCTATCACTGTAGGATCAGTATGAGATCTTGCAGGTCTACCACAAACGTACTTCTGCTATAGCTGTCCAGTTTTTGTCCCATAGAGTCTTGGCGAGATCGGCTTCCGTTCTACCTTTCTCTTGTAAGTATCTTCTCAGCCAATCTTCTCCAGCTTGTGCATGACTCTTCTCCGATTGTCCAACGGGCCCGATAGAGTGTTTTGAAGTGATGATAAGTTTTTCTGGAGTCAGGGCGCCGATGAAGATGATGCAACCATTTGATTTAAGCGAAAGGGTATAGGGAGCAGCAGTGTGTATTTTCAAGGAGGGCCACTAGTGTAGAATCAGATTTGTTAGCGTGCAATGTAAATTGCACGTACCGCAGTCCAAGGGACTTCTCCGATATTGAAAAATTTATCATAACCTCTTGCGATAATTCGATGGATATTGGGATCTTTCCCGACCTGGGTGGTAAATAGACCTCTTGCGAGGGTAGGAAATGGAGACGGAACGTCGTAGTACTTGTGCTCGTTCATCTTCCAGCTCCTAACACCAAGCGTTGGATCTGCAGGTGCATCATACACAGTTGACTTGACCAACTTGGGATTTTTGTTGGATAATTTCAAGAGATCGTTTATGAGATCAGAATCTTCACTTCTTGTGGCGGGATGAGGATCTCCGTATGCTTTAGACATTCTGCTATGTGTTACAGAGAGCTGTCGAGCTGAAGTCCAAGAGCTAGTAATGTTAACAAGGGAAAGGCGAAAGCCTCCCGTGCATAAACGTGTTATATTCCAAATTTTGACTCGAATCGACGCAATGCAGTATTATCCAACCAGCTTAACGAGTCATAAGTAGTCAGTAGGTATCAATTACTGTCAATAGCGGTGCATTCTTACCGACACTCTCAACCAAGAAATCCTCTCGCAATGTCAGTGCTGGCGTGTGAGAGTAATAAGCGCCAGCGGATGGGCGCTTGCACCACAAGTACTCGTGACAACTTCGAGTGTAACTATCGTTAATTCTCGAAGTTTGTATGGCAAGTTGTAAAAGGTTGTAATTATGCTCGCCATGATCACTGGCATCCTTCCAAATTTCTGATAGTAACTTCCGCTCCAAAATGTCAGCACGCTATCACAATCGATCACAAAGTCAACAAACGTCTTTTGAAGTAATGAGAGGAACTTCAGGAAAGAACGTTCTTCTTGAGCTTGAGTTTCACAGATGGAGTCTCGGGGAAAGAATAGCTCCAAAGAGTCTGCTGTTTGGATGCCTCAAGGATCCCTTATGTGCTCAGGTATTCCCGTACACGCTCGTTACGTGCTGTAGTGAGTACATTATCGAGACATACCGAATTATCCGTCTTACTGCATCCTTCGTCCCTGCTGTTCCTGGATCTTCTTGACGGGCTTCTTACACATCTCTCTCGGCCTTATTTTACCTGGCTTCCTGTTCTCGAAATTTGCGAGACCGCCATTCATTTTGCTATTCTAGAGTATTCCAGAATCGCGGCTCATCTGGAAATAGGAACGCTCTCAGCTGGTCTATGTACAGCTTGACTCCAGATTTTTCAAGTTAAAATCGTTCAGGGTATTGTCATTCACCATCCGCAATACGGAGGACTCTGTCAAACCCTCCGAGGTCCGATCTTTTGACTGGTTTACGGTAAAAAAGCACGTTCACTCCAGCAGTTCTGCTCACTGATTACCTATCACCTGTCAGGACTCTTCAGTTTGAAAACTCAGGAGTGGTCATTGATGTTGACATTCAGTCCATGCCTGGTGATCACTGCTTCCTTCAATTTTGGGGCGTTTGCACCGTAAACGGTACTGGAAAATTAGACTCAGGACGAGACAACCCTGAGGAAAGCAATATATATCGATTTTCAAGTTGGGTACTTTGTTTGTTCTCCTTATGATTGTTGTTCAGATTGATTGATACGTAGTGGCGTTAGCTGGTTTGCAACGTGTTTCGACAACAATCTTCGCATGTCGTTTGGCGTTATTCACGCTACGAATTACATTCATGTGCCGCCTCTTGTTTAAACTGCGTTCCCCCTGCCCTTTGCTCGGTTAGAAATCGCCTTAGGCATTCATCCTTCTGGACTTGCAGTTCTAAGTATATGTGTGTGTATATCATAACTAACTTTAGGGACTGACGGTTGGATAGGACTGTCATTAGCGTGATGATAGGCTTTCGTCTAAAGTTGGACTCCCGCGTGTCGGTATGATATATGTTCGCTAGTTTTCAGGCTTCAGACTATTCTCTTCGCAGGAGTATAATTTAAACGCTCATCTGCAGACCCTCTGCGAACATGGTGTTGCAACGGTTCACTGATGTACTCGGGGCATTCATTCCCGTTCAACTCCCATCTACGCGTTGTGTGGACGTGCATCATTGATGACGGACGTTGAGGGTGTTTATTTGAGCGATAGGCCAGCTATGTACGTGATCCCCCATTTTGTCAACCTCTATCTCTAGACCGTGTTTTACAATAGACACTCTGTTTTTAGAACCTATAGACCGGTTTGCTGACCGCTCGTTGCAAACTTACTTTGTTATGTTTGTTTCCTGATTCAGTGTTTCCCCATATTCCTGTGGGATGATACGAACCCTTATGGCTTAGAGTTTGGCTTCCAGAAAAATTCCACCGACAAACTTTCATCTTCGAAGCATCTTTGATTATAGGGGATTCCAGTAGCGGCCGATTTGAACAGATATAAGTAGCTATCCGTTCAATCTTTCGCAGAGCTCCACTTTGATATCAGCAAACAGTCAATCTATCTGTCGAAAAGGGAGGCCCAACAACTACCAAAATAATTTTCTTTAACCTTTTCTGAACGAAAGAAGTGAGTTGATACGAGAACGCTAGTGCAAACAGCCTCGCTCCAGCGCCCACTAACTATTCACAGGAGTATCTGGCTCACTAAACACCACTGCATAGCATGCTAAAACTCACCTTTGACACCGTTGCTTTTGCTTCTTGCCTTGCGGCCGCCACCCCCAACTTTTCTGCTGATCCTGCAAGTAGCTGTTCTACTGACCCCGTCTGGTGCTACAACACAGTCGAGTCTAATAAGAGCTCCAGAATTCTCTCCTTACTGGAGATCGTCCTCCAGGAATTGAACGTCGTTGTCGGCTTTGCACACGGCACAACCACCCTTATTGGAGCAGATGGTAGCTGGTAGGCTTTTCCGTACAGCAATCAAATGCTATACTGCAAATTGATACTCCTGGATACTTAGCTCTGCAAAAGTTGTGTGCTGAGAAGATAACAGCAAGGGTGAGCAGAACTTGATATTTGTTTCAATCTTGAACAGAAACATGGTTTGCTAACGGAATTAATGCAGAAGGACGCATCTAGTCGTGTTCCGGTCACCTTTTGATGTTAACTCCTTTCGAGCGGGCGTATAACGTAGCTGCATGTTTCCGAGTCTGGGGATCAATCATAGCACCACTCCAGATTCTATGATACTTGATTTATGATTGGTGTATGACACGTACGAGCCCAATAGCACTTTTCGGACCATACCATACTCTCTGTACAGTGTGCTTATAGCCACGTAGGAAGACGTAGAGGCGCGCATCGCGGATTTCACGTGGCCGCGATTTCTAAGGCGCCGCCATGTTGAATGCAGACAATTCGTTCACCTATGGTCCACTGCTATCCCCCTTATCCTCTTCCCCGTTCAGAATTTTCGAAACTATACTCAGGACGCTGGAAGAGGAAGAGATACTCATGGGAAGCTCGAAGCATGTGTGTAGTCCTATTGTCAGCGATGTTTCGCAATCCGCATTTCACACTTCATGCTTCAGCTTGTGAGTTCTTCCCGCGGAATAACAGAGAATTGACCTATCCCATTACAGTTGGGTGCCCCGATTACATCTCGACTGATGTGGACTGCGTGATGCACACCTATTTCTCTTCAAACCATTCGTACATTCCACCTTCGATGTTCGAGTTTGAGGTCGTGAGTTGACTCCATGGTGCCACGGATCTGGTTTAAGACTTCCCGGAACCCATGCTACCCAATACATCGTCTCGTTCTGTAAGGATGTTATTGTATCTGTGGAGGCTCTTGATTGGTGGGCATTTTATTGGTAGTTCGGGCCCAGCCAGCTTAATCCGGTCTTGTTCTAGTACTTCCCGGTATCCTACTAAAAACAAGCAAGAAAGAATAGCCTGTTATACCATGTCGACCTACACCGGTGTCACCTTGACATGAGGCTTGTCTAATGTCTATCACCTCGTATCTGTACCTTAATTCCATGTCCGTATGTACCGAGAGGGATTGTACTTTCGGAAGCTTTCTAGCTACGGCTCAAGTCCCTTTAGGAGGAGAACATTTATCTTAGGCTGGTTGAGATTCAAACGGGAAAGTCCTAGGACATGGCCTGATCGCATGATCAGCTCTCATGCGGAGATCATACAGTACGGCTCTGCCATCGGTAAATTATCAATGACCGATTCAACGTTGCCTTCAAATGGGAAATCTTCCTGGACGTAGTTGATATCGCCTTCTATTCAAGCTGATCGTCGGCCGGTTGAAATAGATACCGAAATTAGCAACGAAATTTATTCTTCCCAAGTTCAGCCTCGCACAATACCAGCCACGGTCAAATCCAAAGTAAACGCGTTTCACCAGAGCTCCACAGCTTTGGAAGGTCTAAAATAACCAAATATCGTCATTGTTAAGATATAGTAATTTACGCAATGGTTTTCTGTGACTTCGTATAAGAACTCTCGAAGTTTTCCGAGTTTACTCACTCGAACAACCAACAATCGTCGTTTGAGTACTCTCTATACTTAACATGCAGTTCAAACTCGCTTTTGTCTCCGCCGCTCTCGCTACTCTTGCGGTCGCCACACCTGCCCCTCGCGATGAGCCGGCCAGCAGCTGCTCCACTGGCCCAGTACAGTGCTGCGAAAGTGTTCAATCTGCCAATAGTGCTGCTATCGCTCCAATTCTTGCTTCTATTGGAGTTGTCCTCCAGGACTTGAATGTCCTCGTCGGTCTCACTTGCTCTCCCATTACTGTTATCGGTACTTCCAGCAGCTGGTAAGATTCCGAAATTTTGTATGGCAGAGCTCTTACTAAAGATGTATACAGCTCTGCGCAAGCTGTCTGCTGTGAGGACAACAGCCACGGTATGATTATGCTTCCTTTTTCACGCTACTTGTTCTTGGTTTTAATGCCGTTTTCACAGGTGGACTTATCTCCATCGGTTGCGCTCCTGTCACTCTTTAAACGCAGGCATTCAAATGGGAGTTGTACGAGATGCTTTGTATCTTAGTGGAACAGATGAAGGTTTTTTCTTGGTTACAAAATGTAGTCGAAAATATAAATATCAGATTGTGATCTTGCTTCGTAAGATACGCTTTGACCTTTTGCCTTTTTCGGCCAGAACGACCAAATCAGCGCCAGACAGTACATCTTCCATTGAACAACCCCATCGAAGCAGATTTAAGATTGGACAACACCTCAAGTGGCTTTTGGAGCTTTCAGCAAGTAGATTGACTCGTATCGAGTTTCTCTACCGACAAGGATCAATCTTGGTTAGATTCTGGCACACACTATGATGGAATCCTTCGCAGTGGAAGCAGAAGCGGGAGTTAAATCACTGTAAAAAAATTCATTTGATGCAGATATCCTCCTATGAGCTACTGTACTTCGGGCGTGAACTCATGCAGGGCTTTCAAGTTCTCATTTGATAGACATTAAGTAACACCCTCTAACTCCGACCACATTCCTCAACATATTTTTGCCAAGCATGACAGATGAACTCCCCGCAAGATAGAGCCATAGTCATGCCATGCACGGAGAACAATCACTCGACGTTATGTTCTTCGAAATACAAGTATCAAGCTCACACAGACCGGTGACCCCTTGACATGAAAACTGGTATTCAATGTGATCCTTTCTAATCATCTTCAAGACGGGATAGTTCCTGGATGACTTGCATTTTATGATTGTGGTTACCAAATACTGAATGAAAATTCCTGAGAAGGCAATGCTACAACCACGGTACGACAGGCTACTTGTCATGTCAAATAGTCTTGATGAAACTTCGAATTTTGGTCAGAAAACCTGTCATTATTCAAACTCCTTCGATAGAATCTCTAACACAATCACCCTGAGATCCATCCCGAAAAGAAGACTATTGCGTTAATTTCCACGAAACATACGGTCTACTTCATACACTATTCTATTCCTCTGGAATATAACGGTTTTCATACAAGGATTCTGTCCATCGTCACTCATGAAATCACCACAGTGATAGCTCACTCATTCACCACACAGAAATTTTACCTGCATCCAGTTGGAAAAGTATAAAAGCTCTGTGCATTTACTGCAAATTCTTCACTCGAACAACTCCCAGTCGTCGTTCAAGTACTCTTTCTTATACTCACCGACCATGCAATTTAAACTCGCCTTCGTCTCCGCCGCTCTCGCTACTCTTGCGGTCGCCACACCTGCACCTGCACCTCGCAATGAGCCGGCGAGCAGCTGCACCACTGGCCCTATCCAGTGCTGTGACAGCGTCCAATCTGCTTCCAGTGGCGCTGTCGCACCTATCCTTGCCCTTCTTGGCATTGTACTCCAAGATTTGAATGTCGATGTCGGCCTCACCTGCTCTCCCATCACTGTCATCGGTACCGCAAGCAGCTGGTAGGAATAATTGCGTTCGGCGTATAAATCTCCTATGCTCACTGTCTTTCACAGCTCTGCTCAGGCTGTCTGTTGCGACGATAATAGTCACGGTATGAATATGCATCTCGAACTATTTCTATCTTGCTTTCCTTCGTTAACCTCTGGTTGTAGGCGGACTGATTTCTATTGGCTGTGTCCCTGTCACTCTTTGAACACCTCGCTTGTGACGCGGACATCCATACGGATGGAACTTAATCAGTCTGGAGAATAGGATTTGTGGTTCGCTATTGTATACAGAATCTGTATGTCGAATCTTGAAATCCAATTCGTGATTGCTGGACATTTCAAGACTGACTTTGTAAAATACGCTTTGGCGTTCGGTTCCGTTACAACATCTGACATTGTTTGGCCCTTCATCTATATACATACTTCTCCCATGCGTAGTACGAATGAGTGATTTGCGGGCCTAAAAGCAGATGTCAGCTACAGAAGTCATGCTGGAAATATGGTTTGCCATCTGTGACCTTTTTATCATCCGTAACATGTTGATCAGTCAAAGTCAAATTAAGATTCCAAGGACATTTTGTGACATCTAGATTAGCTTTGCAGGCGGTGGAAAGAGCGGCGAGAGCTCAGTGGTCGTTATAGGTAACCGAAACTACGAACGACAAATGCACGGAACAACGGACGCCGCACTCATATTTTTCCACAATGCACGAGGTGGTTGAAAGATAAAGCCTGATTTCCCCCTATCTTGACCTGTGATTTGCAATAACGAAGACTCTGTGATTGCCAGTGAAGCGTCCTTGCCTAGTTGTGTATGCAAATTCAAAGACATGAATTTCATTTCGGGACAATTTCATATGCATTGAATAAAGCTTGTTCAGAAGTATAAGACTCGGAATCAGTGTCTGCTCTTCCAATGATGAATGCATTGAGTTGGGCGCAAAGAGCGAGTCGAGTGTCGCCAAAGCAGCAAGAATAGCATTCATACAGCGTGCGTCAAGCAAGTTGCCCGTGCAAACGAGCAACAGCGTCCACCCGAACGTAGCAAGGATGACCACTGCCTTCATACCTCTGCAGACGGCCGTCTCCGAAGATAGAGCCCTGGTAGAAAGTCGAGAGGACAGCTAGTGAGACGGATTTAAGCAACAGTTTCGAGCCTGCGAAAGCTCTCATCAGGGGGCTACCGCTACCCCTACCGTCTGAACTTCTTACCCCGTGTAGGGCTACTACCACTCAGCCTTTATACACCCAGAAGGAGTCCGGACCGGGTCTGCAGCTGCAGTCCTCATGACCAGCAAGTCCCCACGACCTTGACCTTCTGAGAGGGTGGTTTACGGTTGGGGTGAGATAATTTTGCTAGAGGGAGGCTTCCACTCGGTTCATCAGCCGAACCATGCAATCAACCGTGTTACACACTGCCATTGACCATAGTTCAACCTCAGAACCCGAAGACAAAATTGCCTGTACCTTGGCTGACAGGGTTTCCCTGCCAGCAAGGATTTTGTTCGTGTCCATGCGGCGAAGACGAGGATGGACAGCAAGTCAGGAAATTTCGTTAGTCGTAAACTCGTCAATGCTGAAGTACTCCCGTGCTTGATTCAGGTAATTCATAGTCTACGTCGATCCTAATAAGCTGCAGGGTCACTGTTTGAATGACGGGAATAGCTTACGGTGTTAGTCAACGTCGTCTTGAGTGTAGAGAGCGTCCTTGCATCTTGTGCCACTGTCACCACTTCCACGTCCAGAAGATCCTTTTACAATATTCGCCAATGCATTGAAGACAAATAGCAGTTTACCGCTTGCCAGGGGCGACAGTTATCTGTAGCACGTGGCAACATAGATAACACTTGCTTTGACCATTTCTTCCTTCAGGTATCTCCGATACGTTCTGAATGTATTGAGATATATGTTGTAGTAGATGTATCGAGATCTATAGCGAGTACATAGCGACTGAGAAGCAAAAGTCCGATCCACATGACATAGAAGTAGTACATAGACATACTAGTAGTACATATACACATTTACGCAAAAATCGAGAAAATCAAGGAGGTGGCGCAAGTTTAGATGGAAGTTCATGAAAGGTGTCACAAAGGTGTGGCTATAGAGTAGATGAAATGAAGAATGAGTAAACTGAAGAACTACCGTGATTATTATAATAAAATCCAATGCATCTAGCCAACGATTTCAAACTTGGACCATGCTAGGACCTTCATTTTAGGGCGCTTCAACACATTATTCGCACAACAAGTCTCCCTATGTCGCTTCTCCAAGTCCACCCTCGCCAAATCCTGCCCGCATCTCAAGCACAACGTCTTGATTGGCGAGTGATGATGGACAAAGTGCCTGGCAAAGGCATCTTCAGCTAATCTGGAGCTGCACCCAGTCCATCTGCAAGCAAATTTTTCCTTCTCTTCCTTCGGAACCTTGCCACCGTTACTGCCTACCAACTTCTTCCCTTTCTCTTTCACAATAGCATCGGCACGGTGAAAAAGCGCATGACCGGAAATGGCTTGTCTATTGTCCAGGCTGAAATCATACTGGCATTGAAAACCAGTTGAGCAGATCCATTTGCATGATTCGCGGTCTTTTTTGCGAACGTCGATGAAATCAGGCTCATGTGTGCCCCTGGGACGTTTAGGGCCTCGTTTTTTGGTGGGATAAGGGTTGGAGTCCTCGTGAGATGAGCTGGAGCTGGAGCTGGGGGTCCTCCTGCTACGCTGTGGCATAGAGGATCCTGCGGAAGCGTTAGTGGGATATGGTTCGCCGGGCATGTAGGCGATCTGATTGTCGGATGCAAGCGTGCCAGTTGTAGGTAAGGAATGGGAGACGAAGGACTGAGCATCGTGCACAGGAATGTATGAGTCAGAGGCTTGCAGTTGAGGTTCTTCAGACATATTATCCATTGTGCCAATTTGAGAAGGAGGAGCATTGGAATGGTAGACGTTTCCTTCAACAGAGATGAGCGTCGAAGAGCGTGAAAGGCGTCGCGGGCGAGAAGAGTATTCACCGTGATTGTTCCATGGTCCGGGCACGAGCGGATAGGGAAGGCTGGGTAAAGGCCCTTCTCCCTGAGAGTAATTATACATGAAGTAAGGGTTGTAGGGAGGTTGAGGGAGCGCTGCTGCGGGATAGTACATTGCTAGATTAGCGACGGGAAGTGGTTGCCCTAAATGCGGAGGAGAGTAATGCGAGTATTGAGATCCTGGAGTGTTGTCTCCGTGTGCAGTGGAGGAAAAGATCGGTAGATTGGTGTTCGAAGGTCCCGCTACTGCAGGTGCAGGGAGACCAGACTGCGATTGAATAGTCTCGAGAAGATTGTTTAGGTTGGCCATCGGAAAGGAATCTAATAATTGAGGGTCTATCGTGAGTTCGTGCACTGTGTGTTCCCTAGAAAATCACTAAAGTTAAGATGAAATCAAGAACGCAAAGAGAGTGGATACTAACCTATCGCCACCGTTATTTCCTTGTTCAGGAACCGTCAACGGATTTTCCAAAGATTGGTGGTTATCAAGCACGAATCCGTTGAACTGTTGACCTTCGGCGGGTCCCATATACTACATTATACCAATTAGCACAATGTTAAAATCAACAGATTACACAGATCCACTCACATTTCCGTGGTCAGGTATGCCAGAATATCCAAGCATTATGAGGAAAGAGAAAATCAGAAGCGAAAATGAGTCAAGGGGGTTGGAGCTGGCAGTCTACCACTGTGGTTCGATGAGAGTTGAGGAAAGAGAGATGTTCGCTTCGGTGCGATCACTTAATCCTTGTGCGTGACTGAGCTCATTGTTTGAGGAGGTTAGGATGTCCAAGCTAGATCCTCACGTGGTCGCGTCTCTTTCGTTTGGATTCCTGGCATTATACCGGGATAGTGAGCGACACGGCATTGAGGTTTGTAGAAATAGCAGCCACTGATCGAGAAACGCACACCTAGTATGTTTAGAAGACGATCAAACTTGGGCGCAGTACTGGGAAACATACGAGTATGGAGCCTGAGGTCACAGCTGGGTTTCTGTGTTGAGACGACTGACTGCTGATACAGGAAATATGTGAGCATGATTCGGAAACAACGTATTGGAAGAGTAAAGCGTTAGACCAGTGCTTGTGAAAAGATAACACTAAAACATAACTGGACGTTATGTTGCCAACCTTCAAAGAGCTTCTGAGCTGCAGTGACTGAGTTTACAAACAGCATTCGAATTCGAAAGAGTTATGATACACATTTCGGTCGGTGAGTAGTACATTTCGATATTTCAATTTTGTAATTTCCGCTTGTGAAAAGAGTCTTCAAAAATTTCTTTTTCATAGCATCGCGATCCGAAGAGCAACTTCGAGGCTGACACTCTTCTCAAGCCCTGGTCCAACGAGTCGAATACTGCTTGGTCAGATAATCCTGGGAGAGAGTTTGTTTTAGCTTAACACCATAGAACATCTTGCGTACCTCATCAAACGTAGTTTTGAATGACTCCCTTGCTTTGACCGTCTCCCAATACTTCCTCCACCTAGCGAACCTACCGTCGGTCTGCAACGTCTCCCAAGCCTTTCTTCCCTCGCCCTCTGGATATGCTCCAAAATCATTCTTCAAGGACACTTCCATCCTTGCAAAGAACGGGACTACAGCCGCATCGGCAACTGTGAATTCCTTCCCATCGCCAATCGCCAGACCCTCAGGTGCCATGAGATCCTGGAGCTGCTCAATAGCAGAAAAGAGACCTTCAGCACCACTGGGAGCTTTGCCGCCCTGGAAGGCAAAATTGGCAGGAGCGAATTTAGTTGCGAATGTGTCGATGAAGAACCGAGCTTTGGCTCGGAGAACAGGGTCTTTTGGGAGAAGAGAACTGTTTGGAAATAGATCGGCGACGAATTCGAGGAGAACAAGGGATTCGGCGAGTTTGGTGGATGAGGGAGAAGGTTGGTCTCCTGCAGCTTTGGGTCCGCCGTAAGCGATAGCCGGGACCTGGAGGAACGTAATTTGATATAAGAAATTGTTCTGAATAATGAAGAGTAGATACGTGCTTTACTCGCAGGATTAATCTTGGGCTGATACCATTCCGGCTTATTCTTGAGGTCAATTTCGTATCTTACAAAATCTTTGTCTGATTCCAAGCCAGTTTCAGCCAGAGCCAGCTCGACTCTGTGGGCAAAAGGACAGATCTACAGGTTATACGGATTGTAAGGGATGATCTCTACATCCTGTAAGCCATAAGATAACGCACCTTTGCAGTGTAAAGGACAAGAGGTTCAGCCAAAGCCATTTGTACGAGAGATAGGTAAAGGAAGAGTGATTGAATCTTGCGTTTATATGAGAGAATTCGGATGATTAAGCATCTTGAGAGAAGGCTGAGTAAGGTGGGTATAATTGCGCGCCATGATAGCGCAATACCTCGGCTGAGAATGCTGAGTGTTCTGAGCTGGGGTTTCCGAGTGAGCGCCTATTCAAGCGTCAATTCTGGAGTTCTGCACTCAAAAGCCTCGCTTCCCTTCCGCCGAGACTGCCTTTGATGTGCATCTTTCATTGACTACAGAAATTCTTGGATATGTGTTTATAGTGTAACCACGCTCGACGGCGAAGAGCCCGATAAAAAATACATTTGTGGAATAGATTCACTTCTAGTTTGTGGTTAACGGGCGAAGTCGAGGAAGATTTCAAGGATCTAGAAGAAGGTAAATAAGCGGGCTGAGGAGTATGGGATCTGCTTGTGGTGCAGATGCAATGGTTAAGCGTAGTAGAATTAAGGATTCCAACGTGTTGGTATTGTTGCAGTAATTGATAACGAGGAAGAGGTGACTACATATACCGTGACAACAAGCCAGACGCATAACCAATCTCAGTGAATAATCATGACTCTAGGGATACTCTGTATGGTTTAGCCGAAGGAAATTTTTTGACTAAACGAGGGTACACCGTGGAACAGTCATCTTGTTCATAATAGGGAGCAGGAACAGGTTCTCGTGCTCCTCGAACCATTACATATCCCTTATGCCGACCGACCACCTCCATCGCGGCACAATAGAAAGCTTGGTATGTCAGATCCTGGAATTTGAAGTTGATAATGGGACTCGATAGGTCGCCCGAGTAATCGTTGTCAAAGCTGATAACGGGATTAACCTTGCCAGGCTCGAATTCTTGCTTCATCCAGCCTTTCGTAAAAGTCGCGACCTGTTGTTTGATTCCTTCATCGGGAACTGACGAGGGAGTTTCTGGATGGAATGAGATTTCGAATGGATACTCTGGTTTTTCCTTTTTCATTTTCCAGGGAATGGTTTTCGCTGTGGAGGGGAAGGCTTTGGAGGTGAAGAATTTCAATTTGGATTGAAGGACTAGAGGGATAGAAAAAGAAGGTGTAGTCTGCTGGGGAGCACGCGCTACTATGTCAGCGTGAGTCTACATGGGGAGGTTAACAATGAAATTTTCTGGTGATATAGATCATAACACCGGAATACTCACAGAAAGTGGCATTGCGGATACCAGAGAGAAGAGTCCAAGGACCATGACACATGCAGCCTGAGAAAAGAGCATGATAATCTTGTAGGGATTCTGGACCGTGAAGATGGGAGAAATTGCCGCCTTGCAGTGATATCGCACAGATTGGTGAGGGGGGGTAGGGTCGAAAGTATACTTTTATTGTAAAGAAGTGAGGTTTAAAGGGCGCTGACAAACGGTGACGAGAGAACAAATGTCGAGGGATTTGAGAGCGCGGTTTTAGCGAGAGGATTCGAAAAGTTTTTTTTTTTCAGCTAACCGGGAACGGCCGGTTGCCTGCTATGCAGAACATTCGGAACCAGAGAAACAAGATCGAAAAAACGCTGGCAGACGTACGATATAAAAAATAAGTAGCTTTGACTCTGCTCTATGACCAGCAAAAGAGAAAGAGGGGGTTGGCGATGTAGTATGATTAGGACAAGCAGTGAAGGAATAGTTTTGATGTCGTTTAAGCCCCTTGTTTTGATAAGGATCGACGTTACAATCAAGAGCAGAACTCCAGCTAACCCCACGCCTTCGTCTAAAATGAGCTTGATGAGAGAGTGTCGATTTTCCCCATGAAGAGGTTGATCTCCACTTGGTGGTGGTTTCGACCACTGCCACCGCCACCGCCACCCCGACACCTTGCCCGTCGGTAACTTAATGTTGTGCAAATTTCCATTTTTGTTTGGGTTGACACCTTTCCATCTAATAAGCGGTATATAGTAAGTAAGTTGTAATCAATAATTAGATTAAATATGATACCGCCGGCACCCTTTTGCTATAGTATGTTATAGTATGTACTGTACCGTATCGTATCAGTAGTGCTAGATAGTTAGATAGTAGATAGATAGATAGATAGATAGAGAGAAATATATACTCGGCTCCATCCCTGAGATGGGCTCCCATACAGAACAGCTGATCCCCGGGGCATCCACAACATCAAGCTCACCCAAAGATAGACTAAAGCAAGGCGCACTGGGGGAAGACTTGGGTAGATAGATACACGAATTTGTATAATCAAGGATATGAGAGTGATCTAACAAGTCCCTCCTCCCTCCTCCCTCTCCACTTACTACTCATCCTGTTCAATCATCTTCCCTTACATCAAGATAATCACGATTTCACGATTTAACCTTCCAGTGAGCAACGACGACGACGTTGTTGTTGTTGTTGGATGAAATGAGCAGGGTTGCATGTGGGGGTACGTACCACCCCAATTCCTAAGTGAAATTATGAAACATCTTGAGGAGGGCAGGGTAGAGTAGTTGTAGTTGTAGTGTAGTTGTAGTGCATAGCCTGAGAGCCTCTTGTGGGTTGAAAAAAGTGTTAAACAGCAATTAGTAACACAGTTGATGTGAGACGCTCACTGGGTGTATTGAGGTCTTGAGGTAACTAAGATAGAGAAGTGAGAATGCTAGAATACTCTTGAATAAGAGGCTTAATGTTACAGAGGAACATCTACAGTACTTATACTAACAAGTTATACCCTATAACAATAGAAGAGTAATAGCAACTCATGTATATAGCATGGAATGAGTTGAGAATGATCATAGTGTGTACATAAATGAATAGCATAGTAAGCATGCAGACCCAGAGATGCACTGCTATAGTCCAAGTAGCGAATAGCATAATGAGAGCATATAGCAGAAATGAAATACAGCAGTAAGGCTGTATGTTACATGAGTAAGAACAACAGATATATTGTTAAAGGGCTACAAAATGTTGTTAAGACAGTGCCAGTGAGTGTCGTGACATGCTATACAGGATACGGTACTTACTTCATTTTCCCCTACATTCCCTCTTTCCTTTATCTTCGTGACTACCTGAACCCTTTTCCATGTTTCCATATCCTTTTACTTCCATCTATCATTTGTCAGAACCTTCCATCACATTCCAGACACTTCTATCGGCTTCCCGCGCTGTCACTTACTCATCCGAACCCTTGTATATATAGTACAGTAGCTGACACCTAGTTCCCCATCTTGACCTCTTGGTCTTTGGAACTAGGTTAGTACTTGTATCATCGTTTACCTTCAATATACTTACTTGGTCTTTGGAACTAGTCTTCCTTGTGTGACCCTAGCGATTGGCCCTCATGCTATCGCTGCTGTCTTGATCATTATCTCTTTCAGCCTTTGTGTGTGGTGCTAGACCCACTCCTCACTCCGGCTTGTGCTTGAGCCTGTGCTTTCCTCCATGCTTTCTCCCTTCGTCACCACATTAGGTCAAGATCTCTACTTGTACCATCAGCCTTTCCAACTGATCCTACGAGGAGTGGAAATCGGACTTACCCGGTTCTCCACCTTCCATTGCCATTACGCCTTCGTTTACACCAGACATCGATTGTTCAGGATTTCAGCACGCATTTGATACTCAAGATCAGTGCGACGTTCACTCTAAATACAATCCAGACAAAGAATGTGACGCTTGGTTTGACTGCGATGAAAACCCTTGTCCCAATCGATACCGTAACCCTGCTCCCATCGCTCCATGCGATTCAGAAAGCAGACGATTTATAACCATCCCCAGAATTCCAAGCCGAGTTCCAAGCCAGATTGGTAGACTTTCAAACCCTACCAGTGCTGTCCCATCCGCTAGAGCCTCTCCTGTGCTTATTCCCACTGCTATCCCAGAGCCTATCGTCATCGATATCTCAGTCACACCAGAACCATTACCCCCATCTCCTGAACCTATCCCTGTCGAAACCACTCTCATCATGGCCCATCCCCCTACCACCCAAGACCTTGCCGTGCTAATTCAACAACTTGCAACACAACAGATGGCGCTACAAACGGCAGTAGCCAGTATTGCTAACAACATAAGCACCAATAAAGGTGTTAGCAAACCCCAGACGTACGACGGGAAGCGCAGTGATGACGCAAGACGCTTCATTGCCGCTTTTGAACACTGGGCTCAGGGGATCCGTTCCCTTAGTGATGAACAAGAGAGAATAAAATCGGCTATCTCATACCTGGATGGTGATGCTGCCATCTGGGCTACTCCCACCTCGGAGAATATCAGTCAGGTCGCTCGAGCAGTTGCTTCAGGACTACCAGCTCCTGCCCTCCTCTACCCAACCTGGGCTGATTTCGCTGGCGCCTTTAGGCAACGGTTTGAAACAGCGGACCTGGTGGTGGAGGCCAAACACGTTCTCAAAAGTCTTTGGCAAGGAAGGGACCATGTGGCAACATATGCTGCCACCTTCAAGCAGTATGCTAGCAGGACGGGATATTCGGACGCCGACCTCCGAGATCGTTTCTATGACCATCTCTCGAAGCGAATCAAGGACGGATTGATCAACTCTCAGGCCAATACAGACTTTATGCACGATCTGATTAGTGAAGCAATTCGGATCGACAACTGACAGAATGAACATGCCGATGAGGAAGGGAAACAATACTCCCAGAACACTCCCAGCTTCGGCTCCTATACCCCAACTCCCTTCATCCCGGCGCGCGATCCAAATGCAATGGAGGTAGATGCCACCTCTACGGGATGATCTGCCGAGGACTACCATAGGGCCATGGCAGGCAGATGTTATGGATGCGGGTCCAAAGAACACCGTAAGGTGGATGGACACCACGAACATGATATCTGCAATCACTGTGGGCTAACCGGTCACCTGGCGGCTGTCTGCCGCAGGAAGTTCCTAGGACTCCCAAAACCCCTCCCTCGTTCTGCAGCTGCTACCTCAATGGTTGCTGAGCCTTCCACTTCCATTGCTGCTGCAACACCTGCTCCTGCGACGGACTTCACAAAGATCCTTCAGATGCTCACTGCGGGACAAAAGGAGTTGGCAGAGCAGATGGCAGAGCTGCATTCGAATTTTTAAAGTGGGAACCCGCCACGGCTGCTGCCTGGTTCCCTAGTCTGTATTCTTCCTCTACTTCTACCTACGCATCTATACCCTCATGTACCATTGGCTCCACTCAATCTAGTGACATTTCTCACTTCCGCGTTCCAATTAAGTTGCAAGGCAGATTCAAGAATACAAGCAGTGCAGCAATGATAGACTCTGGCGCCACAGGTCTTTTCATTCATGAACGTTTTGTGAAACAACATCGAATTCTCCCTCATCGTCTCCATCAGCCCATTGCCCTCTATAACATCGACGGATCTCCTAACACTGCAGGACAGATCACACATTCTGTACGTCTACTGTCCACCATAGACCAAAACCAACCCCAGCTCCTTGAATACCTTGTCACCAACCTCGGTTCTGAAAACATCATCCTTGGACTCCCCTGGCTCCGAAAGGTCAACCCAGACATTGACTGGAGAGAAGGGCGACTGGCTATCACCCGCCCTAGAAAAGTCCCATCTCCCATGACCATTGAGGAAGTCCCTGAACCCAAGGAGAGTAATGTGGGAGGAACCACAGAGCACATTGTAGAAGCAAACCCAGATGGGGGCCCCACGTCCACCCCACATGTTCACTTCTCCACCCCGGAGTCTGACGACCAATCCCAACTGCCTGAAGAAATGCCTCCCAGACCTGACCCAGAGATACATGAGTACACTGAAAGCACACCTCTGTATTGACTGATAGGCAACAGGAAACGAAGAAGAGCGTTACTTCAAGCAGGAATCATTGGCCATACGTCAGAAGAACTATGGTGTTCCACAGGGTACACATATTCACAACAACTGGCAGAGGCTGCCTACAAAGAGAAGCCAATTAAATATTTCGAAGAGATGGTCCCCTCGGCATATCGGAAACATGCAAAGGTCTTCTCCGAGAAGGAATCAGAATGACTACTGGAGCATAAACCTTGGGATCACGCCATAGACCTGAAACCCGATGCTCCTGAAACTATGCGCACCAAAATCTACCCGATGTCTCCAAATGAGCAGGAAGAGCTTGACCGATTCTTGGAAGAGAATCTACGCAAAGGTTACATTTGCCCTTCCAAATCCCCATTGGCATCGCTGGTCTTCTTTGTCAAAAAGAAGGATGGTAAACTTCGATTTGTTCAGGACTACCGGCGGCTCAATGAATACACGGTAAAAAATCGATACCCACTCCCTCTCGTTACAGACATTGTCAGTCGACTGCGTAAAGCCAAGCTCTTCTCCAAAATGGACGTTCGCTGGGGGTACAACAATGTGCGAGTTAAAGAGGGCGATGAATGGAAGGGAGCATTTGCCACAAACTGAGGACTCTTTGAGCCCCTCGTTATGTTCTTTGGTCTGACAAACTCGCCGGCTACGTTCCAGGCCCTCATGAATTCCATATTTGCTGACCTCACTGCTGCTGGGAAGGTGGCTGTTTACCTGGATGACATCCTAGTTTTCACAGAAACTGTCGAGGAACATCGCATGGTAGTCAATGACGTTCTTGCACGCCTCAGCCAATACGACCTGTACCTGTGGCCAGAGAAATGTGAATTTGAACGGTCTTCCATTGAATACCTAGGTCTAGTGATCAGTGAAGGAGAAGTGCGAATGGACCCAGTCAAAATAGAGGCGGTCAGAAGCTGGCAGGCACCTACAACGCTACGTGATCTTCGAGGTTTCCTAGGATTTGCTAACTTCTATTGGAGATTCATCGAAGGTTTTGCAAAGAAAGCACGACCTTTGAATGACCTCACCCGCAAAGATACCAAATGGAACTGGGGATCCCTACAGCAGGAAGCTTTTGAATCATTAAGGGACGCCTTCACCTCCGCACCAATCCTCACACTATGGGATCCATCAAAACCAAGCCGGATTGAAGTGGATGCATCAGGCTTCGCCACTGGAGGTACTCTCTCGCAACTACAGGAGGATGGACTCTGGCACCCGGTCGCTTATCGTTCCTCCTCCATGGATCCAGCTGAGCGGAACTACGAAATCTACGACCAAGAAATGCTAGCCATTATCGAAGCACTGAAAGACTGGAGAAGCTTCTTGGAAGGAGTCCCAGAACCGTTTGATATCATGACTGATCACCAGAATCTGGAATACTGGAAAACAGCCCAAGACCTCAGCCGTCGACAAGCATGATGGTCACTATGGCTCTCCCGGTTTGACTTCTGTCTTAAGCACTGCCCTGGTAAAGCAAATACTCAAGCGGATGCACTTTCATGTATGGCGCAGCACCAAGTCACAGATGCAGAGGACAACAAGGAGCAAATCGTACTGAAACCAGAGCATTTCCTTAATGCAGCAACCATGGTCCTTCTTCACAACCCCCTCCTTGACCGCATTCGACAGATCAGTGAACGAGAGGCTGAAGTACTAAATGGTCTGAAAGGCATCAAGGCACCCCAGAGTCTTACAGGTGGTCTAGTCGAGTGGAGAGAGGAAAACAGCTTGGTTTACTACCGCAACAAAGTCTATGTACCACCAGATAGCGCACTACAGAAAACAATCCTGCAACAATGTCATGACGCCCCCACCGCAGGCCACCCCAGTATGCATGGCACACTAGAACTAGTCGGTAGACTCTACTGGTGGCCCGGAATGTGCTCGTTTGTAGACAAGTACGTTGATGGATGTGACCACTGCCAGCGCAAATGCCTGAACCCCCACCATCCCTCTCCTCTTCAACCTCTTCCCATACCGGAAGGACCCTGGCAGGACATTGGTGTGGATCTCATCGGGGAACTACCTATGACACAGGACGGCCACAATGCTATCATCACCTTCGTAGACCACTACACAAAGATGGTTCACTGTTTCCCCTGCACCACTGAGATAACAGCAGAAGGAGTAGCAGATTTCTTTTATAAAGAAATTTTCCGCTTACATGGCCTACCCCGTCAATTCATCTCCGACAGTGGACCCCAATTTGCAGCAGACGTTATGTGACAGCTACTGAAGCGACTTGGAATCGACTCCTCCCTGACCACAGCCTATCACCCCGAGACAAATGGACAGACGGAATGTGCTAACCAGGAAATCGAACGCTACATTCGCATGTATGTAAGCCGCCGACAGGATGACTGGGACCTCTTAATCCCCACTGCCGAGTTTGTCATGAACGCTCATATCCACTCCGCACACAGCCACTCCCCCTTCGAAACACTTTACGGTTATACCCCAGAGTTCACCATTCCAAACGGCATTGAGACAAAATACCCATCCATTGAACGCCGACTAGAACTGCTACAGCATGCACGGGAGGATGCAGAAGCAGCACTACGGATGAGCAAAGAGCGCATCAGAGAGGGAGCAAAGGGAAAAGTACAGGAATTCGAAGTAGGACAACTGGTTTGGTCATCCTTGAGCAAATTAAAGGTGTGGCAAAAGAACCAAAAACTGGGGAGCAAACGCCTAGGTCCATTCGAAGTTGCAGAGAAAACGGGTCCACTCACGTACCAGTTAAACCTACCCACCTGGATGAAGATCCACGACAACATCCATACCAACCGCCTGACCCCCTGGAAAGGAAATGACGTTAACGGAGTCAAACCACCACTGTCGCGACATGCTATACAGGATACAGTACTTATCTTATTTTTCCTACATCCCCTCCTTCCTTCACCATTGTTACTGCTTGGATACATCTACATCGTTCAGCATCCTTCTATCACATTCCAAACGCTTCCATCAACTTCCCATGCTGTCGCTTACTCATCCGAACCCTTGTATATATAGTACAGTAGCTGACACCTAGTTCCCCATCTTGACCTCTTGGTCTTTGGAACTAGGTTAGTAACTGTATCATCGTTTACACTCAATATACTTACTTGGTCTTTGGAACTAGTTTTCCTTGTGCGACCCTAGTGATTGGCCCCTGCGCTATCACTGCCATCTTGATCATTTTATCTTTCAGCCTTCGTGTGTGGTGCTAGCCCCACCCCTCACTTTGGTTTGTGCTTGAGCCTGTGCTTCCTCTGTGCTTTCTCCCTTCATCACCACAACCACCACCAGAACCCGAAATCGTGGAGGGAGAGGAGTTCTATGATGTAGACATGGTCCTGGACAGCCGGGTCTTTGGACGGTGGAAAAAGCTGCAATTCCTGGTAAAGTGGAAAGGGTATGACGAGGGACACAACAGTTGGGAGCACGAAGAAAACTTAGTGGGCACAAGTGACGATGCAATTGCGGATTTTTATACAAGACACCCAAATGCACCACAAAAAATTTCAGCAGCCATCTTCCACTCCTTGCCCTGGCAACCCTACGAAAACTTTACAGAAATAGTCGCTGGGACATTGACTGTAGAAGGGGGGTAATGTTGTGACATGCTACACAGTATACGGTACCTACTTTATTTCCCCTACATCCCCTTGCTTCTTTATCCTTGTTACGGTTTGGATCTGTCCACACTCTGCCATATCTTTCTACATCATTCCATATCCTTCTATCAACTTCCCGCACTGTCGCTTACTCATCGAGACTCTTGTATATATAGTACTGTAGCTGATATCTAGTTCCCCATCTTGACCTCTTGGTCTTTGGAACTAGGTTAGTACTTGTATCTTCGTTTACACTCAATATACTCACTTGGTCTTTGGAACTAGTTTTCCTTGTGCAACCCTAGTGATTGGCCCTGTGCTATCACTGTTGTCTTGATCATTATATCTTTCAGCCTTCATGTGTGGTGCTAGCCCCACCCCTCACTTCGGCTTGTGCTTTGAGCCTGTGCCTTCTCCGTGCTTTCTCCCTTTGTCACCACACTCATGGTTATGGCACAAGATACTTCTCATGACTTCATATCCCATACATATATAAGACCTAGTATTTTGTAGTTATATTTCTTAGCTCTATTCTCATCTATTCTCCTCAGTAGCTAGACTAGTATTAGGTTGTTTTATCCATCCTCATCATTTTTTTGTCCTCTTGCTCATCAACTATTGTGTGACGCCTGGTTGTCTCTTGTGAGAGCTAGCGAGTTGCTGACATCAGATGCATTGTATGGTTTGATCCCAAACCAGAAGAAAGTAAAAGTTGTTAAGTTAAATATTGAGATTGGATGCCTTGTATGAACATCCAGAGGCATATTCATAACAAACAAACAATAGTTGCATGTCAATCATACCTTTACTTGTCAGTGCATGACTCATAGAATAAGTGCTCATGTGTTATGATTGTGCACATAGAGATCATCAAATTAGAATTGTGAGGTTAATCATGGAAGGTTGAATACACAAAGGACAATACTTTGTGAAAGGAAATGATCCAAAAGGTAGTTGGACCTTGACTCCACTATTAATGGAGTCCTCAACATGTCACGTGTCCAAAAGAGAAGAAGTACTCATCTGATAAAAATGAGGAAAGATAATGAAAGACTACTTTGCATCAGAACTCCTTTGCAAAGGAAATACATAGTGGTGAAGAGATGTAAGTAATATATCTGAGGTATGGAAACAAGTGCAAAGCTTTGTAAGGACTGAGCTTTGCACAGATATAACAACATGACATTATGATAAGATAGACTCAAGCACTAATCTAATTTCAACAAAAAGGTTGCATGAAAAGAAAAGTTGGCTGGAAGGTGGAGATGTGGTAGTAGTAGTAGTAGTAGTACAATTACGGAGGAGTTCCTTGAGGAAAATTCTTGTGAGAAAAGTTACTGGTTGTAAGGACAGTTAATGGCGATCAGTCCCCCCTTACCATTACCGGTGAGATTCGGAAGGTTCAGTGGGGGGTTAGTAGTGATTGCGCAAGTACTTGCCTACTCGGAAGTACTGAATTGATTGAATCAAGGTATGTAGAGTTCTCGCTCTTGAACGCCGTCATGTCTTTTTGCCGCATGGTTACATGACTGTAACTTCGCATATCCCCCTCCCCTCCCTCAAGGGACCCTCTCTCTCTCGGCTAAACCAACCCCCAAACTATATCACATGATTTCACCCAGTACGATTATTCAATTCAATCCAATCAATTGTTTTTTTTGCTCTAGTGTCCTTTCTTTATCGTCACCGTGTGGTTACAAGGAGGTAGTATCTGGTAGTATGCATACGGTTGAGTTATCAGTTCCATATGCTGCATTTCTTTTAGTCTCTTTTAGCTTCGTTTAGCTTCGTTTAGTCGGGATTTTCCTTCAGTGATTATTGAGTTTGTTGAATTGTTTTGGATATATAGCAGTTTTTGGTAAATCTATATCTAATACACGATTCGAAAGGTACTCTTTTTCTCTCGAATACAGTCGAATACAGTCAAATACAGAAGGAAAATCCTGATTGGGGCACGAGTCATTATAATTTCCCCTCGCGTGTAAGGGTACATCACGCACATCACGCACCACGGTTTGTGAGGTCTGGTGGTTAAACCCGACTTGCTTTGTTTTATTTTTTTATTAAGAACGCCGAGGGGCAAGGAGTGTGCTGCCGTGCGAAGCGGAAAGATTGGGCTGGAAAAGAAAGAGAAAGAAGATCTAGAGAAGGAAGAGAAGGAAAGATGAGAAGGAACGAAGAGAAGGAAAGGAGAGACGGAAGAAGAGAAAGAAGGAAGAGAAAGAAAAGCCCGCGAATACGAATGCTATGCAGCCCATTATGCCCATTTTAATCGATAACGGGTTCATTCATAAAATAAAAAGATCGTTATACTGGTCAGGAAGTGAAGACTGATCTAGTTGAGAGGAGTCATTCGCAGAGATTGCTAAATGTTAGGATAATCATTTGAGGAAGAATTTCGAGGGGTTGAAAAAAAAGAAAAAGAAAAAAAATGCGAGCGTTATGCGGGTGGGGCGTCTGAACTCTTATCGTCGTATTCCACGCGATTACGAAGCTCCGTGGTTGCCCTGATTGTCGTGAGCTGTTTTATCGCTATCAATGAAAAGAGGCTATTCGAGGGGGTTTCGTATTTTTTTTTTTTTTTAACTTCCGCTCGCCTATCAGTTTTTTTAGGATCATATAAGCGTGGTTTCTTTTGACAAGATAGCGTTTCCTTACTTACGAGCGGGTCTCTGTAATCCTTCACCCCCCCAAAAAAAGTCGGCCATACACAACACACACACATACATACACATTCCAAGCAGGACTTGAAACGTATTCTTCACTGTAAACGACTCTTTGGACGACCAGTTTTTGAGCGACGATGAGGGGCGGGTTCATTTTAATACTCGTGGCTTTTTCGGTGCTAGAAGTCTATACGGCTGTTATACCTGATACAAGAAAAGGATGTCGGTAAGCCGTGTGTTTCTAATTTGTATCCGTTAATCCGTGGAACAACTGTTTTTTTCGGGGGATTTTTTTTAGGTCGTTGAATGAACGACAAATTGATGAAGCTAAGATGATGTTGGAAGTGCGGAGTTTGAAAGACAAGTGGGCTGGGTTGAAGGCCAACGTAAAGTCGAAGTTTACGAAATCGAAAAAAAGTAGGCCCATACCGAAGGGAAATGGAAGCGAGCACATTTTAGGCGCGCAGACGCCCACACTTACTCGGGTCTCGTCGTTTACAGGAAATGTCACTGCTCCTGTGGCACCAAAAGGACTGAAAGCTAGCTCTGCCTCCCACCACCCACCTACCGTGAACCGTCCTCCGCAAAGAGGCTCGACAGGAGACGCTGCGCTAACGAATACTGTGTCCTCTGGTGGAGTGCCTTCTGAGGACGACCAGAAACCCCTTTCCCAGGACAAACTTGATCGTCATCCTCATCGGCATAGTCGCAGTCATCCCAGTTATGGTCATAGTCGTCACGGAAGTAACGGCAGTAACGGCAGTAGACGGAATCGTAACAGTATCAATTCTGTCTTGAATCCAGTAACCCCTTGGAGTGACATACCTGGAGGGGCTAAGCCGGTCACGTCCAGTGGCGGTGGCGGCGATCGTACAAATCGTTGGATGACAATGCATCCACTTAGACTTCCAGATGACGGACGACCAGGACAATCGTCAAGCGTTACTACTGCCAATGAGATGGCCATGGTTGGTCTTCCATCAACGGGCGCTACTGGCGGTATGGGTGGTCCACCGGGCACGGCACTGTGGATGCGTTAAACAGGCCTATGTAGAATATTTCCTTACTTACGTAATCACATGTGCTTTATACCCTTTTCTCCCCTTAGTACCTGTCTCTTTCATAAACTTTTACCTCAAATCCCTTTGAAAATGTGTGCAAACAGCTTTCATTTTCAGATTGACCAACTTGACTCCGATGATCCTACGGTATATTGTTCTCCTCTTCTTCAAGTTACCCATTTCTTATGGGAAGGACACTTTCTGATTTTGCTTGCGCTTAGTTCCAGGATTTTCTCCAAGGGACCAGTCAAGACCTTGACATCAATCAAGAGTCTACCCATGTCGACGACGACGACGACAATGTTGATAATGAAGTTCAGTTTAATGAGCCTTTATCTACAATAAACCCTGCTCCTGCCAAAAATCATAATCAACACAACCCTCATAATCCGGATTTGAATAAAGACGAAAACTTTCCAATATGGGAGAAGCAAACGATTGCTGAAATGAACCGGTTTCGACAAACCATTACTTCTATGAGAGAACAACTCAACATGCAGGAAGCTGGGTTGTCGTCAATGGAAGAAGACTATCGGGAAAGAAAAGAGCGATATCACGCGTTTTTGAATCGGGAAGATAATGATTTGAGTGGAATTGGAAGTACTGGCAGGAGGAAGAATGGTGTTGTTGATTATGATAACGACAAGTTTGTTTGGGACGCGTCGTTGAAGGATAATATGACCAAGGTTTTTGGTATAAAGGCATTTAGGCTATGTCAGCGAGGGTATGTGGCTTCTTTGTTTCTTCTTTTGACCTTGACCGAACAACGGCTAGGGTTTGTAATGCGAATATGGATGGAAGAGATATCGTAGTAGTCATGCCAACTGGTACGGTGATTCTTTTACTTATTGATTTTCTTTACTGCATAAACCTCATTTTGTTTACCACCCCCTGCTTCTTCGTTCCTTCGGTTTAGGTGGCGGGAAATCCCTGACTTACCAACTTCCTGCTATCATGACTACCGGCGTCACTCTCGTGTTATCTCCCTTGATATCTCTCATCACCGACCAAATTATGCATCTGAGAAATGCTGGAGGTAAGTCGTGATTGACCTGTGCTTACCTTACTTGGAAACGGTCGCTAAAAAATAACGTATAACGGGACAATTGTAGTGGAAGCAGTCAAAATCACCGGATCTACTCCAAAATCAGATCAAGATAATATCAATGCGAGATTAGGAAGTATGGCTGCTGGGGCTGCTGCTGCTGGACGAGATTCAAATGAGAAAGAAATAAAGTTGGTGTATTGTACTGTGATTTGTTTTCTTTCTCTTTCACACACACACACACTCTCTCTCTCATTCTCTCTCCCTCTCTCTCTCTCGTGATGCCTTACTTATACTCATACTTCTCTTCTCCTTTATCTCCCATCATACCATCGTAAACGAATAGCCAGAAAAAATCGCAAAAAGCAAGCGCTTCGTAGCGCTTTTACAACGATTGGCTGATGCGATGAAATTAGGTGTGTGTGTGTGTGTTTGTGTGTTTGTGGGGGAAGGGTACTTTGTGTTTAACCCCCTCCCTGCTGACTAACGCGTCTTATTATCGGGGCTCTGTCTGTTTAGCTCGAATCGTAATCGACGAAGCTCATTGCGTATCGCAGTTGGGACATGATTTTCGGTAAGTGCATGCGCATATGCGTATATTATACTCACTTCCTCTATAACTTACAACCCATATTTTCCAATTTTCCCCCTCCCCATTCTGGATCTGCTTGGATCTTCTTTGATCTTCTTGGATTTGTTTTGATCTGCTTTGATCTACTTGGATTTGCTGCTGAAACACCACGCGCGCGTGTCTATATATATATATATGTGTGTGTTTTTTTATTTTCATTTTATGTTTTTATTATAGACCAGACTATCAAAAACTCCATATCCTTCGACAACTTTTTCCAAATGTTCCGATCATGGCTTTAAGCGCGACATGTCCACCGCTTGTTTTAAAGGATTTGTTGAAAGTGTTGAGGTTGGGGGAGATTGTACCAGCGGATAGTAAGTAGTTTTAGTTTATTCTTTTTTTCTTTTGTGTGTGTGGGGTTACCTTGATTTTTTTGTGGGGTTACCTTGATCGTATTGTGCTTGTTTTCTTTCATATTGTGCTTATTCTCTTTTATATCTGCTCATTTTTCTTTATTTTCCTCTATCATAGATGTTCCCAAATCCAAGAACAACCCACCCAACACTGTATATTTTACATCTCCTCTGTACCGCCCGAATTTGTGTTATCAAGTCCTTCCGAAAGCTGCTGAGGGGAATAAAGTATATGAAGAAATTACAGCGTGGATTTTGGAGAAACATCGTGAGGATAGTGGGATTGTGTATTGTTTAAGTAAAAAGGTGAGATTGTTTTTCGCGACGGTCGTCTACCTATTTTTCTGGATCAAATTTAATTCTTCCTTCCTTCCTTAAAATCTTCAGGACACTGAAAAAGTCGCTACCGAACTTACTAAACGAGGTGGAATTCGTACTGGGGTATATCATTCTGAACGAAGCGATAGTGAGAAGGAGAAATTACATTGGAATTGGCAAAAAGGTGTAGTGAAGGTGGTTTGTGCGACTATTGGTAAGAAAAGTTTTTATTTATTTATTTTTTCCTGTTACTTTGGTTTTGGTTTTTTCCTGTTTCTTTGCTCTTTGGTTTTCTCCTGTTACTTTGCTTCTTGTTTTTTTCTTGTTACTTTGCTCTTTGGGGCCCCTGGTTGTTGGTTAGACTGGGTAAACTAAACGTTAGAGTTTTGTTTGTTTGTTTGTAGCTTTTGGATTGGGTATTGATAAAGGTGATGTGAGGTTTGTAATACATCATTCGCTTTCGGTGAGTTTTTTTTTTGGCCTTTTTCTTTGGATTCGGGGGGTTCAAAGAAATTCAAAAATTCTTCTTATTCTTCATCTGATCCTCTTTTTTTCCTTTCTGTTTTTTTTTTTTTTGGTTATATAGAAATCTCTGGATGGGTATTATCAAGAATCCGGACGAGCTGGACGAGATGGGAAAGATTCCGATTGTGTCATATATTATCGTCCTCAAGACGCTTCGACGCTTAGTTCAATGGCTATGGCGGATAAAGATGGGAATACGAAATGTAAGTTATTGTGTTCTTGGGTCTCTCGGGGTCAATTGCAATTACAATTAAGGGTAAGAATAATATTGACAAATCCCCCCTCGGTTCCATAGTATACGCTATGCTTTTGTTTGTTCAAGATTTGAAACAGTGTAGGAAGATCCAATTCGCAAAGTAAAAACCGCATTTTATTTGAAAAAAATCTTTTTCTTTTTTTGACACAAATTCTTTTAGTTACTTTTCTCATACATCTAACCTCTCGTTGACTTCGTGGTCTACATCCTCCGTCTCAGCACATACTCCTTGTGGGCATTGTGATAATTGTACCCGACCCGCTGATTCGTTCGAAGTTAAGGATGTCACAGTCGAGGCATGGCAGTTGTTGAAAATCATACAGGAGGTGGTTAGGGGTGGGGGTAATGCGACGTTGGCGAAGACTGCAGAATTGGCGCGAAGTACAGGCAAGGTTGCTTATACAGGAACTGGAGGAGCAGGAGCAGGAGGTGGTCATGGTAGAAAGAGAGGGAAGAAGAGCAGTGGTGGGGGGAAAGAGTCAGTTATAATGGATCTGGATGCTGTTTGTGGTGGAAAAGTCTTGTTGAAGAAGGAGGTGTGTACTATTCGTGTTCGACTCGGTTCTGAAGGGAAGATAACATTTTAGTGGCTTCTTTTGTAGGACATTGAGACACTTCTCATCGAACTCCTTCTCCAACGCTACCTCAAGGAGCAATACTACAGTACTGCCTATTCAACAGTGGTGTACATCCAACCGGGTGAACGGTCAGCTATGTTGACGCGCTTTTCAAACAAGGAGGCTTTGGCAACTTTATCTGAGAGCATGAGACTCTCGTGTTCTTTCAGAATCACAAAGAAAAATCCCAAGGGCAAGTCTGCAGAGACGAGTAGTAAGAAAGCCAAGGAGAAAACTGGTGCTACTGCTGCGGCTTCGACTTTGAATTTGGACGATGAACTGGAGGATTCAGACGTACCGGAGTTTTGTTCTGGCATCGATAATCATCACAATGACGACGATAACGAACACAGTATTCGCAAGTTCAACTCGACGACGACCGCGGCCGGGAAACAGAAGGCGACTTCTTCTATGTCGCTGCAGAAGAATATCCGGGCTCAACAAGCATCGAAGCCAACAATAATCAGCGATGACGAGGGTGATGTTGACGGTGCCTTTAAAGATACCGGTGGCAATCGTTTTATCGATGTGGGATTGAATCATGAGAGTTCTGATGTTGATGATTGGATGGATATAGTGACAACAAAACCACCACCGCGGAAACGTCGAAAGATAGAGCGGGGCGAGCTATCGCAAGAGATAGATGTGATCGAACTCTCATCGGACGAATCTTAAACACGGACAATTGAGTTGTATTGATATGGGGAGTCACAGTAAGAGTAATAGTACAAGCTGGCTAATTGTATACCTCGGCTACATGTTATGTTGTCTAGGTAGTACTACGATAGTGATGCTGGGATATTTAGCAAATGTAGTGATAGAAATACATATGTACCCATGGCTATGGAGGGATGCGAAGGAATAAATTATATGAGTTGTCCACATACCATTAGATAAATAACCTCCTCTGGAGTTTTGGAATTTAGATGCGAGGTAGTGAGCGAAATATGGTTCAGCCATCCCTGTGCGAGATTTCGTTGGCTTCTAGGTTTTGATCTTCAGCGCTGAACGCAGAGGGGCTTTTGGAATCAGACGATGCGCCATATCGATACGAGTTCCTTCTTCATTCATCCACCCTTCACCATACTCCGGGTATCCATCGAGGTCAGGAGGGTACTCTCCGCCTTGAGGAGGTGATCTGAACGCACCTCCATTAGTCCACAACTGATCCCTGATTGATCAATAATATCAGTCTTCGAAGAAAATCGGAAAACAAAGATAAGAGAGTGTGAATACATACCCTCTTCGGTTGAACCAACCTTTTCTTCGCTGACAGGGCCAAATGGGAGACGGGCATATGAGATCCTCATTCCATCGCACGGATCGCAGACGCAGAGGCTCCGCCGCTTGTCTGGGATTCGCCATGTCTAGTCTGGTCTGTACTGGGACATCCATGGTGCGTGATCTTGTCGGTTCCGGACGATGCCCTGAGGTATCACGGGAAGGACCGTCACGATTACCGTGACTCCCAGCAGTCGACACAGCGGGAACAAACTCCGACTGAAAAGGCACGGAAGATCGACGCGTTGCATCAACGAGGGCAGGGTTGTCACCATCAGAATGTCGTCTTCGAGGCTCCGGAAAGCTCGAAGGAATATTAGAAGGTACAGCGGAGGTAGATAGTGGATTTACGGGACTAATAGAAGATGACGTTTGAACAGTCGAGGGACTTGAAGCGAGTCTTTCGCGATTGGGTTCAATGTTTGCTGGTCCAATGTTAGAACTGGGGTAAGAAGGTGCCGTAGATTGGTTCGATCGACTCATAGAGCGGGAAAGAGAAGATGACTTCATGCCTAAGCTCATGCTGTCCTTCCTGACACGAGTCTGAACCTGCTGCGGAGGAGCAGGATTCGATGCAGGGAATGCCGACCGTGGTGGAGCCTGAGTATTGACCCGCTGAGAGTCTGTAGCAGGCTGGCCATAGATTCGAGGTGGAGAACTATTGGGACCACGAGAAGTGGTTGAGGATTTGCGTGTCCTGACGGGGGACCCATTACCCTCAGGAATTTCCGCGCGTCGAACTTGACCGATTCCAGTCGCAGGAGGCACAGCGTCCCGTAAGTTCCCGTGTGTAACATTCGTGGTTATCGTAGGGTTCCGAGTTCTTCCGGACTGTGAAATATTTAGAGGATCTGCTACGGGTGCAACAGTGGGATTATTAACTGATCGAGTTTCGGTGGGAGTGACACGAGGCATCGGATAAGCCTGGTTCGGGGATGTATCGGGAACTGTGCTAGCATTATTGCGCTCAGCGGTTTCTCCTGCAGGCGTGGTATGAACAATGACACGGTCACGATTTGTCAATGAGGACATGCTAGAATCAGAACCGTTCAACGTATTACTGGTCGAGCTAGACGATGACGACGACTGGGAATGCGAGCGACTGGAAGAGAGTGGTGGAGCGGGTGTTTGCACCTGCACTGGCACAGAGGGAGATAGCTGGGGCTCTGGCGAAGCAGAAAGGAATGTAGTATAAGCAGCAGGAGCGGTGGTTTGTTTGTCTGGATTTGATTGCACGGAAGTGAATGGATATGACTGGGACGGTGACTGCAAAACAGACGGAGAATGAGCAGTAGGGGAAGGGGTTCTTAAGATGGAGAGTTCAGAACTCTGAGATGAGCTTGATATGGACGGCTCCAAAGCAGGGACAGCAGCTATACCAGACATTTCCGCTGTAGAAGAAGGAGCCTGTTCAAACGTGGGTTGAACATTAATGGTAGCAGCCGAAGTTTGGGAATATGCAAAGTTGAGATCAGCATCTGGTCTTTGCTCAAGATGCTGGACACCATTGTAGAACATCAATGAGTCGCGGGGAGATCGCTGACCAGGACCGTTAGAACCAGAAGGTGATGCTAAACGAGGACGTCCTGGTGCTGTAGATTCTGGAAAGTAATATGAATAGCCAGCATTCAGCGCCGTATTCATTCTCGCTAGGTCATCAAACTCTGTCTCAGAATTGGGCAATGCATGAGCAGTGCTCGAGGCATTGGATAGCGTCCTGACCCGGCCTCTGCTGTGAGTTGTGTTCTGGGTCTGCGTAGCATCTTCCGACTGTTCAACCGGCCCATTCGATCCAAAAAACCCTCGCAATGCACTTTGCGCCTGACGTATCCCAGGCAAACTACTGGGAAATGATATGCCACCGTTATTTGAGTTAGATGAGTATGAATTACTTGGGTACAATTGAGGGGACTGAGCTCTACTCCGAGCCTGAGGCACTGGGGTAGTTGTTCTCAGCGAAGGGGTCGCACTGCGTCCTTGGTCCCTCGACAACCCTCTCTGATCTAACGGCAATGGACTGGGAGACTGTACCGTCATTGTACTATCTGTTGATAAGGCAGGTGAGAAAGCAGAAGGCGAGGGTGATGGAGAGTATTCAGAAAAGGCATCGGATGCTTCATAGATGTACATGTCAGTCGAAATTCCAGGATGAATATAATAATTATGGTCATGAAGCGTAGACGGTTGCGATTGCTGCTGAACGTCGCGGTGTCTTAGTGGTTCTTGGGATCGAGGGGCAGAAGATTGCGAAGCTGTACGGAGACCGAAATGAGGCATGGGATTTTGTTGGTACGTATGCGATGGAGGTTGCGGGGGTGGATTAGATGATGGATAATTATTATTCGGCGCTTGCCAGTTTCTCAAAGGTTGCTGCTGATTTCTCGCAGCCGGAGGTCCGCCAAGTCTTTGAGAAATGTCCGACTGACTTGGACGATATCCAACATCAAATGAGTCGAAGTGAGCTGACACTGCAGAGAACGGATTTGTGTTAAACGATGAGAGTGTAGGTCCTTTGAAAATTCGAACACCTGAAAAACCTTTAGAAGGTCCTTGCATACCGAAGCTCTGAGAAAAGGACGGCAATCAAAGTTAGTCAACTACTGTGGACGACTACGTCTGGAACGAACTGACCTTGACACCAGGAGCAGCCTGGCCATTTCTTGTGGAGAACATTGTTCGATTCTTTAGAATCGTTGGTAAGATTCAACCGAAGTCAAATTTAGGCAAAGAGATGAAAACGTCGTCCGATATTCCCAAGCTTCCAGAAGAAAATCCGAAGCAAGCTGAAAGTAGGGCTCAAGAGTTGAATAAATACACCGTTGTGGAAGAAGATCATTGATCACGTTCAAATCCACACGTTCATTTCTGCAGGTTCTGCAGCGACAGTTAGCGGCCTGCCTACTTTACAGCTGGTCGGACTCGGGCACGAGGCAGAAGAACTATTGAAAGCTTACCTTGGATATCAATCGATCAAGTTCAGAGTTGGTATGGCCGGGGGAGCATGAAACATGTACAAGCAATTGATACAATGTGTATGGCTGCCATGGCATGCCTTATGTCAGGAGCAGTGGAACGTCCCGTTCGTGCACGGCACTGTGCGAGAGTAATTGATCATAAAATGAAATCCGGTCGGAGAATTAACAAGCCTACGCGTTTCTGACACGAGGAAAAATTGAGAATATTTTGAGAATATAGGAGTAAAGCATCTTGGATTTGTGTCAATCATAGAAGACTCGGACTGAAATGACCACCGACCGTAACAGAATTGGAAGCAACCGAAGGAGGCCGAATCCATATGAACTTGAGAAGTCACTACTTATCGGCACCCTCATTTACTGGGCGAAAGATCTAAGGCCAATGATTGGCATGAGTCGCAAATCCTCCATGCATATCGGTTATTGAATAGAAGGTAAGATTCACAATTACACTTACCTGTTTGCTCAGTGCAAGAGATTGTCCTTTACTTCCTGCGTAGTACTGCCAATCGGAGCTAAACACTGAATCTTCGGTCTACTGGAATCAAGATGATTCGTACCTTGCAAATTGAGTTATAATTGAGAGGTGCAATTTTTGCTTTCATGTCAACGAGATGCCTGGAAGATGCTGAGGAGGTACATGTTAGCTTTGGCGTAAGCTCCCTCCCTTTGCAAAGCGTAGACGATGCATATGTGGCTTGATTGAAACTTATTATAACGTGGAGTCATTGTAGCCCGACTACTGCATTTTTCCGTTAGCGATCGCAGTGCGATGTGCATTACGGTTGAAGATACCGGTCGTTGACAGTTTCAGTCCAGTGTGGTATGAATGGTACAAAGAGGAACGACCAGGAATGCTCACATGTCAAAGCGAATTAAACTCCATAGACGCCTGGACCCACCGCAATTCCAACAGGTTGAAACCACGAGCACAACGGCGAAGGTGGCTTGTAAATTACCTCAGGTTCGAACTCACTCATCACCGTTTAATGACGGAAAATGAACACTGACACATGTATCTGAAGTTTTTGGATTTGAAAGAAGTATAACAAGGGTATGCCAGTGGAGCACTCATTACAAGTACTCCTCCTGGTTAAACAACGATTCTAGAAAGGCGCAATTTGGTGATTACATGGATTTTCTGACATATTTTCTCCGGCTTCAACCAAAACCTACAGAGAAATTATCATAATTAACACTTTGATTTTCGAGATAGAAAAACTTGAGTAACAGACCAGACAAACTCACCTGAAAGACTACCAACATATAGAATGAACAAATAAATAGGTTTTGAGACGTCAAGACCGCTTATTCTTCACGCCCATGATGGGGAATGATAATGCGGTTGATGCATTTCTCGCAGAAGCCGCGCGCAACCTCGCCTTCGGAGGATCTATAACCAGCAAAAACTAAGAACTAGGAAACAATCGACGCAGGTGGTAAGACATACACAGGCAAAGGGCTAGCGACTGTTGACTGTGCGAGGCCTAGGACGACAACGCAAACCACAACAGATTTGAAGAGACGGGTCCAACGAGCCATGTCCGAATACTACTTGAAATTTTTCGAGTGAGTATAGGTGGAAAGTGCGAGACGAAGGAGGGTGAAGCTCGTTCTGAGTATTCTGTGGGGACAATCTAGTATTTATACGCAGCGGATCCAGGGGACGAGGTCGGACAACAAAGGGACTATAGTGTAGCCATCTTCCAAGTCTGTTATGGTGGTCGGATCTGGTCGGATGGTTCCAGGAGGACCCTTCGCATCATTGGAACTCCCGAAGCTTCCGATGGGGTGTTGAGAAAGGTTGAGAACAACTAAAACAACTTGCATTGAACAGCCATGGGTGATTTGCATTACCATAATATCATCAATAATTGTTGAAATATTGGAGCTGAAATAAACGAAAAGTTGAAACGCCCGCCGGGGCGAAATTAGTTGAGCGAAGATTTTCCAGCCGATGGAGAGTACCTGAGAGGACTCAGAGGTGTCATTACTCACAGTTATTAACGCGCCACCATCAAGGAATTCTACATAGTTTCGGATCCAGGATGAAATGGGATGAAATTCGTGTCTTCAGGAGTTCTTGAAGTGAGTCAAATTTTGGTAGTTCGGTGTAACAGTACTACGCTAAGTGGCGCTTGTAACAGGACGGCTATGCTGGACATGTAGTGGCCGGCAATTGATGATCAAAATATAGCGAAATACAGCTTCGAGTCTGAAACATTTAACTGCAGCCAGACTGCAGGCCCTCTCTGCTATTCAGAGACGTTATGACATTCTCCATCCCACTGCGCTCTATTAAATGTAGAATATATCCTGCGTATTGCTCCAATACATGCCTTACTGCATCCACCTGTTGACTCTGTTCGTGGAGTTAAGTATTGACTGACATAGGATACCCATACATATTGATTTTACCGGTAGGAATGGATCCAAGGGCTTTATCCCCACCTTGACCACCTGTAGGCGAAACAGTTTTGTATAGTTTGCTGGCTCTCATCGTGTATTTGACTTGATTTGTTGGTTCAGTCCAAGGCGAAAAGACCGAAGGAGACAGTCCCTTTACAACTTGAGTGTGACCACTCCTCGGCAGTTAACGTACTCAAATATACAAGGCAGCTAGTCGATGTTGGAAAAACTGAATCGGGACACTATGTTATAGTCATGTTTTGCTAATGGAAGCCTAGCTCAAAATAAAAGGAGCTTGGCAGCCGTAGAAAGAGGTAGATAATACGATTTGCGAAGAGGTTCCGCGGTTTGCCATCGAGCATCAAGTTTTGTGATCAAGCTGCTTTCTTGTACCTAACTGAGAATACATCTGCTCTTGACTGATCTTTTTTTCCATGTCATGGTTCATATCGACAAAGATCCTACCAAGAAACCGCAAGTAACGCTGTTGGACGGGCGTAGACATCGTCTCATCGAGAACACATGAAGAGGGAATATTAAGTCTCGGTGTTTTCTTTGATCATGGTATCGTTATTTCAATTGCAGCATTTCGATCGCTCAAATATTGTCATGCCCAAATTGAGTGGCTGAACTGTAGTAGCATCGCTCAGTGGCCACTCAATTAAGGCTCCTTCTACACGATGTCAAACGGTAAAATATGCACCCTAAGTATAATATATACATTGTGAACTTGAGGTTATTCCTTCACCCTCGCCTCTTCATGTGTCGTATTTTTCCCCCCCTTTCTTGCTTTTCAAAGATTGGAAATCTTCCAAACGTCTAGCATGGTGACATTTCTAGGTTCTGAAGACCTAATGTGACAACTTTTCGCAGTCAATGGAAAATAATCGGACCGGCACTAATTGCGGCATTTACCTCGATAGAATTGAGGCGTGAAGCAGAAGGAGACAAATATGTTCCCTCATAAAATCTGCTCAGTATCATGAGCTAATACGTTTTCCCCCTCATCTAGTGGCAGTCTTCGTAAGGCTTGATGCCTCGATGTTCCTGCGTTCTCTGTGGAATGTACCTCAGTCGGAGACGCTGCCTACCAACATGCCTCGCTGAAATTCATACGATCCGCACAAAGAGGTATTTCCACGATCTTTACCACGTTGTGCTCATCCTCTTCCCTGCCTCTATCGTTGGTGAGGTTGCTAGACCAATAAATGAGCTTCTCAAACAACCTCAACGAATAGTCACACATCCTCTGACACGGATTCATGACCAGCGGACCGCTTTCACTGTATCGATGGACAATTGGACTACCTGAAGACCAGTGCAAAGGTCCTCGAAGGTTTGACGTTGCTTGTCGTGCCCTAATAGCTGAAGGAAGGGGAGCTGACCTGTCATGTTGACTCCACTGCTGTCAGCTGGGTTATATCCTGACAAATGAGTTTCAACACTCGACTTTCATGCCTGGTGCAACGCTCGTTTTCTGCAGCTTACGCTGAACCTTGGATCATCGACGTCGCGTTGACATGGCGTACAACTCTTGAAATAGCAGGTGGCGTTTCCAAAGGTCAAAAAGCGCTAAAACTCAAATGAAGGAATATGATAGAGCAGTCTCAGTGAAGCCTTATGCAGCTGTTCTTTCTCCTCAGTCCGATCCGATGTTGATGATAAATCAATAGTTCGTCGTACTTGTAGCAGGCAAAAATCAACGTGCTGAATAAGCGTCTTCCCTCTTTGTCTTGACTTTCACGTTAAGCTCGTATGCCATTTGGAGAAATTGTTTGCGGTGCCCCTGGCTCTGGCAAATCTACCTACTGTCACGGCAAACATCAATTATTCACCGCTCTCCAGCGACCAATATACATCGTTAACCTTGATCCGGCGAACGATAATATACCGTATCCATGTTCTATTGACATATCCGAGCTTATAACACTGCAAGAAGTCATGGACGAACATGGTCTGGGGCCCAACGGAGGAATGTTGTATTGTATGGAGTATCTGGAAAAGAATTTCGATTGGTTGGAGGGAAGGCTGGCTGAACTGGGCAAAGAAGATAGCGAACTTGGGGATGTGTATGTTTTGTTTGACCTTCCTGGCCAAGTTGAATTAAGTACCAATCATGAGAGCGTGAAACGGATTGTAGATATGTTACGGTCGAAATGTGAATTCCGGGTGCGTGTCTCCAATATATTATTTCTTTTCGTTTTGAGCTAATGTACTCCGTCAGCCCAGCTAGCGGCGGTACACCTCTGCGACGCTCACTACGTTACTGATGCTGCAAAATATATATCGGTTCTGTTGCTTTCTCTACGGACGATGCTTCAGTTGGAGCTACCACATATCAACGTACTTTCAAAGATTGATTTGCTTGGAAATTATGGGGACCTAGGTCAGTTCAATTCCTTCATTCTGCTCAATTCAGTCATTCAATATCCTTACCTTCTTTCGTCTTCCTTGAGATTTCAACCTCGACTTCTACACCGAAGTGCAAGATCTTTCGTATCTCGAAAACTCGCTGTCGACATCTCTTTCGCCGCGATTTCAAGCCTTGAACATGGCAATAATTTCCTTAATTGAGGATTATAGTCTTGTCGGATTCGAGACGCTTGCTGTTGAGGTAAGGAGTGTTTCTCGTTTCAGAAGTCTGTCTTGTTGGGATCCGCTATGTTAAGTCGCGTTCACAATGTATTCCCGTTCACCCTCCGGGTTTCTTTTACCTGCCATTACTATGTCCGGCTCTTTCGATTGAGTACTCAGTCTTATTTCTCACTCTATCCTCTTCGCATCCACATAATTCATTTGTCCTTTCTCGAATAGGATAAATCTTCGATGCTCCACTTGACGCACGCTATCGACCGCGCGACAGGATACGTTTTCATTCCTCGGCCTTCCAACTCCTCTCCCTCAGCCAATTCTAACTCAAATACCAACCCCAAAGCCGCTTCAAACCCATCGAAAAATCCTCAACCCGAAGGAACGATCGATGAATCACACAAGCCACTTTCTGCACAGCCGAACGAGTATGGCCTGTTCTCGAGTGCGGTTGGACCGTTGAAGAATGCGCTAGGGAACCTGGCTAGCGGTGGTGGGAGTACAGGGACCAGGTTCGCTGGTGTGAAGGATGTATATGATGTGAGAGATGTACAAGTAAGTGATTCTGGCTTTCGATCTCTTTGAGGATGCACGGCGTATTACATCTTTCGCTCTTCTTCACATTCATTCATCGCTCTTTTTGTGCCCCTCATCTCTTTTTTTTGTATCTCTACTGACTCTTTGTCGACCCTTTCGCAGGAGCGCTGGCTTGATGCGAAAGACGCTTGGGATGCTTATGAGAAGCGGGAGTGGAGAAAAGAGGGAGAGATGTTAAGGGATGAAGTCGCTCGAATGAAAGTGACACCAACCGAGGGCCAGACTTCGATAGGAGGAAGTGCGGGTTGAGTACTTTTGACGGAGATCGGGTTATACGGTAGAGTTGGTAGAGTAGATGTAAAGTTGCCTTCCGTGGCAGGGCTAGTATCAACATTATCCGCAGACTAGCGTTTAGTTTCATTTTGGATTGACTTTTCTTGCTTTAGGAAGAAAAAAAAAAAGAGACGATCTCGAGGCCAAAACAATTTGGTACACTGAAAATTCACGCTGGAAGCAGGATTTGAACCTACGCACTCAGAGAGTAATAGATATTTGACCATTCGATCACGAACATTATTCAAATCTATCGCCTTAACGACTCGGCCATTCCAGCACAGTAAAACAGTTTTCTTCTGTGAATGACAACTCCCGCGTCAGGATATAGTCCAGGAATAGCAAACGCAGAGTACACTTCCTCCTACCGCTCATAATCAGAATGCTTAACGGCTGCAAAATCAAGTGGACTAGAGGAATGAGAAGGCGTTCAAACCAACCGAAAACCGAAGTCTTTCCTGGCATGCTTTCCATAACGCGAACCAGCCCAACCGGCGGCGGCGGCGGCAGTGGCGCATCACGTTAATAACGAGCATCAGTCATTGCCCAAGATCCCTCTCATACACTCTGTATCAAGCGATGGATGAAGACTTCCGTCAGCTAAAAACTGGCGAAATCGGGTGAAATTAGGCGAGATATTCTCTCTAGTAGCTCTTTGTATCTCACTTGACTTGACTTTTCTCTTCTCTTCGTCTCTCTTGCCGCAATACGGCTCTTTAATGCTCCTATAATGCAGGTCAGATGTTGGAAAGGACGATATCTGAGCCCCGCAAGTGACAAACGTTCCAAGCCTTTTCTTCTTAGAGCTTGAAGGGCTTCCTAAGAGGAAGGAATCTTGGACTATGCCATACATTCAATGTTGGCACCTTGGAATGATTTTGAGATTCTATGGAGTGACTCTGTGAATCTACGGATTAGCAATCTCGCCCACGTCAAGAATTCGTCGATGTTTTGCCTAATCCCTCAGTGCCCTAGTTGCCTCAGCACCTACACGTCAAAGCAAGTAGACCAGAGCCATAATGTATAAGTACCCCGAGGAAGAAACCAGGGAAAAAGCAGTTCCAGAGGTTTTCTTTGGATCTTTCTTCCTATAAAAACCTCTAACAAAGGGATTTTCAACTTGGTCACCAGCAATGACTATGAAATTGCTCTTCCTCGCTCTCACAGCGACCATGATGTCGATGGTTACTACAGGGAATGCTCTGACCTGTTCTATAACTTGTCCTTCCGCTATCTCTCTTACTGGCTCTTTGCCTGGCGTATCCACATTGCCTATTCCCATACTTTCTGGTTCGGGTTTGGTGAACGGCCAACTCCAATGCAAGTGAGTACACCTCAGTTCAATCAAATCACACATCGATCCATTCCTCGTTTGATAGAGTACTCACCACCATTTTAAAGTTATACAGCTACTCTTCCTGAAATTGGACCCCAGATTGGAGTTACTTGTTACTATGACGCTGTAAGTATTTCAGGTTTATCAAGTCAAGCTACTGTGCTGTGTATTTTCCACCTATTCCTCTATTTCTTTTTTCTTTTTCTTGCTGTACTAACAAGCACTTGTGTTTGTGACATAAAGTCTGGCGGAATCAGTTTCGGTTTGCCAATTACTACCGGACTTCCTTTTAATGGAAGCGCTAGTGCAGAATGTCCCGACATAGTATTGCCGACGTCCTGTTCTACTGGTCTCCCTACTGGTCTCCCTACCGGTCTTCCTACTGGTCTTCCTACTGGTCTCCCTACCGGTCTTCCTACTGGTCTCCCTACTGGTCTTCCTACTGGTCTCCCTACCGGTCTTCCTACTGGTCTCCCTACCGGTCTTCCTACTGGTCTCCCTACCGGTCTTCCTACTGGTCTCCCTACCGGTCTTCCTACTGGTCTCCCTACCGGTCTTCCTACTGGTCTCCCTACCGGTCTTCCTACTGGTCTCCCTACCGGTCTCCCTACTGGTCTCCCTACCGGTCTTCCTACTGGTCTCCCTACCGGTCTCCCTATTGGAATGTAAGTCTCTTTCCCAGACTGATGTCAAAACTTTGCAACTGACATGCTTTTGTTTCGATTTTGCAAACAGTTAGTCTCTAAGGAAAGGCCGTTGCGTTATTTGAAGCCCAACGCTATGGTTGTTGATTGTTGATACTAAGTATATCTTGATTCTCGACTCGGAGGGTTAAAAAAACAAGAGGAAAACAGAAAACAGAAAACCAAAGTAAAACCTCGAGTGTTGGCAGTCGGGATTCTTTCATTGTGATAATACTTATGTGCTTGATATATGTGCTTGTGAAGTTTGAATTGTCTTGTATGTGATGTTCTTTGTTCGTACTGATGCACATTTCACCCGCCGTTAATGAGCTTTTGAGCTTTGTGCACATAAAGCGATCAGCACCCCCCTTCGTTCCAATTGGCAAGGTCGATTACTGCCAACTACAAACTGTTCGGATCTATGAGCGGGAACTCGTAAACTCCAGAAGGCTTCGTTGACTTCTTGGGTCCAAACAATGATCAACTAGAAACATAGAAGCCTGGTTTCTTGGTCTCTCTACCTCTAGCATTCTCTATTTCAGGGCCTTTTTTTATTGGTCGGCTGGCACCATGACCATGAAGCTGCTCTTCCTCAATCTTGTTGTCTGTACCAACGCAAACATCAAGTTATGCTCTGCGACAGACTCGCAGCAACTAACCACTATCTGTGCCATCTGTGAACATGCCTTCGTTTTCGATGGCCTCAATGCCACAATATCTTCAATAGTGAAAGTAGGAAATGATGCTGTCCAGTGCGAGTAAGCCCTGGTTCATTCACTATCATCTTTTGTGACCCAGCTGACGATATCGGTGCTCTACTCTAACTGTAATTTCACTCAGTTATGCTACGTCTTTTGTGGATTTACTCTACGCCTACGAAGTAAATACTTTGTTTCTGTGTATTATATCTCGAGCACTGGCTGTACTGAACTTTTCAAGAACTCGAACGGGACGCTCATCGACTCCAGGACTGCTGGACCTGATAACAAGCATAACATGCCCTGACTTGTCAGGGCAAATCTATCCCACCTATCACCTGTTTGATCCCTAGTCACTCTAAAGTACAGGTGTGCCCCGTCGCGACCGGTAGTGTGACACTATAAGAAGCGAACTAGTAGGGACAAGAGGGGACCACTGGTCCCTAATCCCTACGTCTTATTCTCAATGTACACAAGTCTACCGCGACACATGTTCAGAGTGACAGTCCCACAAAGCTGATCGTAAGCCTTTACCCTTGTGCCTCGGACCTCTTGTGCCTGTAGTCAAAACTGATAGGTGATATTGGGGACCTGGCAGAGATAGATAAAGCTCCACAAGAGAAGAATTAAAATGCTATTCTCTTCAAACTTTACTCTTGGGTCACAATAGACCTAGCTGTGATCATGAAACTTGCCTCGCTCGCCCTCGTCGCCACCGTCATCTCAACTGTGTCGTCGGTTCTCACTGCGGACTCTCAACAGGCCACCATCTGCGCCGTTTGTAGTAAAACTATCGCGTATGCCGGATTGACTCGCACACTTACTCTGGCAAAGGAGGAAGAATCTAATACCCTTCAGTGCAAGTAAGTTCCCGGTCCTTCAGATCCAGAGCTCACCTACTAAAAAACGTTTGTTTTGTTTGCAAGTTATGACACACCTGCGATTGCTGGTTTCAACCCAGCTTGCCTCTATGCGGTAAGGACCCGATGTTCCATTTCTATATAGCCCTGCTACCTTCCTGAGGCCCTGTACTGACGAGTTGCATTTGGTTTTTAAAGAACATCGGTGGAGACTTGATCTTTTCCAATGCTGGTAGTGCGTGTCCTAACCCGGCGAGTACGGTTGTACAAAGTGCAACCTGTACCACAGCACCTTTGTGAGTTTTTCGCTTTTTGTCTCTGAGCTCTGCATCTTTTACTCCCGGATAACCAGCTAAGGACTCCTTACTAAAAACCTATGCCTGTTCACGTTCCATGATTGCTGAAGAAGGTTGAGACTGTTCTGTTGTGCTGTAACTTGGTTTTATATACGCTGTTCGCTGGGCATAGAAATATGATTCCTCAACTATGTGTTCCACCGGTTGTAGCTTGCACTGCAAACAACCGCGTCGTCTTTGGAACTGTCCTTCGAATACAACTAAGCACAGAAGGATAGTAAATAGAGTAAAGGAATAAAAGTCTATATCCGCCAGCGTAAGCCTGCCTGTCTCACTGTGTGATTGGGCACTTACCAATCCCGGACCACAGAGTTGCTTTCAGTGTCTAAATTGCAGGCTACTTAGGCTTGCAGTCCGGTTTGTTGTTAGTGTTGTTGGTTGAAGCACTAAAGCTTGGTTGGGCACACACACCCAAGTTAAACACTGCAAAAGCCGGGAAAGCGCGCGCAGTACTTCACTTCATTTTAATCCAGTGATTCCCTCGGGGTCGATAGATCCTTTCTACCTCGAGAACGGAGTCGAATAGAACTGAAGCGGTTTCAGACTACGAACGACAGGCGAAAGCACTTCGCCTTAAGAACAACTCACGGGTCTACGTCTAGATGACGGCCCTGATAATGAGGACTTAAGGAGAGACAGGGAAACACGCAGAGAACGCGTTATTGAAGGTCGTAACCACTCCAGCTAGTAGCCCGCCTCTGAAAAGAAAGGTGAGCCAACGTTGGATCGGAATCTTTTCCTTCTCGTTCCCAGTAGAGAAGATGTGTTTGGCCATGCGAGTTCTCTGTGACTGGACACTGAATATCAGAGAGAATAAAGCAGCAAGAGCGGGTCGCATGTCATCAGAGCGGTTCAGCGACGAGTTTGTATGGTTGATGCATGTCCGGCCAACAGCCTATTTGGAAAGAGTACTTCGTCCTAGCTACTACTTCCACTTCCAAAGCATTGAGAACCTGGTTTCAAAAGGATGAACAGCGGAACTTGCTCTCTCTGGATGAAATTGATCGATTTCAAAAGCAAGGAAAGCGATGGTGGTTTATTACACGTGTAGACAGATTGTACATGATATTCAATGGTCGCAATGAAATAACAATGTCCCAATTACTCCTGCATAGCATCGTCGCTATCCTCATCACTATCTTCATCCGAATCTTCTCCCTCCGCAACATCAATCTCTCCCAACCCAATATCATGATCTGCACCGACATACGAATCACATATCACATACAACTTCAAGGGGTGTTTTCCTTTCGGCAGCGTAAATTCGAGTTTGACACCTAACGTTCTGTTCACTGTAACGCGCTTGATGACTAAGAGCTGGCGAGTAGAGGGTTCGCCGACGACCAGCCACCAGTTCGGCATCTTTTTCGTGGGGTAGAACGGTGCAATGACGGTTTGGTTATTGCTCTCTTCGTCTTCTTCGTCGACGTCTCGGCTGAGAGTGACTTGAAGAATGATCGGCGCGCCAGCGGTATATTCGCCTTTGACGAGCTCCTGTGCGACATCGAGGGAAGGGTAGAAGTTGACGAATGCAGCGACGTCTTGCCTGTGAAGCGAAAGAAAGAGTCAGTCAAGGTGTAATAATAAGGATATTCGACTAAGAAACTCACATTTGAGCATTCGACATCTTCAACAACTCTATCCTCTTATCATCCTCCATATCCATCACGTCATACACACTTTCCACTCCGGCCTCTACACACCTCTTAACCACTTCCTGCTCAAAATGCGGAATCTGCCTCAACGGCGAATCCCTATCCCACACCGCCTGAACACACATCTGTGCCAAATCCATCGCACTAAGCGCGTTCAACCACGCATTGCTCGATAATACATCCACACACGCCGATAACAAATTCAAGATTTTCTCGAGAATCAGACGTTGGTCTGCGATGAGATCTGCAGGGAGCTGAATCCGACTGAAATGAGCTTGGAGGAGGAGGAAGGTTTTGAAGTGGGGCGATTCGTAATTGACGGAAGATGGTTCGAGTTTGACGGGGAGACGGTCGTAGAGGCGACGGAGGAGAACGTCCTCGTGTCGTCGGATTGGGACGACTTCGAATTCGGCGGAAGAGGAGACGACTTCAAGGAGGCCTTTTAGTTTAGTGCGTTCTTTGAGGGAGAGAGTGTACACCTCGACCGTGACGTCTGAAAGTCTATGTTTGTTTTACGTCAATCTTGCGAGGAAACACTCACAGGATATATTGTAGTACGCGGCGATCATACCAAGATTGAGCGGGCTCACTTCGTCGGACTCGTCCTCTGCCAGAATCAGAGAAGGAAAGCAGAAGATTCCAAAGATAGAACTCACCGATAGCAATACACTTTGAGTTCATGAGATCACTCAACGTCGTCTCAACTAGTTCCGACAAATGTTCTGACAGATGCTGGTGGCTGACATTATGCAGATTATAATAATTGGGATTCTGTGTCATCCGACGATAGAAATACGTCCAAGTCAATATATCCTAAAACGAAAATGAAAGTCAGGTCAGTTTGTCAACCAACGTAACCAATACACTGTGGAAACCAACCATAGCATCCTGCTTATTCTCAATAGTCTTCACCGCAATCTCCGCCAAAAAATAATCATGCAACGTCGACGTCAAGTGACTCTCAATCGGCAATCCCTCCGCCAAAAACTTTTTGAAGAAATCCTTCTTCGTTTGTTGACACATGAACACACAACGACTTTTCTCGTCTTCCCTCGGTCTACAAGCTTTTCCGATCATTTGGAGGACATCCATGACGGGGTAATCGACGTAGCGATGTTCTTTGCCTTCGAAATATTGCACGCCCATTATTATGACCATGTAGGAGGAAACAGGGAGGGACCATGCTGTGTCCTGTTAAAAAATAGGAAATTAGTTTGCATTCCTTCGGAAGGAGGTGTTCGGAGTGTTGACCTTTGACGCAACCAAAACCTGCACAGCCCCACTCTCGAACAATCTCTGCACGATCCTTTTATCCTGATTATTCAACGCCTCATGATAATACCCAACCCCATGCCTCAAAACCTCTCTCAACGCCTCATCGCTCACAAACTCTAGATGTTTTTCTAGATCTGCCATTTCGATGTCAGGGTTGAGGAAGCGGCTACGAGGGGTTTCTTCTGCCTCTTCCAGTGAATTTGGGGCATTGGAAGCATCAGAAGAAGCATGCGCAAGCAAATCATCCACCGTAAGCTGACATTGCTTCCGCGAAGGAACGAAAACAATAACAGGTCTCCGACCAGCATATTCCGTTATAGCGAGATACGCAGGTTTGGCCATGGCGAGCATCATCGAAGGGAAATGAGGGATCGAGAAGGATTGAAGGTGAATGTCCATATCCAATGGGCGTGCACTAGAAACGTATATAAAGAACTCAGCCATTTTACCAATGGTGGAAAAAATGAAGACACTCGATGAAAACCCACCTCGGCTCAAAATTAAATACCGCATGCCCCGGAACACCAATCCATTCTCCTAAGTCCCTTGCATTCGCCAAGCTCACACCAAGTGCTACGATACGGGTTTTGATTTCTGTTTGAGCAGAAACATATCGGGTGCGAGAAAGGATGATTTCATAGGTAGGACCGACTTCACCTCCGACGAGATGGACTTCGTCAGCAATTAGAAGGGAGATGGTTTGAACATTTTTGCGTTGGCGCCAACGTCGAGAAAGGACGTCCCACTGTGAAAATCAGAATGGAAGAAGTAAGCATTGATTGTTCACGTTTGAAGAAAGATACAGAAACAAAGACTTACCTGCCCCGGCGTACAGACAATCACATCTCCTTTCTCTAACAATCTCAAATCAGCACTAGTCTCTCCCGTCAACCCCACAATTTCTTTCCCCCCTTGGACACTACCGAATTTTTCCCTCCATTCCGCAACGCGCATGTCGACCATGTCTTGGTATGGCTCGATACATACGGCGCGTCGCACTCCATTAGCCGCAGTCTGAGGCTTGGACCATAACCGCATCAAAGCAAACTCTGCGCAAATCGTTTTCCCAGATCCCGTAGGAGCGCCGATGAACACATTCTCATCTGACGTATACAATGCTTGGAAGACTTGTGTTTGAATTTTGTTGAATGTTTCCACAATGTACTTTCCTCCGGCTTCTTCACCGCTGTCTCCACTGTAAATCGCTTCGAATTCTTTATTGTGTAAAGCAGAAAGTGGCAGAGGCTGCAACTCTAATAACCTCGTAGGCTGGGGAAACTTTTCCGGTAAAATCAAATGTTTGAACGATATCGGTAACCTGGTTTCGGAATGTAACCACCTATCGCTGATGACTGATATGAAATAGTTCGGTGGGAGGGGCGAGTCAAACATCGGGACTGTGAACGTCACCGTATGCTCGTTCACCGTATGGTCGTTCCCCGCATTCTGAGATTCAGCGTAACGTTGTAGAAGGAGGAACGTATCATGGTACAGAATAATTTCACCGTCGACATCTTCAACGAGAATCCAGAATTGTTCGGAGGTAGAATGGATTTTGGGATCCCAGCGGAAATCGGGAGTTATAGAGAGTTCGATCCTGAGGAGGGAGCGGGTAATGGGTTGGACTTGGGCAGTGAGTCTGTGAAGATTAAGGAAAGGGTAAGCAACTACCAGAAGGGTAAACAATTGCGAGACGGAGAAAGAAGAAAACGATGGGAGTGATAGTAGGAATAACATAATACTCACTGCAACTTTGGAAAACTATGAACCAGCCTATGTACCAATCTTCCAGCGTTTTGCAAGTTGATTAATTCCCCAATTTCAGGAGGGCTGAGGTCAAAATAACGATACCATGGGAATTGTTTGCCTTCGGCTTTGCGGATGACTTCGGAAGGGACGCCTTTGAATTGACGTAGAGGGGTCATGGAGCCCCACCTGTGCAGAGGAATAAGAAGAAAAGTGAGAAGATGTTACTTAGTATACAGGCATATAGTTTTTTGCAGAATGTTGCAAGCTTATGAAAACTCGGAAGGGTACTCACATTCTCTTCTCAACCATCTTACACAAATCTAAACATGCTTTCGCCGGTACCGCCCATCCACGTTTCAAGCAAATCTCGAACATGGCACGGATGATTCGGCCAGCGGATTGTTGGATGAATATCATGTCTGCTACAAGGGCGAAACCTGTATTTTTGTGAGTGGATAGGGAGGGGGTAGGTGAGTACAGGAAATCGAAAGAAAAGACAAATGAGGAACGGAATCGCGAATGGACGTAAACAACAAACAAGGACCTAAAATGACAAATGAAATTGTGACCACAACTGAGCTGGACGAACCGACCAATCGAACGAATGGACGGTCGAAGGGCTCAGATCAAGAAGAGTTAAGAAATAAGAAACAAGAAATAGGAACAAGCGAAACAAGAACCAAGAAAAGAAAGACCTACCATCCAACTTCAACCCACTTATATAGGCCTGCAACAACACATTGATCTTTGCAGCCGGTTCTTCGACGCTTTCTTTGACTGGGATCGGGACTCGTTCTAGGAGTTTGGCGAGTTCGAGCTTTTCTTCTTGACGGACCTGTATGTGAGTTAGACAGAGGAGGAGGAGGGGGGAGTTGGTAGGTTTGATAAGGTGGATTTTCGAAAAGGAAAGAAAATATAGTAAGGAAAAAAGGGAATACTCACAGGAATCTCCCTAAACTCCTCACTCCCCGCGAACACTCTACACAATTCTAACATGCCCATACCCTTTCTGAGTGCCTTGTTGTATCCCACCATGCTGTTGTAAGAGATGTAGTAGTGCGATGCGATGCGGCCTAAAGGAGAAAAGGAAAAAGAGATGTAAGATATAAGGTATGAGAAGGAGGGTCGAGAAAAGAGAGGGTCGGTAGGAACAGGGGGAAAGAGGGGCAAGGAAAGAGAGGAAGACGGAGAAAAGTGAGAAGGATACAGAAGGAAGAAGGAAGGAGACGCCCGGAAAGGAATTGAATCGAGAAAGGAAGGAATGAGAGAGAGGGGAAGAGGGGGTGGCAAAACACATTCGTTGCGAGGAAGGAAAATAAAACAAGGGATTTTAGGCAAAATAAACACATACCCAATTCAGTACTAGCAAAAGCCCCCGTTGCGCGATTATACTTGATCAAACCGGCTTTATCAAGGTATACGGCTGCGGTATGGACGATGTCGGATCTTTTAAGAAGGAGAGTTGGGTCGGAGGGGTCTGTAAAATAAAAAGTAAGGGGATGATACGAAAAAGGTAGACGTTGATTCTCACCCGTGTAATCTCTTGAAACACCATACAACGCTGGAGCTTTCAACATTCTGACATATAAATACGTATACCCCAACCAATCAACACCCTCTTCTCTATTCCTGACATTCCCCAACACGACTTCTGCGTTTAACGCATCAACGATGCGGCTTGATCCTTTTCCTGGACCAACACCTGTAGCTGCCCCGCCTGTCCCGGCGTTTCCTGCTCCGCTCATTCCACTCCCTGCTCCGCCACCAAGAAGCTGGGACTCGATAGGTAGTTGCGCGTTCAGCAGACTTAAGTAATATTGAAGTTCCTCCCCTTTCGTGATTACGATCCCTTCTCCCTCTGTATCGAACTGCGGTCTCCCAGCTCTCCCCAGCATCTGCAACGTATCCTGGGGACTCAACTCTACCCACCTTCCTTTACTCGGATCATACACCTGTGTCCCTTTGATAATCACCGCATGTGCAGGAAGATTCACACCCCATGCGAGGGTTGCGGTGCACACCAAAACACTAAGGGACCCATCTGAGAAAAGGTCTTCGACTACAGATCGGTCAGAAGGTGAAAGCCCAGCGTGGTGGATGCCTATTCCGAATGGGAGAAGGTCTTTGAGTGTAGGGTCAGTTATTGAGAGGGATTCGGTGGTTAGGATTTCTCGAGTTGCAGAGTCTGGTCGGACGAAATAGGTAATGTCTACACCGCCTTCGCCTTCGCTTTTTGAAAGGGCAGTATCACGGAGATGCCTAGCTGTTTTCGCCGTCTCCTTTCTTGAATGAACAAACACAAGACTTTGGTTCCTTCCCCCGCCAGTGGAAGGATCAAGTTGATCTAGGACTTTTTCGTATGTGATTTCGTTCATCAGGGTATATCGTTTTATAGCCTTTTTTTCTGTGATCCCGATAAACTGTTGACGGAGGGCACAAGGTCGGTAGGTTTGGTCAAAGTAGAATAAACCACTGGGTTTTACACGAAGGAACGCAGCGACATCTTCGTAATTTGGTAGTGTCGCTGAAAGGCCTACCAGCCTAACATTCGCCCCAACTTGACCGGTCATACCGCGCACAGTCCTAGCGATAATACTCTCCAGCACTGGACCTCGTTCATCATGCAATAAATGAATTTCATCAATAATCATCAACCTCACAAGGTTAACATAACTCCCTCCACCTCCTTTCCGGGTGACCACGTCCCATTTCTCCGGAGTCGTAACAATAATCTGAGTTTCTCGAATTTGTTCCTTCGTCAACTGACTATCACCGGTGAGTTCATTGATAGTAAGGCCGAAGGGACCGAGTCGGGAACGAAAGTTGCCGACCATTTCTTGGACGAGGGCTTTCATTGGTGCAATGTAGATTATTTTAAATTCGGAGAGAGAGTTTGGGAGAGGGGTGAATTCTGCTTCAGAGGGAGTGTGATATTTAGAGAGTTCGTTGAGGATTGTGAGGAGTGCAACGTTGGTCTTCCCTGCACCTGTAGGCGCACACAATAAAATGGGCTCGTCCGTCCCAAACGCTACAGGGAATAACTTGCTTTGGACACGATTAAGATTGGGAACAGAGAATGCAGGACGAGCCCAAGGTGGTAATTCCGTTATCGGTACTAGTTCGTCTGAGGAGCCTAGAAAGGATCAGTAGGGTGACAAAAGAAAACAAAAAAAATGCCTGACCTCCAACGCCAGTAGAATACCGACTCTTCACGGCAGGAACATGCACTTCTTCCCATCCTTTCCTACTCCGCTTGAAACTTCCCTCAGGAAGAACACATTTCTTATTCGTCATTAAGTGCGAGCCTTGGGAGAACGCCAGCGCAGAAAGGTCAATTGTGTGCAAACCTACTTTGGCGACCGGTTGGTCGACGTCCATCTTGTCTCCACTGTCATCATCGTCACCTCGAGTATCGGCGCGAGCAGAGTCCCCATGCTCCAACTCTTTCAAAATCCAGCCAACTCCCCTCTCTCTCATCGCAACCTCGACATCCCCTCTTTCCTCTTTTGAGCTCCTCATTAATTTCGTACACCAAACAACGACATCACGATTCTTCAACAATTTTGTGACCAATTCAAAATGTGTATAGTCGAATAGGTCTATCAGTTGGTTTTCAATGTCCCGTAGACTTGAAGGTTGGGAGTTGGTATTTTTTGGATCTGTTGAGGAGAGGATGGATAACACAGAAGACGCTTTGGAAGAAGCGGTGTGTGGATCAGGATAGACTTCCGAGATTTGACGTTGGACCCAGAATGCATCAATGGAGTGGGGGGAGATGATGGCGGAGTCTTTCCCCTTGCTGGCTTTGTCCTTCTTCGCTTTTGTACTACCCTGTTTACCACCCAAGACCAAGTCCTCGTCGATGTCGACGTCGGCATCTGCACTGGCATCAGCGGCATCGTTGTCGTCGTTATCGCCGTCTTCAGACCCAGACTCATCGTCATCCCGCACCTCAAACCCTTCCTCTTCACTACTCTCCTCGTCCTCGTCGTCAAAGACGACGGCAACGCCTACTTCGTCGTCAATCTCTCCTTCCCCGTTGGCTTTCCTACTCTTCCTGTCAACACCGTCGCCGTCTTCCATCTCCTCGTCATAATCTGTGATCTTCTTCGACAGATTCAACAGGGTCCCAAAAATTTCGCTCGATATCCCACCTAAAAACTCTTCTATTTCTTTCTTCTTATCGAAATCTTTCAGTGCCTTTCCTCCTTTTCCTTCATCATCTTTTAATACCTCCAACACTGCGTCGGCGGCTGTACGGACGATATCCTGCGCCTGTCCTCCGAGAATCGAATGAACCTCTGATAGAATGAGCTCGTAGATCTGTTGTGTTTGGATAGTCCGAGGTCGATACCTAAGTCCTTCGACTTGTTGCGTTGCTTCGATTATATCTGTGTATCCAAACGCAGCCGCCGTTGTCGAATCTTTAGTCGAGCTCTTGGAATCTTTTTTGTTCTTAGCATCTTCTTTCCCTTTGAGCTTTTTCTTCCCGTCACTGCCCTTTACGCCTTTCGGCCCTTCCCTCTGCACTCTACTCCCCATTTCCCTTACATCAATTCTCCCTGCAAGAGATGTAGGTGCTCCATCAGGCTCTTTGTCTCGACGCGGTAAAGCAGACCGATCAGCTGTTAGGACAAGCGAGGAGATGGCGCCATAGTTATATTGCGAGAGGTCGGGTTTTTGCGTAGAGTTGGAAGACATTTTGAATATTGGATGCTAACGTTCTTGAACAATTTTTTTTTCGTTCGTTGTTCTGTTTTCCGTTCAGAGACAAGAGGAGCAAGCGTATAGCGCCCCGAAAAGTAGAGCCGCAGGAGAATCAGAAGAGCCCAAAGAGCAGCAGCAGCAGATACGACGCGACTTTGGGTGGAAGACCAAGGTCAACCCGCAAGCCAATTGGATTGATTATGTAATAAATCGTCTACACTTTGCTAAACTTCTCTTTCAGCCCGCCAGTGAATCCCTTACTATCACTTGTTGGCATTCCTTTTTTGAGCGTTGTCACTGTTATTCCTGTTATTCACAATCGGACGAGCGTACATCGTTGATCCTCTCAACTACGACAAAGCCCACCTCCCTTCGCTTCTGGAGATCCGGCGCAAACTGATACGAATTCAAGGCCTCTGCTTGAAGGTGAGGGTAAATACAGCTCAGCCAGACATGTTAATAGACAGAGCCTCTGCCATCTCATACACCGATTGCTAGTTGAACACTCCCAGGGGATACACTAGGCAAAGTGACCTGGAATACCAAAAACTGGTTGTCGACATTCACTCCGGCGTTATAGGGAACACCTATAGAAATTCCGTCTTCAGTCAAAAAATCGTTGTCCGACTGCATACATGATCGGAAATCAGAACACCCGCAAATGCTTGAGTATAGGATATAAAATCTCACCGCAGTGAAGAGGAAATAGTCATCAGGATTTGCTGAATCATTTACGGGTGCAAGAGCAAGAGATTCCCATTTTTCGTTAACAAGGGTGCTGTCTTCATCGCCTCCTACCAAAAAAGAAATCAAGTCAGTCCGTGGTACACGGTCGTCATAGACGACATTCAGCACCGTTATGAAGTCCGAATCTTGCAAGTTGATCATCATCGATGTAGTTGACGAAAGATACATAAGTGGCGGGAGCGACGGACTCATCGAGAACTCCGTTAGGCGCGACTGGATTCGAAGGATCATCGAACTTGGAACCAGCGATGTTTGTCGCATTGACGATACTGAACAAATCAGCTTGCCTACAGCAAGATAAGTGTCAAAAACACAAGGAAGAACTACAGTGGAGCCTCACTTGTACTTGGACGTCGTATCACTCGAAGATGTACCAGCTCCATTTCCATTCCCGTCCCTCGATAACGCAAGGAACACATTCTCACTAACGAAATGGATCTCACTGCACTTTCTTGTCTTCGATTTGGAAGTGCTGACGGGTAGAGGAACAACCCATTCTCCGACCAAGGTTGGTCGTGTGATAGTAGCATCGGCTATATCGTACGCTACCATCCGAGTGTACAAGGAAGTATCATCATCGTCACCCCCATCCTGGATTGTGGCGGCTTGCAACATAGCGTAGAGAACGTTGCTTGATGCATCCAGAGTCAGGCCTTCAAATCCTAGAGAAGTGGTGAGGAACGAAACCCAGAACGATTTGACACTTGATTCTCCACGCACCTGTATTGCCCGCACGGCCAGTTGTTGGATTCACTACAGATGTGAAGTCCACGTTTCCATGTGAATCAAGCGGTAGGAAGGCATCTGGAGGTTGAATAGTCTGGATCAATGAGCCGTTTGCAGTGAAATGGTATATGTAAGGTCCATATTCGTCGCTGACCCAGTAGCTAACAACCACCCATGGACGTTAGCCACAGCCTTGAAGGGTATTGTATCAGTCGCAACCCACCTTCCATCACTAGCAGCAATCATTCCCTCCGCGTCAATTGTCAAATGCTGATACGTTGCGTTAGCAATGGGCATTTCCGGGTCAGCAAGCGCGTCGGCGTCAGGAAAACCGCTTTCCGCTGGCCTGATAGCTAAAGCATCCAAACCCGATGTGTTCCCTCCCCCTCGGTCGAACTGAAGGGTTGTTTCGACGTAAGCTAGTTGGAGAGTTTTCTGGGCTGATTCAAAATCGAGATCCTCGGTACCGGTGTAGGGAGTGAAAACAAAGTTGATATCATGCTGACGAGCTCGATAGTCCACTGTGCTAATGCTTTTCGGACGTTAGATATAGGTTCTCAGGATGGTTGGTAAATGACACGTACACATTGAACCCGCGGTCTGGATGTACAACCAAAGTGCCTGTGTATGATCCATTGGATAAGGACTTCCAGGTAGCCTGTTTGAATGCTATGGCACTCCCAATGCCTCCGAGAGTGTCCCCAAGAGAGTCTGTAAAATTCGATAGTATCAAACCAAAGCCGACAATTCCTTTGTTAACGTATGTCACTCCTCCCAAAGCAACAGATACAGTGGATGAAGCCGCGGATGCTGTTCGACTAGCTGCGAAGCTTCGACCAGGAGAGAAACTTTCTCCTATTACGGGTGAGCTTTGGACATTGAAAGGAAGGAGGGAAACAACGATTATCTGGAACAGACGCAGGAAGAACATTGGTGTGAACTTGAACGCCCATCTTTTGAGCTGAACTTGGATTTATACCTAACGAGGTAAGAATCATTAAAGAATGACAGTCGAACGTGCGTGAGTAGTCGTATGCTCGATGAAAGCTCGAAGCCTTCAGCGACACAGTCGTCAGGTGGAATTTTCACTCAATATACATTTGCTGCTATATTTCCGCGGTGAAAAGTGTGGTACTTAACGAGACCGAGATGCTACAAATACATTCCATAAATGAAGGTACCCTAGAATTCGATATCATATGTGATATCTCTTTGATTTGCAGATGTCTCTTTGAGCTCGAGTCGTAGAGCGTCATATTGGACGTACTTGAATTAGTCGTCAGTTGTTCAAGTTGATACTCAGATTCGGAGTTACTGGTGTAACTCACCACAGGAGCATCGAAAGGAAGAACAATCTGGGCTTGCAGTTAGAACAGTGACGGTATGTTAACAAAGAATGGTATTTACTACAAACGTATTCCAACCTTCAACCAACCAAGAGCCAGTGAATTCCAGTTTGTTACGCAGTAGATGGCAAGAGATAGCTAGTGGGTCGGGAAGGTGAATGAACATGCAAAGATTCGAAGTCTAAACAATATATAGAAGTCAGCTCACCAGAACGTTCACCGCAGCTGCTACTCTGATAAGCCTGGATGGTCCAGTTCAGTGGTTTGCTTTGGTTATTGACGTAGGTCAAGATCTGGAGGATGGGTCAATAATTCACGGCATCTTCAAATTCAGAGTGGATTCCGGAGTCACGGGAACGGTAGGATTAGATCCTGAAGCGACGTCTGTGTTCCCTGCTGTTGTCTCCACCCCTGCAAGTTGCATAGTGAAGGTTGCAATCGAGCCCGCTGAAGGGGCCTCCTTTAATTCAAAGTTGATCTGCCATTCGTTGATATCTACAGTCATCGAAAAACAGTTCGAATTAATCACAACTGGTTAGGTTTTAGCTGTAGGAGAACATTACCTACCCGTGATGGTTTCATTTCGAATGAACGTTGGACCGAAACGTGACCAATGGACATAGTTCTAAGCATTGCTCGCCTCAGTCAAACCTTGAGAGGTATCACGATTAATTGGAATGTACCCAATTCACAGATTCATCACTGGAGCCTATCGTGAAATTGACGCCGTTTGGGAATTGAGTGGGGTAGTCCCAAGCGCCCCAGTAGATACGGTATTCTAGCATCATCAGGAAAATATGAGAAATAACGGGGTGAAGACTCGGATGGCACTCACTGGCCGGGTGGTTTGGATGCGTGAGGTCCCTTTCGAACCCATTCCTGAATTCACCTAGCAAAAAAAAAGATACAACATTTGTCGACACACGCCCTGAAATAAGGAAAACATAATACTTGCCTGCAGTTTTGTCAGGAATTCCGATACGCCAAAGTTCTGTTCCTGGACAACAATCAAATTCAACGAAGAAAGCTAGTAAGGGCTAGAATTAGTCTGGGTTTACCTGCGGTTTCAGCAATCCATGTTGCATCTACAGAAGTCACCTCCCCGGCATTCACGATGATATCGTCCCGGGTGAATTCGCCGAAAATACCTATCCGGAAAGTGAATAGAATGACATGAGTAAGGTTAATGTTTCGGAGAAAGGAATGCTACCGGTGGCGATCACTGTGAGTCGGTACCATCCTTCTTTAACCCGAGGAATGAAAACTGAACCATCGCCTTGGACGGGAGCCCAATATTGATAGGAACTGAAGTTGGCGGCACTATTCTATAAATTACATCCAGTCAACGTCAACCCGATTCGAAACGAAGTAGGTATTTACTTGGAATTCAACACTATTGGCACTGAGCACCGCGAGCGGTTTGAGAGCTCCTTCAGGTAATGTGACGTTTGCTTGGAACGTCCCGCGAATGGAGGAAGATGCGTATCCACGGACCTATACAGGTTACTACATAATCAGAATTCTGTGAAAATAGCAGCGGCAGAGACTCGGAGCATGTGGAATTTTAGGACTCACATAGGGGGCAATCTCATCATAAAAGTCAGCATTCCAGGAAGGATCGGCCAATTGCTCTGCATCTGCGAGAAGTTCTTGGAGTCTATATTCAAGTTTTGGACCTCGCAATTGGTGGTCTATCATTTTCCACGCACGTTGTAGATTGATTTCCATGATTAAAATATAGGAACTATAAAACGAGCAAGAGTTAATAATTGTTGAAGTTGAATCAAAGCAGGAAGTACCTGTGGTCCGAAAGTACGATCAAACCCATTTGTTATATTTGGATTTCTGTAGTGCCAAGTGAGCGGATGGCGAATAAATAGGACTGTAAAGCTCATCAACGTACGTTGCTCCTCCGTGACTTCGGGAGATTATGATGAGAACGAGTAGAATAGCAATAACACAGGCGGAAAACTCACTTGGTCGATTGCTTGTTGCTCGAAACCCCACACAGTAAGCACGTTCAATGCATATTTCACGTATCATGTACTCACTATATGATTCCATCTACCATGAGATCGCCGTGGAGCTGAACAGGACGAAAGTACATGTTAACAGACTAGTTATATAAAACGACAAAAGAACGTACAGGCCCCCCGAAGAACGTATCCTTTTGATTTATAACCCACCAAGCTCCTAGTGTCGTGTTGTTCGGAGCAGAGCCAAAAAGACCGTGAGCATTGTTGGTTTGGTTGTCTGCGAATTGGTACTAAACGCGGGGGGGTATGAGTTTAGTTCTAGAATCGAATGAATGATTTTACCTTGGTGAAGTAGTCGGATTCCTAATAAGTGGATGGTTAAATGCTGGTCTACATCTCACAATCCATGGATAGACCTACGGCTATAACGTAGGGATCGTCTGGAGTAAATCCGAGGTACCAGGTACTTCGAAAAAGGAGCATAAACATCAGCGTCTTGTTCGGCTTCGTTTCACGAAACAGACATACGCATCCTGCACAACAACTTCATCTTCCACAGCCACTGCGCCAGGAAGCGGAGCCTGTGGTTCAAGAAAGTCAGCGCGAAACTTTAGCTAGAATTTCGAGGTGATTTACCCATTGCTCAGTCTTGGTTACGATATGCGTCCACGGACCACCATTAGGACGGAACATCGTTCGTGATTCACCGAGTTCGCCTTTATTGGTAACTGTATCGTTGTAGTAGGCCAATCGGACGAAGCTGTGGATACCTGGTTCGGAAGCGTGGAGGAACCAGGATCGTTGGACGCTAAGAGTGGATATGGATGTGGGACACGAGCGTTATTTGAGATGGGAGCCCTACCAATTCGTTCAACAACAACAACTCACGTTGAGCCGAAAGTATCATTGTCAGTGAATATGACACCTGCCCAATCTGGTCCAGTGATGATTTCGTAGGAAGAGTTTCCGGTCGTGGTAAATGTGTTGGAAGGAAAATCTGGGAAACAAAATTATGAAGCGAGAGTCATGGCGGATGGGTAGGTGAATTATGTGAGCTCACCAGTGTAAGCCTGACCAGTGAGGCCATCGACTGTGCCGAGGAGAGAGACGTTCTCATATGTGAGGTTTTGAATAGAACTATTTGTCTTGAGAAGGCTGCTCAATCGAATCAAGTGATATAGTACTTCTGGATCTATGAGCAAGATTGACTTACCCAAACGAAATCACATCGTTCGAGAGTAGAATAGCGGTGTCTGTTTCGTTCAGCAGAATGTCACCATAAGCACTAGCACTAGTAGCGATCCCAGCAAGAGCAAGTCGGAGGAACGAGGCAAAAGAAAAAACAAAAAGATAGAAGTCCATCTCGGGTTGTCGAAAGGAATGAAAGATGGGGGCGATAACTGGAGACTCTTCTCTCTCTTCTTTTCACTCATGGTGATTTTTATGGCTGATGGACGTTGCGGGCAGCGGTAGAGATCGGACCGTCTGAGGTACGAGTAATATTGCACCAGATGGAAGGCGGATTGCAGAAGCTTGTGTAAATATTATTGATTCCACGCTATCTAAGTCCTGATGTTGGAACGGATAGCTTGTTTACCTCGAAGGAGATATAATCATGCGTGAGGGGTACCCAGATGCAACATTACACGCGAATGAGCTTGGATTTCCACACTGATCAGAGGGCCAGATGTATCCCGGTCTAATAGCATTGTAGTTATAGGAAAAGAACCTGGATAATACTGGTAAAGACCCGAAAATGACATTGGGCTATTTCCAAATTAGGCACAACGGCCGGTATGTGCCGGTCCCCGGAGCACTGCCAACTTCGACGTGTCACGTCCTTCACTTGCGTATATTCACTTCTCTTAATTTTTTCTCTGTTATCGCGGTCATGAAACTCAAGGAAATACATAGAACGTCGACGTTCGCATGGTCGCCCTATGCGTCTCTTCCTTTGCTGGCCACCGGAACTGTTGCTGGCGCTCTCGACGAGTCATTCAGTAACGAAAGCCAGCTTGAGATTTGGGCTCCAGACTTTCTCGATAAACATGAGTTTGATTTAGGAGGTGCAGGACAGAATGGACCAAAAGGATTTGTTAAAGATACTGCAAGGTGTGTGCAAAACTTTGTATGTTTATCACTGAGAACTCAGGTTTACTGCTAGATTCAATCGTATAACCTGGGGTTTTGTCGATTCCACTCGCTCACGAGGAGTGATAGCTGCTGGTATGGAAAATGGAGAATTAGCGCTGTGGGATCCAACCAAAATTCTTGCTGGTGCAAGGTACGTTCTACAATTATTGTTTAAAGATAGACTTTTGATATAGTTGCAGCTCTTCCGACTCTCTTATACTCCGCAACAATCATCATTCCGGGCCTGTTCGAGCACTCGACTTTAATCCAATCCAGACGAGTCTTCTATCTTCTGGTGGCATTGGTGGAGAGGTAAATTCCTTGCAAGCTGTATGCGCTCTTGTGCTCACTAAAAGTGACGTAGGTCTATATATGGGATCTGAAAGATCCTAGTAAACCATACACACCAACTCCCGGTAGTCGAAGTACCAAGTTGGATGAAATTACCTCAGTTGCTTGGAACCAGCAGGTTCAATATGTCCTCGCCGGCGCTAGCAGCACTGGATACACGGTCGTTTGGGATTTGAGAGGCAAACGCGAGGTGGTCGCGTTGGCGTACGGAGGTGGCGCTGGTACTCTCGCAGGCCAAAGTAATCATGGTAATGGCCTCGCCGTGGGTGGTAGGAGAGGTATGAGTGCAATTGCCTGGCATCCAGACAACGTTGGTAACTTTTGCTCGTAACTGTTTACTTTGTTTCATTGTCTTCGCATAGGCTACAAGGCTAGTAACTGCCTCAGAGGACGATTCGTCGCCAATCATCATGGTATGGGATTTGCGAAATGCTCGGGCGCCGGAAAAGGTCAGAGTTTTGATTTTCTCTCGTGGACGCACTATGTTTTGACACGGTGTTTAGATTCTTACAGGCCATGAAAAGGGCGTTCTATCTCTTTCTTGGTGTAAACAAGATGCCGACCTGCTGTTGTCTTGCGGTAAGGACAACCGCGTCTTGTGCTGGAATCCGCAGACCTCGGATATCATCGGCGAGGTACGTGTGCGGTTTCATGAATGCAGACGCACACTCTCACATTGCCATAGCTTCCCTCTGCAGACAACTGGGCTTTCCAAGTTGAATGGTGTCCTCGCAACCCAGATCTCCTTGCCAGTGCCTTTTTCGACGGCACTGTGGGCATTCACTCTATTCAGTCGACGAATGAATCTGCTGCTCCGCAACCTGCCGCGGCACCTATACAGGATGGTTCTGACGTATTCGATGTCCCCGGGTTCACTCGTTCTTCCCAAGGTGGAACTCTCTCGTTGAAGCAGCCTCCTAAATGGCTTCGTAGGCCAGTCAGTGCTTCGTTTGGCTTTGGTGGCAAGCTGGTCAGTGCTTCAAATCTACCGTCTGCGCAGGGCAAGAATCAGTCAAGCATTATCCATGTTCGCAATGTTGTCACCGAGTCGGAGATTGTCGAACGAGCCAAAGCGCTCCAAAGCGCTATTGCCGATGAATCGGTCAAAGCTTTTGCGGAAGGAAAGGCCAACCAGAACGAAGAAATATGGAAGGCGTTGTTGAGCATGTATCAAGCAGAGTCCAGAGACGAACTTGTGACTTTACTCGGATTCTCTAAATCGGAAGTCGCTGCGAAGATTGGAGAAGCTGTTGAGAAATTGAAGGCAGGTGCAGAGGCCAACCAGCTCCAAGAGGAAGGTGTGACGGACATGAGACCTCCCGTTGTCTCATTTGCGGAGCCTGAACGAGAAACGACACCCATTGAGAACATTGGCACACTTGACGTCGAGGAGCCTGACAGTGCAGATTACGAGAAAACACCTTCTGAAGTCAGTGCTAGTGGTGCATCTGATGCTACGAGTGCTACCCGTCAAGCGGAGACAGAATCTACTACCACTGCTCCTTCACTTTTTGGAGACGATAACGGGCCTGCTGATGGAGGCGATTTCTTCAGCAACATCGGTGTGGGAGACGGAAATGGGTTTACCCAACGAATAGCTGTTCCTCACCACAATTATGGTGCCGATTCATCTGTCGCTGCCACCGTTGGTTCCAGGCCTTCATCCGTTTCTTCTGAAGTGACGAAGAGTAACACGTTCAGGATTTATTTAGCTGACGAATCTGAATCTGAGACCCTTGTTACTAAGGCTCTGGTCCTAGGAGATTTCGCTTCAGCTGTCGAACTATGCCTATCTAGTAACCGATTCGCTGATGCTCTTCTTCTCGCTGTCCGTGGTGGCCCCGAGCTTCTGCAGAAAACTCAGAAAGTGTACTTTGAACGCCAAACGACCTCGGCACCCTATCTTCGCCTTTTCCAGTCTATTGTGGCAAATGACCTTAGCGATATCGTGCAGAATGCGGATCTCCAAGAGTGGCAAGAAATCTTCGTCGTTCTTTGCACTTTTGCCAGCAAGGAGGAGTTTCCAGGCCTCGCTGAGCAGCTTGGTCGTCGATTGGAGTTCCAGTACACTGTTTCGAAATCTTGGAACAATTCGGAAGTTGCTTCTAAGGCGGTCGAGTTTAAGAAATACGCTACTCTCACGTACCTCGCTGCTGCGCGTCTTGAGCGTCTTGTGAATATTTGGGCAGAGGAGTTATTGGAGGAAGAAGTTTCTTTGGCTTTGGACGAGAATTTGCCTGGTGGATCTCAGTATACAGCCCACGCTCATGCGCTGCAAACCTTTATCGAAAAAGTCACTGTCTTCCGTTCCGCTACGAAATACGCGGATGCGGATCTCGCGTTGGCGACCACACCCTCTGCCGCTGAAGCGGACGCGAAGATTTATAAGCTGTCTGTGCTGTATGACCGATACTTTGAGTATGCTGATCTGTTGGCGTCTCAAGGTCTTTTGAAGGAGGCTGCTTCGATTCTGAAGCTGACTCCTTCGGATTACAAAGGGTCCGGAAGCGCTGATTTGTCCGAAGAAAGAAAGCGACTTCTCGTTGCTACCAGCGTCATTGCTGTTGCGCCTGTCGCTAATTCCAATGCTTTAGCTGCGTCGAACTCTCGTGGGACTTACGGAGGTTATGCTGCACCTACCCGTGCTGGAATTCCACCAGCTCATGCACACGCGCCTTCTGTCCCTTACGGAGGTGGTTATCAGCCAGCCACGAACTACCAGGCTACCCCTCAGCCCACATACTCTCAGAATGGTCCCTCGGTCGGTCAGGGACCTTACGGTGCTCCTCAAGCTGCGGCCGCCTTTGCGCCAGCAACAAATACTTATGTCCCGGCTGCCAATACCTTTACACCTGCCGCGCCTTCTTATAATCCTTACGCAAATACTGCAAACATTGGGCAACAAATGCCTTCGATGCAGAATCAACCTCCCCCTTTGCCGCCACCACCGTCTCGTGGACCTGCCTCGCTTCCTCCCCCCCCAAAGAGAGATAATAACACAGGATGGAACGATGCACCTGTCCTCAATCCCGCTCGTACTTCAAGCGCCATGGCTAACAAACCTGCTGCAATCATGTCGCCGTTCCCCAATTCTTCCCCGACTCCATTATCGCCTCCCACTAGTGGCTCTTACATGCAACAAGGACAATCCGTGGGAAATTTACCTCCGCCACCTCGTCCAGGAAGTGTCACAGGCCGTCCTCCCCAAGGACCTCCTGGACGCGTTGGACATACTGGTCCAGGAATGTATCCCCCTCCGCCAGGAGCTGGTGTTCGACCACCATCGGTAGCAGGCGGAAATCCAGTTGGTATGGGAATAGTACCTTCTCGCATGATGTCTCCTCCACAGACACATCTCCCTCCTCCTTCACAGTACGGACCTCCTCCTACCCGTAGCTCAATTTCTGGACAGACCTCTCCTCCTGCTCCTGGTATAGGTCAATTTGCACGTCATCCCCCACAACAGGCAGGTCAACAACAACCTCATATGCCTCCTCCGCCTAGCGGACCGTACGCCCGGGCGACTCCTCCGCCTATGCAATCTCTGCAACAATCCTCGTCAGGCCCGTATGGTCCTCCTCCCGGGCAAGGTCAACAAGGGCCACAGGCTAATACTAGTGGAATGTACGCTCCGCCTCCGGGTGTTAGAGTGGGGTCTCAGCCTCCGCCTCCTGGTGTTTCTCCTGGTGCAGGTGGACCACCCCCACCACCGGGTGTAGGTACAGCAAGTGCCCCACCCCCTCATGCACCGACTCAAAAAGCAGGACCTCCGCCTCCTAAATATCGTGCGTGTTTGTGATCAATTGAATATGTTTACCACTTATATGACAATGACCCAGCTCCTGGAGACCGTAGCCACATCCCTCAGCATGTAAGACCGGCATTCGAGGTGATTGCGAAAGAGTTGGCAAGATTAAAAGGGAGTGTTCCTGTGAGTTCGAGGTCGTGATTCAACTTCCTTGTCAAATAATTAAAATCTCTGTTCGAAGCCATCCCAAAAACGTCAAGTAGACGACCTGGAGCGCAGAATCAACCCGCTTTTCGACGCGCTCAACTGTGAAACCTTGTCGAAGCCGGTTGTAGACCAGTTACTTGTTTTAACTGGAGGTCAGTAACATTTGTTCTTCTGTGCATCCATTCATTCACACATTCGTGTATTTTCTTGTGTCTTTTTAGCTATGGAAGCACGCGATCGTCCAGCCGCGCTCGCCATCCACGTCGATTTGCTCACACGCGGGTCACAAACGGACGATATTGGATTGTGGATGTCGGGTGTGAAGCAATTGATTATGCGACTATAGACAAGTCAAGTACTTTATGGAAGTCAAATAACGAGTATGGATATATGCTGTTGCATCAGCGAGAGTGAACGCCTGGAGAGCACTTATGATAACCATTATTTTATCATTATTCTGAGATTTTAGGGGAAGGCAAATTTGTAATTGACGACAGCGGGAAGCTTGATATTTTCTGAAAGCCGTGTCTTCGTCACGGTGACATGCTTTACTTGCACCATAGACTGCAGCTAGGTTCACAGCTGGTGGAAGCTTAAACCCCTCTAGTCAGAGCTCTACTCCATACTGAAAGTTTTGTGCCTCTGTATGTTTTGATATGGTGAGTTGCAATTCTTGGAACTTGATAGTGATGCTTCAGAGAAAGCGCATCTACTACTATATCTATGTACATGATTTCTGTTTGCGTAGAGGTATATACAATTGTTTACTAGTCAGTGGGATTGGGTAAGAGGGCGGAATGCCCTCCAGTCCTAACTGTGGTGGAATTCTGGGAGAGAGACATGGTCAATTGTGAGGGTGGGAGGGGATTAACAGCTGTCCAGAATCATCCAGTCTGGATTGTGCAAGAGGGTGGAATGCCCTCCAGTCCTAACTGCAGTGAAATTCTACAGTGAAATTCTGGAAAAGAGATGTGGTCAACTGCAATACCCAACTGGTAGGAAGTTGTTATGATTGTGCACTGAGGGATTGTTGAATTGATGTTGCAGGGTTAATCATGGAGAATGAGAAGTGAAAGAGAATACTTTGTGGGGTGATGATCCTAAGACATTAGTCAGACCTCAACTCCACTATTAATAGAGTCCTTGACACACTGCATGTCCAAGAGAGAAGAAGATAAACTGTGTTCTGTTCATGATGACCTTCACGGAATGTACTGACAAAAGGGATGTTAAAACAACGATACAGATAGTCAATGATTAATTGGTATCACTATCAATGTGCTATCAAGGTTGATATTTAAACTGAGGAACTACCTATTCAATACTGTAGCTTTATACTGTAGGTAAGTCAGGATCACAAAGCGATATCGGGCCCAAATGGGTTAGCTCATCAGGAAAGAACAAAGGAAAGGATATAAAAGGAATAGTATGTAAGACAAATATAAGTATATATTCTCAGAACACACTGAACAGTTGTAAGAACTCCTATATTGAATATGAATACCTGTAAGACAAATATAAGTATATATCTAAATGAATATTCAGTATACCCTACAGGTTAGATATATAGTACAAGACTCACTCTCAGAACACACTGAATGGGTGTAAGAACTGAGAGTGAGGAATAAAATAAGTATCGTATTTAAACAAACACTTTCAGAACTGATCAAATAGTGGCAGTCAATCTGTAAGTATATGATCAACTGTTATGATTGTGCACAAAGGGATCATTGGGAATGATCGCGGGATGGTTGTGGGAAAATATGAAGTGAAATACTTCGCGAGGTAAAACGATCCTAGACAAAGTAGTTGGACCTTGACTCCACTATTAGTAGAGTCCTTGACACTTCGCATGTCCGCAAGAGAAGAAAAGTAAATGTTTTTCTGTTCGCGATGACTATCGCAGAACATACTGGCAGCAAGGATGTTTAAAACGATGATACAGATAGAGGATTGATTGGTATCACTATCGAAGTGCTATCAAGGTTGATATTTATACTAAGGAACTACCTATTCAATACCGTAGCTTTATACTAAAGGTAAGTCAGGATTGCAAAGCAATGCCATGCCCGAATTGGCTAGCTCGTAAGTACAGAACAAAGGAAGGGATATAAAAGGGATAGTGTAAATCCGATAAGAATGATAAGAGATAAAGAGTAATTGCTTCACATTGGAATTCCTTTGCAAAGTAATTGTGTAGTAGTAAAAGGATATAAGTAATATCTAAGTAGCAGAATGGATCGCGAAGCTTCATAAAGACTTAGCTTGCATAGATATAACAACTGCGTAATTGTTAAATAAAAGACAATAAGTGAGAAGGATTCGAAATAATACAATAACGGTGTTTTCCAAGAGCCGACAGGCGTGGGAATGCATCGGTCATGACGACCGAGTGTCATGTGATGTATCCGAGGTTGTTCCGAAGTTATTGAGCCAAGGAACAGAGTACAAAATCGACCAAGATTTGAGTTGAACTTGGTAACAAACACAAAATGGATTGGAAGGATGATCGATTGACCGGAAGATTGGCCAGAATGCCGGAATGTTCATATAGTGATTGATGACCTCGGAAAGCATAGTGGAGCTTGGCATATATATAACAATCCCCCTCTTTTGAGTAGACGTCCCAGTGTCTAGTCATTGAATCAGGTTTTTCACCTAACTTACCTGGTCTGAATCGGATCACCATGTTGAATTGGTGCAGGTACTCCAACCAATGAACTTGTCATTGCATAAGGATTTTCATTGTCAAGAAGTATTCAAGGTTTTTGTGGTCCATAACAATGTCAATAGGATTGCCTGATCCTTTGAGGTAATGTTGCCAGCCTTTGAATGGTTTGAAGATCGCAAGAAGCTCCTTATCGTAAGTGTTGTAGTTGAGTTCTGCTGCTTGAAGAGACCTTGAGAGGAACACAATGGGGTGAATTTCTCTGTCAGGTAGTAGGATGGAGAGAATTGTGGCTAATGCATAATCCGAAGCATCAGTTTCCACTATAAGATGCTGATTAGGTTCCCAATGTGCCAGGATAGAAGCATTAATGAAGCTGTATTTGAGCTTCTCAAATGCTTCATGGCAATGGGTATTCCAGATCCACAGGGCATCCTTTTGCATAAGCCAAGTCATTGGGACTACAATATTGCTATAATTATAAATAAAACATTGATAAAATTTGGCAAAGCCAAGAAAAGACTGGACATCTTTGACTTTCCATGGAACCGGCCAGTCGATGATAGCTTGTACTTTGTCTTTCAACATTGTTAAGCCCTCTGGGGAAAGAATGTAACCAAGATACTCTACCATGTCAACCTCCCATTCACATTTCACAAGATTTGTGTGGAGTCAATGTTTTTGAAGACAATGGAGGACTTCGCAAACATGTTTGTGATGCAATGCCTTGTCATTGGGGTAAATCAATATGTTGTCGAGGTAGGCAATCACATAAACATCCAAGAGGTCAGCAAATATATTGTTGACAAACCTTTGGAAAGCTGCAGGAGCATTATTAAGACTGAATGGCATAACCTTCCATTTGTAAGAACCCCAGCAGGTTCTAAATGTTGTTTTCCATTTGTTGCCTTCTGTGATTTGAACTAAATGGTACACATGAGTGAGATTGAGATTGATATAGTACTTAGCTTTTTTTGGAGCATCTAGTAAGTCAGAAATGAGAGGCAAAGGATAACAATCCTTCTTTGTGATCTTGTTAAGACCGCAGAAGTCTACACAGAGTTGAAGTTTACCATCCTTCTTTGGTACAAACAATACCGGAGCTCCATGAGGAGAGGACAAAGGTTGGATAGCACCTGATTTGAGATGCTTATCAATGAAGTCGCATAGAGCCTCTAATTTCTTAGTGGAAAGAGGGTAAAGGTGACCAATAGGTGGTTCAGCACCTTCCTCCAATTCAATCTTGAGGTCATAAGGTCAGTGCTCAGGCAGCACTTTGGATTCGACTTTGTCAAAGTCATCTGCAAAGTCCACATAATACTTTGGTAAGGATGAGGGATCACTTTTGGATGCCGAAGTAGTCGAAGCAGCTCAAGCTGAAACTGCACTGTAAACTGCGCATAAGAGCAACAGTTTGCACTTGGCATTCTTGCAAGCACAGTTGAAGAGTTCTGCATTGACAAGGGCAATGTTGATCTCTGGATTTTCGAGTCACAAAGTGGCCATTTGAGCCACTGAAGGATAGGTGTAGATTGGTTCATGAGGGAAAGAGTCCGATAAAGGATGAGGTGAATAGCAAGAACAAGTTCAAAAAGAGGGTCACAAAGGACTCTCTTTGGAACTAAGGATAGACTGATCCCATGAAGGATCAGTTTCTTCCAGAACAGGTGTTCACGGAAGTGAGGATGTCAAGGAAAACTCAACTTGCTAAGTGGGATCGAATGTAATGTTTCTCAATGCCCAGTCAATCAACAGATTGTAGCAGGTCAAGAAACTGTAACCTAAAACTGCTTTGCAAGTAGAATCTAGTGAGGTGACAAAAAATGTCAGTAGTAGTAGCTCGCCAGAGGGAAACCAAACATTAAGAGATGTAGTCTCGGAAATTGGTTTTGGAGATAAAGAACCATCAAAAAGTTGGAGATTGATTGAAGGAATAGAAGAAGTAGGAAGAGAATGTTTATGTACAAAACGAGAATCAATGAAACAGTCAGTAGAACCAGAATCTAGTAGAGAGATAAAAGAAAGCTTTGGAGGAACATTGTGAGGATGCTCGCAAAGTGAAAAATCTATAGTAAGTGGTATAGTAAAAGAATATTCATTGTAAGAAAGAGTGGATGTGTTTAATTTCACTTCTACGGTAGTACAAACCTGGTCAACACAACTCCCACTTCATACTAGGGTACAGGAGTTGCAGACTATTTTTCTGATACTGAAGAGGTACTTGCCACTGCTTCCTGTATTTCCGTGGCCCATCCATGAGCTTTGCAAGCCTTTTGTTTCTTGCAGTTGTCAAACTTATGATTTCCGCCACAAAACCTGCACAACCCCAGCTTCTTTTGACATTCCAATTCCTTTGCAAGGAGCTTTCCATCTGAGCCTGAGTTGTTCACATATGCCAGTTGAGACACTGCAGAACTCATTGATGATGAGGAATTTCCACCTCCACTAGCCTTACCTTTCTTCCCTGAGTTATTTGTCAAAGTCATTGGTGTGTTGTTCATGGAGGACGAGGGAGTTTGTGAAGAACCTGGTGAATTCTTCTTCAATGTGTTCAATGCCTTCCCTCCCATGGAAGCACCTGTTGGCCTAGCAGTTTCTCTTTTCCGCTCTTCTTCTCATCTCCAGTACCTGTTATCTACGTGAAGTACCTCGTAATGGTATTCCGTGAGTGTCTTTGGTTCCAGAAGACGAGCCATCTCATCTTTGATATGGCTTGCCAAGCCGCATTGATAAACCCACTTAATGGCATGTGAGTCCCAGTTTGTCGAGGCTGTGAGGGTGTTGAAATGGATGTTGTATTTCCATATGTTGTTGGACTCCCGCTCCACTGGACTCCTGGAACAACTAGGAACACGAGAACCTCAAGGTGCTCCAGGACCTCCAGGACTATCAGGATCAGATCCTCCTGGGTCTCCAGGATTTCCTGATTCCTCAGGACCTACCTCTTCATTGATTTCCACTTCCTCAATGTTCTCTGGAACTTCTGCAGTGGTAACAGGTATCCGGCCTCGCAAAGAACCAGGAATGTTAGCTAGCTGCTGACACATTCTGTCAGCAAGGGTAAATGTTGTAGGAGATGGTGGGATTTCCATCTCTGTTGTTGGTATCGCTGTGTGATCTCTTCACAGTGTTTGAACAGTAACAGGGTCACTGTTTTCTGTATAGAGCACTTGGTACTCAAATTCGGAATGGTCAGGTTGACCAAGGGCGTGGTGACTAGAAACATGTGCACTTGCTGGTTGTCCTGGAGCTGGACTGAAGACGTTAGCTTGATGTCAAGAATGTCTGGCTCTGTTATGATCATGCACTAGTGGATCGCTGGAAAGGGGTCACAGGGTTAATCACAGGAAACAGCGAAGGGAATTACTTTGTGAGGTAAAATGATCCTAATAATTGTAGTTGGACCTTGACTCCACTATGAGTAGAGTCCTCGACACTTTGCATGTCTGATAGAGAAGGAAGTTAAATGTTTTCCATTTGCAATGACCTTCACTGAATGTACTGACAGGAGAGATGTTAAAACAATGATATGGATAGTTGATTCAATGGTATCACTATCAAAGTGCTATCAAGGTTGATATTTAAACTAAGGAACTACCTATTCAATGCCATAGCTTTATACTATAGTTAAGTCAGGATCACGAAGCGATGCCAGGCCCAAATGGGTTAGCTTGTAAGTGAAGAACAAAGGAAAGGATATAAAAGGGATAGTATAAATCTGATAAGGATGAGGAAAGATAACAAAGGAATGCTTCGTGTTGGAAATCCTTCGCAAAGTAAATTGTTAGAAGTCAATGACAACACACGAAACCACAAATGGCTAAGTGTCTCAGATGTCTTTGAGAAGAAACCCAGAAGTCAAGTTGAATAATGAAGCTAAGGTCACTACAAGACCTTAGCTGACCTTATATACAAAAGTACGAATCTAATCTACAATAGAATTGTGGGTCAAACACTATGACAAACAAGTCCGTGATAGATATGAGCACAGATGCTAACTGAGTATGAGTAATCGACAGGATGTCAGTGGTGGGTCATAACCAAGTACGGGACCTGATGAGTAACATAGAATGCATAAAGGAAAACAAAGAAGTAGAATACCCAAGCACCCAGTCACAGGACACAAGTGCCCTATGACAGGCGCCTACATGCTAAGGGTTACTTGTAGTGTCAGTCATTCCTGACATAAATGTGTAGTGATAAAAGAATATAAGTGATATACTTGTCATGAAGTGAGCCCCCCTATCATTTTCCTTTCTTTACAATACACCATCCGAGCCCTCCTACCTACAATAATCATTCCAGAACTTTCCATTCCATTCCTTGTGCCTGAGCTATACAGTATTACATCATAGTTCCCGCACTCTACCCTGTATATATAAGCCAGTCCCCACAACCTGGTCCCTTATCTTGACCTCTTTGTCATTGGGACCAGGTATGTCACTACTTACTTCTCTGTATTTATTATCAATATAACTTTGTCATTGGGACCAGTACCTGCCCATTTTCCGCCTAAGTCTCCGCTCCGCTCTGCCACCATCGTCACCTCCTTGTGACAATACTTAAGTCACGGAATGGATCACAAAGCTTCATAAAGACTTAGCCTTGCACAGATACAACAATCCATAAGTAAAGCTGTAGGTATACAATGAGTAGACAATAAGGCAATATAAAAGAAATGTGGGTGTGGGACAATAGTGATGATGACCTGTCAATGAACCAACAGGCATGAGAGAGTTGCACCTAGATGAAACAGCAATGTGAGAACAATAAGGTTGTTGCATGTAATCTGGACCGGAAATGAAAATATAATAAAAGCTGATGTAAGCACCCGGGTGCTTAAGTAGAAGAATAATAAAAGAAAAAGAAAAAGAAAATAATAGAAAAGGGATGTTTCCATAACATAAACCTAATGGGGGTATATTTAATTGTGTAGTGCTTCTTACACTAAGGAAGGATGAGCTGGGTAATTAAATAGCCTTTGGGTCACAATCCAAGATTTGGAGTGACAGCTTAGGGAAAGATTACACCTCAGGGAAAGATGACAGTGACCTTGACAGACCTAATGATAGGTGTTAAATGCCACAAAGCTCAGACAATAGTAACCATTTGGAGTAACTAAGGGTCCTGGCATATCCCTAGATTTATATCTGGACAAACAGAATATAAAAAGAGCTCAAAATAGGGAAATGAGAAAGCTTTCTCCCCTCCCCCCCACTTCAGTAGTGATTGTTAGTCCTACTTGAAGGAAGTCTGCTTCTATCATAGAGAAGTCAGATTTAGACACTTAGTCAGAATCGGACAGACCCAGAGTAAAGAGAGAGAAGTCAGACTTAGTCACTTAGTCAGAGCTAGACATAACAGAGCAGAGAGAGCATAACCAGACATTGTAATAACTCAGAAAGTAAAGTTATTAAAGTGCAATTCAAGTAAAGTTATTTAGTCAAAGTCAGATTAAGCAGTATCAAAGCTATCACTTATACATACCACTCAGTGAGTATTTCACATTGACCATTGTAACTAATTGCTGTTTCAACAGGTTGTGGGTCCCAATTAGCTCCACATTGGTCATTACTCCACTGTGTTATTATACAGGCAGCTGATTGTGTTCAGGATGCTTTTCTAATGATCATACATAGGTGTTAAGTGTTTGGTGTTGTGCTTGTGGTCAAGGTACAAAGGAAATACTTTTGCCTTGTATTATTATCTCTCTGAAGGCTATGCTTGTAATATAAATGGTATCCCATTTAGAAAAAAAATTTATCTCAACAAAACAACTGCAGACCATATCCTAGGTTCCATGTATAATATTGAAGAAGGAAGCCAGAATAAAAAAGCAGCTTGTGGTAAATAAATTGATATCTGTGAAGTTGTTGTTAACTAACCTTTCATTTTTTTGTACTTGGAGAGGTTTCCCTTCTAGTAAAATTACAGGATGAATAGTATCATCCAATCATAATTACACAAACAAATATATGTGGATGCTACTTTGCATGGACTGTGAATTAGTGTACCTTGGCTGCAAAGTATCATGGATGCAGATCATAATTGCGAGTACTGAATGTCTTTTCCACTCAGTTTATGCATGTCCAGTTCATGCTCCTCTCATTTTTATATAACACTTGGTTCAGGTTCCACAGTGAGTTGGCACTTGCACTCACCCTTTCATAGCTATTTTTTATTGCCAGAGGATGAATTTAACAGTGTGCCTCATCTGTTGAACATGAATACCGGTGGACCAGTCGCAGCATAGAAATGACATTATACGAATTGCAAATAATACACCCTTGCCACTTTGTACCTTGGATCCTGGAAATGGTTGTTGTATTACTCTAATGGATAGCATTCATAACGTGGATCATTCCGTCCTTTCCAACCAACTGTGGAGAATGATGCCTTGAACGAATCATGTATCATATAGACATAAACATGGCTTACTGCATTGCCAACAGTCTAATATGTGATCCGGATCGCTGATTATTCATGAGCATACTATGAAATACTCAGTACTAGACATCGCTCACTATTTCTGTTTGATACTCCGAAGCCGATTGTAATTTTCTCCCCAGAATGAATCTAAATGATTGGTATTTAGACAAAATTACACCGAAGTTAAGATGTAATATTATACACACGCTCATAATTGGGCTCAAAGACATCTGCTTCATTCTGAAAAAAATCAACAACAATTCTAGCAAATCACTGACTACCACATACTTGATAAGCCCCAGACCCGGGAGTCAACTTTCTCAGTGGATCCATCGCAGCTGATAATTTCCGATAGACTGTAGTTATATCTGATTTGGATGTGTTAAAGTTCCAGCCGTCAGTAAGAGTAACCTAATTATCACCATAAAGTAAGCGAGGTCGGACTGCAATTAATTATGAGACCGGGCTTACATGTAGTAAAGATGTCCTCCAACTAGGTGTCACACTAGTTCCTCCTCGATCCCCGTATAGAAATGGCGGGGCTGCAAATATTATCGGTTCTAGCCCTATTGCAATCATTCCGTTCAATATTTTGGTCAATTCTTCTCTTTGATTATTTGAATTGAAGATATCTGCTGGTACCAACCGGGATGAAGTTGTCAGAGGGGTTCCTCGAGGCTGGAAAATAATCATTAGCGAATATGCATGACCATGAGGGACATTAAAGGTTTGCACACACCACGTTAGTGGTAAACTTCTGGTAATATGCTTTATATGTTGGTTCAGTGGAAAATGTAACATTTCCATAAATTTCCTGGGTGACAAATTTTTGCATCGATGCAATACTGGCCTTAGCTTGTGCTGATGTAAGGATTGCGTTGACAAATGTTAAACCTGAAGGCTGCAGAATTTGAGACATCCATTGATTTTAGGACTGCATTGGGAAGAATGATACCAGAGTAAATCCTCCCCAGCCTAATGGGTAATCATTCAGTACAAGAGTAATGATAAAGATCACTCCCAATGATGAGGTGTACCTGATTGCGCGAATTCGAGGGTATGATCGACCATAAACTCGACAAGCCTTGATCCTTGATCAGCCTTGATATTTGCTTGCACACTATTCGCTGGTTAAATAGATTGAGTGAACTAGTCAAAATTCCAAAACATACACATGTATTTCCATCTGGGGTAATGCCAATGTCGTTACACCCAGTACAACACCGAATGTCCCACCACCACCACCACGGAGTGCGAAAAATAGGTCTTGGAATTGGCAAGAATTTGCAAAAAGATGTTGTCCCAAAGGTGTAACCACCTCAAATTGAAGCTGAGGATGATTGCTGTTTACCAACCGGGTATTACAACCAAATAACAAACTTTTGCATACCACTCGATCCACTGCCAATCCGAAAGCATTCGACAGGACACTGCCAAATGAAAGAATCAGCCACAAGTAGGCAGTTGCAAGCTCTATTTTAACCTGTGTCCTCCTCCTTGTAAATAGCCTCCACCCCCTGCGACAGTACCATCTCCTGCAGTTGGGACTGTCAGGTTATGTTGTTCGGCAAAATTTATGAGGCTGAGAAAGGATACACCTGACTATAAAGGTTCAAGACATCGATGCTGAGTTAGCTCCCAGCCCATATTTGGATGAAACAATTGCTTAGACCCCAAATGTAATTCCCGGAAAAGTGTCTCCGTGAGGACAACCAGCAGGAGTAAAGTTGGGTTCAAAATCTATCTAACTTTGCGCTTCAGTTGAGGAGCAACAACTCTATCAGGAGTCTATTGGGAAGCATGCTTACCCCTTGCAAATGGTGCATCTTATTTGCACAACTGTTCATAATATCCGTGACATGAAAGAATCTTCCTTACCCAGAGTGAAAGAGCTCCATTCCCACTACTGCGACCTTTGTAATCATGCTGTTGTATGTAACAGGAATCAGTAAGCATTTTGAGTATAAAGAGATATGAAAACCGGGCTTTTTTGGCTCTTAGAAGCTCCATACAAGCGCCATATCAATAGAAGAGGTTCACAAGAAAGGGTTTCACTTTTACTTCTGCTGGTGTTCAAAAATCACTTACACCGGTGTTTTTAACCACTAAGGGAATATTAAAATCTCTTGCAAAGTTGAAGCTTGCCACAACGTCGCTTGCACTTTCGACAGGGAGCTGCAATTTCATAGTGAACTCTGGTAGCAATATTACATTTCACCTGAGTACTTACTGTGTGCTCTGGAATACTTCCCTGATTGCAAACCCGAGGGTTCGAGAATGCAGCAGGATTATCTGGCTGCTCAGAGTCAAGAAGACAACCACTGATCTTGCTTTGGCAAGTCTCCCATTGAGTCTATTGTTATATGTTATCTGGATGGTATAGACCAAAGGGCAGAAGTATAAATAACATTAATGTAGCTCCCTGCATGAGCAGTCCTTACTTCTAAGGAGGCAATAAAGTGGTTCAGACTAGATCACAGACAAGGAGGAAACTTACCATCATCTAGGTATGAATTTATAACCCTCATGCATGATGGGGCATTGTGATTAGATTTCACTCCGTCCGTAAGGGAAAAACATGGTAGAGCAAACGGAACTGAGCGTAGGAGTCTGCCTTCCAGGGATTGATTGAAAATATTCCAATCAGATGCAGTAGGCAGACTGACAACAAGATTGAGCTGGATCATGGCATGGACTATGAAGATAAAGAGCATGGTGATGTTGCACTCAAAATAAAATCATTCATCCTTATATACCTTCAATCCTGTGGCCTTCTTACTGGGAAATCGCTCGGCACCTCTGCCCAAGAAAAATCTGATACATTCTGATAAAGTTTGAATCAGATGATAGAGCACGAAGATATTATAGTATATGAAGTCCACTGCATACAGAACTACCGATCTTCATCACGTCCAAGTGTCAAACAGGGGTAATGGTAAAACCTATGCATATAGTGTCTCAGAATACTTGCATAAATCCGTGCACTTTTGAGGTCTCGACAACAATCTCTATGTATTTGTGAAGGGTATTGCCCATCCAGGATCGCTCTAGGCTCAATATAAGGAATCAGGCACCCATCTGCATGGACCGAGAAATGTACAAATAAACGGTAGTGAGGAATTCAAAGGGGTACAATACATCATACTATCTATATACCATAAGTTTGGAATAAAGGGCCAAATAAGTAGCCAAATCATGCTTTGGTGATTTCAGGGGAAATATGATAACGTAGGTTCACCATAAGAAGCAAAAACTCGGGTGGATTTGCATGCGGTGTACCTATATTTTTTTTTGTAAGGGGGTGTGATTTTTCAAAATCTGTGTTTCGAGCAGATTTCCGCATCCTGTTATGAAAATTTATTTCCACGATACCAGATACCTGATGGCTGTGCACCTTTAGTGATTCATCATCGAGGAACATGATCATTTGGAAGGTGGAAAGAAATCTGCTTATGTGAAAATTTATTCGGTGCTTGTCAAAGGCAATGATGATCTCAGTTCTGATCAACCTGATGTGTTTACACGACAGTCTCGTTGTGATTTGTGAATAACCAATGGGATTTTCGCAAGAAAAACTGGTGCCTCTGGGGCACAAGGTGAGCGTCCACGGATCATGTGGAAGATGAAAATGACTTGATTGAGATCTGCCAATCACTTGATTCCCAGACTTGATAAAATGATGATTATTTACTTGGATCGAGTCCACACCTCTTCACAAACTTCCATGAACCACACTATTCCTACACTAGATTCCCGTCTGGTGAAGTCGGCTGATGGTTGCATGATATATGCTGAAGCTACGGGAATACCTCAGAATCCGCATGTGGTCCTAATCCATGGAATGACATTCTGTGGAGCACTCTTTGACAACATATGCAGCCTTCCTCAAATCCTCGAAAAGCTGTATATCGTATGTACGCAATTATACCTTTTTCCGCACCAGTTTTAACAAGGTTAGGTACGCTATGATTTGCGAGGCCATGGTCGGAGTGGGAAGCCGGAAACAGCCGAATCTCACACCTCAGGGCTTTATGCTGATGACTTCATGGCTGTGACTTCTGAGTTTGATTTGCAGAACCCCATTCTTGCTGGATGGTAAGTCAAATAGCTTGTCAATATTACATATGAGGATTAAAGATCTGAACTCAAGGAGCTTTGGCGGTACGACATGCTCGTGTAGCATGATTAACAGATTGCTGATGTGATATTCAATCTTTAAATCGAACAGGGCAAGTAGCCATAGACCTTGCCGCCAACATATCTCCTTTGCCAATCGCGGGTGTATTTTATATCAACAGCACTTCCATCGGGAGTGTCAGTGGTAGACCGATCATGCGTGAAATCATGACTCTAGAGGCTAATGTAGCAACGTCTGCTCAGGCTTTAACACTCATGCGTAAAGTCTGCTTTGGTGCGCCAGGTGTTCCACCATTGTCTTTCTATGAAGACTGTTTCATGGCTGGGATCCAGGTTATGCAGCCATATGATGCACGAAGAGTTGCAATGCGACGTTACAAAAATCCGGTCCCATATTTGACAGCTTTGAAGGAGGGAAAGGTCAAAGTCTTTGTTTGTTATGGAGCAGCTGACCAAATGTTGGACGGGACAATATTGAGCAAAGAGATGCAGGAAACAGCTAGATATGTGGATATTAAGGCAATTGAAGGTGGTTCCCATGTAGTTTTCATGCAATATCCGGAGATTGTTGCAAATAACTTAATAGCCTTTGTCCAAGGTTTTACCACTCATAAATAATCGTCAATGCACTTGTTTTGAACTCTCTACCTCGAAAGTGCAGGTATAGTGAAGATTACTTGTAGTGTCAGACTCCGGGTTTCGAAGTAAACTCTAACATGTGCTGTGAGTGTCAAAAATGTGTTGCCTCACTGTATAATTTAAAGTCCTGCACTCGAGTCCAACTCAAGCCTTAAGGCCACACAAGTTTTCTCAAGTCCTCTCAAGTCCTATGTTAAGTCCAACCCCAAACATAGTTTGAAGTGTTACTCAAGTCCTAGTAAAGTTCCTACCATGAATGACAGGTCCTGGTGTATGTCATTTCCGAAACTTAATCAAATATTTCGTTGTTACTGCGCAAATTGTGGGCATACTCGGGATACAGTAAAGCATAATTTACTGTGGGAACTGGTGAAATAATGATGAACTTATTACTCAATTTTTTGGCATGATTTTTGTGATTAATGAGAAAGATACAATAAACTAATGGTGAAATATCGTATTCGTTATCTTCCACTTGTTCACCATTAGGATGCAAAATCATGGTAAAGAAATGCTGGAATAATGGTGACTGAACGTCATAAAATAGTTATACCATAATTCTGGAGAAATTATGTTGAAATGGCGATTAGTGACACAGGTTGATGTGAGATGCTCTCTGAGTGTTTGAGGCTTTGAGGAGGGCTCAGATAGTGAAGTGAAAGACGCTAGAATACTCCTGGATAAGAGGCCTTATGTTACAGAGGAACATCTACAGTATTTATGCTACAGTAAACACTATCTAGAGTTACACCCTATGAAAATAGAAGAGTAATTGTGATTCATGTATACAGAATGGAATGAGTTCAGAACAATCATAATGTGTAAGTAAATAAATAGCATAGTAAACATGCAGACCAAGAGATGCACTGCAGCAGTCCATATAGAGAATAGCATAATGAGAGCATATAGCAGAAATTGTTAAGATCATGCCTAGAGTTGAACTCGCTAAGTGAGTGCAAAGTTAATCATGAAGGTAAATGAGTATGCATAAGAGGTAAGTAACCCTTTCACGAAAGAGTCTGGCTCTCAGAGATAGGTTGAGGATTTGGATGTTGACTCCACTATTAGTAGTGTCCCTCACTAGGTTGAGTAGAAACAGTGGATAGTAGCAGTCTGAGCTCATAAAGGATGCTTTGCAAATGTCAGAGTGAGGTATAGAGAATGACTAGAGAAGAATATAAACCATATATGCCAAATCAAGCTGATATTAAAACTGAGTCAGTAAGTACTTCATATCAAATCCTTTATATGTCATACTTGGATAAATATACAATGCTTCACATAACAAAGACTAAGCCCAGAGTACCTAGCTCATCCAATGCTAGTAAGCAAAGAACAATAAGTCATAGAAAAGACCTGGTGTTCCATCTTGTTTCAGTAGCAAGATGTCATGAAGTGAGCCCACCCCCTATCATTTTCCTTTCTTTACGATACACCATCCAAGCCCTCCTACCTACAATAATCATTCCGGAACATTCCATTCCATTCTATTAGTTCCATTCCTTGTGCCGGAGCTATACAGTATTACCTCATAGTTCCCACGCTCCACCTTGTATATATAAGCCAGCCCCCACAACCTGGTCCCTTATCTTGACCTCTTTGTCGTTGGGACCAGGTATGTCTTGAACTTACTTACTTGTATTTATTATCAATATAACTTTGTCGTTGGGACCAGCTGCCTGTTTCTGTCTAAGTCTCCGCTCCGCCGTGCCACCGTCGTCACCTCTTTGTGACACAAGAGTCTAATTTATAAAGATCACCAGCCCAAAATTCATGGGTGATGATAGCTGTGACAGTAGCAGCCTCAACTTCAGGAAAGAGGAAAAGCAATGAAGAGGATGCACCTGCAGGGGTGTTCCCTGTCAATGATGGTGTGTACAGTGTTGGACTTGGGAAGCTGGAGGTGCAAGTGCAGGTACTGTGCTGAGTGACCTGAAAGCCTCATGAATGAGGGATACAATTTCCTGCCTCACCTCTGGGGAAAAAGAGGAGCTGGAAGTAGGAGTATTGGACATGACTTGAGGTGAGGTTGAAGGCTTGGTGGATTGGTCCTCATTTATCAGTGACAAAGGTAAAGATGAAGGGCTATTCTTTGCAAGGAAATAGTGAGAGGCATTGCACAATTATTTTGATCTTTGTGCCAGAGCAAGGAAGTTCTTTAAGACACAAAACTGCAAGCAATGGTGAGAGAATAGAGAATCCTTGCCATGCTCACAGTTCCATATAACAGTAGGAAGTACAAAGGGAAATGTAATGAAAGGAAAAATGTGGAAGGCACAAGGGGTCATTGTTGTATCATAGACCCTGGTGTTATGATTGTGCACATAGGGATCATTGAATTAGAGCCGCAGGGTTCATCACAGAAGGTAAATACACAAAAGAAAATACTTTGCAAAAGGAAATGATTCAAAGAGTAGTTGGACCTTGACTCCATTATTAATGGAGTCCTTGACATGTCATGTGTCCAAAGGGTAAGAAGGAAGGTAGTTTTCCATTCATGATGACCTTTGCAGAATGTACTGACAAGAGGGATGTTAGAAGGATAATATGGATAGTTGATAATTAGATGGTATCACTATCAAAGTGCTATCAAGGTTGATATTCAAACTGAAGAACTACATATTCAATACCATAGCTTTATACTGTAGGATATATCAGGATTGCGAAGTGATACTAGGCCCAAATGGGTTAGCTCATCAGAGAAGAACAAAGGAAGGAATATAAAAGGAATAGTTCTCATCCAATAATGATGAGGATGTCATGAAGTGAGCCACCCCTATCATTTTCCTTCCCTTACAATACACCATCTGAGCACCCTTACCTAGAACAATCATTCCAGAACCTTCCATTCCTTGTGCCTGAGCTATACAGTATTACATCATAGTTCCCACACTCCACCTTGTATATATAAGCCAGCCCCCACAACCTGGTCTCTTATCTTGACCTCTTTGTCATTGGGACCAGGTATGTCTTTACTTATTTCTTTGTATTTATTATCAATATAACTTTGTCATTGGGACCAGTATCTGTCTGCTTCCATTGAAGTCTCCACTCTGCTCTGCCATTGTTGTCACCCCTTTGTGACATTAGGTCAAGATCCCTCACTGCACTGATAGCCTACCAGTTAGGTTATCCTTGCAGGCTCTGCTTCCACCATGTTATATCTATGCAAGCTAAGTCCTTACGAAGCTTCGCAAACTGTTCCGCTACTTAGATATACTGCTTATATCCTTTTACCACTACGCAATTACTTCACGAAGGAATTCCGATGCGAAGTAAATAACTGTTATCTGTTATCATCTTTATTAAATTTACACTATCCCTTTTATATCCCTTCCTTTGTTCTTTACTTATGAGCTAACCCATTTGGGTATGGCATCGCTTCATGATCCTGACTTACTGTCACGAAATGATCTTTTTATTATTCTTTTTCCTTTTCTTTTATTTACTTACCTAATCACTGAAGCGCTTACACCAGCGCTCATTATATTCTCATTCTCATTTAGTTTACACGCGTCAACCTTATTGTTCTCGCATTGTCGTTTCACTTAGGCGCAACTCTCTCGTGCCTGTCAGCTCATTGACAGGACGATGTCATTATTGTTCTGCTTCCATGCTTCCCTTTATATTGCCTTATTGTTTACTCACTGAATACCTACAGCTTTACTTATGGATACGAGTGGCTCTTATTGTAGATCCTCACGGTTACGGTGCAAGAAGTCTCTCATGGTTTCATATCCTATACGTATATAAGACTTGATATTTTGTAGTTATATTCCTTAGCTCTATTCTCGTCTATACTCCTCGGTAGCTAGACTTGTAGTTGGGTTGTCTTATTCATCCTCATCACTTTCCCATCCTCTTGCTCATTGTTCATCGTGTGACGCCTGGTTGTCTCTTGTGAGAGCTAGCGAGTCGCTGACACTTACCTTTAGTATAAAGCTATGGTATTGAATAGGTAGTTCCTCAGTTTAAATATCAACCTTGATAGCACTTTGATAGTGATACCAATTAATCATCTATCTTTATCATTGTTTTAACATCCTCGCTGTCAGTATGTTCTGCAACAGTCATCACAAACGGAACACGTTTACTTTTCTTCTCTTGCGGACACGCGAAGTGTCGAGGACTCTACTAATAGTGAAGTTAAGGTCCTACTACATTGTCTAGGATCGGTTTACTTCGCGAAGTATTTTCCTTTGTATTTTCCCGCGATCATCCCATGATCATTCCCGATGATTCCTTTGTGCATGATCATAACAGAATGGAACACATTTACTTTCTTCTCTTGTGGACACACGAAGTGTTGAAGACTCTACTAATAGTGGAGTCAAGGTCTGACTACTTAGTCTAGGATTGTTTTACCTCGCGAAGTAATTCTCTTCGCTATTTCCCACGATCATCCCGTGACCCTTTCTGATGATCCCTTTGTGCACGATCATAACACACCACGTCTACAGACACTGCCACACCAAGCCTTCCCACTCAAGCTATTGACTGCTCTGCCTACCCACATGCATTTGATACTAAAGACCAAACTCACATCCATAGCAGCAAAAGCAATTCCTGGGCCGATTGCAGTTCTTAACCCTGTCCAAACACTGTCACCAACTCCATCAGCAAAGAAGAGAACCTATCTGATGGTACCATGATCACACCTATTTTAGCCCCTACCCCAACTGCACCTCCACCCACTATGTCAAATCCCAAAGTCAACACAAATCAGCACATGGCACAGCTCATTGAGCAGGTGACTCAGTTCACAGCCAATCTCCACAAAGCCTCAGCCAAGTCGGGCATAAATAAGCCTTAGCTCTTCAAAGGCTCTAGTTGTGGTGACAAAGGGAGAAAGCACAGAGGAAAGCACAGGCTCAAGCACAAGCCAAGGTGAGGAGTGGGGCTAGCACCACACATGAAGGCAGAAAGAGATAATGATCAAGACAACAGTGACAGTGCAAGGGCCAATCACTAGGGTTGCACAAGGAAAACTAGTTACAAAGACCAAGTAAGTATATTGAATGTAAACAATGATACAAGTACTGACTGTTATGATTGTGCACAAAGGGATGATCGGGGATGATCACGGGATGATTGCGGGAAATAGCGAAGGTAATTACTTCGCGAAGTAAACCGATCCTAGACAATGTAGTCAGACCTTGACTCCACTATTAGTAGAGTCCTTGACACTTCGTGTGTCCGCAAGAGAAGAAAGGGAAATGTGTTCCATTCGCAATGACCATTGCGGAACGTACTGACAGGTGGGATGTTAAAATGATGATATGGTTAAGTGATTAATTGGTATCACTATTGAAGTGCTATCAAGGTTGATATTTAAACTGAGGAACTACCTATTCGATACCGTAGCTTTATACTAAAGGTAAGTCATGATCGCGAAGCAATGCCATGCCCAAATGGGTTAGCTCATAAGTAAAGAACAAAGGAAGGGATATAAAAGGGATAATGTAAATCCGATAAAGATGATAAGAGATAATAGTTATTTACTTCGTATCGGAATTCCTTTGTAAAGTAATTGTATAGTGATAAAAGGATATAAGTAATATATCTAAGTAGCGGAATGGTTCGCAAAGCTTTGTAAGGACTTAGCTTGCATAGATATAACACTAACTTAGTTCCAAAGACCAAGAGGTCAAGATGGGGAACTAGGTGTCAACTACTGTACTATATATACAAGTGTCTAGATGAGTAAGCGACAGCATGGGAAGTTGATAGAAGTATCTGGAATGTGATAGAAGGATACAGAAGAATGTAGATGGATTCAAACAGTAACAAAGATAAAGAAAGGAGGAGATGTAGGAAAAATAAAGTAAGTACCATATCCTGTGTAGCATGTCATGACACTAGTAGTGCAGAAGCACATCGCTTCATTGCCCAGTATCAAAGCTGGGTAGTGAACAACCAGATCTAAATGACAATGAAGGGAAACTGATTAAGGCAGCCCTAAGATTCTTCTCAGGAAAGGCAGCCAACTGGGCCACCCCATACCTCTGTCACAAAGAGGTGACGACGGTGGCACGGCGGAGCAGAGACTTAGATGGAAACAGGCAGCTGGTCCCAATGACAAAGTTATATTGATAGTAAATACAGAGAAGTAAGTAATGACATACCTGGTCCCAACGACAAAGAGGTCAAGATAAGGGACCAGGTTGTGGGGGGGGCTGGCTTATATATACAGGGTAGAGTGTGGGAACTATGATGTAATACTGTATAGCTCAGGCACAAGGAATGGAACGGAACTGATAGAATAGGATGGAAGGTTCCGGAATAGTTATTGTAGGTAAGGGTGCTCGGATGGTGTATCATAAGGAAAGGAAAATGATAGGGGGTGGCTCACTTCATGACAACCTCTTGGAATTCAGCCATCACCAAGAACTGTTTAATGGACGATGGGAAGACTTCAAAACAGCTTTCACCCTCTGATTCGAATCCGTTGATGCAGGTATGGAAGCCCGGAATGCATTCAGCATCTCAGGCAAGCAAAAGGTCAAATGGTAGTGGAATTTGCACAGAATTTCAAGGACATTGGCGATCGGACTGGGCTCTCAGATGTTGACCTACGAGAATGCTTTCACAGTGACCTCAACCCAGAGATCCAACAAAATCTCATTGTGGTCAACATAGCTCAGGGACTAGCCCCTACACTGGAGGAGGCAATCAGACAAGCAATCTTGGTGGAAGTATTCCTGCATGACCCCACCATGACAGGCTGTAATCAGGGCACCTCTCATACCCCTTTCCCCCCTGTTAACTCCCATGCTATTGATGTCAATGCCATGCATACCAGTGGTAACAGCAGAGAGAGTTTTGTGGCCCAGATGAGAGGCAGGTGTTATGGTTGTGGTTCACAAAGTCACAAGAAAAGGAACTGCTCATACAAGGTCACAGTATGCCACTACTGTGGGTGACAAGGTCACCTAGAATTGGTTTGCCAAGACAAGTTCATGGGTCTAGAATGTGGCCGGGGTAAGTGCCAACAACCCCGCCATCAACAAGTTGCAGCTTCCTCTTCAACACCCTTTACTCTCTTCCCCAATGAACCTGTCCAAATTGCTGCTTCTACTCCGGCTCCTATCACCCAGTCCCCAGTCACTCCTGACCTCTCCACTCAGATTACCCAGCTCCTCCAGGAGCTCCTGAACAGAGCCAACACCATGGCCCCAGCACCAGGTTCACAGGAGGGTTTTTAAAGTGGGTACCTGTCTCAGCCACACCAAGAGTACCCATTAATCAATTTGCTATACATTCTACCTCTGCATACAATTCCCTTCCCTCTTGTAAAATACCTACTATTTCGGAATTGAATTCCAGTTCATCACACATCCAAATTAATGCAAGACTAAGAGGAAGGAATCGCAGTATAGCAACTGCAGCCATGGTTGATTCTGGAGCCACTGCTCTATTTCTGAACCAAGAGTTTGTCACCTGCCACTGTGTAAGGACCTTTCCACTCAAGAAACCCATTGGTGTCTTTAACATTGATGGGTCTGCTAACTGAGTGTGGTGATGAAGGGAGAAAGCACAGAGGAGGCACAGGCTCAAAGCACAAACCAAGGCAAGGGGTGGGGCTAGCACCACACATGAAGGCTGAAAGAAATAGGGATCTTAGACAACAGTGATAGTGCAAGGGCCAATCACTAGGGTTGCACAAGGAAAACTAGTTCCAAAGACCAAGTAAGTATATTGAGTGTAAGCAAAGATACAAGTATCAACCTAGTTCCAAAGACCAAGAGGTCAAGATGGGGAACTAGGTGTCAACTACTGTACTATATATACAAGTGTCTAGATGAGTAAGCGACAGCGCAGGAAGTTGATGGAAGTATCTAGAATGTGATAGAAGGATGCAGGACGATGTAGAAGGATCCAAACAGTAACAAAGATAAAGAAAGGAGGAGGTGTAGGAAAAATAAAGTAAGTACCATATCCTGTGTGTCATGAAGTGAGCCCCCCCCCCTATCATTTTCCTTTCTTTACGATACACCATCCAAGCCCTCCTACCTACAATAATCATTCCGGAACATTCCATTCCATTCTATTAGTTCCGTTCCATTCCTTGTGCCTGAGCTATACAGTATTATCTCATAGTTCCCACGCTCCACCTTGTATATATAAGCCAGCCCCCACAACCTGGTCCCTTATCTTGACCTCTTTGTCGTTGGGACCAGGTATGTCGTTAACTTACTTACTTGTATTTATTATCAATATAACTTTGTCGTTGGGACCAGCTGTCCGCTCCCGCCTAAGTCTCCGCTCCGCTCCGCCACCGTCGTCACCTCTTTGTGACACTGTGTAGCATGTCATGACACTGAGCAGGGCAAATCACGCACTTTGCATGTCTAGCCCTGACTGTTGATAACCAAGAACGGTGAACAGACCTGCTAATAACCAATCTGGGAAGCAAAGACCTGATTCTGGGACTCCCCTGGCTACATGAAGCCAACCCAGATATTGACTGGGAGAAAGGACGACTCTCAGTCAAACCACAATGGACAATGATAGAGGAGGTGGTAGATCCAGATACTGCAGAGGAAATCGAAACAGTTATTACTCCTGAATCCCCAATGAGCATAGCAGATGAGGAGGTGGAGGAATCACCCATACACTGCATTCGAGCCAACTGACAAACCTGATGTGCATGGGTGAAGTCAGGCATCCTACATGAACAAACAGAGGAGGTCTGGTGTGTGGCAGGATTCACCTACTCCCAACAGCTAGTGGAACAGGCCCACAAAGCAAAACCTCTGAAAACCTTTGAAGAAATGGTCCCAGAACCTTATCGTGATTTCGAAAAGGTATTCTCCGAAACTGCTTCAGAATGCCTCCTGGAACACCAACCCTGGGATCATGCCATTGAACTGATCCCAGGTGCACCTGAAACCATGTGCATGAAAGTCTATCTGATGTCATTAAATGAACAAGGTGAACTCAACCGCTTTCTAGATGACAACCTCCGAAAAGGCTACATTCACCCCTCAAAGTCACCATTGTCATCACCTATCTTCTTCATAAAGAAGAAGAATGGAAAGCTCCATTTCGTACAGGACTACAGAAAACTTCACCAAGTAACCCTGAAGAACCATTATCCTCTCCCACTGGTTGCTGACATTGTTAGCCATCTGCAGGGGGCACAGTATTTCACCAATGACGTTAGATGGGGCTATAACAATGTTCGGATTAAGGAGGGTGATGAATGGAAGGCTGCTTTTGCAACCAACCAAGGGTTATTTGAACCCAGCGTAATGTTCTTTGGTCTCACCAACTCCCCAGCCACCTTCCAAGTGCTCATGAACTCCATCTTTTCAGACCTAGTGGTGGCAGGAAAAGTAGTGGTCTACCTAGATGATATTCTCACCCTCAGTAATGATTTGCAAGAACACCAGCAGGTAGTGTAGGAGGTACTAAAATGGCTAGAGAAACACAACCTCTACCTACGACCCGAGAAATATGAGTTCAACGAGCTTCAGATTGAGTACTTGGGACTAGCACTATCAGAAGGTGAAGTGTGGTGACGAAGGGAGAAAGCACAGAGGAAAGCACAGGCTCAAGCACAAGCCAAAGTGAGGAGTGGGGCTAGCACCACACATGAAGGCTGAAAGAGATAATGATCAAGACAACAGCAATAGCACAAGGGCCAATCACTAGGGTTGCACAAGGAAAACTAGTTCCAAAGACCAAGTTTAGTATATTGACTGTAAAGAAGATATGAATACTAACCTAGTTCCAAAGACCAGGAGGTCAAGATGGGGAACTAGGTGTCAACTACGGTACTATATATAGGAGGGTCTGGATGAGTAAGTGACAGTGTGGGAAAGGAAAGCTTATGGAAAGCTTATGGAAAAATGAAGTAGGTACCCATATATGTCACGACATGAAGTGTGCATGGACCCGGTAAAAGTAGCTGCAGTCCATGACTGGCCTATCCCAAAGAATCTGTGAGAGCTACAGGGATTCTTAGGTTTTGCTGACTTCTACCATCGATTCATATGGAACTTTGCCTGCATAGCACACCCTCTGAATGACCTAACCAAGAAAGACTTGGGCTTCAACTGGGGAACACATCAGCAACAAGCATTTGACACCCTAAGGGAAGCTTTCATCACAGCACTGGTACTGGCACTCTGGGACCCCAACAGGCTCACACAACTCGAGGTTGATGCATCAGGCTTCACTATGGGGGGAGCCCTAATGCAGAAACAAGATGATGGTCAGTGGCACCCAGTGGCATTCCGATCGGCCTCCATGCAACCGGCAGAACAAATCTATGAAATCTATGACCAAGAGATGCTTGCCATCATTGAAACGCTAAAGGACTGGAGAAGCTTCCTGGAAGGATCACTGCAAACCTTCCAGATCCTCACCAACCATGCAAACCTGGAATTCTGGTGTTCTGCTCAGGACCTCAGTAGATGGCAAGCATGATGGGCACTGTGGTTATCCCAGTTTGACTTCCAGCTCACTCTGTCAGCGACTCGCTAGCTCTCACAAGAGACAACCAGGCGTCACACGATAGACGATGAGCAAGAGGATGAAAAAGCAAAAAGCGGATGGATAAAACAACCCAACTACAAGTCTAGCTACCGAGGAGAATAGACGAGAATAGAGCTAAGGAATATAACTACCAAATATCTAGTCTTATATACAAAATGGGATATGAAACCGTGAGAGATGTCTCGCACCGTAACCGTGAGGACCTACAACAAGAGTCGCTCGTATCCATAAGTAAAGCTGTAGGTATTCGGTGAGTAAACAATAAGGCAATATAAAAAGAAGCATGGAGGCGGAACAATAATGACGTCGTCCTGTCAATGAACTGACAGGCACGAGAGAGTCGCACCTAAGTGAAACGACAATGCGAGAACAATAAGGTTGACGCGTGTAACCTAAATAATAATGAAAATATAATAAGCGCTAGTGCAAGCGCTTTGGTGATTAGATAAGTAAATAAAAGAAAAGGAAAAGAATAATAAAAGAAAAGAATAATGAAAAAAGATCGATTCATGACATTACCCCCTCCCTAGAGCGCGAGTTCCACGAAGCGCTTGTCGTCTAACAAAATTTTCGGAGGGTAATTGTGAGGGTGTATTTTCGGTATCTGGCGGAGGCATAGGGCGGAATAACTCGGTAGGGAACAAGGAAATAGGGATTTCGAGTCGACTCAGGGTGGCGGGTTTGGGTTTAGTCGGATTCTTATCATGGAATTCCTTCAACAAATCAGAGGAATGGGTGATGTTGGACCGAGGTTCCCAAGTGTCTTCATGTGGTCCGTAACCTCGCCACCTGACCTTGTACTTGATCCCTTTTCCTACCTTTCGTGAGTCGAGAATCTCCTCGACTTCGAATTCTTCTTCTTCTCCTACGACGACAGGAGGTGGTCGAGTGTTTCGTGGTTGAGAGGGGAATTGCGGTTCTCTATAGGGAGTGAGAAGGACTTCGTTGAAAACGTTATGGATACGTTTCCACGTAGAGGGGATATCTAGTTTATAGGAACTAGCGCCTATCTTCTTCTGAACTGTAAACGGTCCAAACCGTTTATCTCCTAACTTTTTCATCGGCTGGTCTGTCGATAAATTAGTTCCCTCAAGCCAGACCTTATCGCCTGGCTTGTACTCTACTCCCACTCTTCGCTTACGGTCATAAAACTTCTTCATGTCCTCGTTGGCCTTTCCTAAGGCCGCTCCTACTTCGTCTCGAACCTTCCTCATTCCATCTGTCACAAAGAGGTGACGACGGTGGCGGAGCGGAGCGGAGACTTAGGCGGGAGCGGACAACTGGTCCCAACGACAAAGTTATATTGATAATAAATACAAGTAAGTAAGTTAAAGACATACCTGGTCCCAACGACAAAGAGGTCAAGATAAGGGACCAGGTTGTGGGGGCTGGCTTATATATACAAGGTGGAGCGTGGGAACTATGAGGTAATACTGTATAGCTCAGGCACAAGGAATGGAATGGAACTAATAGAATGGAATGGAATGTTCCGGAATGATTATTGTAGGTAAGAGGGCTTGGATGGTGTATCGTAAAGAAAGGAAAATGATAGGGGGTGGGCTCACTTCATGACATTACCCCCCTCCTTATGACCATTGCCCTCAATGGTCAAGCTTTTGCCGCCTGAGGGTGCTTTTTGTGGAATTTTCGGATAGTTGCTGGGGCGTGTTCAAGATTTGGTGCAGGTTCCCATGAGTTGTGTCCTGCATCGTAGCCTTTCCACTTTACCAAATACTCTAACTTCTTCCACCTAATCCGACTATCCAAGATGTCCTCGACCTCATACTCCGGCTCATCCTCATCCTCTAGATATACTGGTTCCGGTGGTGTTGCAATTTCGCCATTTATGGTGTTCCCTCTCCAAGGGTACAATTTATCGACGTGGAACACAGGATGGATGCGGTCCAGGGATAGTGGGAGGTCTAAACGGTAGTCCAGGGGCCCAACCTTCTCCAAAATGGTGTAAGGTCCTAGCTGTCGATCCCCAAGTTTCTCACTGGAAAGTTGGAGCTTGATGTCTTCTGCGCTTAGCCAGACCTGATCTCCCGCTTGGAATTGATGTGCCTTTCGTTTTCCTCGTTCATAGTTTTCCTTTTGCCATCTTTTTCCCAGGTGTAGAGCTGCCCCGGCATCCTGTCGCACCTCTCGAAGGATCTGAATGCGATCATCCACTGCTGGAATCCCACTTCGCTGACCAACGGGAATGTTAAATAGGGGGAGGTAGCCGTAAGTGAGCTCGAATGGGGAGATTCCAAGTGCAGAGTGGGTACGTGAGTTAATCACAAACTCCGCCATTGGCAAATGCTCTGCCCAGTCATCCTGACGACGTCCCACATACAGCCGGAGATACTTTTCGACTTCTTGGTTTGCCCGCTCGGTTTGCCCATTCGCTTGGGGGTGGTATCCCGATGTGAGATTGGATTTGATTCCCAGGCGGGAGAGTAGTGATCGCATGAGCTTTGCTGCAAACTGGGGTCCTCGGTCTGATACAAAGCGGAGGGGGAGGCCATGGAGGCGGAAAATTTCGCGGTAGTAGATGTCAGCGACACCTGCTGCTGTGATTGATGTGGTACAAGGGATTGCGTGGATTTGTTTCCCGTAGAGGTCGGTGCAGACAAGGATGGCATCGTATCCTTGTGAATTGGGCAGCTGTGTGATCAGGTCAACTCCCACTTCTTCCCACAGACCTGCTGGGACATCTAGGGGTAGTGTTACTGCTCGTGGGTGTCTCTGTATCTTTTTCCTAGCGCAAGTTTCGCATCCTTCCACATACTTTTCTACAAAGGATCGCAGGGTGGGCCACCAAAAGTGGGTGCTAATGAGATCGAGGGTGTTGTGAAGTCCGGGGTGACCAGCGGAGGGGTTGTCGTGGCATTGTTTGAGTACTTCTGTCCGTAGGTCATCCTCTGGTGGGACATATACCCTACCTCGGTGGTACACCAGTCCGTTATCCTCCTCCCATTCTGCTATCCCATTGGCCAAGCGTTGGAGGCCACTCCTCCTGAGCTCTTCCAGTCCTTCGAGTACTTGGGCCTCTCTTTGCGAGGCCTTCTGGATGCGGTCCTCCAACGGGTTCTGTAGTGAGGCTGCTGCCACTTGCATAAAGTGGGCTGGTTTCAGAACGGTCTGTTGTCGGTTGTCTTCACTGTCCAACACCTGATGCGTTGCCATGCGAGACAAAGCATCTGCCTGGGTGGTGAGTCAGCCGGAAGTCGAATCGGGATAACCATAGTGCCCAACGCGCTTGTCGTCGGCTAAGGTCCTGTGCAGAGCGCCAGAATTCCAGGTTTGCATGGTCGGTGATGATCTCGAAGGTCTGCGGTGATCCTTCCAGGAAGCTTCTCCAGTCCTTTAGTGCTTCAATGATTGCCAGCATCTCCCGGTCATAGATTTCGTAGTTTCGTTCGGCTGGTTGCATGGAGGCTGATCGAAATGCTACTGGGTGCCACTGACCATCGTCTTGTTTCTGCATTAGAGCTCCTCCTGTGGCAAAGCCTGATGCGTCTACCTCGAGTTGTGTGAGCCTGTTGGGGTCCCAGAGTGCCAGTACCGGAGCTGTGACAAAAGCTTCCCTTAGGGTGTCGAATGCTTGCTGCTGATGTGTTCCCCAGTTGAAGCCTGAGTCTTTCTTGGTTAGGTCATTCAGAGGGCGTGCTATGCGGGCAAAGTTCTGTATGAATCGACGGTAAAAGTTGGCAAAACCTAAGAATCCTCGCAGCTCTCGCAGGTTCTTTGGAGTAGGCCAGTCACGAACTGCAGTCACTTTTACCGGATCCATGCGCACTTCCCCTTCTGATATCACTAGTCCCAAGTACTCGATCTGAAGCTCCTCGAACTCACATTTTTCGGGTCGTAGATAGAGGTCATGTTTCTCTAGCCGTTTTAGTACATCCCGCACTGTCTGCCGGTGTTGTTGTAGCTCGTTACTGAAGATAAGGATGTCATCTAGGTACACTGCTACTTTCCCCGCTGCCACTAGGTCTGAAAAGATGGAATTCATGAGTGCTTGGAAGGTCGCTGGGGAGTTGGTGAGACCAAAGAACATTACACTGGGTTCGAATAACCCTCGGTTGGTTGCGAAAGCAGCCTTCCATTCATCACCCTCCTTAATTCGGACATTGTTGTAGCCCCATCTGACATCAAATTTGGTGAAGTACCGTGCCCCCTGCAGACGGCTGACGATGTCAGCAACCAGTGGGAGAGGATAGCGGTTCTTTAGGGTTACTTGATTTAGTTTCCTGTAATCTTGTACAAAACGGAGCTTCCCGTCCTTCTTCTTCACAAAGAAGACAGGTGAAGACAGTGGCGATTTTGAGGGGCGAATGTAGCCTTTTCGGAGGTTGTCATCCAGAAAGCGGTCGAGTTCGCCTTGTTCGTTCAATGACATTGGGTAGACTTTCGTACGCATGGTTTCGGGTGCTCCTGGGATCAGTTCAATGGCGTGATCCCAGGGTTTGTGTTCAGGGAGACGTTCTGAGGCCATTTCAGAGAATACCTTTTTGAAATCCCTATAGGGCTCTGGGATCATTTCTTCGAAGGTTTTCACGGGTTTTGCTTTGTAGGCCTGCTCCGCTAGCTGTTGGGAATATGTGAATCCTGCTGCGCACCAGACCTCTTCTGTTTGTTCGTGTAGGATGCCTGACTTCACCCATGCACGCCGGGTTTGTCGGTTGGCTCGAATGCGGTGTATCGGCGACTCATCTGCCTCCTCTTCCTCTGCTAAGTTCAGTGGGGTTTCGGGAGTGATGACTGTTTCAATTTCCTCCACAGTGTCTTGTTCTTCTACCTCCTCTATCGTTGTCCGTTGTGGTCTAACCGAGAGTCGTCCCTTCTCCCAGTCAATATCTGGATTGGCTTTACGTAGCCAGGGGAGTCCCAGGATTAGGTCTTCACTTCCCAGATTGGTTATCAGCAAATCTGTCCACCGTTCTTGGTTATCGACAGTCAGGGCTAGACGTGCAAAATGCGTAATCTGCCCTGCTCGGTTAGCAGATCCATCGATGTTAAAGACCCCAATGGGTTTCCTGAGTGGGAAGATCCTTACTTGGTGGCGGGTGACAAACTCCTGATTCAGGAATAGAGCCGTGGCTCCAGAATCAACCATGGCCGCAGTTGCTATACTGTGATTTCTTCCTCTTAATTTCGCGTTAATTCGGAAGTGTGACGAATTGGAGTTCAATTCCGAAATATTAGATATGGTACATGAGGGTAGAGAATCATATGTGGACGTGGCATGTATAGCAAATTGGTTTACGGGTACTCTCGGTGCGGCCGAGACGGGTACCCGCTTTAAAAACCCTCCTGCGAGCCTGAAGCGGGGGCCATGGCATTGGCTCTGTTCAGGAGTTCTTGGAGCTGGGCAATTTGGATGGAGAGGTCGGGGGTAGCTGGGGACTGGGCAATAGGAGCAGGAGCAGGGGCCGGAGTGGAAGCCGCAATTTGGACAGGTTCATTGGGAAAGAGAGTGAAAGGCGTTGAAGAGGAGGCTGCGACTTGTTGACGGCGGGGTTGTTGACGCTTACCCCGGCCGCGTTCTAGACCCATGAATTTATCCTGGCAGACTGACTCTAAATGACCTCGTCGCCCACAGTAGCGGCATACTGTGTCCTTGTACGAGCAGTTCCTCTTCTCATGACTCTGTGAACCACAACCGTAACACCTGCCTCTCATCTGGGCCACGAAGCTTTCTCTACTGTTGCCATTGGTATGCGTGGCATCAACGTCCATAGCATGGGAGTTGGCAGGGGGAGAGGAGATGTGAGAGGTACCCTGATTACGGCCTGTCATGGTGGGGTCATGCAGGAATACGTCTACCGAGATTGCTCGCCTGATTGCCTCCTCTAGTGTAGGGGCTAATCCCTGAGCTATGTTGACCACGATGAGATTTTGTCGAATCTCTGGGTTGAGGCCACTGTGAAAGCGTTCTCGTAGGTCGATATCTGAGAGCCCAGTTCGATCGCCGATGTCTTTGAAGTTCTGTGCAAATTCTGCTACCGTTTGACCTTTTGCTTGCCTGAGATGCTGGATTGCATTCCGGGCTTCCATGCCTGCGTCAATGGATTCGAATCGGAGGGTGAAGGCTGTTTTAAAGTCTTCCCATCGTCCATTAAACGGTTGTTGGTGATGACTGAATTCCAAGAGGTATGGGGTGGCCCAATCAGCAGCCTTTCCCGAGAAGAATCCTAGAGCCGCCTTAATCAGTTTCCCTTCGTTGTCCTTCAAATCCGGTTGTTCCACTGCCCAGCTCTGATACTGAGCAATGAAGCGACGGGCTTCCGCACTACTCGAGCCTTTGAAGAGCTCGGGTTTATTCATGCTCGACTTGGCTGCAGCTCTGTGAAGGTTGGCTGTGAGCTGAGTCACCTGCTCGATAAGCTGTGCCATGAGCTGATTTGTGTTGACTTCAGAGGTCGACATAATGGATGGGGGTGCAGTGGGAGTAGGGATAAGGATGGGTGTGATCACGGTACCGTCGGAAAGGTTCTCCTCTTCACTGATGGAGTTGGCAGCAGCGTTCGGACAGGGTTGAGAACTGCAATCAGCCCAGGAGCTGCTTTTGCTGCGGTGGATGTGGGTTTGGTCTTTAGTATCAAAAGCGTGTGGGTAGGCAGAGCAGTCGATAGCTTGGGCGGGCAGGCTTGGTGCGGAGGTGTCTGTAGACGTGGTGGAAGCGGAGCCTGCAAGGATAACCTAATCGGTAGGCTATCAGTGCAGTAAGGGATCTTGACCTAATGTCACAAAGAGGTGACGACGGTGGCGGAGCGGAGCGGAGACTTAGGCGGGAGCGGACAACTGGTCCCAACGACAAAGTTATATTGATAATAAATACAAGTAAGTAAGTTAAAGACATACCTGGTCCCAACGACAAAGAGGTCAAGATAAGGGACCAGGTTGTGGGGGCTGGCTTATATATACAAGGTGGAGCGTGGGAACTATGAGGTAATACTGTATAGCTCAGGCACAAGGAATGGAATGGAACTAATAGAATGGAATGGAATGTTCCGGAATGATTATTGTAGGTAAGAGGGCTTGGATGGTGTATCGTAAAGAAAGGAAAATGATAGGGGGTGGGCTCACTTCATGACACCATCTGCAAACGCCTGTGCTGTAGGGTTGTTCGAAGTCATTTGAGGTGCCGTGCCTTTATAGGGATGTCTACCGTTGTCAGCATAGAATGGGGAAACCTTCGTCGCAGAGTGTACTCGATCGTTATAGGCAAATTCTGCAAGCGGTAACCACTCATGCCAGTCATTTTGATGATAACTAATGAACAAACGGAGATAATGTTCTATCTCCTGATTTGTTCGTTCTGTCTGGCCGTTGGTCTGTGGGTGATACGCAGTGGTGTAGTTTGCTTCTATTCCTAAAAGACGGTAGAGTTCCTTCATGAAACGAGAATGATATTGCGGTCCTCGATCATGTATTATTTTTCGTGGAATGCCGTGGATAGAAAAAATACGATCTCGATAGATTTTTGCCATTCCTTCTGACGTGACTGTAGTGTGAGACGGAACAAGTCGCAACCTTTTGGAAAAATGATCGATAAACACCGATATGGCGTTATATCCTCCTGATTCCGGTAGTTCCCCTATCATATCAGTGCCGATTATTTGCCACGGTTCAGTTGGTACTGCATGTGGGTGAAGTTGTCCTACTGGTTTGGTGCGATGTGACTTTGTCGCCTGGCATTTCTCGCATCCTTCGACGTATTTCCCTGCATCTCGTGTCACTCCTGGCCACCAGTAGTCCCGAGTAATCAACTCCGTGGTTTTGTACTGTCCTGGATGTCCCGCTAGCGGTGTATCGTGGTACTGAGTGATTATTTTGGACCGGAGTAGGCGGTTTTTCGGTACATAAACACGCCCTTTCCAGGTAATGACTTTGTCGGTCTCAGTCCACTCTGGATTTTTCGCAGCGAGGGCGTCCTGTACAGTTCGGTCTACTTGGTTTCTACTCTTTCGGATCTCTGATAACAGGAGATCTTCGGGAGCCGATAGGTCGAGAGCTTGAATAAAAAGTTCCGGTTTCAGGAGAACGATGTTCTCGTTGTCCTTGTCCCCCGTCTCAAGACCTGTCATCCTCGACAGGGCGTCAGCTTTCGTCATCGATTTACCAGGTTTGTGAACGAGATCGAAATTATACTCCGCTAATTCCAGTACCCAGCGCGCTTGTCGTCGGTTGAGTTTCTGCGGCTTCTTGAAGTACTGGAGGTTTGCGTGATCCGTATAAATCTCAATCTGTTCCTCCGCACCTAGTAAATATTGCCTCCAGTCGTCGAGGGAGTCCATGATTGCCATAAGTTCTTTGTCGTAAATCTCGTAATTACGCTCTACCTCATTAAGGGAACGAGAACGAAAGGCAATGGGATACCATCTACCATCAACGAACTGGGACAAAACGGCGCCATTAGCATAATCGGACGAGTCAGCTTCCACCCTGAATTTCCCGTGGTTACGAGGAATCAACAAAACGACTTCCTCACAAATACGGCGTTTCAGTTCCTCGAATGCCTCCTCTTGACCTTTCTCCCACTTCCAAGTTCCATTTCCCGTGAGCTGTGTTAATGGCTTTGCTACCAGACTGAAACCACGAATGAATCGTCGGAAGAAGTTGCAAAATCCTAGAAACTGTTGGACGTCGCGCTTCTTTCGTGGAGTAATCCATTCTCGAACGGCCTGTACTTTCTTGGGATCCATGCGAATAGTTCCGTTACCAATAATAATACCGAGGTAGTCGATAACCGGTTTTTCGAAAGAACATTTTTCGGGTTTAAGGAACAACTTGTGTTCCCGTAGAATGTCAAGTACCTGTTCTACAATTTGTCGATGTTCTTCTATACCGTCGGTAAAAATCAGTATGTCGTCCATGTAAACGATAACATGACCTTTATTGATGAGGTCTCGCAGGATGTGGTTCATGAAACCTTGGAATGTCGCAGGAGAGTTAGTGAGTCCGAAAAACATGACGGTCGGTTCGAATAACCCCTGGTTAGTTCGAAAGGCCGCTTTCCATTCGTCACCTTCCTTTATTCGGATGTTGTTGAACCCCCATCTAATATCCATCTTCGTGAAGATCTTAGCGCCTTTTAAACGATCGATTAGTTCCTGAATGAGAGGAAGTGGGTACCGGTTTTTAACCGTCATCTCATTCAGTTTGCGATAATCTTGTACTGGTCGTAAAGTGCCATCTTTCTTTTTGACGAAGAAGAAAGGAGATGCCATCTGCGAAGTCGAAGGTCGGATTCGTCCAGTTCGAAGGTTTTCTTCAAGAAACTTGTCAAGCGCCTCTTGTTCCTTTGGGTTTAATGGGTACACCTTGCAATCTAAAGGTTTAGAACCTGGCGTTAGGTCGATAGCGTGGTCCCAAGGACGTCGTTGTGGCAGTTGGTCGAATTCCTTTTGGCTGAAAACATCGGGGTACTTTTCGATGTAGGGCTTGGAAGTGTCGAACTCTTGGGCTGTTTCTTCTCTGGCTTGTTTTTCCGTCCACTTCCTCGACTGTACCTGCTCGTGAACATACCTGTCCCAGTCAAACAGGAAAAGCTGTTCGCCTTCCTGTAATGCCGCTCTAGAATGGGTATCCTCTGGTGTCCAAAAGTGTGGGTTGTAACCGCATCTTGTTGGACACCTGTCAAAGGTTAGTTCAGACGTATTCCAGTCGATACTCGGGTTGTGGTGTCGTAGCCAGTCTAGTCCTAGAAAGATATTATTCTTTCCTAGACTTACTACTCCGAATTGGACGATCTCTGAATGATCACCGATGGTCATCCGGATTTCGACGTACTTGTCTATTGAGCCGGAATCATTGAGCGTACCGTCTGCATTGTAGACAGGGGTTTTGATTGGTAAGTCTTTCGTAACAAGGTTGTGCCGTTTGACAAATTCTGAGTCGATACAGGAACCAGTAGCTCCACTGTCGAGGAGTCCTTCTGTGACGATTTGTCGAGCATCTTCCAGTGTTTCGAGTATTGCTGGGAGTCTCAGACTTTTGCCGCGTGTCCCGCGAACATAACTCCTTTTGTTTTTGAGACTCCGGATGGCGGTGACTGCCGTTTTCCAGTTCCGTTTTCGTATGTCCATGACGGTTTCTTCAGAGGCTTCTTTTTCCCGTGAAAAGGGCATCCAAGTTCGTAATAATCCTACTGCTTTCGGGATCTGGTCTTCTCTAACTCTCTGAGTTAGCCATTCAGCAGTGTCGGGTTCGTACCGTATAGGTTTTTCGGTTTTTTCGGTTTTATGGATGAAGGTGGACGCATTTTTCTGTTTAGTACCTGTACTGATTACATAGTCAACGCCATTATCAACAAACTCCGAAATGTCCATGTGCGAAGGCTCCTGCAGACCTATATCTACTGCGGAGCCTTTGGAAAACCCAAATCATTAATAAAGTCCGTACGTTCCTGCTCACTCATATTCAACATAATACCTCTGACTACCGCCTTTCTCTTGTGCGGGCAGTTCCTGCTCATGTGGCCTGGCTCACCACAGTTGAAGCACAGACGCTTCTCTCTTGCTTGGTCGATGTCCATCGGCCTGCCCGTTCCTCCGAACGTGGTGCCGGTAGCATCTCTTCTCGGTGCCGCCGAATATTCTGCCTTCGGAGCTACTTTCGGCTCCTGTCGGTTCTGCTGAGTGGACGACTGTCCACGACTCTGTCCCTGTGGGTTAGCGTTCCACCACCCCGCATACCCGTAACCTCTCTTCTGTTCGGCCCACTGCCGCCTTACATTGTCAGCCCCTGTGACTACCTTCTTTAACTCCTTGTAGTCTTCAAAGGGCTCCGTTCGTCCTTTGATGATGTTGTAGAGAAGGGTGTGATCGACCGCCCTCTCCGCTAGGGTAAGGACATGCGACTCGTCCTTCTTGTATCCGGCATCCTTCAGCAACAATTCAAATTCTTTGAAAAAGTCGCCGGCCGAAGACTTCCCCTGTCGGATATAAGTTAGTTTGTCGCGGGCTTCCTTCTCCTTCGCGACGTTCGTAAACTCCCTGTCCATGTCGTCAATGAGCTGCTTCCCCGTAATGTCCCATGTCCCTCTGTCGATATCGAAGTGGTCATCAGAGTAGACCTGGGCCCATTCGTCGGCTTTTCCTCCGACCAGGAAGGACATGATGATGGTCGTGACTCGGTGGGAGTTGTCGACCTGCTTTGTCTCTGTTAGCTCGGAGACATAAGCCATCATTCGTCGTCGCCATGGCCGGTAGGTGGCGGGGGTCGCCATCGTAGTTTCCTGGTGTATTGACAAACACCCGGCGTGGACTAGAAGTGACAGCAGCGACTTCCGCTGGGTCAGGCGCATGTATCGACCGATCAGTCATGTTGGTTTATAGTAAGGGAGGGGATGAGCGTGTTTGGTAGAAATGAAAATATGTAACGTATCGAGAAAACTAGTTTCCAACAACGTGTTGGATCCTAGGCAAGTTTGTAAAAGTTTGTTGTGACGGGTGGTGTGTGGTAGAAGCTCTATTCTTCTGTCAGCGACTCGCTAGCTCTCACAAGAGACAACCAGGCGTCACACGATAGACGATGAGCAAGAGGATGAAAAAGCAAAAAGCGGATGGATAAAACAACCCAACTACAAGTCTAGCTACCGAGGAGAATAGACGAGAATAGAGCTAAGGAATATAACTACCAAATATCTAGTCTTATATACAAAATGGGATATGAAACCGTGAGAGATGTCTCGCACCGTAACCGTGAGGACCTACAACAAGAGTCGCTCGTATCCATAAGTAAAGCTGTAGGTATTCGGTGAGTAAACAATAAGGCAATATAAAAAGAAGCATGGAGGCGGAACAATAATGACGTCGTCCTGTCAATGAACTGACAGGCACGAGAGAGTCGCACCTAAGTGAAACGACAACGCGAGAACAATAAGGTTGACGCGTGTAACCTAAATAATAATGAAAATATAATAAGCGCTAGTGCAAGCGCTTTGGTGATTAGATAAGTAAATAAAAGAAAAGGAAAAGAATAATAAAAGAAAAGAATAATGAAAAAAGATCGATTCATGACACACTCACCACTGTTATGATTGTGCACAAAGGGATTGTCGGGAATGATTGCGGGAAAATACGAAGTAAAATACTTCGCGAGGTAAAACGATCCTATACAATGTAGTCAGACCTTGACTCCACTATTAGTAGAGTCCTTGACACTTCGTGTGTCTGCAAGAGAAGAAAGGGAAACATGTTCCATTTGCAATGACCGTTGCGGAACATACTGACAGGAGGGATGTTAAAATGATGATATGGTTAAGTGATTAATTGGTATCACTATTGAAGTGCTATCAAGGTTGATATTTAAACTGAGGAACTACCTATTCGATACCGTAGCTTTATACTAAAGGTAAGTCATGATCGCGAAGCCATGCCATGCCTGAATGGGTTAGCTCATAAGTAAAGAACAAAGGAAGAGATATAAAAGGGATAGTGTAAATCCGATAAGAATGATAAGAGATAAAGAGTAATTGCTTTGCATCAGAATTCCTTTGCGAAGTAATTGCCTGGTGGTAAAAGGATATAAGTAATATCTAAGTAGCAGAATGGTTTGCGAAGCTTTGTAAAGACTTAGCTTGCATAGATATAACAGTATCCCCCTCTTAGGCTTTCGCCCTCGAAAGCCTATGCAATTGTTAATGATTGACAAATCTAAAATTAAATAGAATGGAAAAGTGAAAAAGAAATAAAATAAAATATTCAAAAATGCCACGTGATTTATGATTGAGGAAAACGAAAAATTTGGAGTCAAACCTGCCCTCAACAACGAACGCATATAAAACGCAAGGGTTTTCTCTGTTTTTTCTAAGTTCTCATCACTCTACGATGTCCATCACCATTACCACCACCGAAACTGTCCAAGAACGACAAGCGTGTCTCGTTCGTGAGCAGGCGGAACGAGCCTGCCTTCATCAACTCGAGATCGATGCACAGGAGGCCGCCTTCGAGGAGGAAATCGTTAGGTTGGAGGAAGAAGCTGCTTGTGAGGCGGAGCGTGAGACAGAGGAGAGGAGACTCGAGGAAGAGAGGAAGCTTGAGGAGGAGAGACAGGCTGCGAAGAAGCAGGAAGAAGAAAGACTGGTCAAGGAGTGTATTGCAAAGGCGAAAGCTGATGCCTTACAAAAATTGGCTGAAGAAGAAAAAATCCGAACTCAATGGAGAGCACAAGCTCTCCAGGAACTACAAGAACATTGGGATTGTGCAACTCAAGCTGCGTCATGACGGACAAGTGATCAGGCATCACGGGAGCCTTCGGGCTCTAAGCAGAAAATTTACAAGTCGGCATCCGTGGTATGCGATACCCCGGAAGTAGAACAGTTGGTTTTAAAGAGGAAATGTACAGTTTCTGTGGTGAGTGATAGTTGTTCGCGACTACTTTTCTTTTTCTTACTTAATGACTTGTAGATTGGTGTAGCCCCGGATCCTGATGAAGATCCAACTCCTGGAAACGATGACGACAATAATGACGAGGATGAAGATGATGTTGACGATGATGATGAACCTCCCCTGACTCCTTCGTGTAACTGTGAAGCTTGTCTTCATTGTGTTACGCAAGGTAATACTGCCAACTGCATCACGCAACCTGGGAAGCCTCGTACCCAGGCCTGCCTCCGTTGTCATCAGCAACGACAATGGTGTAGTTGGTCCGGAGAGAATGCTGCTCGGAGGTTGAGGAGAAAAAAACCGACGGTCGACGAAGAAGAGATGTATCAGGGTCCCGCGAAGCGCATTGCAGAAAGGAGCTTGGTGGGTTTGGAGTTAAGGGAGCAGTTCAAATTGCTTGTGGAGCAGAGCTGTCAGCTCAGTAAGCAGATGGAATTGCTTCTGGGTTTTGTGAGCCGATCTGCTCTCGCAATGGAGGAAATGGTGCATCTGTTGCAGCAGCAGCCCGAGGATGATATGGTGGTTGACGAAGAACAGAATGAAGAAGAAAGAGAAATGGAAGAGGAAGAAGAGGAAAGGAAGAGGAGACTGGTTCATGAAGGAAAACGACGCGCAACGTAATTCCTACAAAGGATTATAGTAGATATTGGGACTTGTAATTAAATATAAGTAGTTGTCTAGTATTGTTTGTTTTGTTTTTTGCTTTATGGTTTTGTTTTGTTTTTGTTTGTTTTTGTTGTGTTTAATTTTATAAGTTTTTGCCCTTTTTGGTGGTTTTGGATATGTAAGGTTTTGTTTTTTGAATAAGTGTAACGAGTTAAGATTCGTTCCGTGAGGAAGGAATCGCGATGGTTGTAGAAGGAAGGGAATGTGAGAAGTTAGGATTTGTTCTGCGAGGAAAGAATCACGATGGTTTTGGAAGTAAGGAAATGTGAGAGTTTGAAGTTAGCTTCGCGACAAATGGATCGTGGAACTTCTTGGTGTAAGGAATTGGAATTTAGTAGGTAATGTAGTATGTAGTTTGGAATGTAATGGTGATGAATCGCGAAGGTTTCGCGAGGAGTTGTTGAACTATAAAAAATTAAAAATTAGTATTTCCAATGAATGAATGGTGAAAATTAAGTGATTGTTGATCATAATGGTCCAGGTTTGTGAGGGTAACGAAGATGGAAAGCTGGAACCAGCTTGTCCATGTGAATTTCGTTCACGGCGACCCAGGAAAACTCTTCATCTGTACCTTTGTATCCTGCCCACTGTATGTAATACTGTAGTGGACATTTTTTGTATCAACGATCCAATTTTGAATCTAATACCTCCGCGATGCTGTATTCCTCTTTGCCATCGACTTCCACTGGAGGTGGAGGAGTTTGTTTGCAATGTGGGATTGAGTTCGGAGTATATGGTTCGAGTTGGGATACATGGAACACTGGGTGGATACGACTGAGATAGGAAGGGAGTTGTAACTTGTACAAGAGAGTCCCTATGCGCTCAAGAACTTTGAATGGTCCGAGGTACTTCTCAGAGAACTTCGTGGTAGGTCGAGTGGTTTCGATGTGTTTTGCTAGTACAAATACCTGTGAATCAATGGGAAAATCGGGGTGAGTAATATGTTTTCTGTCCGCTTGCTCTTTGTATCGAGCTTGCACATTAGTAATTTCTTCGTGAAGGAAAGAATGAATCTCATCTAAATTTGTCGTGAAGTCAATCGTGCGATCAGAACGGATGTCGATTTCAGGTTTCACTGTAATGTTAGGGTGATAACCTTTATTCGCGAAGAACAGAGTAATACCAGTGGAGGCGTTAGGAGCATTGTTGTACACAAATTCTGAGATAGGCAGAAGCTTTGCCCAATCGTCCTGTTGATATGCGCAATACATACGGATGTATTGTTCCAGAGTCTGGTTAACTCGTTCTGTTTGTCCATCCCCCTCAGGATGGTATCCCGAGGTGAAGTGTAGTTTGATCGAGAGAGCTTCCCCTAAAGCGCGAAAGAAAGCCGAAATGAATTCCAAGCCTCGGTCAGAAGTGACGTGACTAGGAACTCCGTGTTTCGAGAAAACGTGATGAATGAACAGTTCCGCGAGCTCTTCGGATGTGATTTTGTCATGTGTCGCAATGAAAATACCTTGTTTTGAGGCTCGATCCATGATTACCAAAATAGCCATATGTCCTTTAGAGTCTGGTAATTGTTCAATGAAGTCCATCAATATGGAATCCCAAGGTCGGATGGGAACCGGAAGTGGTTTGAGCAGACCGTAAGGTCTATGTCGACGAGGTTTGTTGCATCTGCAAACTGTACACGAATTAATGTAATCGCGAACAAAGTCACGAACCTTTGGCCAAGTATACTGTCATCGAATCACTTCTAGAGTCCGATTTTGACCAAAATGACCTGAGAGTGGGTGGTTGTGAAAATAACATAGAATTTGAAGTCGTAAATTAGAAATGTCAGGAACATAAATGCAATCGTCAAGTTGTAACAGTCCATCAGACCCTATTGTCCAATGAGTGTTCATACCGTCCTTCGCGAACTTCAATCCTGCGATTGATTCCGGATCCATTTCGATTGAATCGCGAATAGCGGAATGAAGTGCCTCTATATCCATAACAATGGAGGCACGAAGTGCCAGTCCTTCTAGGAATGTAGCTTGAAGGGAAGTAGTTAGTTTTTCATTAGTGAAAATAGGTCTGAAATTATGTGGGTTAACTTGCACGTAGCCAATATCCCCCTCTTTTGGGTAGACATCCCAGTGTCTCCTCATTGAGTCAGGTTTTTCACCTAACTTACCTGGTCTGAATCGGATCACCATGTTAAATTGGTGCAGATACTCTGACCAACGAACTTGTCATTGTGTAAGGATTTTTGTTGTTGAGAAGTACTCGAGATTCTTGTGATCAGTGACGACGTTGATAGGATCTCCCGATCCCTTGAGGTAATGCCACCAGCCTTTGAATGCTTCGAAAATCATGAGAAGCTCCTTATCATGAGTGTCGTAGTTGAGTTCCACAGCTTGAAAAGTCCTCGAGAGGAATGCGATAGGATGAATTTCTCCATCAGGTAGTAGGATTGAGAGGATCGTGGCTAATGCGTAATCCGAGGTGTCTGTTTCCACGATTAGATGTCGGTTTGGTTCCCAATGTGCCAGAATAGGAGCATGAGTGAAGCTATATTTGAGCTTCTTGAAGGCTTCCTGGCAGTTGGTATTCCAGTTCCAAGGTGTATCCTTTTGTATAAGTCGCGTCATCGGAACTACGATATCGCTATAATTATAAATAAAACATCGATAAAAATTAGCAAATCCGAGGAAAGACTGGACGTCTTTGACTTTCCGAGGTACCGGCCAGTCAATGATAGCTTTTACTTTGTCTTTTGACATCATTAAGCCCTCCGGAGAAAGAATATGACCAAGATACTCTACCGTATCGATCTCCCATTCACATTTCGTGATGTTTGCATAGAGTCGATGTTTATGAAGATGACAGACAACCTCGCGAACATGTTCGCGATGTAATGTTTTGTCGTCGGAGTAAATAAGTATATCGTCAAGGTAGACGATAACATAAAAATCTAAAAGATCAGTGAATATGTTGTTCACGAACCTTTGGAAAGCTGCTGGAGCATTAGTGAGTCCAAATGGCATAACCTTCCATTCGTAAGAACCCCAATGGGTTCTGAATGTCGTTTTCCATTTGTCGCCTTCCGTGATTCAAACTAAATAGTACTCATGAGCGAGATTGAGTTTGGTATAAAACTTAGCTTTCTTCGGAGCATCTAGTAAATCAGAAATAAGAGGTAAAGGATAGCGATCCTTCTTCGTGATGTTGTTAAGACCATGAAAGTCTATGCAAAGTCGAAGTTTTCTGTCCTTTTTCAGTATGAACAATACCGGAGCTCCATGAGGAGAGGATGAAGGTTGAATAGCGCCTGATTTGAGGTGCTTATCGATGAATGTCACAAAGAGGTGACGACGGTGGCAGAGCGGAGCGGAGACTTGAGCGGAGGCGGACAGATAATACCTGGTCCCAACGACAAAGTTATATTGATAATAAATACAAGTAAGTAAGTAACAGACATACCTGGTCCCAACGACAAAGAGGTCAAGATAAGGGACCAGGTTGTGGGGGCTGGCTTATATATACAAGGTGGAGTGTGGGAACTATGAGGTAATACTGTATAGCTCAGGCACAAGGAATGGAACAGAACTAATAGAACAGAATGGAAGGTTCCGGAATGATTATTATAGGTAGGGGTGTTTGGGTGGTGTATTGTAAGGAAAGGAAAATAATAGGAGGTGGCTCACTTCATGACAATGAAATCACATAGAGCCTCTAATTCCTTGGCAGAAAGAGGGTAAAGATGACCGATAGGTGGTTCGGCGCCTTCCTCCAATTCAATCTTTAGGTCGTAGGGTCAGTGCTCAGGCAGCACTTCAGATTCGACTTCGTCGAAGACATCCGCGAAGTCCGTGTAATGGGTAATGAGGAGGGATTGCTTGCCAAAGTTGTTGAAGCAGCTTGCGCTGTAACTTCGCTGTGAACTGCGGGTAAAATTAATGGTTCACACTTGGCATTCTTGCAAGCACGGTTGAAAGTTCTGCATTGACAAGAGCAATGTCGATCTCTGGGTTTTCAAGTCGCAAAGCGGCCAATTGAGCCACCGAAGGATAGGAGTAGATGGGTTTATAAGGGAAAGAGTCTGATAAAGGATGAGGTGAATGGTGAGAACGAGTTCGCGAAGAGGGTCGCAAAGGAACCTCTTCGGAACCAATGGTAGGCTGACCCCATGAAGGGACAGTTTCTTCTGGAATGAGTGTTCGCGGAAGTGAGGACGTCGAGGGAGACTCAACTTGCTTGGTGGAATGGAATGTAATGTTTCTCGATGCCCAGTCAATCAACAGATTGTAGCAGGTCAAGAAACTGTAACCTAAAACTGCCTCACAAGAGGAATCTAGTAAAGTAACATAAAATGTTAGTAGTAGTAGCTCGCCAGAGGGAAACCGAACATTAAGAGACGTAGTCTTGGAAATTGGTTTCGGAGATAAAGAACCATTGAAAAGTCGGAGATTGATTGGAGAAATAGAGGAAGTAGGGAGAGAAAGTTTATACACAAATCGAGAATCAATAAAACAATCGGTAGAACCAGAATCAAGTAAGGAGATGAAGGAAAGCTTCGCAGAAACGTTGCGAAGTGAAAAATCTATAGTAAGAGGTATCGTAAAAGATCGTTCATCATAGGAAAGAGTGGATGCATTTAATTTAACTTCCCCAGTAGTACGAACCTGGTCAATGCAACTCCTGCTTCATACTGGGGTACAGGAG